>CM062289.1:19384218-20584218 GCA_031216915.1 Pictodentalium vernedei
TTATCATGGTGACCTTGACCTTGAAATTGGTGACCTTTTATTTCGAAAACGGTTGAGCCGATGGGGCTAAAATTTCATATGTGTGGGCATACTGACCCATCGATCATTTTGACTTTATCGGGTTGCCCGTGCGAATGTCTGTATCTATCTCTCTGTCTATCTATCTGTCTGTCTCTCTGTCTCTCTATCTATCTTTGTTCTGGGTGAACTCCTCCGTTTCTACACCGATCGATCTCAAATTTTGTACATGGGGGTAATTCGTCCCTGCAAGTAACATGGGATGGATGCCATGTCTGTGTGGGGTGACCATGACCTTAAAATTGATGACCTTGACCTTTTATTTCGAAAATGGCTGGGCTGATCGAGCTAAAATTTCATATGCGTGGGTATATTGACCCATCGATCATTTTGACTTTATCGGGGTGCCTGTGTGGGTTGACCTTAACCTTAAAATTGATAACCTTGACCTTTTATTTCGAAAATGGCTGGGCCGATCGAGCTAAAATTTCATATGCACGGGTATATTGACCCATGATCATTTTGACTTTATCGGGGTGCCCGTGTGGGGTGACCTTGACCTTGAAATTGGTGACCTTGACCTTTTATTTCGAAAACGACTGGGCCGATTGGGCTAAAATTTCATATGTGCGGGTATACTGACCCATCGATCATTTTGACTGTATGGGGTTGCCTGTGCAGGGTGACCTTGACCTTGAAATTGGTGACTTTGATCTTCTATTTCAAAAACAGCTGAGCCATTCATATCTGAGGGTATCTTCTCTCATGCAATGCCGGGTATTCACCCGCTAGTATACATATAAACTCTACTTCTATCATCAGCTCTACTGAGGACAGAAGAAGAGTTCAAGGATGTTTTGCTTCTAAAACTCTGTTGATTCCATTGTAGAAGATTTCAAATTTTTCAGTAACCCAACCAGATGAGTCACTGTTGAATACACCATTTGAGTGGAGACTGGCACGGTTCCTCAGTTACAGTTCTCAGAAAGTAGAGTCTTTTCTACTTATGCACTTCTGGACAAAAAGGCAATGCTCTGGCCCTCTCGTGCCCCCCCCCCCCCCCTTCCGTGCATCAGGACAGGAGGTGGTTATGCCACCCCAAACTGGAACACTTCATTCTCAAAAAACTTAATGATACTGATATTTACGTCCTGATTGGATCCACATATGAAGAGAATTACAGCTTAACAGAATTTCCACTAAAAAAAAAACAAAGTGAGCGGAGGCTCACGACAAATAACCCCTTTTGCCGTTCAGCCATCTGAAAGTGATTTAATTAACCCTTTACACAATGAAACAGACAAAGCCAGAGATCATTATTATACAAAAATCTCCATTCAATTTCAAATTTTATTATGTTTTCAATTTTTGTCTCAAGAACAAGCTTATGACTCCTCATTGGAATGAGCTCATTGAGCCCACTCCAATGAGGGGTCATAAGCTATATTTTTTTGACAAACCTTTTTTTTGTTAGTTACTAAAGAATTGATTTTGAACTTCTAAGTCTCCTTTGCTATCCGCATTGGGTGAAGGGATAACAGATTGTTGTCAGTAGTATGAAGGGTAGGAATATGTTACCCAGATTTCTGTGTATCAGTTTAGTGGGAATAAACCTACAATGACTGTTGAATCTTTGGTGATCTATCTGTGATAGGTGTAGCTTGGATAATCCTGTGCTGACTGATTTGGATAATCACCGGGGACATATTTTAGTTTCAACAATATTTATTCAGTGAAAGTGCTATATGTAACAGGATTTAACACCAAAAGAACTATAGATCCCAAGAGCAATCCCAAGCATCATCCTATTACAAGCAGCCTATCTGTGAAGTGTGAGTAGTGTGCGACCAATGGTACAAAAGTTATTGCTCGAAAATGAGTGTGACGGAAGGACAGACGGATGAATCGACCTTTCACATATTGACCCCAAATGCAATCCCAACTATCAACACCCCAAATGCAATCACAATATGAAGTTATAGCAAAGACTAAAGTTATTTCATGGAAGCCAAAAATCTATTTATAGTAACAGTGACCTTTTAGCCTTTGACCTAGTGACCCCCAAATGCAATCCCAATGATCAACATCTCAAATGCAACCGTAGTATGAACTATAGCTTCGGACACAAAAGAAAACTAAAGTTATTGCACGGAAACAACAAATTCTGTTTATAGTAACAGTGACCTTGACCCCTGACATATTGACCCCAAATGCAATCTCAATGATCGACACCTCACATGCATTCACAATGCGAAAACTAAAGTTATTGCATGCAAACCAAAAATCTATTAATAGTAACAGTGAACTTGACCTTTGACTACTGACCCCAAATGCAATCCAAATGATCGACATCTGAAATGCAACCAGAGTATGAAGTTATAGCTTCATACACAAAAGAAAACTAAAGTTATTGTATGGAAAATAAAAATTATATTTATAGTAACAGTGACCTTTGACCTATTGACCCCAAATGCAAACCCAATGATCGACATCTCAAATGCAATCACAACATGAAGTTATAGCTTCGTACACAAAAGAAAGCTAAAGTCATTGCACAGGAACCAAAAATTATATTTATAGTAACAGTGACCTTGGACCTATTGACCCCAAATGCAATCCCAACGATTGACATCTCAAATGCAACCACAATATAAGTTATAGCTTCGTACACATATCATAAAGTTACTGCACGGAAACCAAAAATTATATTTATAGTAACAGTGACCTTGACCTTTGACCCATTGACTCCAAATGCAATCCCAATGGTCAACATCTCAAATGCAACCACAATATGAAGTTACAGTTTTGTACACAAAAGAAAACTAAAGTTATTGCACAGAAACCAAAATTACTATTTACAGTAACAGTGACCTTGACCTTTGACCTATTGACCCCCAAATGCAATCCCAATGATCAACATCTCAAATGCAACCATAGTATGAACTACAGCTTCGGACACAACAGAAAACTAAAGTTATTGCACGGAAACAACAAATTCTGTTTATAGTAACAGTGACCTTGACCCCTGACATATTGACCCCAAATGCAATCTCAACAATCGACACCTCAAATGCATTCACAATATGAAGTTATAGCAAAAACTAAAGTTATTGCATGGAAACCAAAAATCTATTTATAGTAACAGTGAACTTGACCTTTGACTACTGACCCCAAATGCCATCCAAATGATCAACATCTGAAATGCAACCACAGTGTGAAGTTATAGCTTCGTACACAAAAGAAAACTAAAGTCATTGCACGGGAACCAAAAATTATATTTATAGTAACAGTAACCTTGACCTTAGACCTATTGACCCCAAATGCAATCCCAACGATCGACATCTCAAATGCAACCACAATATGAAGTTATAGCTTTGTACACATATCAAAACTAAAGTTACTGCACAGAAACAGAAAATTCTATTTATAGTAACAAACAGTGACCTTGACCTTTGACCCATTGACTCCAAATGCAATCCCAACGATCAACATCTCAAATGCAACCACAATATGAAGTTACAGCTTTGTACACAAAAGAAAACTAAAGTTATTGCACAGAATCCAAAATTACTATTTATAGTAACAGTGATGTTGACCTTTGACCTACAGATCCCAAGAGCAATCCCAATCATCATCTCATTACAAGCAGCCCACCTGTGAAGTATACATACTGTGCGACCAATGGTACAAAAGTTATTGCCCAGAAACAAGTGTGCTGGACAGGCAGATGGATGGACAAACAGATGGATGGATGGACAGACGGACGAATGGACAAACGGATGAATGAACAAAGTGATTACTATATACCTCCCCCACCCCTTTTATAAAGGGGGGGGGGGGAAGGTTATAAAAAAATATCAACACTTTACATGCAACCTCACCAAAGTGACGACATGTGTCAGTTGTTGCTAACTATTTTGGTGGAAATGTTGCTAAGACGTAAACTGTATGACTGACGTTGTAAAAACAGAAGAGGCAGAAAAGGCATCATGTACACGCTATTCCTGTAGGTTACAATTCTGATTCTAGAAAATTCAGTGGTGTCAAGATTTACCCCTTTTAAATTGTCCAGGAGTGCAAATTCCCTCTAAAACCCCAGTCTTTATAAAAATTTGGGGGCCTCATTCTGCGAATTATTTTCAGGCTTGCCTATCGCTTGGGCAATTTTAATCCCACGTGTTTTTTCGAGTGCATAGAACCCTAAAAAAAGTAGATTAACTCTGTCTGATCAGTCCAGGGTGAATCTGGATGTTAATCATTCCTTTTGGACCAGCAATAAACTGCTGCTGCCCACCAAAATCATATTATTAATTGTTATATTCAGGCCTGAAAATAAATAATCTGACATTTGCAGAATGAGGTCCCCATAGGGTGAATTTGACGATGCTATCCCATACAGCAGGCCAATTTATCCTCTGGGTACCTCCTTCTGTTTAGTTGAGAGACCCTGATTCAGACTGAGTTTCACAGAGGGTAAATTTAGTGATGCTACCCTGCTATGCAGGGTAGCATCACTAAATTCACCCTCCGGGGACCTCATTTTGCAGATGACTGTCTGCTTATTTTCTGCCTTGGTTATATTATCTATAATAATATAATTTCAGTTTTCCATACAGCAGTATCTGTTCTCACAGGGAGAACGGTTTGAAAATTTACAAACTCTCAACCAGAGGAATACAGGCATAACTTCTTGCTCAATGAGCCCATATTGAGGTAGAGTGGTTTGTAAAAATAGGAACACAGGTTCAACAGCAATGTATTGGCATTGATTGGTTGGAATGCGGCAACAGTCATATCAATAATCATCATGTGGGGAGTGTTTGTGGCTGGCGGTAGTCCAAACTTGAACCCGAAGGCTGTAATATACATTTTTTGGTGCAGTACATCCTGAGGGGCCAACTAACTTCAATATATACCTGACTGCGAGAGAGGTCTACTTCTAGACCTCAACTTTAACCCTTTGAGACTTTAATTATCCTGATGGTCAAACGTCACTGGGAAATCAGTTTCTTCATTTTTTTCTAAATGCAACATCAAACGTCGGAAAGTACAAATAACAATATTTTTCACATCAGTGATTATCTGGTTGAGGACAAGATTATTTTTGGTGGTCTGAATTTATTATTCAAAACTTGTTTTATTACAAATTATTGGAGAGTGCCCACTGGAACTCCCTAATAATTTGTAATAGAACAAATATATATAAACAAAACATTATTTGTGTTTGACTGAATATGAAATATAAGCAAGGAAAGTGTAGGCTTTTGCTCTGGTATCTTCATTTTTTTAAAGCCCTGATAGTGGCTTCTAGCACTCAACCAGTTAAGAAGTCTTGACAGCAGGATTATATTGGTATTTTAAGCTGCGATAACATTTGGCTCAATGGATGTCACTGAGCACTATTCGGGAGAAAATAGGAATTGAGTTTAAAACTTTAAAAAAATCGAAGCACAATAATAAAACAAATGCCCACAAAGTTTCAATGCGCTTATTTGATTTTGTACATCAAAAGACGTACAAAAGTATCAAAGGGTTAACATCAGAAACTATCAGCCTCCAGGTTACTTTAAACAAGAGGTTTTACTCTCACATAGTGGTTGATTAAGGCATAAAACTTCCATGTTTGCATAGGAAGCCTCAAGTAATGCTATACCACAGTGAACCAAATTGTCCTCTGGGTACCATTTTTCTGTTTAGGCCCGAGACCTTGATTCACAATGAGGTTCACAGAGGGTATATTTAGTGATGCTACAACTGCACCCTCAAATTCACCCTCTGGGGAGCTCAGTCTGCAGACAACAATCTGCTTTTTTCTAGGCCTGGTCACTTAACACTATGTGTACAGACATAGAACTTGGTATGACTTCATCAACTGCCTCACGAGAATAAACCTTCTTGTTTAAGAAATAATCTGTTTATCAATTATTAGTCCAAATCTGGACAAAAAAAAACATTATATAATTTTAGGGGTGTGGTATGTCCTGTGAGACATTCATTTTTGAGTTCGTGACTGGACATGCATCCACTTTTGCACTGACATGTAGTTAATACACCTTTCCTTTCTGTCTTTAGCATTAAATGAAAGTGTCAATGACACTGTAGCTCAACTTGACAAACTTGAACTTGTTAAGTTATAAATGAAATGGCAAAATTGAAGATCATTGGTACCAATGTCATTTTTTTGCCAACTAATTTCTACGAACGTTGGCCGCGGCAACATTTTTTGCCGGAAATTGAAGAAAATCGATAGCTCCCATCTAGAGGTCACCCTAAATAAGCATGTCAGGTTTCAAAGCAATCCGATCATAAATGTGCCCTGTAGGGTGTATAAAAGGGAAATATTGTGGTCTGACTAGACTAAATTCTAAGAACGTTGGCCGTGGCAACATTTTTTTACGGAAATGGAAGAAAATCAATAGCTCCCATCTAGAGGTCACCGTAAATAAGCATACCAGGTTTCAAAGCAATCTAATCGTAAATGTGCCCTGTAGGGTGAGCCAAAGGGAAATATTGTGGTCTGACTAAACTAAGTTCTAAGAATGTTGGCTGCGGCAACATTTTTTGATGGAAATTGAAGAAAATCGATAGCTCCCATCTAGAGGTCACCCCAAACAAGCATGAAAGGTTTCAAAGCAATCCGATCATAAATGTGCCTGAAGGGTGTATAAAAGGGAAATATTGTGGTCTGACTAGACTAAATTCTAAGAACGTTGGCCGTGGCAACATTTTTTGACGGAAATGGAAGAAAATCGATAGCTCCCATCTAGAGGTCACCGTAAATAAGCATACCAGGTTTCAAAGCAATCTAATTGTAAATGTGCCCTGTAGGGTGTGCCAAAGGGAAATATTGTGGTCTGACTAAACTGAGTTCTAAAAACGTTGGCCGCTGCAACATTTTTTGACGGAAATTGAAGAAAATCGATAGCTCCCATCTAGAGGTCACCCCAAACAGGCATGCCAGGTTTCAAAGCAATCTGATCATAAATGTACCCTGTAGGGTGTGCCAAAATATTGAGTCTTCTGACTAAAGTAAGTTCTAAGAACGTTGGCCACGGCAACATTTTTTGACAGAAATTGCAGAAAATCGATAGCTCCCATCTAGAGGTCTCCCTAAACAAGCATACCAGGTGTCAAAGCAATCTGATCATAAATGGGCCCTGTAGGGTGTGCCAAAGGAAAATATTGAGGTCTGACTAAACTAAGTTCTACGAACGTTGGCCGTGGCAACATTTTTTGCCGGAAATTGAAGAAAATCGATAGCTCCCATCTAGAGGTCACCCTAAATAAGCATACCAGGTTTCAAAGCAATCAAGTCATAAATGTGCCCTGTAGGGTGTGCCAAAGGGAAATATTGTGGTTTGACTAAAGTAAGTTCTAAGAACGTTGGCCGCGGCAACATTTTTTGACGGAAATTGAAGAAAATTGATAGCTCCCATCTAGAGGTCACCCCAAACAAGCATGCCAGGTTTCAAAACAATCTGATCATAAATGTACCCTGTAGGGTGTGCCAAAGGGAAATATTGAGTCTTCTGACTAAACTAAGTTCTAAGAACGTTGGCCGCGGCAACATTTTTTGATAGAAATTGAAGAAAGTTAAAAAATTTATAGTAATTTATATATTTTTTATACTTACCAATGACCCAGACTTAGCTGGTGCTAACTCCACAAAAACCAGGGCCAAACACAAATTTTGCCCCCCAATCCCCAAAATTTGCATCCAAAACAAAAAGAAATCATGTCCTAAAGGACCTCCATAGTACGACTCTACTGCGCATGCGCAGTGACGCAGTCGTCCCGAAATTGGCGCCAAATATCATTCTTACTGGCAGTGCCTGGTCAGCGCTATGTACTCAGCGGGGAGGCAAGAGTTCCCAACTCAGGGAGGGCCATCCCCGTCTGGGTCATTGGTAAGTATAAAAAATATATAAATTACTATAAATTTTTTAACATTTTTATACTGTACCAATGACCCAGACTTAGCTGAATAGTAAACAGGCTGGAGGGCCTAGGACATAGAGGAAAATCCAATAAGCTCAATTATAAAATAAAGAGGTAACCCCTTAAGGAGAAAAGGAGTATTAGGCTTTACATGTATCTTTCTTATTTAATATTTAAATTAGAAAGATACACTACCCTTAATAATTGAGCAAAATAACATTCATGTTCTCTATTAACATCCAGTATAACCTTTATACTAATTATTTTTAAAGCAAGCCAATAAATAAAGTAGTCCAGAGAATTGAGACTCTTTATAATCATTAAAAAGTGTCCGAGTATTGTATATTAAAGCCCGTTTGACACTTGACATATACAAATGCTTCACACCGAGCTACACTTTAAAAATAAGACATGAATGAAATTAAACATTAATATTACACTTTAAAACCATCCCGGAAGCGACTCAGAAATACTGTCTTGGAGGAGGCATTCCCTTGCTTTTCACTATAAAGCAGGTGACCTAAGGGAACACCCGCCCCCCCCCCTTCCCCTTGCCCTGGGTCAAATAGCCCAGAGCGAAGAGGGCAGCCGGACGGAGTCACTGCCGGAACAGAAAGCCTGCATAACTATAGTTGCAACTGTTTAGTGGACGACATTCTGAGCAACAGATAACGGACCTAAACAATGCAGGTCTCCAGAAATGGACTCAATATTTCTGAGATAAAAATTAGTAAATGTGGATGGCTGAGACCAATAAGCAGCCTTCATTAAATCTGAAATAGCAACACTATTAGCATAAGCCCAGGAAGTAGAAAGAGCTCTTACTTCATGAGCAGAAATCTTAAGCACAGACTGCTGAGAAGAAGATAAATCTTCATACGCAGTACGGATAGTTAACTGAATCCATCTAGCAATAGAATGGACTAAAATGTCCTTTCTATTAGGCATCAAAGACAGAAAGAAACGTTTCCGTCCCTTTCTGATGAACTGAGATCTCTGTTTATAGATACGTAGTGCTCTAACAGGACAGAGTAAAGGCCTACGCCCGTCTGAAGACGGAAGAGCCTTAATAACAATAGGTTCCGGATATTTATTAGGAGCCTGATTCTTAGCTAAAAAACCGACATTAGTAGTGAAGGTGATAGTGTTCCCAACACTACGATAATGAGAATCATCCACCGATAGTGCATGAAGCTCACTGACTCTTCTGGCAGAAGAGAAAGCTAAGAGAAAAGCTGTCTTATAAGATAAGAATTTGAAATCTACTGTCCCAAGAGGTTCAAATGGCTTTTCCTTCAATTTAAGGAGAACCCAAGCTAAATTCCACTTAGGAATTAATCTAAGAGTTCTGGGTCTATTTATCGAAAAGTTTCTAACCAATTTCGATAAAGAGACATTAGATCCAATTTGTAAACTATCATGATGTGCATAGGTATCAGATAACATAGATCTATAATCCTTTATAGTAACAGGTTGCAGTTTGATTTCGTCAAACAAGTATACTAGAAAGTTAGCAATGTCTGGTATAGAGGGATCAAATATATCAACAGAATGATCCCTACACCAACGACGGAAAACCTTCCACTTAGCCGCATAGTTTAGCGAAGAGGAGGTCCTCCTACAGTTAGAAATCGCGTCCACTGCTCGTCCTGTAAAGTGCTTGCCATGCAAGAAGGACCGCACAACGGAAAAACGTGAAGGTTGAGACCTTGCGGGTTGTGATGTAGTTGGCGCGATTTCCCCTGCCAAAGAAGATCCTCTCGTGGAGGGAGCTTCCGCGGTAGGTCCCACAACAGACACCTGAGTAGATTTATCCACGGTCTCTGTGGCGACAGAGATGCTACCAACAGAATCTTGCATTGAGATTGTTTTATCTTTAGCAATACTTGTTGAATTAACGGCGCTGGAGGATACGCATATCCTATCATTCCGTCCCAAGGGATCGATAGAGTGTCTACTGCAAATGCTCTTGGATCCGGACACGGGGACACATACGTCTGCAACTGATTGTTGAGATGTGTCGCAAATAAGTCTATCATTGGCCGTTCCCATTGGTAGCAAATCTGATTGAATACTTGTTTGTTGAGAGTCCACTCCGACGGCAACAAGCGACCCTTTCGTGAAAGGGAGTCTGCTAGCACATTCAGACGACCCGGTATGTGACGGACCGAAAGAAGAACGTGATGTTCCAACGCAAACAGAAGGATTCTTTCCGTTAGATTGAACAACGGAACTGAATGAGTGCCTCCCTGATTCCGTATATACGCCACTACTGTCGTATTGTCGGATAGGATTTGGACATGAGCATCGTGAATAATGTCCATCCAGTGACGTAACGCAAGCCAAATTGACATCATTTCCTTGATGTTTATGTGCTTGCACAGGAATTGCGGATCCCAAAGACCCTGGCATCTCGAATCCGTTGGGATTAATGATGCACCCCAACCTGTTTGACTGGCATCCGTCATAATGGTAAAACTCGGATCCGGCAACTGCAGCGGAACTCCTTGAGTTAACCACTGAATGTTTGCCCAAGTCTGAATCTCTTGTTTCACTTGATCTGACAAGAGAACGTCTACATCGAGCGAATGAATTTTCACACTCCAATTCTGAGTCAGGAAAATTTGAAGAGGCCGTGTGCGTAGCCGTCCCATCGGAATGAGATCCGCGGCGGCTCCGCACAGACCTATCAGTCTCATAAATTCTCTCGCTGTGACTTTGTCTGTATTTAGACAATAGCGAGCGTAACAACTGACTAATTTCGCTCTGGTTAACGGCAGACGAACGAGATTGTTGTGCGTCTCGAAGCTCATTCCCAGATGAGTGAATGACTTGGACGGCACCAGATCCGACTTCTCCTCGTTTACTATGAAACCGAGACGTCGGAGCAATAGAAGAAGATTCTGAACATCGTTCTGAAGCGTTAACTCGTTGCCGTACCTCTGAAGAATGTCGTCCAGGTAGGCCGACGTTACCGCAGACGAATGAGCTCGGAAGTAGATCATTACCGAGTTCATTACCCGAGTGAAAGCCCAGGGTGCTAGATTCAATCCGAAGCACATGGCCCGGAACTGATACACCACCCCCAGGACTGCGAAGCGTAGATACTTTCGGAATGTCGGATGTACCATGACGTGAAAGTACGCATCTTTGAGATCTATGCTCGTTGCATAATCGTTCACCCCGAATACTCGCTCTGACCAATCGAATCGTCTCCATATAAAACTTCGGAGTGACGATCAGCTTGTTTATCCAGCTCAAATCTATGACTGGACGGAACGAGCCGTCTGGTTTCGGAACCAGAAACAGATGGCTGTAGAATCCCAGCGATTCCTGGTTTTCTACGACCTCTACCGCGTTCTTCATTAAAAGAGACTGCACCTCTGATAGCAGAGCGTCTCTTTTCTGAGGGTTTGACGGAAGATGAGTCCACTTTGGACTTCGAGTTAATGGAGGCTTTCGTTTGAAGGATATCTTTAGACCTTCCGAAGTCACTCCTCTCACCCACGGGTCGTCCGTAATCGACGCCCACTCTTGAGAAAAACTCGACAACCTTCCGCCAACCGGAACACGATAGAGGTTTGAGCCATCACCTCCTGGATCTGCGAGGCCTGCGGTAGGAGAAACCACGTCTTCCACGACCCGCACCTCGCCTCGTCGACCTCGGGGCGTCCGACCGATTGTCCCGGCCTGAAGGACGTCCCGAACGAGAGTCGCTATCCTGACGGTCTCTCGAATAAGAGCTAGAGGACGCACCGGAACCTCTATAGGAACCTCTCTTGGGCGGATAAGACCCAGAAGTGCCCGCCTTATTCGTGTCTGCTGTATCCGACCTTTTAGGAGCGGATCTAAACAACAGAGAATCACTAGCTTTCTTTTTAATATTATCATAAATAGCGGAAAGCTTGCCGTCAAAGAGAAGATCTCCTGAGACCGAAGCGACTCTAAGAGAGTTCTTCACCTTAGAATCCACTAGTGTGGATGTAGACAGGGCTGCGTCACGTCTAACCAACTCCAGATTTGCCACTGAAAGGGCGGAGTTACACGTGGAATAAGCTACTGCCCTTGAAAGAAGTCTTAAGGAGGATTGTATATCCTGAAACTCTTCCCCTTGAAGACGCAGTGATAACGCCTTCGTAAGGTGATCTGCATAAGATAAGGCATCTAAATTGGCTCTGTTAGACGCAATAGCTGTTTCCAACACTGAGGTTGGAATAGAAGCTGATGACGGTAATGATAGCTCTAAGTCTTCCGCCTCGTCGTCCATACGCAGAGGAACTCTCGGTATACCCTGACCTGCCGTGTCGAATTTATTCCTTGCATTAATGAAAGGCAGGTTGAGAGTATTTGCGGACAAGAAGCCTGCTTTCCCCGTCCTGGAAGCAAGTTTAAAAATAGCGTCGTTCAATAATTCAAATGTTCTTGCAACATTATTGGACTGCGACGGAAACTCGGGAGCGATGTCCCTGAACCGCTCGAAAAAATCAGAGTCCAATGACGCTATAATTCTCCTGTCCGGAAGCGCAGCAGTCTGGCCCGACGGAACAACTTGAGGAAGAAAGTGCCGGATGAAGTCCACGGCAGCTTTGTGTTGTTCCGAAAGGGATAGCTCCAATTCATCCGTATCCCTTTCACCATCCGGTCGGACCTCCCGATGTTCCCGGTCGTCCGCCCCCGATGCTTCGGCGGAGCGTACCGACCCAGCGCCGTCGGATAATTCTCGATCCGACACCGTCTCTGTCGGCTGCTGCTCCCGCATACTTTTCCTATGCGAACGTCCGGAGTCCATCGGTCTCGAATCCCTGGCTGCCGGATGGTGTGACCTGGTCGCCGAAGAATCCTTCATCGGCGAAGCTGGCAAAATATCGGAGGTCACGCAGCCAAGGTGCGGTCGTGTGCGCCGGCGAGAAGAGGAAGCCTTAACAGTCTCTGCGGACTGCTTATACAACGGAGCGTCCCGAGCGACGGACGTATGCTCCGCTAAAGACACATTTTGTACCACAACATCTGGTCCCAGATGTTGTTGTACGAGAGAGGGGCCTCTCTCGCTCGCGGCCCGGCTGGACCTGGACGAGCTAGGAACCGGACTAAAAGGCTTCCTCCGTTCTCGTTCACTATCCGCCGTCACTGGGTGTGCATCTATTATTTTTATAGTGCTCGCATCACCCAAAATTTCCTCTTGGACCGCATCGGACGAACCCGGCTGCCGAACCATTCGGTGAATGGACGCTACACCGGGCGAGCTAGCGGACGACATTTGTCTAATCTCCATGAGCACTTTTGCCGCTAGCTCTGTATTTAATTGTGACGACGGACGCACACTTGAAGAAGATAACATGGAAACATCCCCCTGTTCTGGTTCCTCTGAAATAGAAACTGAGAGAGTAGAGTGACCTTGTGGAGAAAGAGCCGGCATCGCTCTTTCTCCAGAAACAACATATCGTGACACACGTTTCCAATGTTTCTCATCCCAATGTTCACATACAGGACAGGGATTAATGCGAGAACACTGACTACAATTAATGCAATAATCATGAAAGTCAGAGGAAGATTTCTTCCTATTACAATTTGAACAAGTTCCCTTCATTGTGAAAGAACAACAATAAGTCCTAGTTACTCGCAAAAACCCCTGACACAAAGATACATAATAACATGATCCATTAATAAATGAAAAAACAATTGCAAAACAAAATAATTTTGAAAAAATATTTTTTCAGAGAAGCCCAAGTTGCTGAAAAGTAACGTTGAGCCCCGATGGATCCGATGGCAAAGTGTGGTCAAAAATTTTTAAATTATATAAAATAATTAATGAGACACTTTCGGATAATATAAATGTATCTTATAATGAGATAAACTACCTCAAAGGCAAACAGCCCCCCTCAAAAAAGGCTGTTGCCAATGAAAACAAACAGTGTAAACACAGAAGAAAACATGACTCCAGGCACTGAAAAAACTGGCCCGGAATCAGTCATCAATTACACTCTATCTGATGCAAAACAGAGACTCCCAGGGGAGAATCTGCAGAACATCAGATGGAAGATGCAGAACACAAACGTTATACACCCATGGGTGAAAACGTAACTATGGGGAAAATAACAGAAAACATTCTGTAACCAAGCAACTCTCCCAGGGAATTTTTAGAAATGAAACTTCTCAAAAATATGCCAAAAGCATGGGAGAATTGCAAGGGGGGACTTTAGAAGGTTAGGGGAGAGGAAACACTGAATAAGCAGTGCAACAATTAGCAAGAATGACAACAAGAGGCGTTTGCCTCGAAAATAGGCAACTTAACATAATTTCAACAAAAAATTTTAAGTACAGCCCTGATTATTTTTTGCCACTTCTTTTTTCCTCTCCTCCTTCTATCCTCCTTAGAATCACATTTTCTCCAAGAATTACGTGTCTGGCATCCTTTAAACTGAGATTTACAAGCACAAAGATCAGTGAGATGTTGACTGATGAAGGGCCAAACAGAGAATGATATTTGGCGCCAATTTCGGGACGACTGCGTCACTGCGCATGCGCAGTAGAGTCGTACTATGGAGGTCCTTTAGGACATGATTTCTTTTTGTTTTGGATGCAAATTTTGGGGATTGGGGGGCAAAATTTGTGTTTGGCCCTGGTTTTTGTGGAGTTAGCACCAGCTAAGTCTGGGTCATTGGTACAGTATAAAAATATCGATAGCACCCATCTAGAGGTCTCCCCAAACAAGCATACCAGGTTTCACAGCAATCTGATCATCAATGTGCCCTGTAGGGTGTACCAAAGGGAAATATTGAGATCTGACGAAACTAAGTTCTACGAACGTTGGCCGTGGCAACATTTTTTGCCGGAAATTGAAGAAAATCGATAGCTCCCATCTAGAGGTCACCCCAAACAAGCACGCCAAGTTTCAAAGTAATCTGATCATAAATGCGACCTGTGAGGTGTGCCAAAGGAAATTGTGGACGTACATACTAACGTACTAACGTACTAACATACTAACGTACGCCGACGGACGAGAAGTGATGGCAATAGCTCAGCTTGACTTTGTCAAGTTGAGCTAAAAACAGTTAACTTGTAAGGAAATATGTCACAAGTATTTCTCGATGCAAGAGAAATATATCGTTATTTAAAATTTTGCTTCTGTACCTAGTGTTCAATGAATCACTCGCTTAACCCTTTACCCAACGAATTGGCCACATCTGTCTGCGCAATATCCAAATTCAGCAGCTGAAAAAATATTATTTTTCAAAAAATTTCAACAAAACCAAATCATATGACCCCTCTTTGGAATGAGCTCATTCCAATGAGGGGCCACATGATATGGTTTTGATGATATTTTTTGAAATTTAAAAAAAAAAAGGATATTTAAAATAATAAATTTTGATATTGTCTGCGTTGGGTAAAGGGTTAATGCTTTCCAGGCCAATATGAATGTTTTCTGTCTTCTCCAGCTCCTGATGTGAAATCCATCATGCTTCAGAATCAATCAGACGATCAACATTTTTCGATATCAAATTTGAGGTCTAGAAATCGACGTCTTGATTCTTGATCACTTTGTGACAGGATACGTTTGTATGCATATTGTTCCTACAGATGAGGTAGGTATTCTGAATTGGAAACACATTCGTCGACACTGAATTGATATGTTGTGTCTTGGACCCACAGGATGTAACAAACCCAAAACATTTGATGGTCTGCGGGTCCAAGTTTGGACAAGTGAACGGTTATTATTTCCGAAATAGAAGTTGGGGACAAGAAGTGGGTCTATATCTGTTATAATCACAAAACATTGTAATGTGAGCTGTGTTGCTCTGATGCAAATTAGGCCAGCAGGGCTTATATTTCGACGAGAATCCGAGAATCGATTCGCACAAAGATTCGCGCAATAAAACCAGTGAGAATCCATGTCGATTCTCGCTGCACCTCTGCTAGGATTCGCGTGAAAAAAATTGAGTCAATTTAACCCTTTAACTAACACAGCGGCAACAAATTAACCAACAGAAGGCTAACATGACCTGAAATATCCTGACACTTTGTCAATAAAACCTTACAAATATGGCTGTCATTGGAACCGGCTCATTGAGCCGGTTCCAACGACAGCAATATTTGTAAGATTTTATTGGTAAATATTGTTCATTTCATTATTTTATCATTTATTTATTATTTATTGTTTAAAAATTATCAAACTTAGTATTAAACATTAAAAAAGTGTGTTGAAGGTTAACATATGTTATCAGTATACAACAGTGGTTCAACCATGGTGGCATCATAGGATCCTGGGACACTCATAATAGGTATGGATTCTCGCAACCATTTTAATGAGAATCCAAAAGGATTCTCACAAATTTAGACGAAATATAAGCCCTGGGCCAGGTAAAAATGGATGGTGCTAAGGACATACCACACCAAAAAAAATCATATCTGCCTAAGGGTACAAGTTTGCAGTGCTCTGAAACACCAAAATGACCTAAAGTTACCCGTTTAATCCTTTACCCACAATGCAGTCACATCATTATTTTATAACAACAACATTCTTGTTCTTACTGTCACTCATTACACTTATACATTTTTATTTTGAATGCCAGAGCCATCATCCCTGAAAAATATGATTTTCGCAGGTTTGGAACAATTATTAGCAATTCAGAGGCCACCAATAATTGCAGTTCTGCTATTCAATGTTATTGGTAGTAACTTGGTACTATAATGAAGTGAAGCACTCTTGAAAGTATGTTATTGTTTTATTATTATCAATGCTATGGGTACAACTGTACTACCTTCACCACACATGTAATATTATTTAAAGGACATACAGCAGTTCTATACAAACTGGCAATCACGGCACCACCCTACAATCATTAGTAGGGTTGTCACGATTCTTGAATTTAGGAATCAATTAATCTTCGCAAATAATTGATAATAAACGATTAATCGTACCTAGATGACCCCCTTCTCCCTCTCCTTAAAGTCGTTAAAAATGAACTTCAAGTCAGATGACCTACCTCAAGTAAACAAGGAAGACGATCCTCTTTTAGGTACATTCAAAGCTTTGATGTTCTGAGCTTCTGAACCGTCAGTGTAATAATCAAGACCGGTTGTCAGTTGCAAACTTTGTGTAGTTTATGTTTACATTACAAATAATGGTTAAGGGGCTATATAAGTAATGGAATTTTGTTTGTTTTGAAAATTCTCATCTCTGGTATTCCTTCAATTCCAATTAAATATACACAAAATGTACCTCAAAATGAAGATTGAGATGTATAGAACATGAAACACATGAGTAATCAACTCATTGAGTCGACCGTAGGCACCACTGGTTCCTGGAAGTCTGCTACCGTATTCGTACCAGAACTGATAATTTAATAATATTTCACGAGAACAACTTGTGGCCAAATGTGCTTTACATATCCAAGAACAAAGCTAGGGTCAGGGCTTGCCTTGAGTCGGGGCTGATCAGCCCAGGCCCCAAGATCAGCCCCGAGGAGCACTTGCTGGAGGCTTTTTTCAAGCCCTGACATTTTCCACAAAAAGCACTAAGAATAATGGACAAAATGGAAAATCAGCCCCGAAAAGGCCCCGACCTCAATATGTGGGGCACTTTTTTTAGGCCCCGACCATTTTACTCAAGGCGAGCCCTGGCTAGGGTATCAGAATTCTTCAAAACACTGCAACAGAGCTGCATGGGGGTAAATTCCAAAACCTTTGCTTTTGTTTACATATGAATTTACTTTTGATTTCCGGTCCACGTCATCGGACGGAAAAAGCATTTATATACAATGCCGTCTAAAATCAAATAATGAAAAAAATCACCTTAATACAGTCTACTATTATTAGATAGAGTCTGCACACTTGCCATATTCACTGCAAGGTATTATGATACCTGTTGAAATTTCTTAGAATTACGATTTTGTTTCTCGATGGAAATTCGTGGTATCAAGTGATTTGCGCATGTCTGTCGAGCATGTATGGAAACCATCTTCAATAAAAAATGCAGACAGTGTTGTTCTTTTCCAAAATGCAGTCCTGTCGCTGCACTCAAAAGTGTTTTGAATGCCTAGCTTTGTTATTGAATACAGTATCTGAAGCACATTCAACCAGGTCTTGCGAAATATTATTTTATTATCAGTTCTGGTACGAATACGATAGAAGACTTCCAGGAATCAGCGGTGCCTCCTGTCAACTCTATGAGTTGATTACATATGTGTTTCATGTTCTGTACATCCCAACCTTCATTTTGATTATAATTTGTGTATATTTAATCTGAATTTAAGGGCCTATATAAGTAATGGAATTTTGTTTATTTTGAAATTCTCACCTCTCAAATTCCTTAAATTCAGATTAAATATACACAAATTATACATCAAAATGAAGGTTGGGATGTATAGAACACGAAACACATATGTAATCAACTCATAGAGTCGACTGTAGGCACCACTGGTTCCTGGAAGTCTGCTACCGTATTCGCACCAGAACTGATAATAAAATAATATTTCATCAGAACAACTTGTGGCCAAATGTGCTTCATATATCCAAGAACAAAGCTAGGCATTCAAAACACTTTCGAATACAGCGGTAGGACTGCATTTTGGAAAAGGACAACACTGTCTGCATTTTTTATTGAAGATGGTTTCCATGCTCGACAGACATGCGCAAATCACTCGTTACCACGAATTTCCATCCAAAAACAAAATCGTAATTCTAAGAAATATCAACAGGTATCATGATACCTTGCACTGAATATGGCAACTGTGCAATCTCTATCTAATAACAGTATACTGTATGAAGGCGATCTTTTTCATTATTTGATTTTAGACGGAGTTGTTTTTACATGCTTTTTCTGTCCGATGACGTCGGCCGGAAATCGAAAGTAGACTCAGACGTAAACAAAAGCAAAGGCTTTGGAATTTTCCTCAATGTGGCTCTGTCGCCGTGTTTTGAAGAATTTTTATCCCCTAGCTTTGTTCTTGGATATATAAAGCACATTTGGCCATAAGTTGTTTTCGTGAAATATTATTAAATTATCAGTTCTGGTGCGAATACGGCAGCAGACTTCCAGGAACCAGTGGTGCCAACAGTCGACTCAATGAGTTGATTACGTATGTGTTTCGTGTTCTATACATCCCAACCTTCATTTTCATGTACATTTTGTGAAAATGTAATTCGAATTGAAGGGATATCAGAGGTGAGAATTTTCAAAATAAACAAAATTTCATTACTTATATAGGCCCTTAAGGAATATCAGAGGTGAGAATTTCAAAATAAACAAAATCCCATTACTTATATAGCTCCTTAACCATTATTTGTAATGTAAACATAAACTACATGTTGTTCTTTATAGATCTATACCCTCGAAATATGGCCGAAATGACCAAGGGGCCGAAGTGACAAGGGCCGAGATGACTAGGGCAGATTTGTCTTCGAGGCCGCAGTGCCATGAGACTGAAATGACTGGGGTCAAAGTGACTGGGTACCCCTGGGGAAAATGCGGTCACGTCACTCTGTGGAATTTAGTTGAATAAGTTTCACACCAGCTTTAGTGATTTCTTCAAGCACTGGGGAAGTGTGAGTTTACCTTTTCCGGATCTTCCACCATCATGTGCATGTCAAAGAACACACCCGGAAATTTAGGACGCAAACATTTTACAACTGGATGACCAAATGTCATGTTAGGAACAAAATGTCCATCCATCACATCCAAATGTAAATAATCTGCACAGCTGTCCATCATCCTCTGGCATTCCGATGCGAGCGATGAAAGGTCAGCATTGAGGATAGATGGCCCAATTTTACAAGACACATTCGAACCCCTGGGCGCAGCCATGTTTTTAAAATACAATGGTCAAGGTCACGGTTGCGGGTACGGGACGGTCGCCGTCGGGACGATTCGCCATAACCTCGATTTTATGGCGAATCGTCCCACCTAAAATGGCGAATGGTCCCGGTTTTTTATCTAAGATTTTCATTTTATTTTTTCATTTATTTTCAATATTTTTGTTTCTTTTTATTCTACTTCTTAATTTTACATGAAGAGAACATTTAAATCAACATAATTTTTTCTCAAAAGATCTTAAATCAAATTAGCTAATATCTTATTAGGTACTTCCTTACACTAGTCAATTACAGGGCAAATTGTTGTCAAAACAAACAATACTGGACATGTGTGCAATGAAAAATATGAAGAAAATGTTTACATAACAATTTGCATTGAAGACTGAAATTGCCAGAAAGGAGAGCGACAGTCTTGTTTTTACAAGAGTGATACATGTTTTTTTTTTTAAAACCAGCTTGTTTGTTTAGACAACAATCCAGGTTAGTTGACTGATGTCTCATTCTTTTGTCGTATGGCTACCGAAACTATTTCTCTCAAAACGCTTGATCAAAAGCTTATTTCAAAAGCATGAAAGAGAATTCGGCCAACTTCTTTCAATTCTACTACTATAAAAGGGTCTAGGCACAATGAACATTTCATCACCTATTTTCTGTCTGCTTTTCTCTGTTAAAACTAAATATACTTTAACGAAATATTTTACCAATAATTTTCTGATAACTTAGACAATAACTGATAACTGAACAGAGTGACATGGCAACTAACTCCACCACTGAAACCACTTCGGGAATGGATTTAATATCGATGATATCTGGATTTCAAAAAGAGATAGCCAGATTGAACGACACTATAGAGGGTTTGCGCTCGGATCTTAGGGCTCAAAAAGAACAGTTCGAGAAAGAAAAAATGGAATTAATAAAAGCTTCGACGGAATCAAAAAAGGAAAATAAGTCGGCATCTGGAAAAAAAGGGAAAAGGAAGAAATAATTCAGGTTTGGGTTCGTGCCCCAGCAACGGAAACTCTAAACAAAAGGGCAAGGATGTGGAGTCCAACTCGTTGGGCCCTAAAACGAACACAGTTACGGATATCGCTAGTGCTTCTAAACCAGCTCAGCAGTTTTCGAAAACTAACCCTAGCAAGGGGATGGTGGGCAAAACTAATCTTACACCTGTTTCGCCCTTTATAGATAATACCGCTGAGATGGAGAGACCTGTGCACGCCATCTCTTTGGAGGTACCACCAAATCAGGGCTCGGAACTCGTTACCACCAGTCAAGACAACTGGTTGCGTTCGCTCATAGAGCAAGAGGCAACTACTGTTCCCACCTGTGATGTGGTCAATCAGATTACGCCTCGCCCGAAAAGGAAATTGGATACAGACTTCCAGGAAAGTGGTGAGTCCCTGGAAATAGAAACGGTGGCTAAGAAAACCCGGAAAGCGTCGACACACACCGATAACCCGGGTGTTGTTGTCGTAGAGACCTCGGACACCATGGATGTTACAGTAGTAACAACCAGTGCGGAGATCCACAATGATGGGAAATCGGCAGACAGTAACGCAACGGAAACGATACCGGCGACGCCAACATTCACCACTGACGGTGGTGTATCATTTGCCGACAAGGTAAGAGCCCTTTCTAAACAACCTCAAAAGGATAATACGGCCAAACACCAGACGAATAAACAACCGCATCACTGATGACACAACCACGGCAGTTTGATTGAACACAACCACAACAGTTCGACTGAATCAATTAATAAATGCTACATGTAAGTTAGGTAAATGGTTGAAGAAACGGCAAAAAGAGCTATTCAATTTTTTTTTCAATTTTCATTTTTTGCTTCCGAAACATAAATTATGCTTTGGAAGACCCATTTTGGATTTTTAAAAAAAATTTTTTATATAAAATCATCATTAAATGTGGTGTTAGATAAATAGTTAAAGATTTTCCATGTCGCGAAAACAGCTATTCAATTGTTTTTTCATTTTTTTGCTTTCAAAACATAACTTCTAATCGCTCATTGGGATCGTAAGCTACGCTTTGGGAGCAAAAAACGAAAATTGTTAAAACAGAAAAAACTTGTTAAGTAATTACGTATTTTTTTTTTAATAGGCCGGTTATACAGGCACCGAAATTAATTAATAAACGCCATATTAAATAAATGTTTAACGCAATCACGAAAAATATCTTCTATCACATATTTTAATTGCTTCTCCATCATCAGGTTTCAAGCGTTATGTATCCTAAGTTATTTTGTTTTATTTTTATTTATTGTCAGCTTTTGTTATTTATGTGTTATACTTGTTATATTGCCGCAAAATATTATGTCAGCCTACTGTTATTTACTACCAACTATATTGATGAAATTTAAAAAATAAACAACATATATTTTGTCGAAGCCAAGCGTTCTGTTGTCTGTTTTCTATTTCCCACTCCCGGTAATCCTCTTCTAGTCAATACCACTGATTTTAGACCAGTAAATAACCCCGAATGGTGAATCGTCCCGCGTACGAAAAATGGCGAATCGTCCCGATGGCGAACCGTCCCGGTCGACAATGGCGAATCGTCCCGATGGCGAACCATCCCGTTCCCCACGGTTACTAGACTGTACACCCCGGAGACTGTTCGCCCCAAGTTTTTTGGACTGTTCGCCCCAAGACTGTTCGCGCCTTGGTTCTTTGAACTATTTTTGTTGTTGATGTTTTTCTTTTGTGACAACAAAAGAAACAAAAAATAAAAATTGTCTTCAACAACTGTTCAAATCTTCAAACAAGTATATTCAAATAGTGCCGAAAAACTTGTCTAAAAATATTGGTTATGAACGATTCGGACCATGTACGATTCGGACCAGATTTTTTGTGGACGATTCGGACCAGATCCAGATTGCTGGACGATTCGGACCATGCTTATGGGCGATTCGGACCATGTTCATGGACGATTCGGACCATGTTTATGGACGATTCGGACATAGTTCTTTGGCGGTTGGGATCAAGTTATTTAGTTATATTTATATTTTTTATTTGAAAGCAAATTATCTTTCATAATAAATAAAATGTTAGAAAAATATTTATTCTGTAAAAGGGAATGATCCATTCCTGAAGATGTATCTAATCAAAGAAAATGTTTTGAAAGCGTTTAATTTAAAAGCGGCTAGTGCGTTTTTGATCAGAAAACATAGTTATTTTGATGAGAGGCTTAATGCTTTGATATCAGTATAATGAGGACCAATCACCTCTGATCACCTCTTGAACGGTGTTGTTATTCCAAAACAACACGTGAACATTGTAATTGATTTGTTATTCCTTGGGTTACATTTATACTTTGAGAAGGTCAACAGAAACAACAACATATTGGTGGTGCTCAACACGTCAAAAGGACAATAGATGTCCAGCAACTGTCATTCAAAAAGACAATACGTTTACCAGAGGTAACAACTCCCATAATCATCCAGGATATCCAGGAGGACTCTTGCAAACAAAAGTTCGCGTTGAGGTAAAACGGCAGTGTCTGACTGAAACACAAAAATCGGCCAAATCAGTTGTGGAGGATGTTATCACCCCTCATTGATAACTTAATCGGATCACCAGCTTCCTAAGCCTGATAATGAGTCTCGGGCAGTCAACAGCCTGTGTAGTTTGTGTGTCGGTGCTGTCCTGTGAAGTATATATGTCTGTGTTGGTCTGTACAATTTGTATGTCTGTGCTGTCCCGTGAAGTGTCTAGGTCTCTGTTGGCCTGTGTAGTTTGTGTGTCTGTGCTGTCCTGTGAAGTTTCTATGTCTCTGTTGGCCTGTGTAGCTTGTGTCTCTGTGTTGTCATGAAAAGTGTGTATGGCCTGTGTAATTGTTTGTGTGTTGATGTTGCCTTGAGAAGTGTGTGTGTCTGTGTTGGCTTGAGAAGTGTGAATGTCTGTTCTACCTAGACATGATTGGCACATAAACTGATGAGAGATCTCCCCTCGCCTCAAACGTCCATACTTGTACTTTGAGAGTCCTGTGTTCCCACAACCACGATGTTGCCATCCACCACAGTGTATCGCCTGGAGGCGTGGAGTCACTGCCCTATTGCAATACAGACATAAAACTGCTATGACTGGCAACTTGGTGACAATTATGAGGTCAGTCGAATCCAGTCTTTTATAACACCATTTTTGGATATGTATAAACGAATGAATGCAATGAGATCAAGCCACACAAAGTGTGTTTATAGAGAGCATTGTCGGTAAATAAACATGTGTAGGTACTTCGCAAGAGGTACAAACAAGTTCAGCGTACATGTTGTTACAATACCAGGGTACCTGGAGCCAGTGTGTTAAGTGCTGTATAAACATTTTTCCATTCAACTACCCGAGAGTCATTATAGTTTTTATTCAGTGTCGGATCTTGTCAGTTCATTTTTTATTTATTAATTCTTTTAGAATTTTTAAAGAACATCAACCAAAAAACCGACTCCGAGCCCGAATCATGCAACCGTCTGATAATTTGGTCCAAATGGCTTAGAAACATGCTCAGTATCGCCCCAAAACCCGATCCCAACCGCCAAAACACTTGGTCCGAAACGCCCATAAGCATGGTCCGAATCGTCCATAAGCATGGTCCGAATCGTCCAGAAATCTGGTCCGAATCGTCCATAGATCTGGTTCGAATCGTCCAAAAAAAATCTGGTCCGAATCGTACATGGTCCGAATCGTCCATATATCAAAATACTCTATTAAAAGTATACTGAGTCAAGAAAGAAAGTAAAATAAACTTCGAGGAGCAATTTTTTAGTATTATCGACTTTAATCCCAAACAAATTATTGTAAATTCATATTTCGAGTCTAGCTGTACCAATTTGCATAATTTCATGTTCTTGCTGTCACGTCAGGACATCGTAATTCAGACATGAGGTGAAATGAAAAGTTCACACATGCAGTCAATATTTAACGTGTATGTCCACCGTTTGCCTCTTGGATGGCAAGACATCGACGGCGCATGGACCTGATGAGTCTCTGGATGTCACCTTGTGGTATTGCGTCCCACTCATGCCTTAGAACATTACGTAAATCGCCTAACGTCTGAAGATCATGAAGTCATAGCCGACGGTCAAATGGATCCCAAAGATGCTGGATTGGCGACGAATCTGGCGAAACTGGGGGCCAGGGAAGAAACTCGATGCTCTGTTCCTCAAGAAAGTCATGACAGATACGCGCAACATGACATCGGCCATTGTCTTGCTGGAATAACTGCAATCCGACGTTAGCGTTGAGCAACGGGACAACAACAGCGCTAAGAATTTCGTCCGTATATAGCAGCCTATTCAGATTACCATCGACGAAGATCAACTGCGTTCGATGGTGCAAGGAAATTCCTGCCCAAACCATTACACCACCCCCGCCGAAATGATCGCGTTCCCGCACGCAAACATTGGAAAACCGTTCAACTCGTCGGCGATACACTCTTGCCCTACCATCAGTGCGCCGTAGACAAAATCGTGATTCATAACTAAAGAGAACTGTGCTCCAACGCTGCTGATCCCAGCGAACACGCTGACGTTCCCATTGCATTCTGACGTACGATGATGTTTGGTAAGGATTAGTCCGTGGTATGGACGCCTACTTCGGATGCCGTGTGTCAGCGAGTCTGTTGCGGACAGTTTGTGCACTGATTCTCTTGTTAGTTCTATCAAGAGTAATTGCTGCTGTCCTCGTTGCCGGAATGAAGCGACCCCGCAAGTGAGACATCCTGATGTGTCGGTCATGTGCAGGGGTCGTAACTCTCGTTCGACCTGAACGCGGTGGGGCGGCAGTAGATCCAGTGGTTCTATATCTTCCAATACCTTCCAATGAGATGGTAAATAGTGGCCACAGTGATTCCGAACTAAGCAGGGAGCTCACGGCATCTGGAGGTATCACAGCCTCATAAATACGAATGGCACGCAACCTCTGATTTTCGGTTAACCTTGGCATTTTTTAAAATGTCGGAAGACAAAAAACTAGCGTGTTTTCTCAATAACTAAGGCTCTCTAGCACAACATAATAAGCCAATTTCGAAACTGCCATCTTGGCTTTTAATCTATGCAAGGTCACAGGTCGCGAGGTATAATCTTTCCAAGAAAACGCTTTGTTAGCAATGAAATCGCACTGTTTACACCTCGCGACCTGTGACCTTGCATAGATTAAAGTCCAAAGATGGCAGTTTCGAAATTGGCTTACACAAAGAAAATCGTCGGTCACCCATTCAATTTTACATTCTCGGGTAGCACGTGCTAGTTGGAAATCCGTAGCAAAATTGTATACGGTTGGGTGGACAACAACAACATGTCATTAAACTCTTTGCACGACTTCTTGTCCACAAACATACAACATTATAACTATTATATTTCATACTTTATGCTATTTTTCACATTTATTTCTATTATACTTTCTTGTTTGACCCAGTATATATATAAATTGACCAAGAGTTGTAGCAGAACTGTTTTTCTACACTTGTCACTTCTGGCATTTTGTTCACATAGACAACTGGAACAAGGTCTCTCTGTGTTTATATAATGATTAAACAACAGTATGGGCGGCACAAAGTCATGAAAACAAACTTTCTCATCACGAGCTTTTGTTTTTCTGATTGCAGTTACCACTAATCATCAAGCTGTATTTCAAACATTTTTGTACTGTAAACATGCCGCTCTTTTATAAAACAATACTGGAAGGGGTATACAGCTTAGCCGTATGTTGCGACTTATGTAAACGTTGGTGCCACATACGGTGTCGTACAGACATTTCAAGAGAAATGTATGCAGATTTTAGAGCTAGAGGTGTAGATTTTGAATGGATATATCACCCATGCCAAGGTGAACAGTTGGAAACAAATGAATCGTCACAAAGAATCCTGGTCGTTCGGCGTCAAGTAGTTTCGGCAACGGAGCAAGTCGTTTCGGCACCTGGCGAGGTCGTTGCGGCACCGGGTCGTTTCGGCACCAAGACGTTTCGGCACCAGCGCAAGTCGTTTCGGCACCTACGGATTTTATCATTGTTGGGTTAAAAAAAAACATAACAACAATTTAAAATTTGCCTCCAAATTCAAAGTTTTATTAAAGCTATCCAATTCCCTTCTCAATTCAGCCTTTTCTTCATCTGCCTGTCGCTTCTGGGCTTGAAGCTCTGACCGCAAACCCTCTATGGTGTCATTTAATCTGGCTATTTCTTTCTGGAAACCAGACATCATCGACATCATCGATGTCATATCAGTATTAGTGGAATTTCCACTGTTGCTCAGACTACCAGAATTAAAGACAGAACTGTTTAACTGCGCTTGACTTTGTTTATCCGTTGTTTTTATTTGTAAATAATTCTAAAATTTATTTTTTAAGTTATTAGAGATTTTAATTTAATTGTATTGACTTAAATATTCGTTTTTAGCGGAAAATGCAGATAGAAATAGCAAGAGAAAAAAGTAAACACTTACAGTGATACAAAAAGATACACAGAAATAGTGCAAATTGCAATAGCGTTGTTGAACTTCCGAGTGAGCGATAATCAGTTTTGTGTGAAATCACCAGTGCTGGACGATACGTCTGTTCGCTGTGATGGCAGAGGTGCGACTTTGACAAAAGAGATAAATGAATGAAAGGTTTTAGCGCGCCGAAGGCGCGCAGGGACGCTGTGGGATTTACAAATCCCTTGCGACCCGGTTAACCTTATTTTATTTCACTTGGATCACACAGGCCTAGCTTTCCTATTGCCCAAAATGGAGTCTGAGGGGGGTATGCACGCAGTTAGAATACCCGGCAGTTTACGTTGGAGTGTTAGATGGTCAATACTCAATCCCTCAACGCCTTAAAACTATTAGAGAGCGAGCTCTATTCGGTTCCAGTTCGGCGATGGTAGAGGTTTGAGTCCCACCATGGTGGCGAGCCAGAATGTAATGTTGTGCGATGACAAGTTTAAGGGAAGAAGAGAAAAGAAAACCAAACAGCAACGCCGGTTTGGTAGCGGCCTCGGTATATGACCATAGCGGTTACAAAAAAGAAGTGGAGAAAGCTCCAACAGTTTAGTTTTGAAAAACCGGGAGTCATCCATCAAGCCTTCTGGGAGATAGAGGTGATTTGAGGTATCTGGTTATCCTTCGGGAATTCCAAAGAACCTCCTCCACCCCCCCCCCAAAAAAAAAACAAACTATCACTGACACACACCCTCAAGCCCTTAAAAGGGCTGTTAAATCTTTATTCAAATGTTTATTTATATCAAATGTACACTCGTCCCCTGCCAGACAAGCTTGTTTCAATCCTTGCCTAGCGTTTGGTGGTTTCTTGTATATGTTGCAGAAAGGTAGGTTGCACCAATTCCTCCTACGCTTTGTCTACCATTTCCATGCGTCTTCTTGATAAGAGTGTTGCAAGAAAATTTGAGAATTTTCAGTTAGAAAAGTTGTAGGTAGAGAGAAAGATAGGTATCCACTATTGTATATTGTGCCTGCTGTGTGATTGTTGCTATGGATGGGGTAAGGGGTGTGTTTCTTCGGAGCCCACTCCCCGCACGCAGAGTTGCGAGGCAATCCTCACAGACTCAATCCTAAAGATCTCAATGAGTAGCGAGGCAATCCTCACTGACTCCACGCAGTTTAATTCTATTGAGTAATTTTAATTTACTGTGGATTATTTTGTTTTTCTGTTTAGGGTTCGGTGTTCGTTCAGCTTCACTATTGATTCACTATCCTGGAGTATGTGGAGGGTTTTGTTATATAGATCTTATTAAAGGCGTTTCAATCGCGCTTCAGCAGAGTTGCGAGGCAGTCCTCACAGACTCTATCCTAAAGTTCCCAATGAGTAGCGAGGCAATCCTCACTGACTCCACGCGATTTAGTTATATTGTATAATTTTTATTTTATTTATTTATTTATTTATTTATTTTTTTTTTTATTTTCTGGAAACTTATTTTGTTTTTCTGTTAAGGGATCGGTGTTCGTTCAGCTCAACCATTAATTCACAATCTTGGAGTCTGTCGAGGGTTTTGTTTTGTAGGTCTTTTAATCGCGTATCAATAGTTTCTATTTTTGCTAGCTCGTGAAGTTCCTTTATCGGTGTCCATTTCGGTTTGCATAGTGCCACTCGCAGGGCATAATTTTGAACCCTCTGTAGCTTCTGAATGTTGGTTTTGCTTAGGTCGCTTGTTATTATGGCACCGTATTCTAGTACCGGACGTATAAATGTTTTGTAGAGCTTGAGAAGCACATCTCTGTTTGCTCCCCAATTTCTACCTCTGATCATCTTCAGAAAATTGATACGTTTAGTAGCTCTAACCGTAATGGACTTTACGTGACTGTTTAGACTGAGATTGCTATCTAGGATAAATCCCAAAAATTGGCCTCTTTGTTTGCTTCTAGTTTGTGATCGTATAACTGGAGATCGATACTCGGGACTGGTTTTTTCCTTTGCTTTTTGAAGAACGTAACTTTTTGAGTTTTGGCGGCATTGAGTTTGATGCGCCACAGGGCACACCAGCTCTCAAGATCGCGAATGGTATCATGTAGACGATTTTTAAATATGTTTCTGGACTTGCTGGCTGTCCAAATGCCTTTGTATGAGAACTGCGATAGTTCAACAAAGTTTTTCCCTACTTTTTCTATATCATTCACATAAATCATTAAAAGAAGCGGACTTAGAACCGACCCTTGTGGTGTTCTCGAGTATTACTTCCTCTGACACCTCGCGATTAACCCTCACCTTGATTTTTCGGTCAGTTAGAAATGATGATATGATCCTTAGAATTTTAGTGGGTAATCCCATTTTCGCTAGTTTATATCTCACGCCATTGTGCCATACCGAGTCGAACGCTTTTTCTACATCCAAGAAAAGCGCGGTTCCGATTTCGTTTTGACTAAATGCTGTTTTCATATAATCGACCAGTCTATATACGTGTTCGATTCCCTCTTTCTGACTCCTATACGCTCTTTGCCATTTGTTGAAAAAGTGGATTGATTCGAGATAGCTGCGAAGTCTCGTAGTGAGAATCCGCTCAAATATTTTCCCAACACAGCTAAGCAAGCTGATTGGGCGGTAGTTAGAAGGGTTGGTAAGGTCTTTGTCGGGTTTAGGTATCATGACTCCTGTGACCACTTTCCAGCATTTTGGGAAGTAGCCACAGGAGAGACAGCAGTTTAAGAGTTTGGTAAGTCTGCAGTAGAAGATGTTGGGGCACTGTTTCATTATTTTGTAAGAGACTTCGTCTTCTCCTGGGGACGACGACGACCTGCATTTTCTGATTATACCCATGACCTCTTCTACGCTTATTGGTTCGGTTAATTCATGGTCGTCCCCGTCTTCATGCCTTTGGTCGAAGTTCGGTTCATTGAAGACTGAGTTGTTATCTTGGACAAATTTATTTACTCGTACCTTAAAATCGTTGTCATATCTGTTCCCTTCTTGTGGACGATGCGCCTTCTTTAGAAGTTCGGCAAAAGCACTGGCCTTTGCCTTGTCGTCTATGGCCATAGATCCGTCGCTAGTCTTTAGCGCATTATTATTGGCAATTTTGCTCTTTTGGCCAGTAAGAGTTTTAAATGTATCTCAGAACCTCTTAGGTTCTCTCAGCCCATTTAGGTTTTCGGTTGCTTTTTCCCATCTCACGCGATTGTCGTTAGCTATGGCCTTTTTTACTTCCCCATGTAGGCGATTATACGCGGTTTTAAGTTCTGCTCTTTTCATTTGATCATTCTCTGATTGGTAAGCCCGGAAGGCTTTTCTTTTTGTTTGATTATTTGAAGAGTTGTTTGGGTTATTCTGTTTATCCGCGTCTTTACTGTTTGCTTGGGACAGATTTCATCTAGTGTACTGTTGATAACCTCGTTAAGGTGGGTGCAGGCTTTTTCTAGTTCATGAGCATTTGAGGGGTCATTTGCCTTTATTTTTACTTCGATAATGTTTCTGAAGAGGTTACAGTCAATTTTTGATAGGTTTCTCCTATTCACGGGAGGATACCTTGCGCGACCTGTATTACATTTCAGAGTGGCGTGAACCGGCAGGTGATCACTGCCTAGATCATCATCTCCTACAAATATGTCTTGCATTTGGCTGGTTAGTGATTTGCTGGTGATAATCAAGTCTAGGATATCTGATTGATGGAGTGGGTTGTTGCTTATGTATGTTACGTCTTGATCGTTATTTACCACGAATAGATTGAGTTCTTCAATGATGTGGAAAAGGGCCTCACCATTAGGCTCAGTCTTATGACAACCGAATACCTGGTGTTTGGAATTGAAATCACTCAAGAATATGCAGTGCTTGTACTTGTTGGTAAAAAATTCAAATACTTTACTGTCTACTGTTGCTTGCGGCTTGTTATAATATTATATGATGGCCACGTGTTTGTGGTCAAGTTCAATTTCAGCTGCAATCACTTCAGCATTGAGGTGGTCGCATGGTATTGATTTGTATTTAATCTCCTGCCTTATTAGCAGAGCGACACCGCCGCCTTTTTGGGCGGGGCGATCTCTTCTAATAATATCAAAACCACATAACGAGAATTGTTTGTTTGGTTTAAGCCAGGTTTCGCTAATTCCAATTACGTCCGTATTTTTTAAATAATGTGACATTTGCAAATTTTTCTGATTAACGCTTCGAGCGTTCCACTGGACTATTTTTAATGTATCCATGAATGGTTTAGGAATAACTGTACTAAGTTTATTTAAGTTTAATTACTATTTGTAATATTGTTACATAATTATATTCTGTTGACGACCGCTTCTAATAGCGTGTGAGATATTTGAGTATTATATAACTTAGAGGCTGTTTTACTAATCTCTTTGCAAACGTCCGAAAGACTGGTGTCCAAGTGTTTCTTCATTATGCTGAAAATAGAGCCAGCCATTAGAGTACACGTGGAATAAGGGAAAGATGAGTTCTCGACATTTCTTACATTTAGAGCTTTAAGCTGGATGTTTGTTTTAACTTTTTTGAAGTGGCTACAACCCCGGTAGTTGCTGGGGTGTTGACCACCGCAATTCGGTCATTTCAGAGTTTTAGCACTACATGCCTTCGCGATGTGTTTGTCACTGCATTTCATACATCGTTGCTCCCCGTTGCATTTGTGTGACAAGTGCCCAAATTTCTGACACTTGTGACACTGAACGGGTTGCGGAAGAACACGATATTCCTCGGTTTCGTATTTTTTGCCATTAATAATTACCCCTTTGCTTATCAGATTTAATTTCGTTGCTCTATTAGGGCATTTTACTTTTATTTTCCAAGTATGGTTACCCGTGGCTTTGGAGATTAGTCTCTCCCACGAGCATCCTGGAAGGGCTTTATCAATCGAGTTTTTTCCGTTTTGGGGTGGACGCGTGTGATTACGACACAGGGGTTTGGTTGCGGATGGTCCTGTGTCTTGTTGGTTTTATTGGTCACCTTAGGGGGCGTTTTGGCTTTTACTTTATCGGCGTACGTCGCTCTATCGGTTGGGCTAGCTGTCGCATTCACTATTTCCGGTGATGTAGACTCTGTTGCGTTAACAGAGTCCCCATTTCTTGGTGTGACCACCGAGTCCTTTTCAGTAGCGGTGTTCTGTGAATTTTTCTTGATGATTTTTGTCTTCTTGACATGCCGATCAATAGTCATACAGAAACCATTTTCGTCTTCGACGTCCACGGTTTCATCATATTCACTGGAGAGTTTCCTTTTCGATCGATTTTGGTTTGGTGATTTTTTCTGTCGCTGCGATTTGGGGACTTTAGCTGAATTTTTATCCAATTGAATTTCAACCGCCACGGCCGGGGAAACTGCGACCGTGTTGGTAGCTTCTTCTACTATGGAACGCAGCCAGTTATCCTTGCTAGGGGTAATTAGATCTGAATCTATTTCAGATATCCCCGCCAGTGAGCCGGCGGACGCAGGTCTTCTCATTTCTGTAGCAGCGTCAATACATGGTAAATCAGGAACTGGAGGAGCATGGTCCTCCTTACCTGGTTTGGCTTTCAGAATTGCCTTTTCCAATTCCCTTCTCAATTCAGCCTTTTCTTTATCTGCCTGTCGCTTCTGGGCTTGAAGCTCTGACCGCAAACCCTCTATGGTGTCATTTAATCTGGCTATTTCTTTCTGGAAGCCAGACATCATCGACATCATCGATGTCATATCAGTATTAGTGGAATTTCCACTGTTGCTCAGACTACCAGAATTAAAGACAGAACTGTTTAACTGAGCTTGACTTTGTTTATCCATTATTTTTATTTGTAAATAATTCTAAAATTTGACAAAAGCTTGTTCCAGAGCCAGCTTTATAGGAAAATTCTCCCTTCTAACAACAAACATATAAGGGGCCGAATTCTTTCTGTCAAGTTATTTCTGTTGCTCACACCCTGTTATGTTTAATCACTGAAGAAACAACTACATCGGGTCACCCTGTTATGTTTAATCACTGCAGAAACAACTACATCGGATCAATCAAAATATGGCCGCAGCTCTGATCGCTTTGAAAACAAAGCCATACAAAACACAAAGAAATCATTTCTCTTTGAAAGTAATTAAAAGTTTAATATCATTCAATACAGTTCCAAACTGCTTCAAACAAAAAAAAACAGTGTAAAATATTCATAATACACTGAAAATACGCTATTAAACAACTAAAATACATGACAGAATAAAGTGCCAAAGAAATTTAATCAGGTGCCGAAACGACTTACTGCAGGTGCCGAAACGACCTACTCCAGGTGCCGAAACGACTTTTCCCAGGTGCCGAAACAACCTGAACACTGGTGCCGAAACGACTCGGTGCCGAAACGACCTGCACCCGTCACAAACGTCTGAATCGTCAGAAATATCTGAATCATCACAAAAAAGATTAAGAATAGTACCAGAAACTCAAACATCTCCGCAACCAAACTCAGCATCAGAATCACCAAGTTCTTCCCCATGTTAATAGAAAAGGGTTCCATTTTCACTGTACTCAGGCTATTTGGAGGAAAGTGCAATCTTTAGGTCTTGTTGTTCAATATATGGAAAGTGGCGTTGTTTAAAAGTTTATTCGTCGACTCATGTGTCTTCCTTTTTTGCCAGCTGAGCACATTAATTGAGCCCATATTTTTTTTTACGTTTCATTTTTTACCGGTTTAGTCGGGGGGGGGGGGGGGCACCAAAAATTTGCAAGACGTGACGTGGGGGTGGGTGGGTCTCTTGAGTGCGCCAAAAATGTGCATTTCCAACTTGTGCAATTTTTTGAATTTTTTAAAAATATATCAATATATCAGCTAATATATACCATCATTTGTGTTTCAAACCTTAAGGATGATGTTGTACATCACACTCTTAACATAAATACAACATCAGGAGGTTTTATATGTGAGAATATTGGGCTTAATCTGGGAAAATGGCACACGTTAGTAGGGGGTGGGTGTCTTGTTCGAAATGTAGAAAATGTGCCGACAATATTTTGGGAAAATTCTCTCTGATGCACTAAATTCAACCCAAGTTATTTATTTATTAATTGATATATTTATTTGTTTTTAACGACACTTTAACAACCAGGGTCATATCGTGTCGGTGACAGGTTTACGGGTGGAGGAAGCCAGAATACCCGGAGAGAAGCACCGAGCAACGACAAGCAGCTGTCAGCTATTCAACATCATAACCCACGACTGTACTACACACTGCACAGCGGTACTGCGTACGACACAGCACAGACCGGGTTAGATTGGCTGAAGACATGTGCACCTCGGCGAGCAGTATGTCTCAGCTCACAGCGTCATCGTGGGCAATTGGGGTAAGTTTATTTTGGATTTTAATGGGAGAGTGTGGGGGGGAGGGGTTGTCTGAGAACGGTAGTAGAAAATTTGCACGTAGTGGGTGGGTGGGTGTAAAAAGGAGCCGAATGATAAATAGGACCTCACGTCTTACAAATTTTTAGTGCCCCCCCCCCCCCACCCCCTGGTTTAGAAACATATTTCAGTTGAACTTTTGATATTATATGTGTATTCGGATGAAAATGTATGTTGTATATTATTTACACTGTCCCCAACCCAACAATGTAAATGCAGCCATAGTAGATCAGTAGATCAGAGCTGTTCGCCCCCAATAATTTTTATTGGGGGCGGACAGTCCATAAGAACGGGGCGAAGAGTCCATTGGGGCGAGGAGTCTCGCGAGCGAAAAGTCTCCGGGGCGAACAGTCCAGTTCCCAAGGTCACTTGTGAGCGGACAGGGGAATCGCCCCCGGGTGAAGTCGCCACCGGGTCAAGTCGTCTCGGGTCAAATCGCCCCCAAAAAGTGTTGGACCTGAAAGACTTCAGGTGCTATATAAGTAATGGAATTTTGTTTATTTTGAAATTCTCACCTCTGATATTCCTTAAATTCAGATTAAATATACACAAATTATACATCAAAATGAAGGTTAGGATGTATATTTGAATTTGAATTTGAATACTATGTAAACCGCGTTTTCGCGTAGTTTAACACAGGGGAGGTATTGATGTTTATATGCGCATGGCGGAGTTGCCGCAAATTGCGTCGATGGCGGCCTGACAGCTGGCATTCCAATCCACAATAGTACGTGGAAAAAAGGAATTCTTAAATTCTGTTGTTGTTCTGTAAACTGCCAGCTTGGTGTTGTTATTGCTTCTTGTGCGTGTCTGGCCCATTGTTTAGTGTTTGGATGCGTTTGTTTTACGGCGTTCCTGTAGTGTTGGCCAATTTAGGGCACTGAGCATATCACTAACGCTGCTTGTTCTGCGGTAGTCGTTGTTTATGAAACGCGCGGCTCGCCTTTGTGTCATCTCAAATTCCTGGATATCTCTTTTGATGTAGGGGTTCCAGACAACGCAACCATATTCTAATTTTGACCGAACTAAGGATCTGTATGCTGTTTCCTCCAGGGCTCTTGGTGCGTATTTTAAATTTTGCTTGGTGAAACCTAGCGTCGAATTTGCTTTTGCATTTATTTTGTTTATGTGAATGCCCCATTTTAATTTATTGGAGAATGTCAGCCTGAGGTATGGATTAGTTTCTACTTCCTCCAAAATGTAGTTGTTAATTTCATAAAAGTGTGTGAATGGTGTACTCTTGTTAGAAGATCTTAATATGTAGCATTTCTTAGCGTTAAATTTCATTCCCCACTTATCTGCCCAGCTCTGGAGATTATTGGGGTCCTGTTGTAGGGTATGTTGTTCCTTGATAGAGGTGATAGGTCTGTAGAGGAGACAGTCGTCAGCAAATAGACGGACTTTGGATTTGACTTCATTTGGGTAAGTAGTTTATGAGATGGAGGAACAATAGAGGACCTAGTACGGTTCCTTGTGGGACTCCTGAATCTACTGGAACACAATCAGAGTGTTCTCCCTCGACGACTACTTCTTGTCTTCGATGGCAGAGGAATTGTTTTATCCAGGTGTGGATGTAATCTCTTATGCCATAGTGGTGTAATTTTCTCAGCAGTCTTTGGTGGGGTACTGTGTTGAAGGTTTTACTAAAGTCCAGGATAGCAATATCAATCGGCTTTTTATTGTCATGAAGTTGTAGGAGGTCCTGGGTGGTTGTTAGGAGCTGTGACTCGCACGAGTAACCCTTTCTGAAGCCGTATTGGGAATTTGTCAAGATGTTATGCACTTCTAGGTGACTGAGTATGTGGCGGCATATAACATGTTCCATAAGTTTGCAACAGATGCACGCCAGCGATACGGGTCTATAGTTCTCGCTGGCGTGTCTGTCCCCCTTTTTAAAGACTGGTGTGATGAAGGCTTTAGTCCAGTCATCCGGGATTTCTCCAGAGTCCAGTGACTGTTGGAAAATGCTAGTCAAGACCGGAGCAATCTCGTGAGCCAGTTCTTTCAGGACACGATTTGGAATGCCATCAGGACCACAAGCTTTGTTTGGGTTTAATTTGGCTAGGAGGGCCTTCACTCCATCGACTTTGATGTGGAGATTATTTGTCGGTGGCATTGGGTTATCTGGTAGAACTGGTAGGGCATCCTCTTGGTTTTCTTGTGTAAACACCGATTTAAATTGCTGGTTTAGTAATTGTGCTTTTGTTTTTGGGTCAGAGTGTAGTTGACCTTGTTGTCTGATTGGAGAAACGCCTGTGTTGTCCCTTTTTTCGATTTGATGTAACGCCAGAACGCCTTTGGGTTGTTATCTTCCAGACTAGATGTTATCACTTGTTTGACATAATTCCTGTGAGCTTTGTTGATCATTTTCCTAACAAGTGCTTTTTGTGTTTTGTATTTCGATATGCGTTCTTCAGATCCATTCTGCTTCATTTTGTAAAACTAGCGGTGTTTTTTGTTGATGGCTTTTTTACGACGTTGTTCACCCAGGGTAAGTTTGACATCCTCTTAGATGTTTTATGTGGGATGAGCGTGCGAGTTATATGCAACAGACCCTCCTTTAGGCTGTTCCAGTTTTCATTAACGGATCGATTCTGGAAGTCTTCTTTTATGAGCAGGTTGTTTTTTAGTATCGTTGCTTCTTCACTCAGCTTTTGCCGGTCTGCTTTTTTAAACTGTGGCATTTGCCGTGGTTTGGATTTCAATCAGCAATGACTATATGGTGATCCCCTACCCATGGTGCAGTTTGTACTTTTTTGACAAGGGATGCATTGGTTGTAAAAAAGAGGTCCAGGTTGTTTACTCCTCTAGTTGGTTCTAATTGCATTTGTGTTAGGGAAAATTGGTTTTCTATGTCCAGGAGTTTTTGACATACCCCTGCTTTGCGTGTTTTTGATTGAACTGAGTTTGTTTTCCAGTCAATGTCTGCCGCGTTGAAGTCCCCGTCTAGGTGGATTGTCTTGTCGTGAGCTCTGATGGGAAGTTTTTCAATTGACTGTTGTAGGCTCTCTAGTATTTCAGCGTTTCCATCTGGTGGTCTGTAGAAGCTTCCAGTTATTAGTGATTTGGCCCATGGAGGTGGACTTTGACCCAAATAATTTCAGCCGTTGTGTTGGCATCTGACAGTTCTTCACTGATATAGCAGTTTTTTTATGGCTATAAATACACCTCCTCCGTGTATTGTCCTATCCTTTCTATATACTTTGTAATCGGGTGGGAATTTCTCTGATGTGTGTATTGTGCTGTCTAATTTAGATTCACATCCTAAGATGACGTCTGGCTTGATATAGTTAACCGCTTTGCTTTTTATTCCTTCGCAGTTCACAATCATCGTTCGCCAGTTGTTCTCATGTATATTGATGTTCTGTTTTGTTGTGTCCCTGCCTCGTTTGTGTGTTGAGTTCGATCTCGATACATTATGATGTGAGTTCTTTCGTTGAGGCCGTGGCGAGCTGAACACGTTTGGTGTAAAAACAGAGTCAATTGAAGCTATCGACGTATCGGCATTTGAGGAAGAGCTCAGTGTACTATACGGTACCTTTTTTCAGTCCGGATTTCGTAGTTATGGAATGTAAAAGATGCTATGTTTAGCATGTCACATTTCGCACAAATCCAAGATACATCACTTTTTTCTAAGCAGCGTAGGTGGGATGAGCAATATTCAAGACACGAGACTTTGTGGTACCAGACATCACAGTCGTCGCAACAAATTCCTTTTTGTGACCAGTTTACCGGTCTCTCGCAGTAGCCACAAGGGAAAATTGATGCGTTTCTGGGGCCTGGGTTGGTCTCGATAACTCCTCCAAGGAGCAGCAATACCATGATAGTTGCTAGTTGTTTGTTCTGGTTTTTGGTTCGCTTGTCCCTGTTCCTCGATATTGCTTGGCCTTTCATGGTTATACGTATTGATATGAGGCTGTTTGCATAGGCCTTCATATGCATACAATTCACCACTGGTTGTGTCTTTGCTTGGTGCTGGTGTTTTGGATTGCCAGCGAGCCAGATCGCCATTAGCAGGATTGTGAGCGGGTTAATTATCATGCCCAGTGTTAGAAAGTGGGGTTTTCAAACCTGAAACACATATGTAATCAACTCATAGAGTTGACAGCAGGCACCGCTGGTTCCCGGAAGTCTTCTATCGTATTCGTACCTGAACTGATAATAAAATAATATTTCGCATCATTTCGCTGTTTAGGAAGACCCTTCAATATGACCGTGGGGTACGTGTCAATTCACCACTAGGTTAATTCGCCACCAGTACTTTTTGCGGGTCAAGTCGCGACCAGTTAGTGGCGAGTTGACTCACTTTTTGGTGGCGAGTTGACTCACTTTCGAAAAGTTTTTTAACAGCTTTTTCAAGATTTTAAAAAAAAAATAATCGGTTATTTGAACATACTTTCCAATCCGTGACCGTCCGAGAATGAGTTTTCCATGAAAATGAAAAATGGAAGATACTTTTGGGTTTGTTTTGATTGCACAGATTGTCGAATCAGCTGTCACTGAAAGGTGAAGACGGCTCAATAAAACTCAATGGACGAATTATTTCTGTACCTTGTTTGGGGTTTTCCAGGAATCAGATCCTCGTGGCGGAAATTCTTTAGGATTTTCCAGGAATCAGGTCCTCGGGGCTGAAATTCATTAAGGGTTTTCCAGGAATCAGGTCCTCGTGTCTGTAATTCTTTGATGTTCATGGAGTGGTAACTTCAGATGAATGTCCCTGAAAGGTCCTTATATAGTGCTTGAATTTGATTACCTGATATCAGTGGGAACCCTGTCTATGTATAATATATATTTTAAGGTGCTCAATGTTACGTTTGATACTCATTATCTTACTGTTGATTACCATTGTTTCTTTCCATTTTTTTCAAATATTGGACGAATATTTCATACTTTGAGCACCGAGTACAAATATCTGGGCCTGTCAATAAGTCGTATCGGTTGACCAGTACTTACAGTGCTCAAAGTATAAAATATTCGTCCAATTATTGAAAAAATCCGATAAGGTGCTTAATGCATAAAAGTATTTTTCATGTGCTAAATGTTATGTTTTGTTATATGTTTTGGATCATGAATAAATTCATGTTGTGTCAAAAACCTGCCTTGTATTATTATTTTTTTTTTTGGTGGCGAGTTGACCCCTGGCGACTTGACCCGGTGGTGACTTGACCCAGTGGCGAGGGTAACCAGACAATTCGGCACCAGTTTTCTGGTCAATTCGGCACCTGCTTTGGGACGATTCGGCACCTGCCATTGGTCAATTCGGCACCGGGTATAAGTCATTTCGGCACCTGACTGAGATGATTGATGCGTGTGTTCACACTTTATCGGCGACAACTAATAACTTATAGAAACAAATTCATGAACTCTTCTTAAAAGTTATTTAGTTGTCAGTAAAGCCTCAGGTTGTGTGATTGAATATTATGTTACAGGCGTAATAATTGATCTTTAGAAAAATATTTTAAAGAACTTGTGACTTACAATACCGATTGTTAAGTGTCAGCAAGTTTAATAAATGCCGATTAAAGTTAAATTGTGTCTTTTTATTTTGTTATTAAAACAATAATTGTCTCCCGAGCATCAATTTTATATAAAATAAAGCCCAAACCACCAGCCTGTTGTTGTTGAATGTAATACCAGTGTTCGATCACGACAGGAGGGCCTTCAATGCGATGGTTGCAATCGGTGGCAGCACAGGAAATGCGGAACTGGGATAACTCGACAACAATACAGGGATGCAGTTCGTGAAGAAATAGATATCCAATGATCCTGTTCGCAGTGCCGAAATATTGATCAGGTAAGACTTACATTTTTTTAAAGTATTTTAAAAATTCACTAATGAGGTCAGTAAACCTGGGTAATTATGTGACGGGTATGTAGTGGCGTACCTATGGGGTATTTTAGCGGAGGCGCAGTTCGTACGGAGCTTTTAGAAAATAGTTGAACAAAAATGGTTCGACCATAATAATAACACTTCGGCCGGTCGCTGATTTGTCGCGGTTCTCGTATGAGAAGGCCTTGGTTACCCATGTTCTACAAACTGCCTCCATATTCCCGCGCTTCTTCTCTCCTCCCAAGCAGGACTGTGGCAGGCAATACGCCGGCGTTTCCCTGGTACACCCATCCAGGGGTGTGTCTTTCACTGGGCTCATGAAAGCTGTCTTTCGTAAAGTTCAAGAAAAGGGATTACAGACAGACCATAATAAGAAAGATACAGTTTACAAATATGTTAGAAAATTAATAGAACTCCCTTTTTTGCCTCCGGAACATATTGAACAATTATTTGAGCATCTAGCTGACCAGGCCGGTCCACCAGAGTTGGAGTCTGTTGTACAATATATAAGAAACACTTGGATAGAAAACAGTATATTTGAAATTGAAAATTGGAGTGTATTCATGTTCAAGTGTCCGTACTAACAATGACGTCGAGGGATGGCACAATCGAATAAACAGTAGAGTTAACAGTAGAGGAAGGGTGCCATTTCATCTCCTCATTATTGAGTTGTTCAAAGAAGCAACATCCATTCCCTTGACAATTAAGCTAGTTTCTGAAGGCAAAATGCAGAGACGGCAAAGGAATTGTCCTGGTGCTGAATTTAGTGGTGCCGAGTTGTCTTGGTGCTGAATTTAGTGGTGTCGATTCGTCCCGATGCCGAGTTGATCCGATGCCGAGTTGTCTGGCATTCGTGGCGAGTTGACCCGATGGCGAAGTGACCCGTTCCCTGACCGTGCCGAGGGTTGGTCATTTTTTGTTTCTGATTTATGTCCTGCTTCAGAGAACAGGTATCATCGAAACCCCTCAAACCAAACAAGCAGAAACTTGTGATGTAAATCCAAAGAATCACATTAGTCAAAGAAAATGGGGACACCAAGAACACCGAGAGATAAACGCATTATCTTGTTAGCGTCAGAGGTGGCGGACACGAAGGATAGAAAAGTGCCTTCGCTGTTGCTTTGTTTGAAAGGTACTATGATCTGGCGGCAGACATGCACGGAATTGGAATAGTTTGAAAACCCCATCAATTTACCAAAATGAAGGAAGTCTATCACTAAAAAGTGTGTACCGAGGCCGCGTCCGGAATTGGTGTGTAGCGGTCGAGGTATAAAGGCCATTTACCAACCAGTCTGGTTGGTGTGGATCTCTTAGTCTCGTGGTAAATTGGTCGCTTTGTGTGCTAGACTGGTTGACTGTCCGAACACTGGCTCCTGCACTTATCTCTCGTCCTGTTACATTTGGGGCTCATCTGATCCTCAGCAGTTGGTGGAATTGTGGACACTGTGGTGAAGCATGGTCAGGAGTGTAAAAATACAGCAAAAAATCACTCGCCCTGCAGGACTAGTAGACTTTAAAATTCACTCGCCCGCCCTTATTTTCTACTCTACCCACTTTTTGTCACTCACTCGCGGTTTCAACTTTCCCTGCCGAGCATCAAAATGACCACTGGGCAGGGAAAGTTAAAAATGGCAAGTTACTAAAAATAAAATTGTGTGAAAATCGGGCTTTAACTCAGAGTCCAAGCTCCCATACATGCTGATGAGTGATGCATCAATTTGGCCTACCTTCACTCGGAGACTCTTTCACGTTGGCATTCAAAATGAAGTGTGCCGTTGGGCAGGAGCTATTTACCACCCGGGTGGCAAATAGCTATTTCTCATTATTTAAGCTATTTACCACCCGGGTGGCAAATAACTATTTCTCATTATTTAAGCTATTTACCACCCGGGTGACAAATAACTATTTCTCATTATTTAAGCTATCTACCGCCGGGGTGGCAAACAGCTATTTCTCATTATTTAAGCTATTTGCCACCTGGGTGGCAAATAACTATTTCTCATTATTTAAACTTTTTACCACCCCAGTTGCAAATATCTATATATCATTATTTAAACTATTTACCACCCTGGTGGCAAAAATACCCATTTCTCATTATTTAACCTATTTGGCACCTGGGTGGCAAATAACTATTTCTCATTATTTAAGCTAATTACCGCCACAATGGCAAATAGTTATTTCAATCAGAGGGGGGTGGCAAATAACAATAATGAACACAATAACAATAGTAATAGAAAGGGGTGGTAAACTATGATAAAATCAAAAGGGGTTAGCAAATGTACCTAAAAATGAAAAGGAGATAGCAAAGTGATAATAATCAAAACAGATAGCAAATAATAAAAGCAATCAATGAGGACAAATAAAAAATAAGTGTAGTAATAAAAGGGGGTGGCAAGTCAAAAGGGGATAACAAATGCAATTAATAATGAAAAAGGGGTGGCAATAATCAAAATGGGTGTCAAATGATGGAAACAATCGAAAGGAGATGACAAATTAATCAAAGGCAGATTGCAGATAATGAGAACAATGAAATGGGGAGGCAATGGTAAATAAAGATACTACTGAAAAGGGGGGTGGCAAATAGTAATAATCAAAAGGGGTGTCAAATAATGGTAATAATCAAAAGGAGATGACAAACAAAGATTAAATTCAGAGGGAGTGGCAAATAATGATAGCAATGGAAAGAGGGTGGCAAATAAAGATACTACGGAAAAGGGGGCACAAAATAACTATAATAATCAAAAGGGGTGTCAAATAATGGTAATAATCAAAAGGAGATGAGAAATAAAGATTATATTCAAAGGGAGACGGCGAATAATGATAACAATGAAATGGGGGTGACAAATAAAGATAATACTGAAAAGGGGTGGCAAATTATTATAAAAAAAATGGTGCCAAATAATGGTAATACTCAAACGGAGATGACGAAAACAGAATATAGTCAAAGAGGGGTGGGTGGCAAATAATGATAGCAACAGAAAGGGAGTGGAAAATAAAGATAATACTGAAAAAGGGGTGGCAAATAACTCTAATAAACAAAAAGTGTACCAAATTATGGAAACAATCAAAAGGAGGTTGCAAATAAAGATTATAGATAAAGGGGGTTGCAAATAATGCTAACAATCAAACGGGGGTGGCAAATAAACATAATACTAAAAAGGGGGTGGCAAAAAATAATAATAAAAAAGGTGTTGCCAAATAATGGTAATAATGAAAAGGAGTTGAGAAATAAGGATTATAGTCAAAGGGGGATGGCAAATAATGATAACAATGAAAAGGGGCAGGCAAGATATGGTAATACTGAAAAGGGGGGTGGCAAATAACTATAATAATCAAAACGGCAGCCATTATAGTCAAAGGGGATGGCAAATAAAAACAAGAAAATACAGCAGTGCTGTGCAAAAAAAGAAGGACGATGAAAATATGCCAATGCAGTTTTACTGAAAAGACGTGATGTCAACATTGACCTGTATGTTTTATTTGCAATACATTTTGGGCCCGTATACCGAATTTGGTCAAAATCAGCCCAGTAGTTAGCCTGTTGCTAAGGTGTTGCTCTGGTTGCTAGGGAAGTCACGTGACGTCAACATTTACCTATCTGTTTTCATTTGCAATGCATTTTGGGTCCGAATACCGAATTTTGTCAAAATCGGCCCAGTAGTTAGCCCGTTGCTAAGGGGGAGCTCTGGTTGCTAGGGAAGACACATGACGTCAACATTGATCTGTTTGTTTTCATTTGCAAAGCACTTTGGGTCCGTATACCGAATTTGGTCAAAATCGGCCCAGTAGTTAGCCCGTTACTAAGGGGGGGGGGGCTCTGGTTGTTAGGGAAGTCACGTGACGTCAACATTGACCTGTATGTTTTTATTTGCAATACATTTTGGGTCCATATACCGAATTTGGTCAAAATCGGCCCAGTAGTTAGCTCGTTGCTAAGGTGGTGCTCTGGTTGCTAGGGAAGTCACGTGACGTCAACATTGACCTGTATGTTTTTATTTGAAGTACATTTTGGGTCCGTATACCAAATTTGGTCAAAATCGGCATAGTAGTTAGCCCGTTACTAAGGGGGAGTTCTGGTTGCTAGGGAAGTCACGTGACGTCAACATTGACCTGTATGTTTTTATTTGCAATACATTTTGGGTCCGTATACCGAATTTGGTCAAAATGGGCCCAGTAGTTAGCCCGTTGCTAAGGTGGCACTCTGGTTGCTAGGGAAGTCACGTGACGTCAACATTGACCTATCTGTTTTCATTTGCAATGCATTTTGGGTCCGTATACCGAATTTTGTCAAAATCGGCCCAGTAGTTAGCCCGTTGCTAAGGGGGTGCTCTGGTTGCTAGGGAAGTCATGTGACGTCAACATTGATCTGTCTGTTTTCAGTTGCAATGAATGTTGGGTCCGTATACCGAATTTGGTCAAAATCGGCCCAGTAGTTAGACCGTTGCTAAGGGGCGCTCTGGTTGCTATGGAAGTCACGTGACGTCATGATTGATCTGTCTGTTTTCATTTGCAATGCATTTTGGGTCCGTATACCGAATTTGGTCCAAACCGGCCCAGTAGTTAGACCATTGCTAAGGGTCCGCTCTGGTTGCTAGGAAAGTCACGTGGCGACAACATTGATCTGTCTATTTTTATTTGTAATGCATTTTGGGTCCGTATACCGAATTTGGTCAAAATCGGCCCAGTAGTTAGCCCGTTGCTAAGGGGACGTTCTGGTTGCTAGGGAAGTCACGTGGCGACACCATTGACCTGTCTGTTTTCATTTGCAATGCATGTTGGGTCCATGTATCAAAATTGGTCAAAATTGGCCCAGTAGTTTGCCCGTTGCTAGGGGCGTGCTTTACTTGCTATAGTCGTCACGTGACATAATCAGTGATCCATTAACCTCCCCCCCCCCCCCCCCCCCCCCCACACTCAATATATTAAGGGTCCCTTGAGCCTATGAGGGTGAAAGCAATGGTGGAGAGCCATCGCTTGTTCTAGCGTCCGAGTATCCTTGAAAAAATGTAACCTTATTTGTACAACGCCGGTTCCTTTGGGAAAAATCCCTAAAAGTTTAATCAGCCAGAGTCATTCTCCTGAAGTCTCATCTCGTTAACTACTTCCTACGTTAAAAAAAGTGTGAAATTAGTATAAAGGACTCACGAGTTTCGACGTCGGCTTCGCCTCCGTCTCAACTCGGGCGCCTCCGGCGCCTTCGTCCTTTATAATAACAATTAAAAGGAGGTGGCAAATAAGATAATACTCAAAAAGGGGCTGGCAAATAAGATAATATTCAAAAGGGGGGTGGCAAATAAGTACAATAATCAAAAGTGATGCCAAATAATGGTAATAATCAAAGGGAGATGACAAATAAAGATTATAGTCAAAGGGGGGTGGCAAATAATGATAACAATTAAATGGGGTGGCAAGTAAACACAATACTGAAAAAGGGGTGGGAAATAACTATAATAATCAGAATGGGTTCCAAATAATGGTAATAATCAAACGAGGAGAAATAACGATTATAGTCAAAGGGGGATGGCAAATAATGAAAACAATTAAAAGCGGGTGGTAAGAAAAGGTAATACTGAAAGAGGATGGCATATAACTCTATTAATCAGAATGGGTGCCAAACAAATGTAATAATCAAAAGATGACAAATAAAGATGGCAAACAAAGGGGGATGGCAAATAATGAAAACAATGAAAAGGGAATGGCAAATAAAGATAATTCTGAAAAGGGGTGGCAAAAAACAATACTAAACAAAAGTGGTGCCAAATAAAGGTACTAATCAAAAGGAGATGATGAAAAGAGACTTTTGTTAAAGGGGGGTGGCAAATAATGATAACAATTAAATGGGATGGCAAGTAAACACAATACTGAAAAAGGGGTGGGAAATAACTATAATAATCAGAATGGGTTCCAAATAATGGTAATAATCAAACGATGAGAAATAACGATTATAGTCAAAGGGGGATGGCAAATAATGAAAACAATTAAAAGCGGGTGGTAAGAAAAGGTAATACTGAAAGGGGATGGCAAATAACTCTATTAATAATAATCAGAATGGGTGCCAAATAAATGTAATAATCAAAAGATGACAAATAAAGATGGCAAACAAAGGGGGATGGCAAATAATGATAGCAATGAAAATGGGGGTGGCAAATAAACATAACACCGAAAAAGGGGTGACAAATAGCAATAATAAACAAAAGTGGTGCCAAATAATGGCAATAATCAAAAGGAGATGACAAATAAATAATATAGGGGATGGCAAATAATGATAGCAATGAAAAGGGGGTGGCAAGATAAGGTAATACTGAAAAGGGGGTGGCAAATAACTATAATAATCAAAATTGGAACCATTATAGTCAAAGGGGATGGCAAATAAGAATAACAATTAAAAGCGGGTGGCAAATAACATAATACTGAAAAGGGGGTGGCAAATAAGATAATACTGAAAAGGGGTTGGCAAATAAGTATAATAACCAAAAGCAGTGCCAAATAATGGTAATAATCAAAAGGAGATGATGAAAAGAGATTTTTGTCAAAGGGGGATGGCAAATGATGATAACAATGGAAAGAGGGTGGCAAATAAACATAATACTGAGAAGGGGGTGACAAATAACAATAATGAACAAACGTGGTGCCAAATAATGGCAATAATCAAACGGAGATGACAAATAAAGATTATAGTCAAAGGGGGTGGGGGTGGCAAATGGTGATAGCAATGAAAAGGGAGTGGCAGGTAAACATATCCCTGAAAAGGGGGTTACAAATAACAATAATAAACAAAAGTGGTGCCAAATAATGGTAATAATGAAAAGGAGATGACAAATAATGATTATAGTCAATGGGGGGGGGGGGGGGGGCAAATAATGATAACAATACAAAGGGGCTGGCAAGATAAGGTAATACTGAAAAAGGGGTGGCAAATAACTATAATAATCAAAGTGGGAGCCATAATAGTCAAAGGGGATGGCAAATAAGAATATCGGTTAAAAGAGATAAAAAATAAGATAATACTCAAAAGGGTGTGGAAAATAAGATAATACTAAAAAGGGGGTGGCAAATAAGTAAAATAATCAAAAGAGGGGCCAAATAATGGTAATAATCAAAAGGAAATGACAAATAATGATTATAGTCAAGGGGGTGGCAAATAATGATAACAATTATAAGGGTGGCAAGTAAAGACAATACAGAAAAAGGGGTGGGAAATAACTATAATAATCAGAATGGGTGCCAAATAATGGAATTAATGAAAAGAAGACAAATAAAGATTATAGTCAAAGGGGGGGGGGGGGGGGGGTGATGATAACAATGAAAAGGGGATGACAAATAGAGATAATTCTGAAAAGTGGTGGTAAATAACAATACTAAACAAAAGTGGTGCCAAATAATGGTAATAATCAAAAGGGGACGATGAAAAGAATTTTTTGTCAAAGGGTGATGATGGCAAATAATGATAGCAATGAAAAGGGGGTGGCAAATAAACATAATACTGAAAAGGGGGTGACAAATAACAATAATAAACAAAAGTTGTGCCAAATAATGGCAATAATCAGAAGGAGGTGACAAACAAAGATTACAGTCATAAGGGGATGGCAAATAATGATAACAATGAAAAGAGGGCTGCAAGATAAGGTAATACTAAAAAGGGGTGTCAAATAACTATAATAATCAAAATGGTAGCCATTATAGTCAAAGGGGATGGCAAATAAGAATAACAATTAAAAGAGGGTGGCAAATAAGATAATACTGAAAAGGTGTGGCAAATAAGATAATACTGAAAAGCGGGGTGGCAAATAAGTATGATCAAAAGAGGTGCAAAATAATGGTAATAATCAAGAGCAAATGATGGAAAGAACTTTTTGTCAAAGGGGGATGGCATGTAATGATAGCAATGAAAAGGGGGTGGCAAATAAATATAATACTGAAAAGGGGGTGACAAATAACAATAATGAACAAACGTGGTGCCAAATAATGGTAATAATCAAAAGGAGATGACAAATATACATTATAGTCAAAGGGGATGGAAAATATTGATAACAATGAAAAGGGGCTGACAAGATAAGGTAATACTGAAAAGGGGTGGCAAATAACTATAATGATCCAAGTGGGAGCCATAATAGTCAAAGGGGATGGCAAATAAGAATATCAATTCATAGGGATTGGAAAATTAAATAATACTCAAAAAGGGATGGAAAATAAGATAATACTGAAAAAAGGAGTGGCAAAAAAGTATAATAATCAAAGCTGGAGCCAAATAATGGTAATAATCAAAAGGAGATGACAAATAACGATTATAGTCAAGTGTGTGTGTGTGTGTGGGGGGGGGGGGGGGGGGCAAATAATGGTGACAATTGAAAGGGGTGGCAAGTGAAGACAATACTGAAAAAGGGGTGGAAAATAACTTGAATAATCAAAATGGGTGGCAAATAATGGTAATAATGAAAAGAAGACAAATAAAGATTATAGTCAAAGGGGGAAGGCAAATAATGATCACATTGAAAAGGGGATGGCAAATAAACATAATACTGAAAAGGGGGTGGCAAATGACAATACTAAACAAAAGTGGTGCCAAATAAAGGTAACAATCAAAAGGAGATGATGAATAGAGATTGTAGTCAAAGGGAGATGGCAAATACAGATAGCAATGAAAAGGGTGTGGCAAGATAGAGTAATAGTGAAAGGGGGGTGACAAATAACTATAATGATCAAAACAGGAGCCATTAGAGTCAAAGGGGATGGAAAGTAAGAAAAAGAATTAAAAGGGGGGTGGCAAATAAGATAATACTGAAAAGGGGATGGCAAATAGGATAATACTGAAAAGGGGTGTGGCAAATAAGTATAATAAGGGGCCGTATTTATGAACCGATCTTTACGAAACTCCTTGGGTACCTTTGTTATCACTGTGGGATGAGAACGAGTGCTTTTGGGTCCGGTCCGAAATTCAAGATGGCCGATGGCAGCCATTTTGAACAAAATTTGGTGCAATCAGATTTTTGCACAGAACTTCCATATGAAAGCGCTGATTTGAATAATTTTTTGTGTGAATGTTTAGTACCATGAGATGAACTTTGATTTTTTCATTGCTACTTACACACAGTAAGTACACATGTCAATATGGCTCGGGCTAGAGTCTGTATTTATGAACCGATCTCCACGAAACATCTTGGGTACCTTTGTTGTCACCTTGGGACGAGAACGAGTGTTTCTGGATGCGGTCCAAAATTCAAGATGGCTGCCAGTGGCCATTTTGTACCGAAATTAGGTCTAATCAGTTTTTTGTACACAACTTCTATACGGCTCAGGCTAGAGGCCGTATTTATGAACCGATCTTTACGAAACTTCTTGGGTACCTTTGTTATCACCGTGGGATGAGAACGAGTGTTTTTGGGTGTGGTCCAAAATTCAAGATGGCCACCAGCAGCCATTTTGTACCAAAATTAGTGCAATCAGTCTTTTGTACAGAACTTCTGTATGAAAGTTCTGATTTGAATAAATTTTTGTATGAATGTTTAGTAACATGGAATACATCACATATAGTACGGGTTTTTTTTCTCGTGCAGAAATTAGATGAACTTTGATTTATTCAGTGCTACTTATACACTGTAAGTGCACATGTCAATACGGCTCGGGCTAGAGACTGTATTTATGAACCGATCTTCACAAAACTTCTTGGGTACCTTTGTTATCACCTTGGGATGAGAACGAGTGTTTCTGGGTGCGGTCCAGAATTCAAGATGGCTGTGAGTGGCCATTTTGTACCAAAATTAGGTCCAATCAGTTTTTTGTCACAACTTCTACACAGCTCATATTTGTGAACTGATCTTCACAAAACTTCTTGGGTACCTTTGTTTTCACCTTGGGACAGGAATGAGTGTGTTTTGGGGTGCCTTTGTTATCACTGTGCTATGAGAATAAATATTTTGGGGTTCAGTCAGACCCACTATGGGACTCAAAGATTTTTTTCTAATTTAGCATCTGACTGTCACCCACCTTTACAATACTTTACCTATACATTTGTTACAGGCAACGGTCAGTATTTATGTACAGACCGTTACAATACTTTATATGTACCTTTGTTATCAGGTCATTACCTAGATGTTTGTCATTGCTGTGTCACATACTATACATGTACATGTCTTTGTCTTGACAAGATGAGCTGCAGTGTCATTGACACTTTCATTCAATTTTTGCTGCAGTAATTGAAAAGTAGAAGAGTTTTATCATTGTGATCAACTGACATGCTGTCATGCCGTGTATACACAACATAAAAAAAAGATCTAGTCTAATTTATTTCACTGAGTTGGTGATTTATTTATCATTTAATTACTGTTATTGAAAATGATGGCCTCGAGACATGTGTAACCAGTTTTCCATGAGTGCAGGTAAAAACTTTCCTCTTCCAGAATCGAATTTTCGCATGAGTGATTGCTACCCTTACTACAGATTTGCATTTCGTCTAGACATTTTGTTCTATGGGGGGGGGGGGGGGGGGGAATATGTTCTTGTTGTAAGATAAATGTACATCTATGAAGATGAAATTTAATTGAGAAGGGCACTACCTCCACAAGCCTGACTACAGTTAAAACTAGAAGTCCTGTCCTGAAATGCGCACAAATAGCACGTCGATTTGCACGTTAATCTACGCGTTATGACGATGGTAAGGCTATCAAATTCTGCACATACGGCCTGTGCACAAGCAAAGTTTCAGCCAATGGACCTCCGGGTAACACGGAGGTCCATTGGCAGGAACATTGCTTGTGTTTACTATGGGTAACAAGGAGAACCTGCCATGCTTTGGGTGCCATTCGATATGGCAACTGCGCGCAATTCCTACGTGCAATTAAGCCTAGATAAGCGCACAGTTCGTCACAGGACTTCTAGTTTTAACTGTACATCTCAGTCAAGTCAAAGAGGATTGAATTGGTTAAATTCTGAGTTGCATTATAGGAAAAATTCACATTGTTCGGCTTAAAATTTTTATATTTCGACATCATTTGATCAGTGTACAGAGGGTTAAACCGATCTAGAGTCCTCTATTGTGAAATCATGTACTGCTACAAAACAAGAATTCTGAGATGCTTGTTTTACTCTTTGATCCCGAGCGGCCGTTTTTCTGGCCCAGAAACATGATACGTAATAACTTGATAAAGCAAGAAGATGATTACTGAGTGAATGTGTAGGGCAGACCAATCAATACTTTCAGCCATACGGCTGCATGTTGAAAATATTAATTGATCTACCCCCAGATAATGAATATGGACTCTTCTGATTGCTGACATTGAAGATACCACTAGAGTTCAATGGGTTAAGTCAGGAATATGGTCATGGTCAACTGAACAGTTAGCCACATCTCATAACCAGATAAACTGTTGTCAAGTGTTTCTGAAGGTTTTGCCAAGGGGGGGGGGGGGGGGGGGAAGCATTCAATGGTGGGGGTAGAGATATAAAAGGGCACTTGATTTAGGGTATGAGTTGAGTTGTAATGTGACACTCCATAGTATTGATATTATATATACATATAATCTTTAGAACTCTGATGGTATGCAGCTTCTTTTTTAGTGTTTATTGACCAGCCTCTGTCATTATACCTCATACAGTATGAGTCATACCCCTCTCTTCATTAGTATTGTCACACGTAAAACACATTAGAAACAATCACTCGGCAGAGTTTCTCAGTAACAGTTCTCAGAAAGTAAAGTCTATTCCACTGCTGCATTCCACATGCAGCCTGCTCTGCAAAATTCAGTGCTCTGAGAGCGAATCCGAGGACATTTTAGTATGTGTTTGCCAATACAGTGGAGCTTACTTAATTGGATATCTCTTAACTGAATAACTCTGAAAGTTGAATATAATTTCCCAACACAAAACCATTTACCATACCTCCAGTACAAATTTGATCATTAATTGAATATACATGTAGGTTATAGAGTAAACTTCTGTTAATTGAATAAAAAATCTTGTAAAATGTCGAGAAATTACCCTGACTCTCCCAAGTTTCCTTTGTTTATAGACCTATTTGGCCTTAGTACATCCAATACAGGCATTTAATCTATTAAATCTTGTTTGACAGAGCTAATGGAGCTCTGTCAGACAAGATATAATAGAATAAATGGTAAGGTTATCTCTAGAATACAGGAAAGTGACACAATCCCTGTTAATTTAATACTCCTGTTAATTGAATAATTTTCATTGGCAAAGTAGCTACAGTAGAACCTGTCTTGAGAGACCACTGTCTTGAGAGACCACTGTCTTGAGAGACCACCTGTCTTGAGAGACCACCTGTCTTGAGAAACCTGTGTAATGATCCCGAAAGGAATGGTTTTGTGCGCCGAAGGCGCGCGGGGACGATATGGGGAACAAGCCCCTTTCGACCCTCGGTGACTGTAGATGATTTTGATTGTCTGGGCGTGGCACATGAGGAATGTAGAAGGAAGCAGCTTATCCTCTTCTATGTTTTTTGCTGGACTTCTTCTTTGGAGGTGGTTGTGATGGAGAAGAGTTTGTAGAATCTTGTGGTGGTTGTGGTGGAGATGAGTTTGTCGGGTCTTGCTGGTTTCTTTTGTTAATGAGATCTTTGGCCATTCTGGAGATTTCATCCGAGCGCTTATCACCATCTTTGCACTTTTCCTGGAGCTGATTACACTGTGCCCTCAGTTCCCTTGCTTCTGCTATCAGTGCAGCCAGTGTTGGTTGGTTGGCAGAGTCTCCCTTGCCCGGGCTGTCCGGAAGCGAAGGAAGAGGGGAGTGAGGGGTGGGAGGCAGTGAAAAAACAACTTCCAGTTCCTCCTCAGTCTCCACTGGATGTTCCTCATCCAACTGTAACGGCTCAGGAGCCGGCAGTTGATTGGGTGTACCAGTGGGACTAGGAGGGGAACTGGCGGCTGCCTCCAGAGCCTCCACCCCCTCACTCAACTCTTTCTTCCTATTCCGGAAGGCCTTCAAGCGCCAGGTGTCCCTGCGCTTGGTCGATGGGCTCTTCTTCTTTTTCTTGTGTCTCTTTTCAGGGCCTCCGTGCCCCTTCGGGTGAGGACCCGTGGGAGAGGGGATCCTCTCTCCAAAGGTACTACCTCTCCCCGAAGAGGTTGGTGTTGTTGTTGTTGGCTTCTCAATTTCAAATTCCACTTTCAGGTGGACGCTCAAGCCTATTTCCTGGATAGTCCAGGAGACAGGGCATGAGACGCCCAGAGTTGAAATGGCTTTCACTAGTCTATCTGGTAGTTCCATGGCTATCTAGGTGTTGTTCACGCTCTGAAGTCAGATGTGTGAATGGGCAATTGATGTTGAGAAATCACTGTGACCTGGTACCAACTTGTATTTTTATGCCATAATGGACCTGTCTTGAGAGACCGCCCCTTTGAAGACTGAAACCATGACAAAAACTTTTTACCAGATCTGGAATTGGAAAATCCATTGTGGTTATACTAACATAATTAATAGTATTAAAAGCTCTTAATTGGGTTTCAATTGCTTACTCATTAAAGATTGAGATGTTTTTATAAGACCCCTGTGAAAAGATTAGGATTATTGCTGAATAAACAATTTCATACATACCTGAAATGTGACAGATTGGAATAAAAATAAATTTGTGTTGAAAATCTTTTTGTAACAAATTGAAATGGACTGTTATAAAAATTATAAAAATAAATTCAATGAAGATTTTCAACACTAATTTATTTTTATAATTTTGATAACAGTCCATTTCAATTTGTTACAAAAACTTCATAAAAAGGAACAACTACAAAGTAATTACAAAAATCCATTCTTCTCCATTTCTGAATTTTGTGGTTGGTTATTCACTGACTTGAGAAAACCTGAAACCTGTTATGAGAAACCACCTGTCTTGAGAGACCACTTGTGTTTGGCCCAAAGGGCGGTCTCTCAAGACAGGTTCAACTGTATTCAATTAACAGGGTTCCACTGTATTAGAGACTGGTTAGGGGCTCTAAATTATATGAAACTTGCATTGGACCAATGTTTTAGGAGGTGGTCGGAAAAAAAGTTAGGGGGATGGGGGGGGGGGGGGGGGGGCTCCCTCCCTGGCCAAACCACTTTTTTTGACGGGTAAAATTCTCTACCTACTTATGTGATTACAGTGCTGTACGAGATGCATAAAACTTGTATTGTACCATTTTGTGTTCTTGACTTAAATTTCCTGATTCTGGTAAAAATTTTATATTTATGTTTATAAAATATAATGTATTTCAGAGATTTTAGATACAGCACCTCCAGGAACTGCTGATGGATTGAGATTGAGGAAAGAGATCTGGGAGTATGATATATTTCGAGTATTAGTTCTGGTACTCAAACAAGATTTCAGCGTGATTGATGGAGAATGGTTTCTGGCTGCCAAATTATGTCACATCGTTTGGTAAGTTGACACTTATATACATGTAAATACAGTGACTCGGGAACACGGCGGCTCAGTGGCAGACTGTTGGACTTCTATGCTAGAGGTTCTGAGTTCGATCCCCTTCCGGGACGATCCGCGTTGTGTTCTTAGGCAAGGCACTTGATCCTGGTTGCCTACATGGGGTCATGATAATGCCATGCACTAAGGTATAATGCACGTCGGTGATGCACATGTCTTCAACCGCTGTAACCCTGCTTGAGTGGAGTTTGAACAGAGTTAGAATGTTGAGGAGCTGACAATTGCTTGTTGATGCTCAGTGGTTCTCTCCGGGTATTCCGGCTTCCACCACTTGTAAAACTGTCACAGTCATGATTAGCCATTGTGCATACGTATGTGACCTTAACCCTTCACCCAACGAATTGGCCGCATCTGCCCGCGTAATATGCAAATTCAGCAGTTGAAAAAATATTATTTTCCAAAAAATGTCAACAAAACCATATCATGTGACCCCTTCTTGGAATGAGCTCATCGAGCTCGTTCCAACGAGCGGTCACATGATATGGTTTTGTTGGAATTGTTTGAAAAATTTAAAAAAAATGATATTTAAAATAATAAATTTTGATATCGTCTGCGTTTGGTAAAGGGTTAAACACCAATAAATAATTACAGTGACTAAAGGGAAGGACACTTAAGTTTATGTGAAAATAGGGGTAAAAGTGGCCTTTTGCGGCAAATTAAACTGAATAGAGCCCAGTACATAAATGCGTTTAAGGACTACACTGTTAATCTGATTTTATTTTTTTGTCTCTCTAATAATGTACATTGAATAAACAGTGTAGCCAACAATACTTCCACAATCAACTTGGAGTTTCTCTTGGCGACAAATAGATGAATATGAAAAGATGGGGGGCAAAAAAATGCCCCACACTTACTTGAGCCCAGTGAATTTAAAAACAGGTGCAGAAAATTAGAAGTGTAATTGGAGATGGAGGGTGGGATTTTAACCAGGGTTATCGTCCCTTCAGTGAAAACTGAGAATGGTAAGTAGAGATTCGTCGAAGTCAGAGAAGGAAACTTCAGACTTGCAGTTGGTGAATAGAATGCAAAACAAAAACACTGTCCGAAAACTTTAACAGATCTGAGAACATTTTGTAATCATTTGTTTTATGGTTTAATGAATAAAGAGGTTACTACTTGGTTAGTTTCATATTGGCTGATTGGTCTCAGGCTGATATGAAATTACTCAGGCTGATATCTTGGCTGATATGAAACTGAACAAGTAATGACCTCTAAGTATGCTAAGTTTCTCAATATCAGCCCTTGTTGGCTGATATGAAACTAAGCAAGTAGTGACCTCTAAGTATGCTGAGTTTCTCAATATCAGCCCTTGTTGGCCGATATGAAACTAAGCAAGTAGTGACCTCTAAGTATGTTGGGTTTCTCAATATCAGCCCTTGTTGGCCAGTATAAAACTAAGCAAGTAGTGACATCCAAGTATGCTGAGTTTTTCAATATCAGCCCTTGTTGGCCGATATGAAACTAAGCAAGTAGTGACCTCTAAGTATGTTGAGTTTCTGAATATCAGCCCTTGTTGGCCAATATGAAACTAAGCAAGTAGTGAGCTCTAAGTATCCTGAGTTTCTCAATATCAGCCCTTGTTGGCTGATATGAAACTAAGCAAGTAATAACCACTAAGTATGTTGAGTTTCTCAATATCAGCCCTTGTTGGCCAATATGAAACTAAACAAGTAATAACCGCTAAGTATGCTGAGTTTCTCAATATCAGCCCTTGTTGGCCAATATGAAACTAAGCAAGTAATAACCGCTAAGTATGCTGAGTTTCTCAGTATTGGCCCTTGTTGACCGATATGAAACTAACCAAGTAATAACCACAAAGTATGCTGAATTTCTCAATATCAGCCCTTGTTGGCCAATATGAAACTAAGCAAGTAATAACCGCTAAGTATGCTGAGTTTCTCAATATTGGCCCTTGTTGACCGATATGAAACTAACCAAATAATAACCACTAAGTATCCTGAGTTTCTCAATATCCGCCCTTGTTGGCTGATATGAAACTAAGCAAGTAATAACCACTAAGTATGTTGAGTTTCTCAATATTGGCCCTTGTTGGCCAATATGAAACTAAGCAAGTAATAACCGCTAAGTATGCTGAGTTTCTCAATATTGGCCCTTGTTGACCGATATGAAACTAAGCAAGTAATCACCGCTAAGTATGCTGAGTTTCTCATTGTTGGCCAATATGAAACTAAGCAAGTAATAACTGCTAAGTATGCTGAGTTTCTCAATATTGGCCCTTGTTGACCGATATGAAACTAACCAAGTAATAATCACTAAGTATGCAGAGTTTCTCAATATCAGCCCTTGTTGGCCAGTATGAAACTAAGCAAGTTTTAACCGCTAAGTATGCTGAGTTTCTCAATATTGGCCTTTGTTGACCAATATGAAACTAACCAAGTAATAACCACTAGGTTTGCTGAGTTTCTCAATATCAGCCCTTGTTGGCCAATATGAAACTAAGCAAGTAATAACCGCTAAATATGCTGAGTTTCTCAATATTGGCCTTTGTTGACTGATATGAAACTAACCAAGTAATAAGGGGCGCGGTGGCTCAGTTGGTAGAGGTGCAGGCTGCAAGCCGAGAGGTCCTCGGTTCGAATCTCACCATTGCATCCGCGTTGTGTCCTTGGGCAAGACACTTCACCCCGATTGCCTACATGGGGGCACGATGATGCTGTGTACTGAGGCATACTGCACGTCGATGGTGCGCTTGTCTTCAACCAATCTAACCCTGCCTGTGCTGCGGTGTAGAGTTCAGAGTTACGATGTTGGAGAGCTGACAGCTGCTCGTCGTTGCTCGGTGGTTCTCTCCGGGTACTCCGGCTTCCTCCACCCATAAAACTGTCACGGTCACGATTAGCCATTGTGCAGAAGTATGTGACCTTTAACACCAATAAATAAATAAATAATAACCAAGTAATAAACACTAAGTATGCTGAGTTTCTCAATATCAGCCCTTGTTGGCCAATATGAAACTAAGCAAGTAATAACCGCCAAGTATGCTGAGTTTCTCAATATTGGCTATTGGCCCTTGTTGACCGATATGAAACTAAGCAAGTAATAACCACTAAGTATGCTGAGTTTCTCAATATTGGCCCTTGTTGACCAATATGAAACTAACCAAGTAATAACCACTATGTATGCTGAGTTTCTCAATATCAGCCCTTGTTGGCCAATATGAAACTAAGCAAGTAATAACCGCTAAGTATGCTGAGTTTCTCAATATTGGCCCTTGTTGACCAATATGAAACTAACCAAGTAATAACCACTATGTATGCTGAGTTTCTCAATATCAGCCCTTGTTGGCCAATATGAAACTAAGCAAGTAATAACCGCTAAGTATGCTGAGTTTCTCAATATTGGCCCTTGTTGACCGATATGAAACTAACCAAGTAATAACTAAGGCTGTCACGATTATGAATTTTCATAATCAATTATTTTGTCATAAAAATTGACGGTGAGTCGATTATTTATGGTTAATATTTCTGTCTTGTTTCCTAGGACTTTGTCTATGATATAACTTGGGAGGGGGTTAAAAATTAAAATATCCTAATCGTAAAAAAAGCAAACAAACACCAAACCTTGAAAAATTTGACAAAACAGAATCTACATCGCATAGATTCAAATTTCAAATCATAGAAAATGCGCACTAAACTCACTAATGGCCCCATCCGTGCTCAATGTGTAATTGATTATGAATTTAGCTTTAGGGAATGTCAAGTCAACAAAGCTTTGCATGTGGAAATGAAACTTCCGGTTGCGATACGTCAGAGAACAAAATAAATCATCATACTTTAAAAATAACATGGCATTTCGAAGTTTTTCCCTCTTTACTTTCCGTAGGTTAAAATTGATAAAAACAAAAACAACTCAACACTTGACGATGTCTTATTGGCAAGGAATACAATGTAGCCATTGACAGTAAGGCATCATTGAGTGTTATGTTATTTTTGTTAAATTGTAATCACCGCTAATGGCAGTGAGCCAGTGATGCTGGAACCAGAAAGTTCGGCCAATGAATGATAATGATTCAGCCCCTGTTCAGTGTGAAAATGCTTTCCCTTGAAGGCTCAATCTTTCCAGGGATTTATTTTATTTATTTACTCATTTATTTATTGGTGTTTGACACTTGAACACTTTGAAAGCTAGGGTCAAATTCAACTGAGTGATCACGCATACGATGATGACTGGGTTTCGGCTAACTTTAACTAGCGTGGTGCTGCGACTTGAAGCTATATATTAGTTTTATGTTTTAACCCTGTTCACACACACATTTGTTGTCGAAATAGGTCCTTTATGTGAAACAATAGCATGTGAATCAATATTTCCCCTTTGTTTAACAAAAAGGTAGTATGACAGCACATGTCCAGTCAAATAATCGATCATTGAAATAAATTGTCGATTATGACATCAATCAACGGTTGATCGATTTTTCGATCATTCGTGACAGCCTTAGTAATAACCACTAAGTATGCTGAGTTTCTCAATATCAGCCCTTGTTGGCCAATATGAAACTAAGCAAGTAATATCGCTAAGTATGTTGATTTTCTCAGTATCAGCCCTTACACTGACAATAGTATACATGTACCAGAGTTTCTGCTAGGCCAGTTTTGTGTCCGGTAACCAAACCCATTCCCCACGCCCATTGTGGTTAGAAAAATGTCGAATTGAACGTGTTTATGGATGTGGAATTAGTTATTTTTCATAGTGATATCATTGTCCAAAAAGTAAAATTGGTCTACGGGTAAATGTATTATGATATTTATCACCCCCCCTTATGTGTTTGAAATCTTTATATGGTTGATCTCCCTATACATTGTTTCATGAGATGTAGCATATCGAGGAATGAACAGTTGGCACAGAATTGTCATACATTGACTGTGACGAAGATCAATGTAATCCAAAATCTCTGCCCTGGGTAATCTAAAAGCGTCACCTCAAGGTGCTCTGAAATTCAGACATCAGTGATGATCAGAGTATGTGATGATCAGAGTAATCAGTACATCAAAGCTATTTGGAAATAATGTCGCCCTTGAAACACATGTCCTCAATATATCCCCAACACATTGCTTTCCAGTTCAGTGATATGCTTCAATACAATTTCATTTGGAAATTCACAATGAGTTGTAAAGAAGGATTTTACAAATGAAAGTTAATGCCAAAAGAAGCAAAGGTCACTTTAAAAGTGAAGTAGTGTTTTTCACTCAAAATCAACAAAAAAAGCCCCTCTCTCCCTTTACAACAAATTGGCTGCGACTACAACTGGGTCTTACTCCGTCACACCGTTGATGATATAATTGCAAAATGGGCAACGTCACTTCAAATATTTTACATGATGTCTTAGGGCTGTGGCTGCGCGGTATATCGATAAACTGATACATAATGGTATTTAACCCAGTATCGATTGAATACTGGTGTGATTACAAAAATATTGGTTTATCATCATTATGTATTTACCCGCAATTTAATTTTCAAGATGTCTTGAGTTTTAACTGTAGTCCCGAATGGATAATATTATCCTTTTATCAAACAAATCGGGTACATCTACATAATATACAAATTCAGCCGTTAAAAAAATATTTTTCCCCCAAAATTCAACAAAACCATATCATGTGACCCCCTCATTGGAACGAGCTCATTCCAATGAGGGGGTCACATAATATTGTTTTGTTGAATTTTTTCTAAAAATTCGATTATCGAATATTTAAAATAATAAAGTTTGATATCATCTTCATTGGGTAAAGGGTTATTCGAACTTCATCATCAAAGCATGCTAATTCATTGCACTGTGATGGCTCAAGTCCCAATTGTGGTTCATATATTCAGGTATCTGGACAGCTTTTATACGCCCATTTTGAAAAAAAACAGTTGTATTATGGTATACCGCTGTCTGTCCGTCCGTCCATCCATCCACATGTTGTACAATAACTCAAAAATGCTTCGAGCAATTTTTGTGATTTTTTGGTGGAAAGTATATGTTGATGGAAGGAAGCTCCCTTTCGATTTGCGTCACTGTCTGATTTGTCATTCCAGAGTTATGGGACTTTATTCGTCAAAATATAGCCAATTTTCCACATGTCGGACAATAGCTTGAAAATGCATTGATCAATTTTCATGATTTTTTGGTGGCAAGTATATGTTGATGGAAGGAATCTCCCTTTCTATTTGTGTCGCCAAATAATTTATTTCCAAATTAATGAACACAGTATGTTGTTGGTTGTGATTATTGTACAGGAATATAAAAAAAACCTGACAAGTACACAGGGATACTCATATTGTGTGCTTCCCTCATGTAATTAATAATGGGCGTATCATGGGCGCAGCTGTTTATTCGATATACCAGTATACCACGGTATTTTTTTGAATACCGATACTGATTTTCAGTTTAAAATATCGTGCAGCCCTATGATGTCTTCTGGAGCCATAAACATAATACAGTACAGTCACCGTAGACTGGTTGTAATCCATGCGTTTACAAGGTGATAAAAATCATCATCAGCAAAACTTTAATTAATGAAGCACCAGGTTGTACCCGGTGCTTTATTAATTAAATTTTTGGCTGCGACGGACAGCTCTATACGTGTAAGTGGCAATGTCGGTCGGTCGGCCTGTCACCAACAAGTTTAAAAAACACCTAACTCCTACAATACTTGATGAAATGACACCATACTTGGTATGCAAGTGTATCTTCATGATGTCTACACCCTCCTCTCAATACTGCATGTCATTCGGATAATTTCTTATCAACGGACTCACAATTGCTTACTACAGGCTTGCACTAAAGTGGAAGTCCCTAACTCGGATAATATACTCTCTATTTTTGTCTTTCCCAAGCAATTTGGGAAAGAAAAGTGGTGCAAAAGCACCAAGAAAAAAATACGCCAAAACTGGGTAGAGTGCAACCGGCGCAGACCCAGTACGGGATGCTCTCTCCCAAGTACAACTCCATGACTTCCGTTGCCAGTGCGCATATACGTCGTTAATGCCTCATTCTTTTTTTTCGTCCGCCATGTGACGAGATGTTCTGCACTCGTATCAGTGTTCATTCAACTCGTTGATTGTTGTTTCCTGCTTCATAGTGGATCCAAGTATCCTTTTGTATTCTCAGGAACAGTTTATTTATTATATTCTCTTACAATTATTATCCATAATGTATTTATATCTTCTTTTTCCGAGTCGCGCGCGAATTTTGTGTGCCATGCGGCTCGGACTTACATTATTTTCACAATTATTGTAAATGTTTAAATTGCTCATTTTTCTAATTGTGTTAGAGTTAGGTGTCAGCGAGGTACCGCTTCTGCAGTTTTTCTTCTCCTTTGAGAGTGGTCATCCTGTTGTGTGGTTCCCAGTCGACCGTCTGGGGTCTAATTTTCTGTCACCTTTCTCTCTTCTTTGGGGGTGTTTTTCTGTTCTCATCTAATTTCACCTTCTTTTCTCCTCTCACCTCTATCATGCCCAGGACTATTCCTTGTGGGCAATGTCTGCTTCCAAAGCATGTGGACGATTCACATGCTTCATGCTCCTCATGTAATGGGTGTTCGGCCGATCGGCCCTGTGGTCTCTGTGGATCTTGGTCATCCGCTTTCTGGGCGTCCGTGAACCGTGTAGTGCATTCTCGTGGCCGTACCTCCCGCTCCCACGGGAAAAGAGAACGCGGTCGTTCGGGGGATCCCGACCGACCATGTCTGGTGAGAGTTATTCCTCCTCTGTGGGGGATGTGCAGTCTTTTCCTGTAGTGGATACTGCGGGAGCCGTTGAGTGTTCTGGTGAAGAGGTGCCTGGTTCCGGGACTACGGTCCCCTTCCAGTCGACATCTGAGGCTGTCATTAGGGTTGTGACTCCTCCTTTGGAGCCGAGTAGGGGTGCTCTCTCCAAATTTCCACCAACCTCAACGACTCCCAACGTATCTACTATTGCTGCTGGTCCATCTGCTTCGTTGTCAGTTTCATCCAGACCCGGCTTTTCCCTGCAGGGGACTGCAGGGATGTCTGGTAGTGTAGACATGGGATATCGACCTCCGCCTTCTCTAACTTCAACTCGGTGAAGTTGGAAGGGGCTGCCGGCCGAACCCTCCACTGTGGTCTCTACGCCGTCGAGCACCACAGTTGTGTCATTGGATTCGGATGTTCTTAGTGGGGACACTATGAACTCCGTGGCATTTCCATCCACTCATTCTGGCCTCACGACCAGTTTTGGGGGACCAATGCCTTTTGTGCAGCCTGGACCTTCTGCCCCGCAGAGGTCTGCAGTGACTCTCATTAGTTCTCACTATGTTGATCCTCGGGGTGCTTCGTACCCCTATACACGTCTGCCTTCAGACATTTCGGCTGCCGCCCGTCATCCCACGTCGGGTGTTTTGGAAGATCGTGACCCTTCGCTGGTTAAGAGGGTCAGAGATGAAGCCACTTTGCCGGTTCGCTCCCCTGTCGAACCAGCCAGTTCGGGCAGTGAGCTTAGGGAGGCCCTTTCCTTACTCACTCAGGTTCTGTCTAAGAGCCTTCCCGTTGCTCCCAGCAAGGCAGCCAGTGGTTTCCAGGCGCCCTCTATGGCGCCGCCTCCCGGAATTGGAAACAGGCCGCTTTCTGATCCCCCTGGTGTTCCGACACCATGGGAGGCATCGGCTGGTTTGCCCACGATGAGCTATGTGTCTTCCGACTCTGGGGAGGAGTCCGACATGCTTGATGTCGAGGGCTAGCAGTCTTCGGACTTGGGGGCAGCTCTTGATTTTGTGTTTGGGTTTCTGCCTGATCTCAAACCATCCAGCCAGCAGTGTCAGCCTGGCTGCGATCATCGGTCGCATGCCTACAGCCTATGGAGCAACCTGCTTCTGGGCACCTTCGACCGTGCCAGTTGGTACAGGTGGTTGAATCATTTTTAGCATTGGACTCCAAGCTGAATTCCAAGGCTTTGAAGGCTCCGTTCTTCACTAGGGTTGACACCTTTTTGCCTCCTGTGCGTTATCGTTCCTACGATTCTGCCAATTCCGTCAGTCTGCCAGACTTTGATGGTTCTGGATCAGGACTCCAATTCCCTCGGGCTTTCCAAGCCCAAGTCTGCTGTCATTCCAATGACGACTCTGGAGTCCACATTGGGCTTATCGAGAGAGATGCTTGGCATGCTTTCTCTCTTAGATCACGTCGTCTCAGCTTTAGCTGCTTTTCTGCCTCCAGATAAGTTTGACAAGGTACAGGCTCCTTTGCGTGTGCTGTCCAAGGCACTCATGCATCTTACTCACACGCGTACCTGTAACACGGCTAATCTGGAATTAGTTCGAAGGGACGCTGTGCTGGACACAGGCCGATCCCTTCCTGAGGAGCAGCGTGCTGCTCTTCGATCTGCTTCTTTGGCAGGACCGCAACTTTTCCATGGTTCCGTGTTGACGGTGTGGGATGATGTCCTACGTCATTCCAAAGATCAGCTGCTGTTTCGTCCGCTTGATCAGCCTTCTAGGGGAGGCAGAGGCCATTCCAAGCCTAACAAGTACCCTTCTGCTTCCTCTGCAAAGCAAAAAGCTGATCCTTCTGCCACCGCTTCTACTTCTTACTCAAGGAGTAAGGGTAAGCAGACTAGAGGGAAGTCTTAGGATTCTTCATTCAGTAGAGGAGGTGGTTTCTCCTCTCACGGGCCTCGTCGGGGCTCGAAATGAAGATCCTCACCTCGACTCGTCCCATGTTGGAGGAAGGATAGCAGAGTTCGCAGACCATTGGGCCACCATCACATCCGATCCATGGGTGTTAGATGTTGTTCGGTCTGGGCTGCGAATATCCTTCTGAAGGCACCCCACTCTGTCCAGGGTGCCTCTTCTAACCACAGTTCCTTCAGACATTGTACGTCGGAAACTTTTGTCCACGGAGATCGACAGTCTCCTGACAAAGGGGGCGATCGAGGTCAAGAACATTCAGTCAGTGGGGTTTTATTCCCGTCTGTTCTTGGTGCCGAAGAAGGACGGCCGACTCCGACTGGTTATTGATCTGAGTATCCTGAACCAGTCTATCATTGCTCCCAAGTTCAGCATGGAGACTTTCAGGTTGGTCACCCGTTCAATTCACCAGGGAGATTTTGCCGCCAGCATCGACCTGCGAGGCGCTTACTTTCACGTTCCGATGCATCAGGCATCACGGAAGTATCTCAGGTTCGCTTTCTGGGGTGAGTTTACCAGTTCAAGGCCATGCCTTTCGGCCTCAACCTGGCTCCTTGGGCCTTCACCAGACTGATGTCGCATGTGATAGCTTTCCATCGCACCCAGTCCAGGGTGACTACTTCGGCATATCTGGACGATATCCTCCAGAGGCATTCCAATGCTGCCTTACTGGAGTCGGATGTCACCACTCTGTTGAGCTTGCTCATGTCGCTAGGATTCAGAGTCAACGAGGAGAAGTCGGACCTGGTCCCTTCTCAGTCGCTTTGTCATCTGGGGATGGCTTTCCACACCCAATTCAATTTAGTAGCAGTTCCCCAGGCCAAGGCTGTGATTCTCTCAGCTTTTGCTCTGACTCTGTTCCAGTCCACATCCGCGACGGCACGGAGTATTCTCCGTCTGCTCAGTCTCTGCGGTACGGTGACGGTTCTCTTTCCTCTTAGTCGGCTGCATGTCAGACCTCTCCAACACTTTCTGCTCAGTCGTTGGAGACCGAATGTAGATTCTCTGGATCTGGTGCTTCAGTTTCCGGACTCTCTTTATCCTCACTTTCTCCCCTGGACGGATGTCCAGTGGCTTACTCAGGGTGTTCCATTGGACTTACCCACGTCCGATCGTGTTCTGACGGCAGATGCCAGCGATCTCGGATGGGGTGCGACGTTGGATCCTCTAGGTCTTTCCATTCACGGGATGTGGGACCAGGATCAGGCAGCTCTACACATCAACCAGAAGTAGCTTCTTGCTCTTCTTCTGAGTTTCAGGCAGTGGATCCCTCACCTGTCGAATCGCCAGGTCCTTCTGTTGTCCGACAATTCGACAGTGGTTGCTTACATTCGGAACCAGGGCGACACGCACTCGGTTCCAATGTCCGTGCTATTCGCATTTATCTCAATCGGACACGATTCATACAGAAAGACAGGAAACGTTTTTTTCTGTCTCTTATTCCTGGTCGACAGAAGATCTCTCCTCAATCCATTTCTCAATGGATTTGTCTTGCTATTCGTACGGCTTACGGTCATTTAGCAGCTGGCGATTGTATTACCAATCGTATTTCTGCCCACGAGGTGCGTGCATTGTCAACCTCTTGGGCTTATTCTAACTCCGTCAAGTTGTCGGATGTTATGCAGGCAGCCTACTGGAGAAATGCCTCTACTTTCTCCACCTTCTATCTGCTTCGGTTGCAGGAGCAGGCGGAGGACCTTTTTGCTTTTGCCTTGGGTCCTCTTTCTTCTGCTCAGGCTGTTGTCTGCCCTAGGCATTAGGCTTCTTGGTCAGTTTCAGCCTTGCGCTGTTACTGCCTTTTTCTGTCTGTGTGTCACACAGACCCATATGTCTCCTTTCAATTGTCTTTTATCAATGATTGTGACGTTATGGTTGATAAGCCTCGGGACCTCTTCCTTCTGCTTCACGGTTCCAGTGCACTGGGGTTATGTGTGGGTTGGTTATGCGATTCCATCCAGCCTATTGTCTATTCAGCCTGTAGTAAACAATTGTGAGTAGGTTGATAAGAAATTTAAATTTTATAGTAAATTTCCTTTCTTATTATACCTACCACAATTGTTTACATGGAGGCCCTCCCGTCTTCTTATACGGGTAAGGATCCTTCCTCCCCGCTGATCACATAACTCTAACATTGGCAGATTCAAAAAGAATGAGTCATTAGCGACGTATATGCGCACTGGCAGCGGAAGTCATGGAGTTGTACTTGGGAGAGAGCATCCCTACTGGGTTTGCGCCGGTTGCACTCGACCCAGTTTTGCCTTATTTTTTTCTTGGTGCTTTTGCATCACTTTTCTTTCCCAAATTGCTTGGGAAAGACAAAAATAGAGAGTATGTTATCCGAGTTAGGGACTTCCACTGTAGTGCAAGCCTGTAGTAAACAATTGTGGTAGGTATAATAAGAAAGGAAATTTACTATAAAATTTAAATTTTTATCACATTTATGGACTTGTCACCAACAAGTTTTTTTGTCACCGAGTTTTAAAACATCATTGGCGTTGCTCGAATGATCGCAGCTTTGGCACTGTGACAGTGCTTCTAGTTGTACCCGGTGCTTCATTAATTAATTTTTTGATGATTATTCCTATAATTAGTGAGTGTTTGCAATCTAATATTATTGCGCCCATGTAGAAAGTGACCAAATCCACGGCGGCCGTACTGTATATACATGTACATAATCAGAGGGTGAGGATTTTAGTCTGATTGCAACATTATGTTATAAAAAGAATATCAAATACATCACAATTTGACATGACATTACTGAACCTGGTTCACTAAAATGAATATGAGCTTTGGTAAACCTTGACTCAGAACGAATTTAGTGAACTCATTACAGAAACTTCATATGGAATCACTACTCATTACAGAAACTTCATATGAAATCACTACTCATTAGAGGTACCTTTATCTATTTTGTATTTCTGTAGCCAAGTTACCTCTGGTCTGGAGCTTCCAAAAAAGGATAGGACTGAATTGAGAGAACATCAGCTCCCAGCGGCAATTGAAAACTTTTTTCTTTGTGCAAGAAGGATTCAAGCTAGATATACACAAATGGGTGTAAGTATTCTTTGTATGATTGAAGTATTCAAGGTAAGGAACAAAAAAAAATAAATAGGTTTGCTTCTCGAGCTTTAAATTTTTCCAGTCAATGAGTGAGGGATTCTTTCATTTTTTGCTTAACTCAACATAGTCAAGATAAGCTATTGCCATCACGCGTGCGGAAGTTAGAGATGGGCGGTGTTGGAATTTTGAGTTCGGTATCGGTTTCGGTATTTTTGTGTGGGCATACCACGGTATCGGTTCGGTATTCGGTATGTGACTTCAGATTCACTGATAGTACCAAAGGGGAATCCATGTCACAAAAATACAGAATAAGTTGGTCTTGTATCATTCTATCACAGTGCTACACATGCCATTGTTGATGGGTTCAACATTGTCATTCTTTTGTCAACACTGATCATATCTACAGTAATTTGGTGACTTGTTCTAAATACGCCTTAACTTTTCAAGCTCCACTTAAGGCGTCTGTAATCATAGAATCATAGAATGTGTGTCCTGAAGATGTCATCGTTAGGTGGGCCTGATGACAGTTGTAAAATTATCTGGTCAGTGATTTCTAGCCAAGTCTTGGCTGCCTGTTAAGGCAGCCAAGACTTGGCTAGAAATCACTGCTAAGCAACTGGACATGTACAGGTCGTAGACTATTGATAATTTAGTACAACTGCGGCACTGCCCTGGTCCTTAAGGCTTAACAAAACTGAAAAATAAAATCAGTCACTTCTTTCATGAAAATGAACACTTCAAATGCTATCACTCCTCATCAAAGCCTTATAAATAGCGAATGCACAGGGAAAATTGAAAATACCGTTGGCTTCGGTATTCAAAGATTGGGTCGGTTCGGTTTTTCGGTGTCCCCATGATATCGGTATCGGTTCGGTTTTTCGGTATATTGCCCATCTCTAGCGGAAGTCTGTTAGTCTGTGAGTCTGTTAGTCTGTGAGTCTGTTCACATTTTCCTTTAGCATGGGCTACACCCTGCAGTTTTTGTCTGATCGTCACGAAATTTCATATGCAGGTTTGGGGTCATGTTTAGATGAGAACGTCCCCTTTTAGTCATGATCGGGCAACCGGTATGGCTGCCCGAGCCCAAAACCCGAAAACCATTAGCACAGTCTACAGGTCGCATTTATGAAGGGATTTCATTGTAACTTTTTCACCTGGAAATCTCTTCTATGACACTATTTTGCACCTGTACAAATTTTTATAATCAATGCAAACTTAAAAAAAATAAAAATTAAATGATTTGTGTCTGATATTTTACCCAAGTGAAAATAATTGTTAAATTTGTCCCTTGAGTGCAACAAGGCTAAAGCATTGCAAAGCCTTGTTGCACTCCAGGGATGAAATACACCACCATCCATGTTATTCTGTCAATCATGAGGCCCCCCAAAAAACCCCAAGAACATGAACTTTTGATGGCAAAGAAAAATATAAAAAAATAAAATAAACACCTGCCCCATGCAGTTTTACCAAAAATGGCTTGAGAGACAGAAGATCTACTTTATGTGATCTAATTGTTGGTTTATTTTTTATTTCAGGTCAGTCAAACTGACAGGGAGGAACTACTGAGGAATTTCAAAGATGTTATCGAGGCAATAACACGACTTGCCACTGGAAATGTTTATTTAGTAGCCAAAGGTATGTATCTGAATGACAAGTGATAAATGCGAAGATTTGATTCACACCTTGGACTCTGAGGTGTCAACTCTGATCAAATGGAGCTCCCTTTTGAAATCTATACACAATAAGTTATTAATTGAAAATGGAATATGTTTTCAATGTTGGAATCCACTAAAAAAAAATCTATGAGGGGTCTTAAGCTGAATTTGAAAAGTACTGGCTGGTTTTGGCCATTATATTGTGTTGAGTAAAGAGTTGATAAAGATGAGATTTACACTAAGGTTGTACAGTGCACTGGGTTAGTTACTCAGTCAAAAATGAAATTATTTTATAACCAGAAAGTGTGACTAACCCTGTGCATTGCACAGGGTTAGTCACACTTTCTAGTTATAAAAAAATTGGTAACTACCATCACACGCTATATGAGAATATATACTACTAGAGCTGTAAAAATACACAGGATTCAAGAAACTAATAGAAACACTTTACAAGATTGTGGAAATGTTTTTAAAGTGAATTCAGGGCTTATATTTCGACGAGAATCTGAGAATCGATTCGCACAAAGATTTGTGCAATAAAACCGGCGAGAATCCATGTAGATTCTCGCTGCACTTCTGCTAGGATTCGTGTGAAAAAAATTGAGTCAATTTAACCCTTTAACTAACACAGCTGCAACAAATTAACCAATAGAAGGCTAACATGACCTGAAATATCCTGACACTTTGTCAATAAAACCTTACAAATATGGCTGTCATTGGAACCGGCTCATTGAGCCAGTTCCAACGACAGCCATATTTGTAAGATTTTATTGGTAAATATTGTTCATTTAATTATTTTATCATTTATTTATTATTTATTGTTTAAAAATTATCAAACTTAGTTTTAAAAATTAAAAAAGTGTGTTGGGTAAAAGGTTAACGTGTTATCAGTATACAACTGTGGTTCATCCATGGTGGCGTCATGGGATCCTAGGACACTCATAGTAGGTATGGATTCTCGCAGCCATTTTTACAAGAATCCAAATGGATTCTCACAAATTTAGACGAAATATAAGCCCTGGAATTCCAAAAATGAAAACATACTCTATATTTTTATACTGTACCAATGACCCAGACTTAGCTGGTGCTAACTCCACAAAAACCAGGGCCAAACACAAATTTTGCCCCCCAATCCCCAAAATTTGCATCCAAAACAAAAAGAAATGATGTCCTAAAGGACCTCCATAGTACGACTCTACTGCGCATGCGCAGTGACGCAGTCGTCCCGAAATTGGCGCCAAATATCATTCTCTGTTTGGCCCTTCATCAGTCAACATCTCACTGATCTTTGTGCTTGTAAATCTCAGTTTAAAGGATGCCAGACACGTAATTCTTGGAGAAAATGTGATTCTAAGGAGGATAGAAGGAGGAGAGGAAAAAAGAAGTGGCAAAAAATAATCAGGGCTGTACTTAAAATTTTTTGTTAAAATTATGTTAAGTTGCCTATTTTCGAGGCAAACGCCTCTTGTTGTCATTCTTGCTAATTGTTGCACTGCTTATTCAGTGTTTCCTCTCCCCTAACCTTCTAAAGTCCCCCCTTGCAATTCTCCCATGCTTTTGGCATATTTTTGAGAAGTTTCATTTCTAAAATTTCCCTGGGAGAGTTGCTTGGTTACAGAATGTTTTCTGTTATTTTCCCCATAGTTACGTTTTCACCCATGGGTGTATAACGTTTGTGTTCTGCATCTTCCATCTGATGTTCTGCAGATTCTCCCCTGGGAGTCTCTGTTTTGCATCAGATAGAGTGTAATTGAGGACTGATTCCGGGCCAGTTTTTTCAGTGCCTGGAGTCATGTTTTCTTCTGTGTTTACACTGTTTGTTTTCATTGGCAACAGCCTTTTTTGAGGGGGGCTGTTTGCCTTTGAGGTAGTTTATCTCATTATAAGATACATTTATATTATCCGAAAGTGTCTCATTAATTATTTTATATAATTTTAAAATTTTTGACCACACTTTGCCATCGGATCCATCGGGGCTCAACGTTACTTTTCAGCAACTTGGGCTTCTCTGAAAAAATATTTTTTCAAAATTATTTTGTTTTGCAATTGTTTTTTCATTTATTAATGGATCATGTTATTATGTATCTTTGTGTCAGGGGTTTTTGCGAGTAACTAGGACTTATTGTTGTTCCTTCACAATGAAAGGAACTTGTTCAAATTGTAATAGGAAGAAATCTTCCTCTGACTTTCATGATTATTGCATAAATTGTAGTCAGTGTTCTCGCATTAATCCCTGTCCTGTATGTGAACATTGGGATGAGAAACATTGGAAACGTGTGTCACGATATGTTGTTTCTGGAGAAAGAGCGATGCCGGCTCTTTCTCCACAAGGTCACTCTACTCTCTCAGTTTCTATTTCAGAGGAACCAGAACAGGGTGATGTTTCCATGTTATCTTCTTCAAGTGTGCGTCCGTCGTCACAATTAAATACAGAGCTAGCGGCAAAAGTGCTCATGGAGATTAGACAAATGTCGTCCGCTAGCTCGCCCGGTGTAGCGTCCATTCACCGAATGGTTCGGCAGCCGGGTTCGTCCGATGCGGTCCAAGAGGAAATTTTGGGTGATGCGAGCACTATAAAAATAATAGATGCACACCCAGTGACGGCGGATAGTGAACGAGAACGGAGGAAGCCTTTTAGTCCGGTTCCTAGCTCGTCCAGGTCCAGCCGGGCCGCGAGCGAGAGAGGCCCCTCTCTCGTACAACAACATCTGGGACCAGATGTTGTGGTACAAAATGTGTCTTTAGCGGAGCATACGTCCGTCGCTCGGGACGCTCCGTTGTATAAGCAGTCCGCAGAGACTGTTAAGGCTTCCTCTTCTCGCCGGCGCACACGACCGCACCTTGGCTGCGTGACCTCCGATATCTTGCCAGCTTCGCCGAGGAAGGATTATTCGGCGACCAGGTCACACCATCCGGCAGCCAGGGACTCGAGACCGATGGACTCCGGACGTTCGCATAGGAAAAGTATGCGGGAGCCATCCGATGCGGAGCTGCCCTCGGCAAAGCAGCGAAAGACCGCTCCTCCGCAGGTCTCGACGTCGGACATTCTAGTGCAGATAGCACAGCTTATCGCAGCATCCCAGCAGCCGACAGAGACGGTGTCGGATCGAGAATTATCCGACGGCGCTGGGTCGGTACGCTCCGCCGAAGCATCGGGGGCGGACGACCGGGAACATCGGGAGGTCCGACCGGATGGTGAAAGGGATACGGATGAATTGGAGCTATCCCTTTCGGAACAACACAAAGCTGCCGTAGACTTCATCCGGCACTTTCTTCCTCAAGTTGTTCCGTCGGGCCAGACTGCTGCGCTTCCGGACAGGAGAATTATAGCGTCATTGGACTCTGATTTTTTCGAGCGGTTCAGGGACATCGCTCCCGAGTTTCCGTCGCAGTCCAATAATGTTGCAAGAACATTTGAATTATTGAACGACGCTATTTTTAAACTTGCTTCCAGGACAGGGAAAGCAGGCTTCTTGTCCGCAAATACTCTCAACCTGCCTTTCATTAATGCAAGGAATAAATTCGACACGGCAGGTCAGGGTATACCGAGAGTTCCTCTGCGTATGGACGACGAGGCGGAAGACTTAGAGCTATCATTACCGTCGTCAGCTTCTATTCCAACCGCAGTGTTGGAAACAGCTATTGCGTCTAACAGAGCCAATTTAGATGCCTTATCTTACGCAGATCACCTTACGAAGGCGTTATCACTGCGTCTTCAAGGGGAAGAGTTTCAGGATATACAATCCTCCTTAAGACTTCTTTCAAGGGCAGTAGCTTATTCCACGTGTAACTCCGCCCTTTCAGTGGCTAATCTGGAGTTGGTTAGACGTGACGCAGCCCTGTCTACATCCACACTAGTGGATTCTAAGGTGAAGAACTCTCTTAGAGTCGCTTCGGTCTCAGGAGATCTTCTCTTTGACGGCAAGCTTTCCGCTATTTATGATAATATTAAAAAGAAAGCTAGTGATTCTCTGTTGTTTAGATCCGCTCCTAAAAGGTCGGATTCAGCAGACACGAATAAGGCGGGCACTTCTGGGTCTTATCCGCCCAAGAGAGGTTCCTATAGAGGTTCCGGTGCGTCCTCTAGCTCTTATTCGAGAGACCGTCAGGATAGCGACTCTCGTTCGGGACGTCCCTCAGGCCGGGACAATCGGTCGGACGCCCCGAGGTCGACGAGGCGAGGTGCGGGTCGTGGAAGACGTGGTTTCTCCTACCGCAGGCCTCGCAGATCCAGGAGGTGATGGCTCAAACCTATATCGCGTTCCGGTTGGCGGAAGGTTGTCGAGTTTTTCTCAAGAGTGGGCGTCGATTACGGACGACCCTTGGGTGAGAGGAGTGACTTCGGAAGGTCTAAAGATATCCTTCAAACGAAAGCCTCCATTAACTCGAAGTCCAAAGTGGACTCATCTTCCGTCAAACCCTCAGAAAAGAGACGCTCTGCTATCAGAGGTGCAGTCTCTTTTAATGAAGAACGCGGTAGAGGTCGTAGAAAACCAGGAATCGCTGGGATTCTACAGCCATCTGTTTCTGGTTCCGAAACCAGACGGCTCGTTCCGTCCAGTCATAGATTTGAGCTGGATAAACAAGCTGATCATCGCTCCGAAGTTTTATATGGAGACGATTCGATCGGTCAGAGCGAGTATTCGGGTGAACGATTATGCAACGAGCATAGATCTCAAAGATGCGTACTTTCACGTCATGGTACATCCGACATTCCGAAAGTATCTACGCTTCGCAGTCCTAGGAGTGGTGTATCAGTTCCGGGCCATGTGCTTCGGATTGAATCTAGCACCCTGGGCTTTCACTCGAGTAATGAACTCGGTAATGATTTACTTCCGAGCTCATTCGTCTGCGGTAACGTCGGCCTACCTGGACGACATTCTTCAGAGGTACGGCAACGAGTTAACGCTTCAGAACGATGTTCAGAATCTTCTTCTATTGCTCCGACGTCTCGGTTTCATAGTAAACGAGGAGAAGTCGGATCTGGTGCCGTCCAAGTCATTCACTCATCTGGGAATGAGCTTCGAGACGCACAACAATCTCGTTCGTCTGCCGTTAACCAGAGCGAAATTAGTCAGTTGTTACGCTCGCTATTGTCTAAATACAGACAAAGTCACAGCGAGAGAATTTATGAGACTGATAGGTCTGTGCGGAGCCGCTGCGGATCTCATTCCGATGGGACGGCTACGCACACGGCCTCTTCAAATTTTCTTGACTCAGAATTGGAGTGTGAAAATTCATTCGCTCGATGTAGACGTTCTCTTGTCAGATCAAGTGAAACAAGAGATTCAGACTTGGGCAAACATTCAGTGGTTAACTCAAGGAGTTCCGCTGCAGTTGCCGGATCCGAGTTTTACCATTATGACGGATGCCAGTCAAACAGGTTGGGGTGCATCATTAATCCCAACGGATTCGAGATGCCAGGGTCTTTGGGATCCGCAATTCCTGTGCAAGCACATAAACATCAAGGAAATGATGTCAATTTGGCTTGCGTTACGTCACTGGATGGACATTATTCACGATGCTCATGTCCAAATCCTATCCGACAATACGACAGTAGTGGCGTATATACGGAATCAGGGAGGCACTCATTCAGTTCCGTTGTTCAATCTAACGGAAAGAATCCTTCTGTTTGTGTTGGAACATCACGTTCTTCTTTCGGTCCGTCACATACCGGGTCGTCTGAATGTACTAGCAGACTCCCTTTCTCGAAAGGGTCGCTTGTTGCCGTCGGAGTGGACTCTCAACAAACAAGTATTCAATCAGATTTGCTACCAATGGGAACGGCCAATGATAGACTTATTTGCGACACATCTCAACAATCAGTTGCAGACGTATGTGTCCCCGTGTCCGGATCCAAGAGCATTTGCTGTAGACGCTCTATCGATCCCTTGGGACGGAATGTTAGGATATGCGTATCCTCCAGCGCCGTTAATTCAACAAGTATTGCTAAAGATAAAACAATCTCAATGCAAGATTCTGTTGGTAGCATCTCTGTCGCCACAGAGACCGTGGATAAATCTACTCAGGTGTCTGTTGTGGGACCTACCGCGGAAGCTCCCTCCACGAGAGGATCTTCTTTGGCAGGGGAAATCGCGCCAACTGCATCACAACCCGCAAGGTCTCAACCTTCACGTTTTTCCGTTGTGCGGTCCTTCTTGCATGGCAAGCACTTTACAGGACGAGCAGTGGACGCGATTTCTAACTGTAGGAGGACCTCCTCTTCGCTAAACTATGCGGCTAAGTGGAAGGTTTTCCGTCGTTGGTGTAGGGATCATTCTGTTGATATATTTGATCCCTCTATACCAGACATTGCTAACTTTCTAGTATACTTGTTTGACGAAATCAAACTGCAACCGGTTACTATAAAGGGTTATAGATCTATGTTATCTGATACCTATGCACATCATGATAGTTTACAAATTGGATCTAATGTCTCTTTATCGAAATTGGTTAGAAACTTTTCGATAAATAGACCCAGAACTCTTAGATTAATTCCTAAGTGGAATTTAGCTTGGGTTCTCCTTAAATTGAAGGAAAAGCCATTTGAACCTCTTGGGACAGTAGATTTCAAATTCTTATCTTATAAGACAGCTTTTCTCTTAGCTTTCTCTTCTGCCAGAAGAGTCAGTGAGCTTCATGCACTATTGGTGGATGATTCTCATTATCGTAGTGTTGGGAACACTATCACCTTCACTACTAACGTCGGTTTTTTAGCTAAGAATCAGGCTCCTAATAAATATCCGGAACCTATTGTTATTAAGGCTCTTCCGTCTTCAGACGGGCGTAGGCCTTTACTCTGTCCTGTTAGAGCACTACGTATCTATAAACAGAGATCTCAGTTCATCAGAAAGGGACGGAAACGTTTCTTTCTGTCTTTGATGCCTAATAGAAAGGACATTTCAGTCCATTCTATTGCTAGATGGATTCAGTTAACTATCCGTACTGCGTATGAAGATTTATCTTCTTCTCAGCAGTCTGTGCTTAAGATTTCTGCTCATGAAGTAAGAGCTCTTTCTACTTCCTGGGCTTATGCTAATAGTGTTGCTATTACAGATTTAATGAAGGCTGCTTATTGGTCTCAGCCATCCACATTTACTAATTTTTATCTCAGAAATATTGAGTCCATTTCTGGAGACCTGCATTGTTTAGGTCCGTTATCTGTTGCTCAGAATGTCGTCCACTAAACAGTTGCAACTATAGTTATGCAGGCTTTCTGTTCCGGCAGTGACTCCGTCCGGCTGCCCTCTTCGCTCTGGGCTATTTGACCCAGGGCAAGGGGAAGGGGGGGGGCGGGTGTTCCCTTAGGTCACCTGCTTTATAGTGAAAAGCAAGGGAATGCCTCCTCCAAGACAGTATTTCTGAGTCGCTTCCGGGATGGTTTTAAAGTGTAATATTAATGTTTAATTTCATTCATGTCTTATTTTTAAAGTGTAGCTCGGTGTGAAGCATTTGTATATGTCAAGTGTCAAACGGGCTTTAATATACAATACTCGGACACTTTTAAATGATTATAAAGAGTCTCAATTCTCTGGACTACTTTATTTATTGGCTTGTTTTAATAATAATTAGTATAAAGGTTATACTGGATATTAATAGAGAACATGAATGTTATTGTGCTCAATTATTAAGGGTAGTGTATCTTTCTAATTTAAATATTAAATAAGAAAGATACATGTAAAGCCTAATACTCCTTTTCTCCTTAAGGGGTTATCTCTTTATTTTATAATTGAGCTTATTGGATTTTCCTCTATGTCCTAGGCCCTCCAGCCTGTTTACTATTCAGCTAAGTCTGGGTCATTGGTACAGTATAAAAATGTTAAAAAATTTATAGTAATTTATATATTTTTTATACTTACCAATGACCCAGACGGGGATGGCCCTCCCTGAGTTGGGAACTCTTGCCTCCCCGCTGAGTACATAGCGCTGACCAGGCACTGCCAGTAAGAATGATATTTGGCGCCAATTTCGGGACGACTGCGTCACTGCGCATGCGCAGTAGAGTCGTACTATGGAGGTCCTTTAGGACATCATTTCTTTTTGTTTTGGATGCAAATTTTGGGGATTGGGGGGCAAAATTTGTGTTTGGCCCTGGTTTTTGTGGAGTTAGCACCAGCTAAGTCTGGGTCATTGGTAAGTATAAAAAATATATAAATTACTATAAATTTTTTTAACTTTTAATTAATAGTTTGTTACACCTGGAACTTAATTAAGCACCCCCTGAAGTGTTTCAGACAGAGAAGTTGCTGTTACTGATAATTATGTTTTAATGATTGCCATGTTCTGCAATACTTTTCATCTCGTGAAACATGTTGTTTCTGGTTGATAGCGTACCCCAAACACATGCCCTCGACCACGTGAAGCATGCTTCCCACGAATGTAATGAGGAATGACAAGAGGGAAAGAGTCATATTTTTATACTAGAAACAATTGTCCAGACTGTTTACAGTGAAAATGATAAATTTAAAGTAATTTGTATATTTTTTATACTTACCAATAGCCCAGACTCAGCTGGTGCAAACTCAATAATATCGAGGGCCAAACATGAATTTTGAATCCCCCAACCCTCAAAATTTACATACAAATCCGAAAATGAAAAGTCCTATCTGGTCCTCCATACCTTTCTGTACTACACATGCACGGTAACCAGGAAGGTACCAAAACTGGCGCAAAGCATCATTCTTTTATTTGGCATAAGTCAAAGTCAGTAAACATCTGAACTTACATCAGTGCTTTAAATCTCATTTTTGAAGATGTGAGACACAAATCAATGATGGTTATGGTCGATTCAAGACTGTAACAGGATGCTGGAAATGAACAATGGTGGTTTTTGACGTTCAGGGCTGTAACTTTTATATAATTATATAAAATTATTCATGTTTCCCTTTTTCGGGATATGTGCCTGAACGTCATCATTCTTGCTAATGCTTACACTATTGTTTGTTAAATGTTCCTTCTCACTCCTTTCACATGAACCCTTCTGTTAAACTCCCAAGGTATTTTGTTGTTTTTATTGAAATTTTTTATTCAATTTCTTGAGAGTTTAACGTGTTTTACGGAATGTTCATTCCGTTTACCCCCTTGGTTCTGTCCTCATCTTTGGGTGTTTAGGACATTTGTAGTCTTGCATCTTCTACCAGATGCATTGTTTTTTCTTCCTGTGAAGATCTTGCTTAGCATCAGGTAGCTGTGATCGGTTACTGACTTTGGGCCTATTTTGTGCCTGTTGTTTAGTTAGTTTCCGTTCTTTCCTCTTGACGTTGTTCTCAGTCTAACAACGCTTTAAATACGTATTATATCAGTATTTAGTATAGCACAGTCATGGAGCACGGTGGCTCAGTAGGTAGAGGTGCAGGCTGCAAGCCGAGAGGTCCTCGGTTCGAATCACACCTGCGGCAACCACATTGGGTCCTTGGGCAAGACACTTCATCTCCATTGCCTGCATTGGGGCACGATGACGCCGTGTACTAAGGCGTACTGCACATCGATGGTACGCATGTCTTCAACCAATCTAACCCTGCCTGTGCTGCAGTGTGGAGTTACGATGTTGGGGAGTTGGCAGCTGCTCGTCGTTGCTTGCTGGTTCTCTCCGGGTACTCCGGCTTCCTCCCCCCGTAAAACTGTCTTTGTCATGATTAGCCATTGTGCATAAATATGTGACCTTAAACATCAATAAATAAATAAATAAATAGTATAGCACAGTCATTGTATTTATAGTATTTATTTATTTCATTAATTATTCCGGTAGTTTAACTTTACTTATGTAGTGTTTGTCCACACTTAGGCTCTATCCGGATGCCCTTGGGCTCATGAGGTTCCCTTGGGGTACTTAGGCTTTTTCAAAAGATTTTCGGAAAAAATTTGTTCAATTTTTTTCGAAATGTTTTTGATTGCCTTCTTCTTTCTTTCAAAATTTGTGTTTGGCCCTGGATATTATTGAGTTTCTACTAGCTAAGTCTGGGCCATTGGTAAGTATAAAAAATATACAAATTACTTTAAATTTATCATTTTCATAGTTGGGGAGATCTGGAAAGTGCAAATGTGTGGAATTGTCAAACAGTTTTCGACTGGATGCTGAAGGATTAGGAAGGGAAATAGGGGAATAATAACATGGTGGGGGACTGGGTCACTGTAGGCCTCCTTGTAAGAGGACAGCAAAAAAGCAGCAGAAGGCCAAAGAATTATTATTATTACTTGTGAAAAAAAGACTCGAGACATTATTGGACAGAATTTCAAGTCATCATTTTTCCTATAATGTGCCTAGGAATTTAACCAATTCAATCTTGTTTGACCGAGCCCAATGAGCTCGGTCAAACAAGACTGAATTTATTAAATTTCTAGTTGCACAGTGTGAAAAATTTGCAGCAGAAAATTTAGATATTTCAACATCAGTGTTCAGAGGGTTAACTGGACAACAGTATTTTTATTATTGAATATAATTATCTGAACTTTCCAACATTATTCAGATCTTCTGCACAAGAAATCAACAACCAATATGTTGTAAAAACAATGTTTGTCAATTGACAACAGTTTAGTAGTTTCTTTGTTGACTGGAATCAGTTTCAGTGTCTACAGCTATCATGCACTGACAATAAAAGTATGAACTCAATCATTTTATTAGAGTTTTCATTCCAATCTTGTTCTCTGATCACTCTCAGAAATTTCCGTCACAGCACAATTTTCCATTTTCGGTGAAATTAGGTTTTTATATACACTTGTTTCTATTTATAGCATATGCGGCCACAAAAATGTTCTTGATTTGCCATCGTTGATACTCGTTCTGTGCATTTTATTGGAAGCATATTACTGTGCTTCATTTGAAATAATACAAAGTTTGATTTGATAATGCCCAGTTACAGATAAAATAATACAGTTAAAACTAGAAGTCCTGTCATGAAATGCGCACAAATAGCACGTTGATATGAGCGTTAATGTATGCGTTATGGCCCAAGTAAAGCTATCAAATTATGTACATATGGCCTGTGCACAAGCAATGTTTCAGCCAATGGACCTCCGGGTAACCCGGAGGTCCATTGGCAGAAACATTGCATGTGTTTGCTATGAGTAACCAGGAGACCCAGCTGTGCTTTGGATGCCATTCGATATGGCAATTGTGCACAATTCCAATGCGCAATTAAGCCTAGATAAGCGCACTATTCGTGACAGGACTTCTGGTTTTAACTGTATACAGACATTGTTCATAGTGATCAAATATTTGGAATACAGCTGACATATTCAATTATTTCCGTCAGAAATCATAATATGTGGTTTTCTGATAACATCTGATCACTTTGGACAAATTCTTTTATATCTCCACAGTGTCGTATCAGGGCTTAAAATTCGTCTGGCATCACGCGAATCTAACATAATTCTCGCGAAATATTTTCACGCGAATCCATTTAAACCATGATATGAAATCCCCCGTAGGAACCCGGGAAGTAAAGCCAATGATTGAGGTGGAAATCCTCTAAAATGTGCTACATGGGGTATAAATGATTGAAAACCCTTGACTTCATATCCATGTTGCGGTCATGATTAGTCATTGTGCATAATTATGTGACCTTAAACACCCTTAAATAAATAAATAAATAAATAATGATATGAAATTCTGCAAAAACTAGCTGAATGTTGCTGGTGAGATCACGAAATAAGTTGTCAAAATTTCCACCCATGATTTACCACATGCTTCACATTTTCTTGAGTTTGGTATCAAATCAAGTCATGATTTACCACATGCTTCACATTTTCTTGAGTTTGGTATCAAATCAAGTCATGGCTGCTACAGCAGACATGACTTGATTTGATACCAAACTCAAGAAATATCAATGGACAGTTTTTCAAAATTATATATTTTATGATAACCCAGGTCGGAACTTCATCATGAATCAACGACATCATACATAAAGTGAATCCAAACAGTAAATTGACGCGAATCCACTTGGATTCGCGCCAGTGTAGTTTGCCAGAATCATTACGAGAATCGATTCGCGGATTCGCGTGTAATTTTAAGCCCTGCGTATATTCTACAAATTTGTCTGCATGAAAGTTTTTTAATCACAGATTTAAGTAATTTATTGTTGGTGCTGACGTCTTATACTTCACACACAGTGTTTTTTTAACATGCTCTTTCACATACAATCAAAATCTGAGAATAAGTATTTTTCAAATTAGCTGCTTATTGCCCCTTTAACTCGGAAATACCAAGTCACTTTAAAAGCTGCAAAAGGCCCTTCAAAGTAGACCTTCTGGTTCTCCGGCCATTTTGTGTAAAATTGCATGTGGGCGGGCCTTTTTTAATTTTTGTAATTACTTCTTTGCCATCAAATGTTCATGTCCTTGGTTTGTTTTATGTTTTAGGCTTCATAATCTACATAATAGCATGGGCGGTGGTGTATTTCATCCCTTGAGTGCAAGAAGGCTTTGTAATAGCATTGCAAAGACTTTTTGCACTAAAGGGTCAAATTTATCTGTTTTATTAACTTCGGTAAAACATGAGACATAAACCATTTAATTTTGGTTTATTTTAAGTTTGCATTGGATATAAAAAGAGGGCATGCCAAATGGACCATCTTGGAGGGCCTGAGAAACATATTTTTAACTTTTTTAGGTCTAATTTGGGTACAATATTTCCACTATTTGAGCACAGTGTTAACCATTGCTAATTTGATGTATTTATTGGTATGATGCCTAGCACTATGTTTAATTTTGTGCATATGTTAGGTGAAAGGTGATTACGTCAAATTTCTTTTCAAAGTACATTATACATGAATTGAAGAAGGTATTTAACCCTTTACCTAACAAATCACCCGCATCCACCCGCGTAATATAAAAATTGAGCAGTTGAAAAAAATAAATTTTTCAAAATATTTCAACAAAACCATATTATGTGACCCCTCATTGGAACGAGCTCATGGAGCTCGTTCCAATGAGGGGGGGGGGGGTCACATGATATGGTTTTGTTGATTTTTAGCTGTGACTAGCAGCTCTATAAGTGGCAATGTTGGTCTGTCGGTCTGTTGGTCTGTCTGTCTGTCGGTCGGTCGGTCAGTCTGTCTGTGACCAATGAGTTTCAAAACTCAATAACTTTTGAAATACTTGATGGAATGACTTTATATTTGGCATGTAAGTGTATCTTATTGATGTCTAGCCACTGTTCAATGCATGTGTTGTTCCAAATATTTTTCTTGGAGTTAAGGCCCTTGATGAACTTAGAATTTTGTGAGATTGCACCACCCGTCGCAGCTACGGCGTCGATGTCGCGATTTTTTTTTGAAAAATTAGAAAAAATGATATTTAAAATAATAAAATTTGATATCGTCTGTGTTGGGTAAAGGGTTAAATAAGAGGACTATTCTATTAACCAGTATGTAAACAGGTGGAATTACTTTTCAATTTTAGCTTTCCAGTCGGCTTGGTTACTTCAGTTATTGATCACAGATGATGTTGTCACAGTTGTTAATTCTCTTGGCCTCATACAAAGTTTGCTGAGAGCTAATAGGTACGTCTTTTATTGTTATAGATCTGACCAGGTTTACATGTTCATGTACTCGACTTGCATCTGCCCACATAATTTCTAAACGAGTTGATAAATTATTTTTCGCAAAATTTCAACAAAACCATATCATGTGAACCCCTCATTGGAATGGGCCCATCGAGCTCGTTCCAATGAGACCTAACGTGATACTAGTTTGTTGAAATGTTTTGATAAAATTTGAAAAAACAATTGTTAATATAATAAATTTTAATATTCTATGCATTGGGTAAAGGGTTAACCCTTTGGCAAACATTATGCACAAACTAGTCAACATGTATTCTTCAGGCCTGAAAATAAGCAGTCTGACATTTGCAGAATGAGGTCCTCAGAGGGTGAATTTGATGATGCTATCCCAAACAGTGGGCCAATTTATCTTCTGGGTACCTCTTTCTGTTTAGTTTTTAGACCCTGATTCTGATTGAGTTTCATAAAGGGTAAATTTAGTGATGCTATCCTGCTGTGCAGGGTAGCATCACTAAATTCACCCTCTGGGGACCTCATTTTTCAGATGACTCTCTGCTTTTTTTCTGGCTTGGTATTATTCACCAAATATCACTATTCAAAATGAAACTTTTACTTGTCCAGGAATATAGATTTTTTGCAAGTGTTCGTCTGCTATTTTGGAATGATGAAGTTTCATAAAAAATATTAATGCTTCCCTTTATCCAATTGGACAAATTCTGTGGCCTAACTTATAAAAATGTATAGGACTGTGACTCAGTGCTAGACGGTTGGACTTCTATGCTACAGGTCCCGAGTTTGATCCCTGTCCGGGACGACCCGTATTATTATATCCTTGGGCAAGGCACTTCATCTTGGTTGCCTACATGGGGGCACGCTGACGGTGTGTACTAAGGCATACTGCACATAGATGGTGCATATGTCCTGAACTGCTATAACCCTGCTTGAGCGGAGCCTGAACAGAGAATTTTGAGGAGCTGACAGGTGCTCATGGTTGCTCGGTGGTTCCATCCGGGCACTCTGGCTTCGTCCACCCGTAAAAAAGTCACGGTCACGATTAGCCATTGTGCATAAGTATGTGACCTTAAACTCCAATAAATAAATAAAAATGTACAACTGTGATGTGATGGGTGTCATCACAACAAGACGAATCCTAGCTAGACGAATGGGTACAATATCCCAACAAGATGATCCCAATAAGATGAATTCCAAAAAGATGAAAACTTTTTTTTTATCATTAATTATAAGAGAAATTAATAAAAAGTAGAAATAAAAAGTGTATATTTATTCTATTTGATGTGGTCATGATTAGCCACTGTGCAAAGATATGTGACCTTAAACACTAATAAATGAATAAATAAATAAATAAATAAATAAATAAATAAATAAATAAATAAATAAATAAATAAATATGCTATTTGAGGTATTTGTTCCCCTTTTTGAGCAGATGCTGAGCAGTTATTATTTTCTTTTCTTTTTTATCTCTTGATTGCCCACAATCATTGTTTAGCTTAAGCAGCAGTTTATTTCTGTAGTAAATTCAATACAGTGGAACCCTGTTAATTGAATAGCCACTTTGCCAATCAAAATTATTCAATTAACAGGAGTATTCAATTAACAGGGATTGTGTCACTTTCCTGTATTCTAGAGATAAACTTAGCATTTAATCTATTATATCTTGTTTGACAGAGCTCCATGAGCTCTGTCAAGATGTAATAGATTAAATGCTTCTATTGGATATACTGAAGCCAAAGAGGTAAAAAAACAAAGAAAAACTGGGAGAGTCAGGGTAATTTCTCGACATGTTACAAGATTTTTTATTCAATTAACAGGAGTTTACTCTATAACCTATATTCAATAAACAGGTAAAATTTGTACTGAAGGTATGATAAATGGTTTTGTGTTGGGAAATTATCTTCTAACAGGGATATACAATTAAGAGATATCCAATTAAGTGGGCTCCACTGTACTTATATTTTTAGGTTCTTTTCTTACATGCTTTTTTAAGTTTAATTATAAAAAAAGGTACAAAAACTTCAGCAAACAGCATCTCATTACAATGCGTGACACCTTTGCAGGGCTCGCCTTGAGTAAAATGGTCGGGGCCTAAAAAAAGTGCCCCACAAATTGAGGTTGGGGCCTTTTCGGGGCTGATTTTCCATTTTGTTCATTATTGTTAGTGCTTTTTTGTGGAAAATGTTGGGGCTTGAAAAAAAGCCCCCAGCAAGTGCTCCTCGGGGCTGATCTCGGGGCCTGGGCTGATCAGCCCTGACTCAAGGCAAGCCCTGCTTTGTTAATTGAAATCTCCTTGTCAGACAATAAGCTGTATTTATGGTGCAATAGTAACTAACAAAACACATACAACACTTTTCTCTCTATCTCTTGCTGTGATAACAATACTTTATGTTCTCTAAATACAGTGCAAACTGTCAGTCGGCTATCTTTATGAACACTCACTTGTGACACTAAAGGCATATTTAAAAAAATGATATAATCAACAAAGTTGAAAAATACTTGTTCGAAAAAGATATTTTTGTATTTTTGTATAAATTCTGATACAGGCCCCCATAATTAATGGGATGTCATCCCATTTCTCACTCATTCGCATCTCTGAACTGAGAGTGCGAACATCCTGATTATCACCTTAATTATGGAAACACTGGAACTACCAGCACGACTGAAGAGAACAATAGCAGCTCTGGGCATCTCTTGCCCTGTCACCTGGACTGTCCAGGAGACAGGCAAGAGAGTCCATCTGAACTTGGAGTTCATCGTTGAAGAGCACAACACCACCACACCTTCTTCGGGGAGAGGTAGCACCTTTTGTGAGAGGAACCCCTCTCGCACTGGTCCTCACCCGAAGAAGCCTGGACCTGGCCCTGAAAAGGAAAAGAAGAAGAGCAAGAAGAAAAAGAGCCCATCCACCAGGCGCCGGGATGCCCGGTGGCTGGAGACGTTCCTGAAAAAGAAAGAAGAGAAAGCGGAAGAGAAGACGGAGGAGACCACTACCATTTCCTCCCCTCCAACTCCTGTGACTCCCATCCACTCCCCAGCTGCCTCTCCTTTGAAGGGCAACCTGGAGGATGACGATGTCACCAGCAAGTCGGAGACGGAATCGGAAACTGGTTCTCTGATGTCTCCCTTTCCAATTTCATCCCCCTCTCTGGCTCAGGAACAGGCACGGATACTCTTTGAGCAAATTCGCTGCCTAAAAGAAGACATCAGGGCAACAATAGAAGAAACTAAAGACCACAACAAGACCACGACGGCACTCATAGAACAACGCAAAAGCCACAGCACCAACACTCCTGAAGCAGCAAGGACTCGACCATTCCACCCCACTCAGTCCTCCATTATCAACAGCCCAACTACACCAACAACTACCACAGTCTCTCCTTCCCAGCCACCTCCACCCAAAAAGAAGAAAAAACGGCATAGATGATGCTAAAACCATCACAGACACCTGCCGAGTACCTGAACCTTCTCCTCCTTTGACACACCTAGACATATGAAACCAACCATCTACAGTCCCCGAGGGTCGAAAAGGGCTTGTCCCCCAAATCGTCCCTGCGCACCTTCGGCGCGTCAAACCATTTCGTTCGCATAATTAATGCTTTATAAAATTGAGAGGATACGTCACAGTTCAGTACTGAACCTTCTCATGCCCTTTCGTTGATGAACTGCAAATTTTCCTCACAATTTTATAATGCAAATGGGGAAAAAGTTAAATTGTTATATTATATGGTACAAGATGTAAACTCATTTATTTTCTGTTACTCGAGTGCGATTTTATTTAGTTTTTCAAGTTAGTTTATAATAAATAAAATATCTCAAATACATGGCCTTTATCTTGAAAAGTAAAATTACACTTCAAATTATATTGTATACATTTTTGCTCAAAACCTCAAAATAACTCGGTTTCAGTAGTCATTTTAATTAAAATCATGTTGTTGGAATTTGTCTTGTTGAGATGACCATTTTCGACATTTGTCCTGTTCGGATTCGTCTTGTTGGGAATAAACCATGTGTTGTGGTTTCCTTCCTGAAGAATATTTTTGTTGCGATTCTTGTTTTGCAGGTAGTGTGTCTTCCTTAGGCAACCATTTTACACATCAGTGTTTAATTCTCCCATTAGTTTTTCAAAGAGATTTGAAATACATTATCTGTTGATTTATCAGCATAGGAATAATGGCTCTGTTGGTTTGTATACAAGCCTGGAAATAAGCAACCTGTGATTTGCAGAATGAGGTCCCCAGAGGATGAATATGATGATGTTATCCCACAATGAAGACTAGAATCCCCCAATTTATCCTCTGGGTACCTATTTCTGTTTAGCCCTGAGAGATTGAGGTCCACAGGGTAACACTACCAAATTCACCCTCTTGGGACCTCAGTTCGCAGATGACAGTCTGCATATATTTCCAGGTTTGGTTCTATAACACATCATCCCACATTCATATTCTTATCAACTGACAGATAATTTATTTCAATACATGGAATTTAATGTAGGGTAAATGATTACCTATGGCTTGTGTCATTATTCATTTTTGCCAATCAAATTACTTGGTAACTCGCCTTCCTCTACTCAAGGACTATACAAGGTGGAATCCAGGAAGTGTATGTCTTAACCCTTTACCCAACGAATCGCCCGCATCCGCCCGCGTAATATGCAAATTCAGCAGCTGAAAAAATATTATTTTTTGAAAAATTTCATCAAAACCATATCATGTGACCCCTCTTTGGAATGAGCTCGTTCCAAAGAGGGGTCACATGATATGGTTTTGTTGAAATTTTTTGAAAAAATTAAAAAAATTATATTTAAAATAATAAATTTTGAAATCGTCTGCGTTGGGTAAAGAGTTAATGAAGAGTTTAGTTTGTAAACAGTCAAAATGGTGGGCTTTAACAGGAATGTTGCTACAAGAGTGGGAGGAGGGGGTCTCACCACCCTATCCTCCCCATCATTCATCAAATTTACAAGAGTTTGAAATTTAAAGCCTTAAATTGGAAAAAGTTGGAAATTTCATGCAGAGTGCTAGTGGAATATTTTTATACTGTACCAATGACCCAGACTTAGCTGGTGCTAACTCCAACAAAACCAGGGCCAAACACAAATTTTGCCCCCCAATCCCCAAAATTTGCATCCAAAACAAAAAGAAATCATGTCCTAAAGGACCTCCATAGTACGCCTCTACTGCGCATGCGCAGTGACGCAGTCGTCCCGAAATTGGCGCCAATTATCATTCTCTGTTTGGCCCTTCATCAGTCAACATCTCACTGATCTTTGTGCTTGTAAATCTCAGTTTAAAGGATGCCAGACACGTAATTTTTGGAGAAAATGTGATTCTAAGGAGGATAGAAGGAGGAGAGGAAAAAGAAGTGGCAAAAAATAATCAGGGCTGTACTTAAAATTTTTTGATGAAATTATGTTAAGTTGCCTATTTTCGAGGCATGGGCCTCTTGTTGTCATTCTTGCTAATTGTTGCACTGCTTATTCAGTGTTTCCTCTCCCCTAGCCTTCTAAAGTCCCCCCTGGCAATTCTCCCATGCTTTTGGCATATTTTTGAGAAATTTCATTTCTAAAATTTCCTGGGAGAGTTGCTTGGTTACAGAATGTTTTCTGTTATTTTCCCCATAGTTACTTTTTCACCCATGGGTGTATAACGTTTGTGTTCTGCATCTTCCATCTGATGTTCTACAGATTCTCCCCTGGGAGTCTCTGTTTTGCATCAGATAGAGTGTAATTGATGACTGATTCCGGGCCAGTTTTTTCAGTGCCTGGAGTCATGTTTTCTAGTGTGTTTACACTGTTTGTTTTCATTGGCAACAGCCTTTTTTGAGGGGGGCTGTTTGCCTTTGTGGTAGTTTATCTCATTATAAGATACATTTATATTATCCGTAAGTGTCTCATTAATTATTTTATATAAATTTAAAATTTTTGACCACACTTTGCCATCGGATCCATCGGGGCTCAACGTTACTTTTCAGCAACTTGGGCTTCTCTGAAAAAATATTTTTTCAAAATTATTTTGTTTTGCAATTGTTTTTTCATTTATTAATGGATCATGTTATTATGTATCTTTGTGTCAGGGGTTTTTGCGAGTAACTAGGACTTATTGTTGTTCTTTCACAATGAAGGGACATTGTTCAAATTGTAATAGGAAGAAATCTTCCTCTGACTTTCATGATCATTGTATTAATTGTAGTCAGTGTTCTCGCATTTATCCCTGTCCTATATGTGAACATTGGGATGAGAAACATTGGAAACGTGTGTCACGATATGTTGTTTCTGGAGAAAGAGTGATGCCGGCTCTTTCTCCACAAGGTCACTCTACTCTCTCAGTTTCTATTTCAGAGGAACCAGAACAGGGTGATGTTTCCATGTTATCTTCTTCAAGTGTGCGTCCGTCGTCACAAATGAATTCAGAGCTAGCGGCAAAAGTGCTCATGGAGATTAGACAAATGTCGTCCGCTAGCTCGCCCGGTGTAGCGTCCATTCACCGAATGGTTCGGCAGCCGGGTTCGTCCGATGCGGTCCAAGAGGAAATTTTGGGTGATGCGAGCACTATAAACATAATAGATGCACACCCAGTGACGGCGGATAGTAAGCGAGAACGGAGGAAGCCTTTTAGTCCGGTTCCTAGCTCGTCCAGGTCCAGCCGGGCCGCGAGCGTGAGAGGTCCCTCTCTCGTACAACAACATCTGGGACCAGATGTTGTGGTACAAAATGTGTCTTTAGCGGAGCATACGTCCGTCGCTCGGGACGCTCCGTTGTATAAGCAGTCTGCAGAGACTGTTAAGGCTTCCTCTTCTCGTCAGCGCACACGACCGCACCTTGGCTGCGTGACCGCCGATATTTTACCAGCTTCGCCGATGAAGGATTCTTCGGCGACCAGGTCACACCATCCGGCAGCCAGGGATTCGAGACCGATGGACTCCGGACGTTCGCATAGGAAAAGTATGCGGGAGCCATCTGATGCGGAGCTGCCCTCGGCGAAGCAGCGAAAGACTGCGCCTCCGCAGGTCTCGACGTCGGACATTCTTGTGCAGATAGCACAGCTTATCGCAGCATCCCAGCAGCCGACAGAAACGGTGTCGGATCGAGAATTATCCGACGGCGCTGGGTCGGTACGCTCCGCTGAAGCATCGGGGGTGGACGACCGGGAACATCGGGAGGTCCGACCGGATGGTGAAAGGGATACGGATGAATTGGAGCTATCCCTTTCGGAACAACATAAAGCTGCCGTGGACTTCATCCGGCACTTTCTCCCTCAAGTTGTTCCGTCGGGCCAGACTGCTGCGCTTCCGGACAAGAGAATTATAGCGTCATTGGACTCTGAATTTTTTGAGCGGTTCAGGGACATCGCTCCCGAGTTTCCGTCGCAGTCCAATAATGTTGCAAGAACATTTGAGTTATTGAACGACGCTATATTTAAAGTTGCTTCCAGGACGGGGAAAGCAGGTTTCTTGTCCGCTAATACTCTTAACCTGCCTTTCATTAATGCAAGGAATAAATTCTATACGGCAGGACAGGGTATACCGAGAGTTCCTCTGCGTATGGACGACGAGGCGGAAGACTTAGAGCTATCATTACCGTCGTCAGCTTCTATTCCAACCGCGGTGTTGGAAACAGCTATTGCGTCTAACAGAGCCAATTTAGATGCCTTATCTTACGCAGATCACCTTACTAAGGCGTTATCACTGCGCCTTCAAGGGGAAGAGTTTCAGGATATACAATCCTCTTTAAGACTTCTTTCAAGGGCAGTAGCTTATTCCACGTGTAACTCCGCCCTTTCAGTGGCAAATCTGGAGTTGGTTAGACGTGACGCAGCCCTAGCTACATCCACACTAGTGGATTCTAAGGTGAAGAACTCTCTGAGAGTCGCTTCGGTCTCAGGAGAACTTCTCTTTGACGGCAAGCTTTCTGCTATTTATGATAAAATTAAAAAGAAAGCTAATGATTCTCTGTTGTTCAGATCGGCTCCTAAAAAGTCGGATACAGCAGACACGAATAAGACAGGCACTTCTGGGTCTAATGCGCCCAAGAGACGTTCCTATAGAGGTTCCGGTGCGTCCTCTTGGTCTTATTCGAGAGACCGTCAGGATAGCGACTCTCGTTCGGGACGTCCTTGAGGCCGGGACAATCGGTCGGACGCCCCGAGGTCGACGAGGCGAGGTGCGGGTCGTGGAAGACGTGGTTTCTCCTACTGCAGGCCTCGCAGGTCCAGGAGGTGATGGCTTAAACCTCTATCGCGTTCCGGTTGGCGGAAGGTTGTCGAGTTTTTCACAAGAGTGGGCGTCGATTACGGACGTCCCTTGGGTGAGAGGAGTGACTTCGGAAGGTCTAAAGATATCCTTCAAACGAAAGCCTCCATTAACTCGAAGTCCAAAGTGGACTCATCTTCTCGTCAAATCCACAGAAAAGAGACGCTCTGTTATCAGAGGTGCAGTCTCTTTTAATGAAGAACGCGGTCGAGGTCGTAGAAAACCAGGAATCTCTGGGATTCTACAGCCATCTGTTTCTGGTTCCGAAACCAGACGGCTCGTTCCGTCCAGTCATAGATTTGAGCTGGATAAACAAGCTGATCGTCGCTCCGAAGTTTTATATGGAGACGATTCGATCAGTCAGAGCGAGTATTCGGGTGAACGATTATGCAACGAGCATAGATCTCAAAGATGCGTACTTTCACGTCATGGTACATCCGACATTCCGAAAGTATCTACGCTTCGCAGTCCTAGGAGTGGTGTATCAGTTCCGGGCCATGTGCTTCGGATTGAATCTAGCACCCTGGGCTTTCACTCGGGTAATGAACTCGGTAATGATCTACTTCCGAGCTCATTCGTCTGCAGTAACGTCGGCCTACCTGGACGACATTCTTCAGAGGTACGGCAACGAGTTAACGCTTCAGAACGATGTTCAGAATCTTCTTCTATTGCTCCGACATCTCGGTTTTATAGTAAACGAGGAGAAGTCGGATCTGGTGCCGTCCAAGTCATTCACTCATCTGGGAATGAGCTTCGAGACGCACAACAATCTCGTTCGTCTGCCGTTAACCAGAGCGAAATTAGTCAGTTGTTACGCTCGCTATTGTCTGCACACAGACAAAGTCACGGCGAGAGAATTTATGAGACTGATAGGTCTGTGCGGAGCCGCCGCGGATCTCATTCCGATGGGGCGGCTACGCACACGTCCTCTTCAAATTTTCCTGACTCAGAATTGGAGTGTGAAAATTCATTCGCTCGATGTAGACGTTCTCTTGTCAGATCAAGTGAAACAAGAGATTCAGACTTGGGCAAACATTCAGTGGTTAACTCAAGGAGTTCCGCTGCAGTTGCCGGATCCGAGTTTTACCGTTATGACGGATGCCAGTCAAACAGGTTGGGGTGCATCATTAATCCCAACGGATTCGAGATGCCAGGGTCTTTGGGATCCGCAATTCCTGGGCAAGCACATAAACATCAAGGAAATGATGTCAATTTGGCTTGCGTTACGTCACTGGATGGACATTATTCACGATGCTCATGTCCAAATCCTATCCGACAATACGACAGTAGTGGCGTATATACGGAATCAGGGAGGCACTCATTCAGTTCCGTTGTTCAATCTAACGGAAAGAATCCTTCTGTTTGCGTTAGAACATCACGTTCTTCTTTCGGTCCGTCACATACCGGGTCGTCAGAATGTGCTAGCAGACTCCCTTTCACGAAAGGGTCGCTTGTTGCCGTCGGAGTGGACTCTCAACAAACAAGTATTCAATCAGATTTGCTACCAATGGGAACGGCCAATGATAGACTTATTTGCGACACATCTCAACAATCAGTTGCAGACGTATGTGTCTCCGTGTCCGGATCCAAGAGCATTTGCAGTAGACGCTCAGTCGATCCCTTGGGACGGAATGATAGGATATGCGTATCCTCCAGCGCCGTTAATTCAACAAGTATTGCTAAAGATAAAACAATCTCAATGCAAGATTCTGTTGGTAGCATCTCTGTCGCCACAGAGACCGTGGATAAATCTACTCAGGTGTCTGTTGTGGGACCTACCGCGGAAGCTTCCTCCACGAGAGGATCTTCTTTCGCAGGGGAAATCGCGCCAACTCCATCACAACCCGCAAGGTCTCAACCTTCACGTTTTTCCGTTGTGCGGTCCTTCTTGCATGGCAAGCACTTTACAGGACGAGCAGTGGACGCGATTTCTAACTGTAGGAGGACCTCCTCTTCGCTAAACTATGCGGCTAAGTGGAAGGTTTTTCGTCGTTGGTGTAGGGATCATTCTGTAGATATATTTGATCCCTCTATACCAGACATTGCAAACTTTCTAGTATACTTGTTTGACGAAATCAAACTGCAGCCTGTTACTATAAAGGGTTATAGATCTATGTTATCTGATACCTATGCACATCATGATAGTTTACAAATTGGATCTAATGTCTCTTTATCGAAGTTGGTTAGAAACTTTTCGATAAATAGACCCAGAACTCTTAGATTAATTCCTAAGTGGAATTTAGCTTGGGTTCTCCTTAAATTGAAGGAAAAGCCATTTGAACCTCTTGGGACAGTAGATTTCAAATTCTTATCTTATAAGACAGCTTTTCTCTTAGCTTTCTCTTCTGCCAGAAGAGTCAGTGAGCTTCATGCACTATCGGTGGATGATTCTCATTATCGTAGTGTTGGGAACACTATCACCTTCACTACTAATGTGGGTTTTTTAGCTAAGAATCAGGCTCCTAATAAATATCCGGAACCTATTGTTATTAAGGCTCTTCCGTCTTCAGACGGGCGTAGGCCTTTACCCTGTCCTGTTAGAGCACTACGTATCTATAAACAGAGATCTCAGTTTATCAGAAAGGGACGAAAACGTTTCTTTCTGTCTTTGATGCCTAATAGAAAGGACATTTCAGTCCATTCTATTGCTAGATGGATTCAGTTAACTATCCGTACTGCTTATGAAGATTTATCTTCTTCTCAGCAGTCTGTGCTTAAGATTTCTGCTCATGAAGTAAGAGCTCTTTCTACTTCCTGGGCTTATGCTAATAGTGTTGCTATTACAGATTTAATGAAGGCTGCTTATTGGTCTCAGCCATCCACATTTACGAATTTTTATCTCAGAAATATTGAGTCCATTTCTGGAGACCTGCATTGTTTAGGTCTGTTATCTGTTGCTCAGAATGTCGTCCACTAAACAGTTGCAACTATAGTTATGCAGGCTTTCTGTTCCGGCAGTGACTCCGTCCGGCTGCCCTCTTCGCTCTGGGCTATTTGACCCAGGGCAAGGGGAAGGGGGGGGGGGGGCGGGTGTTCCCTTAGGTCACCTGCTTTATAGTGAAAAGCAAGGGAATGCCTCCTCCAAGTCAGTATTTCTGAGTCGCTTCCGGGATGGTTTTAAAGTGTAATATTAATGTTTAAATTCATTCATGTCTTATTTTTAAAGTGTAGCTCGGTGTGAAGCATTTGTATATGTCAAGTGTCAAACGGGCTTTAATATACAATACTCGGACACTTTTAAATGATTATAAAGAGTCTCAATTCTCTGGACTACTTTATTTATTGGCTTGCTTTAAAAATAATTAGTATAAGGGTTATACTGGATGTTAATAGAGAACATGAATGTTATTGTGCTCAATTATTAAGGGTAGTGTATCTTTCTAATTTAATATTAAATAAGAAAGATACATGTAAAGCCTAATACTCCTTTTCTCCTTAAGGGGTTACCTCTTTACTATATAGTTGAGCTTATTGGATTTTCCTCTATGTCCTAGGCCCTCCAGCCTGTTTACTATTCAGCTAAGTCTGGGTCATTGGTACAGTATAAAAATGTTAAAAAATTTATAGTAATTTATATATTTTTTATACTTACCAATGACCCAGACGGGGATGGCCCTCCCTGGAGTTGGGAACTCTTGCCTCCCCGCTGAGTACATAGCACTGACCAGGCACTGCCAGTAAGAATGATAATTGGCGCCAATTTCGGGACGACTGCGTCACTGCGCATGCGCAGTAGAGGCGTACTATGGAGGTCCTTTAGGACATGATTTCTTTTTGTTTTGGATGCAAATTTTGGGGATTGGGGGGCAAAATTTGTGTTTGGCCCTGGTTTTGTTGGAGTTAGCACCAGCTAAGTCTGGGTCATTGGTAAGTATAAAAAATATATAAATTACTATAAATTTTTTAACTTTTCCCAATATTTTCTTAAATTTGTCCGAAATATGGAGTTTTTAAGCCAAAAAGTAATGAAAGTTCTCCAAATATTGATTAAAAAGAAGGAAACATTCCCTCAAATATTGATTTGTATTTGGAATATGTGACTTCCAAGAGCCTCCGTTGAATAATTTACCTTTACCTAACAAACCGGTCACATCTGCCTGCAAAATTCCAAAACTCAGCAGTTGAAAAAAAGAAATAAAAATATTTCTCAACAAAACCATATCATATGACCCGTCTTTGGAATGAGTTTATCAAGCTGATTCCAGTAGGAGGTTACATGATATCTTTTGGATGAAATTTTTAAAAAATTTAATAAAAAAAATATTTATTAAAATAACAAAATTTGATATTGTGTTTAAAATCTGTGGTTAAAAAATGTTAATGGGGATGGGGAAATGTGCTAATGACATTTCCAAAATGATGTAGTGGTAATCTTAATTTTGCCTTCTGGGAGTTGAGAGGGGTGCAATTGGAAATCTAGAGGCAAACACCCTCCAACCGAGACCCCTTAGCAATGTCCCTGCTCCTTAAGGTAAATTTTCATAAATTATTGTTCTTATTTTTACATGTGTATTCCATAGCATGCCAAACTGTTACAGTTTCAATCAAGATAGGTCCCCACGAATTGGAAATTTACCTCCCAATCAAATTGAGCAACAGATTCACAAATCTTTGAATAGTAACATTCTTGTCTTCCAGTTTTCAAGTTATACAGTACAGTGGAACCCTGTTAATTGAATAGCCACTTTGCCAATGAAAATTGTTTAATTAACAGGAGTATTCAGTTAACAGGGATTGTGTCAGTTTCCTGTATTCTAGAGATAAACTTGGCATTTATTCTATTATATCTTGTTTGACAGAGCTACATGAGCTCTGTCAAACAAGATATAATAGACTAAATGCCTGAATTGGATGTACTGAGACCAAATAGGTCTATAAACAAACAAAAACGGGGGAGAGTCAGGGTAATTTCTTGACAGCTTACAAGTTTTTTTTATTCAATTAACAGGAGTTTACTCTAGAACCTATATTCAATTAACAGGTCAGATTTGTACTGGAGGCATGATAAATGGTGTTGTTTTTGGAAATTATATTCAGTTAACATTTTTATACTGTACCAATGACCCAGACTTAGCTGGTGCTAACTCTAACAAAACCAGGGCCAAACACAAATTTTGCCCCCCAATCCCCAAAATTTGCATCTAAAACCAAAAGAAATCATGTCCTATAGGACCTCCATACTTTGCCCTTACTGCGCATGCGCAGTGTCAAGGACGTTCCGAAATTGGCGCCAATTATCATTCTCTGTTTGGCCCTTCATCAGTCAACATCTCACTGATCTTTGTGCTTGTAAATCTCAGTTTAAAGGATGCCAGACACGTAATTATTGGAGAAATGGTGATTCTAAGGAGGATATAGAAGGAGGAGAGGAAAAAGGAGTGACAAAAAATAATCAGGGCTGTACTTAAAATTTTTTATGAAATTATGTTAAGTTGCCTATTTTCGAGGCATGGGCCTCTTGTTGTCATTCTTGCTATAAAGTTGCACTGCTTATTCAGTGTTTCCTCTCCCCTGGTCTTCTAAGTCCCCCCTTGCAATTCTCCCATGCTTTTGGCATATTTTTGAGAAAGATCATTTCTAAATTCTCTTGGGGGAGTTAGCTTGGTTACAGAATGTTTTCTGTTATTTTCCCCATAGTTACGTTTTCACCCATGGGTGTATAAACGTTGTGTTCTGCATCTTCCATCTGATGTTCTGCAGATTCTCCCCTGGGAGTCTCTGTCTTGCATCAGATAGAGTGTAATTTTGATGACTGATTTCGGGCCAGTTTTGTCAGTGCCTGGAGTCATGTTTTCTGGTGTTTTTACACTGTTTGTTTACATTGGCAACAGTCTCTTTTGAGGGGGGCTGTTTGCCTTTGGAGTAGTTTATCTCACTGTAAGATACATTTTTATTATCCGTAAGTGTTGCATTAATTATTTAATATATAATGGATCATGTTATTATGTATCTTTGTGTTAGGGGTTTGTGCGAGTAACTAGGACTTGTTGTTGACTTTCCACAATGAAAGGATATTGTTCAAATTGTAATAGGAAGAAATCTTCCTCTGACTTTCATGATCATTGCATTAATTGTAGTCAGTGTTCTCGCACTAATCCCTGTTCTATATGTCAATATTGGGATGACAAACATTGGAAACGTGTGTCACGATATGTTGTTAGTGGAGAAAGGGCTATGCCGGCTCTTTCTCTGCAGGGTCACTCTACTCTATCAGTTTCTATTTCAAAGGAACAAGAACAGGGTGATGTTTCCATGTTATCTTCCGCAAGTGCGCTTCCGGCGTCACAAATGAATACAGAGCTAGCGGCAAAAGTGCTCATGGAGATTAAACAAATGTCGTCCGCTAGCTCGCCCGGTGTAGCGTCCATTCACCGAATGGTTCGGCAGCCGGGTTCGTCCGATGCGGTCCAGGAGGAAATGTTGGGTGATGCGAGCACTATAAACATTCAACGTGCACACCCAGTGACGGCGGATAGTAGGAGAGATCGGAGGAAGCCTTTGAGTCCGGTTCCTAGCTCGTCCAGGTCCAGCCGGGCCGCGAGCGACAGAGGCCCCTCTCTCGTACATCAACATCTGGGACCAGATGTTGTGGTACAAAATGTGTCGCAAGCGGAGCACACGTCCGTCGCTCGGGACGCTCCGTTGTATAGGCAGTCCGCGGAGACTGCTCAGGCTTCTTCCTCTCATCAGCGCTCACGACCGCACCTTGGCTATGTGACTGCCGATATTTTACCAGCTTCGCCGATCAGGGATTCTTCGGCGACCAGGTCACACCATCCAGTAGCCAGGGACACGAGGCCGATGGACTCCGGACGTTCGCATAGGAAGAGTATGCGGGAGTCATCAGATGCGGAGCTGCCCTCGGTGAAGCAGCAAAAGACTGCGCCTCCGCAGGCCTCGATGTCGGACGTACTTGTGCAAATAGCACAACTTATCGCAGCATCCCAGCAACCGACAGAAACGGTGTCGGATCGGGAATTATCCGACGCCGCTGGGTCAGTACGCTCCGCCGAAGCATCGGGGGCGGACGACCGGGAGCATCATGAGGTCCGACCGGATGGTGAAAGGGATACGGATGACTTGGAGCTATCCCTTTTGGAACAACATAAAGCTGCCGTGGACTTCATCCGGCACTTTCTCCCTCAAGTTGTTCCATCGGGCCAGACTGCTGCGGTTCCGGACAAGAGAATTATAGCGTCATTGGACTCTGATTTCTTTGAGCGGTTCAGGGACATCGCTCCCGAGTTTCCGTCTCAGTCCAATAATGTTGCAAGAACATTTGAATTATTGAACGACGCTATATTCAAACTTGCTTCCAAAACGGGAAAAGCAGGTTTCTTGTCCGCCAATACTCTCAACCTGCCTTTCATTAAAGGAATAAATTCGATACGGCAGGACAGGGTATCCCGAGAGTTCCTCTGCGTATGGACGACGAGGCGGAAGACTTAGAATTATCATTACCGTCGTCGACGTCTATTCCAACCGCGGTGTTGGAAACAACTATTTCGTCTAACAGAGCCAGTTTAGATGCCTTATCTTATGCAGATCACCTTACTAAGGCGTTATCACTGCGTCTTCAAGGGAAAGAATTTCAGGATATACAATCCTCTTTAAGACTTCTTTCAAGGGCAGTAGCTTATTCCACGTGTAACTCCGCCCTTTCAGTGGCAAACCCGGAGTTGGTTAGACGTGACGCAGCCCTAGCTACATCCACACTCGTGGATACTAAGGTGAAGAACTCTCTCAGAGTCGCTTCGGTCTCCGGAGAACTTCTCTTCGACGGCAAGCTTTCTGCAATTTACGATAAAATTACAAGAAAGCTTCGGATTCTCTGCTGTTCAAATCTGCTTCTAAGAAGTCGGACACGGCAGATAAGAGTAAGACAGGCACTTCTGGGTCTAATGCGCCCAAGAGAGGTTCCGGTGCGTCCTCTTGGTCTTATTCAAGAGACCGTCAAGGTAGCGACTCACGTTCGGGACGTCCTTCGGGCCAGGACAACCGGTAAAACGCCCCGAGGTCGATGGGACGAGGTGCGGGTCATGGAGGACGTGGTTTCTCCTACCGCAGGCCTCGCAGGTCCAGGAGGTGATGGCTTCAACCTCTATCGCGTACCGGTTGGCGGAAGGTTGTCGAGTTTTTCACAAGAGTGGGCGTCGATTACGGACGACCCTTGGGTGAGAGGGGTGATTTCGGAAGGTCTAAAGATATCCTTCAAACGAAAGCCTCCATTAACTCGAAGTCCAAAATGGACTCAACTTCCGTCAAATCCGCAGAAAAGAGATGCTCTATTATCAGAGGTGCAGTCTCTTTTAATGAAGAACGCAGTAGAGGTCGTAGAAAACCAGGAGACACCGGGATTCTACAGCCATCTGTTTCTGGTTCCGAAACCAGACGGCTCGTTCCGTCAAGTCATAGATTTGAGCTGGATAAACAAGCTGATCGTCGCTCCAAAGTTTTATATGGAGACGATTCGATCGGTCAGAGCGAGTATTCGGGTGAACAATTATGCAACAAGCCTAGATCTCAAAGATGCGTACTTTCACGTCATGGTACATCCGACATTCAAAAAGTATCTACGCTTCGCAGTCCTAGGGGTGGTGTATCAATTCCGCGCGATGTGCTTCGGATTGAATCTAGCACCCTGGGCTTTCACTTGGGTAATGAACTCGGTAATGATGTATTTGCGAGCTCATTCGTCTGCGGTAATGTCGGCCTACCTGGACGACATTCTTCAGAGGTACGGCAACGAGTTAACGCTTCAGAACGATGTGCAGAATCTACTTCTATTGCTCCGACGTCTCGGTTTTATAATAAACGAGGAGAAGTCGGATCTGGTGCCGTCCAAGTCATTCACACATCTGGGAATGAGCTTCGAGACGCACAACAATCTCGTTCATCTGCCGTTTACCAGAGCGAAATTAGTCAGTTGTTACGCTCGCTATTGTCTGCACGCAGACAAAGTCACAGCGAGAGAATTTATGAGACTGATAGGTCTGTGCGGAGCCGCTGCGGATCTCATTCCGATGGGGCGGTTACGCACGCGTCCTCTCCAAATTTTCTTGACTCAGAATTGGAGTGTGAAAATTCATTCGCTTGACATAGACGTTCTCTTGTCAGATCAAGTGAAACGAGAGATTCAGACTTGGGCAAACATTCAGTGGTTAACTCAGGGAGTTCCGCTGCAGTTGCCGGATCCGAGTTTTACCATTATGACGGATGCCAGTCAAACAGGTTGTGGTGCATCATTGATCCCAACGGATTCGAGATGCCAGGGTCTTTGGGATCCGCAATTCCTGGGCAAGCACATAAACATCAAGGAAATGATGTCAATTTGGCTTGCGTTACGTCATTGGATGGACATTATTCACAATGCTCATGTCCAAATCCTATCCGACAATACGACAGTAGTGGCGTATATACGGAATCAGGGAGGCACTCATTCAATTCCGTTGTTCAATCTAACAGAAAGAATCCTTCTGTTTGCTCTAGAACATCAGGTTCTTCTTTCGGTCCGTCTTATACCGGGTCGTCTGAATGTACTAGCAGACTCCCTTTCACGAAAGGGTCGCTTGTTGCCGTCGGAGTGGACTCTCAACAAACAAGTATTCAATCAGATTTGCTACCAATGGGAACGGCCAGTGATAGACTTATTTGCGACACATCTCAACAATCAGTTGCAGACGTATGTGTCTCCGTGTCCGGATCCAAGAGCATTTGCAGTAGACGCTCTGTCGATCCCTTGGGACGGAATGATAGGATATGCGTATCCTCCAGCGCCGTTAATTCAGCAAGTATTGCTAAAGATAAAACAATCTCAATGCAAGATTCTGTTGGTAGCATCTCTGTCTCCACAGAGACCGTGGATAAATCTACTCAGGTGTCTGTTGTGGGACCTACCACGAAAGCTTCCTCCACGAGAGGATCTTCTTTCGCAGGGGAAATCGCGTCAACTCCATCACAACCCGCAAGGTCTCAACCTTCACGTTTTTCCGTTGTGCGGTCCTTCTTGCATGGCAAGCACTTTACAGGACGAGCAGTGGACGCGATTTCTAACTGTAGGAGGACCTCCTCTTCGCTACACTATGCGGCTAAGTGGAAGGTTTTTCGTCGTTGGTGTAGGGATCATTCTGTTGATATATTTGATCCCTCTATACCAGACATTGCAAACTTTCTAGTATACTTGTTTGACGAAATCAAACTGCAGCCTGTTACTATTAAGGGTTGTAGGTCTATGTTATCTGATACCTATGCACATCATGATAGTTTACAAATTGGATCTAATGTCTCTTTATCTAAGTTGGTAAGAAACTTCTCGATAAATAGACCCAGAACTCTTAGGTTAATTCCTAAATGGAATTTAGCTTGGGTTCTTCTTAAACTGAAGGAAAAGCCATTTGAACCTCTTGGGACAGTAGATTTCAAATTCTTGTCTTATAAGACAGCTTTTCTCTTAGCTTTCTCTTCTGCTAGAAGAGTCAGTGAGCTTCATGCACTGTCGGTGGATGATTCTCACTATCGTAGTGTCGGGAACACTATCACCTTCACTACTAATGTGGGATTTTTAGCTAAGAATCAGGCTCCTAATAAATATTCAGGGCCTATTGTTATTAAGGCTCTTCCGTCTTCAGACGGGCATAGGCCTTTACTCTGTCCTGTTAGAGCGTTACGTATCTATATACAGAGATCTCAGTTTATCAGAAAGGGACAAAAACGTTTCTTTCTGTCTCTGATGCCTAATAGAAAGGACATTTCGGTCCATTCTATTGCTAGATGGATTCAATTAACTATCAGTACTGCTTATGAAAATTTATCTTCTTCTCAGCAGTCTGTGCTTAAGATTTCGGCTCATGAAGTAAGAGCTCTTGCTACTTCTTGGGCTTACGCTAATAGTATTGCTATTACAGATTTAATGAAGGCTGCTTATTGGTCTCGGCCATCCACATTCACAAATTTTTATCTCAGAAATATTGAGTCCATTTCTGGAGACCTGCATTGTTTAGGTCCGTTATCTGTTGCTCAGAATGTCGTCCACTAAACAGTTGCAACTATAGTTATGCAGGCTTTCTGTTCCGGCAGTGACTCCGTCCGGCTGCCCTCTTCGCTCTGGGCTATTTGACCCAGGGAAAGGGGAATGGGGGGGGGGGGGGAGGGTGTTCCCTTAGGTTACCTGCTTTATAGTGAAAAGCAAGGGAATGCCTCCTCCGAAGTCAGTATTTCTGAGTCGTTTCCGGGATGGTTTTAAAGTGTAATATTAATGTTAAAATTCATTCATGTCATATTTTTAAAGTGTAGCTCGGTGTGAAGCATTTGTATATGTCAAGTGTCAAACGGGCGTTAATATACAATCCTCGGACACTTTTAAAGAATATAAAGAGTCTCAATTCTCTGGACTAACTTTATTTATTGGCTTACTTTAAAAATAATTAGTATAAAGGGTTATACTGGATGTTAATAGAGAACATGAATGTTATTGTGCTCAATTATGAAGGGTATTGTATCTTTCTAATTTAACATAAAATAAGAAAGATACATGTAAAGCCTAATACTCCTTTTCTCCTTGAGGGGTTGCCTCTATATTATATAGTTGAGCTTATTGGATTTTCCTCTATGTCCTAGGCCCTCCAGCCTTTTTACTATTCAGCTAAGTCTGGGTCATTGGTACAGTATAAAAATGTTAAAAAATTTATAGTAATTTATATATTTTTTATACTTACCAATGACCCAGACGGGGATGGCCCTCCCAGGAGTTGGGAACTCATACCTCCCCGCTGAGTACATAGCGCTGACCAGGCACTGCCAGTAAGAATGATAATTGGCGCCAATTTCGGAACGTCCTTGACACTGCGCATGCGCAGTAAGGGCAAAGTATGGAGGTCCTATAGGACATGATTTCTTTTGGTTTTAGATGCAAATTTTGGGGATTGGGGGGCAAAATTTGTGTTTGGCCCTGGATTTTTTAGAGTTAGCACCATCTAAGTCTGGGTCATTGGTAAGTATAAAAAATATATAAATTACTATAAATTTTTTAACATTCAGTTAAGAGATGTCCAGTTAAGTGCGCACCACTGTATCTATATCTGTATCTTGTACAGTGCCAGATACTTAAGGATGTATATGTGCCGGGTGGACTATGATGTGTTGATGCTGTATCTCTATCTTAGCAGCAAATACTTGTACAACCTTTGGAAATAGACTGATGGCCTTGATTGTGGCGGTTTCTTTTTAAAATATTTCCCTCCACCTCCGCTCAGGGAATTATCAGGAAAATGGCATGTATTGATTATATTCCTGTAAAAGACAAAGTTGCAAACCAGCAAACCAGCAAACTGGAAATTTATAGAATGTTTCGCATCAGAACTTGCAAACATTGAATCCCATTCAACAATACACAGTACAGTTCTTTCCCCCATCCAGTGGGAAATTCAATAGGAGGGCTCCATATCACCCACCTTTCTATGAACTTTTAAAGGCATTGTACAAGATGAATCACTGTAATCATCGTCACAGGTTGGTTTCTAGCATCACATGGGATTCAGATGTGCCATTCAACCACAAAGACAAAAACCTCACCTGAGGTGGAAAGAGTGGGGGGTGCACTATATTTTTCCTCTTAGTTATTATAAATAAGCAGCTAAAATGGTATGCTAAATGTTACCACTCATTTCCCGACATTCCCAATCTGTCAAATAGAAAGACATTTGGGACGATCATTGTTACTGTGGCCAGGGGTTGATTTAAGTTTTAAAAATTAAGTAGCAGTTGACTAACATGGATAAATTTTTATTAGCATTTCGTATTATTTATATGTTTTTGTCATGTGAAATTGATTAGCTATAGCCGAAAATTGATTCGAAAATTGATATGCGAATCCAGTTAAATCGAGCCCTGACTATATGGCCAATTGGATTTTATCATATGTCCACAGTCATATGTCTGGCACCCCGATTCCTGAATCGATTTGAAATTCGAATAAGAGAAGGACCATAAGTTAAGACTCAAAGAATTACAAATCCTCACTGTTTAAAATGACATACTGACAAAGATTTAGTGACTTCTGTGATCAAAGTATTAATTATAGGCTTCATGTGAGTGTCGAGTAAGTGATAATAAAAGTCTGCTGCGTTGTGAGTTGTATCAAATGCATGAATTCTTAAAAATATGTAGCCCTCCCATAATTACAACTGTGAGTTGTATCAAATGCATGAATTCTTAAAAATATGTAGCCCTCCCATAACTACAACTGTGAGTTGTATCAAATGCATGAATTCTTAAAAATATGTAACCCTCCCATAATTACAACTGTGAGTTGTGTCAAATGCATGAATTCTTAAAAATATGTAGCCCTCCCATAATTACAACTGTGAGTTGTATCAAATGCATGAATTCTTAAAAATATGTAGCCCTCCCATAATTACAACTGTGAGTTGTATCAAATGCATGAATTCTTAAAAATATGTAGCCCTCCCATAATTACAACTGTGAGTTGTATCAAATGCATGAATTCTTAAAAATATGTAGCCCTCCCATAATTACAACTGTGAGTTGTGTCAAATGCATGAATTCTTAAAAATATGTAGCCCTCCCATAATTACAACTGTGCGTTGTGTCAAATGCATGAATTCTTAAAAATATGTAGCCCTCCCATAATTACAACTATGAGTTGTGTCAAATGCATGAATTCTTAAAAATATGTAGCCCTCCCATAATTACAACTGTGAGTTGTATCAAATGCATGAATTCTTAAAAATATGTAGCCCTCCCATATTACAACTGTGAGTTGTGTCAAATGCAGGAATTCTTAAAAAATATGTAGCCTTCCCTCGTTACAACTGTGAGTTGTGTCAAATGCATGAATTCATAAAAATATGTAGCCCTCCCATAATTACAACTGTGAGTTGTGTCAAATGCATGAATTCTTAAAAACGTGTAGCCCTCCCATAATTACAACTGTGAGTTGTGTCAAATGCATGAATTCTTGAAAATATGTCGCCCTCCCATAATTACAACTGTGCGTTGTGTCAAATGCATGAATTCTTAAAAATATGTAGCCCTCCCATAATTACAACTGTGAGTTGTGTCAAATGCATGAATTCTTAAAAATATGTCGCCCTCCCATAATTACAACTGTGCGTTGTGTCAAATGCATGAATTCTTAAAAATATGTAGCCCTCCCATAATTACAACTGTGAGTTGTGTCAAATGCATGAATTCTTAAAAATATGTCGCCCTCCCATAATTACAACTGTGCGTTGTGTCAAATGCATGAATTCTTAAAAATATGTCGCCCTCCCATAATTACAACTGGAAGGTGTTGATTTTTTAAATTCAATTAAAGGTGTAAACCTAAGTTTCAGTTAATTTTTTCTATGTGTTAACCCTTTACCCAATGCAGACGATATCAAAATTTATTATTTTAAATATCATATTTTTCAGAAAATTTCAACAAAACCATATCATGTGACCCCTCGTTGGAACAAGCTCGTTCCAACGAGGGGTCACATGATACGGTTTTGTTGAAATTTTTTTAAAAATAATCTTTTTTCAACTGCTGAATTTTCATATTACGCATGCGGATGCGGCCGATTTGTTGGGTAAAGGGTTAAGAACATATCGTTGTTTGAGAACCATAAGGTTATAACTTCTATTGAATAGATAAAATCTTATGGTTCATCATGCGGCGAGTTGGTAAATAACACTTCAAGCCCCATCACTTGGAAAAAATCTACAATAGTGTGTGCGACACCACTCATCACATTAATCCCTGACTGTATGTTTCTCAGTTGGGTTCAGCGTAACTTCCTTTTTATCATCCTGATGGGTCCTAGGGGATCAGTTGCTATTGTGTCATAGAAAACATAAATTAGGGTAACAAATGAATAAAGTTCATCTTATATATGTCGTGTTCTCATTGTAACATTTAACTCCCTTATTGGCTCATCCTCTAGTCCAGTTCCCTCCCAGTAAAGTAGTTTGGTCAGAATTTATTTATTTATTGGTGTTTAAGGTCACATACTTATGCGCAATGGCTAATCATGACCATGACAGTTTTACGGACGGAGTACCCAGAGAAAACCACCGAGCATCGATGAACAACTGTCAGCTCCTCAACATTGTAACACTGTTCAAGCTCTGCTCAAGCAGGGTTACAGCAGTAGAAGACATATGCACCATCGACGTGCATTATGCCTTAGTACACGTCATCGTGCCCCCATGTTGACAACCGGGATAAAGTGCCTTTCCCAAGGACACAACGCGCATCGTCCTGGATGGGGATCAAACTTGGGACCTCTAGCATAGAAGTCCAACAGTCTACCACTGAGTCACTGTGCTCCCAGTTTGATCAGTGTATGCACAACACAGTAAAACCGTTTGGCCTTTTTTTGCTGGGTTTTGTGGTTTGTTGCAAAAATACAGATCTGAACCAGAAAAACAACAACAAAAAAACCTGCCCAGCTCTACGCAGAACCCCTTATGAAGAAAAAGGTATGCTAAGGTGATCAGGGTCTCACCATTCATACTATGGAAATCTCAAACGATAACGTACATTAGACTTTAACCCTCTGCACACTGGTATCATATTTTCAACAGTAATTTTTTCCATCAACCAATTAGGAATTTAAAAAATTCAATCTTATTTGACAGAGCTCAATGTGATCAGCTTTTGTGCAGATGACAGTCTTATAGTTCTCAACATTGGTTATAAATACTGACAGCCTTGGATGCACAAGTTGATGGCCAGTGTGTATAATTCACCAGAATACTACAATTTCTAAAGTAATTTTATCAGTGTTATAATGAAAGTATCTTTGCTCATATTTAACACCGATTCCATGTGGGAAGCCCAGGAAGTGAGGCCGTGCTTGTTAACTGTGGTAAACAAGCTCTGTTTTACCAGTAATATAGGACTGGTAACCAATGCCTGGGGTGGAAGTACTCTAAAATGGGCAACATGGGAATAAACGATTGACTAAACTTCACTTTATATCCTTGTTGCGGTCATGAGTAGCCATTGTGCAGATATAGGTGACGTTAAACACCAATAAATAATAAATAAGTAAATAAATAAATAAATTGGTATTGGTATTGAAAAAAATACTGCAATACATTGGTATATCATAGACTAGCTCAGTATCTGAACATAGCTATCAGTACCTATGACTGATAGTCACTGACACTGATGATTAAGTTCAGATTACTGAACTAATTAACAAGTAAATTTAATTCATGTGTTCTACAGTTGAACAAATTCAGTTGGAAAAATTAACTGAACGACTTTTTTTCATGTTTTCGTACAAGATCCTTTAAAAGGTTCTCGTGTGTACCATATTTAAATATCCTGTACGAAAAATACAAAAATAAATATGTTTGCACATGCTGCACAGTGAGTAGAAATAATAAGTTCCTTTGTATCATCAGAGGCTTTGTTCAATAGTGTGAAGGTATTTGAATATTCGAATGAAGAAAAAAACCCACCTGCGGCAACCGCATTGTGTCCTTGGGCAAGACACTTCACCCCGATTGCCTACATGGGGGCACGATGACGCTGTGTACTGAGGCGTATTGCATGTCGATGGTGTGCATGTCTTCAACCAATCTAACCCTGCCTGTGCTGCGGTGCAGAGTTCAGAGTTACGATGTTGGAGAGCTGACAGCTGCTCGTCGTTGCTCGGTGGTTCTCTCCAGGTACTCCGGCTTCCTCCACCCGTACAACTGTCACGGTCACGATTAGCCGTTGTGCATAAGTATGTGACCTTAAACACCAATAAATAAATAAATAAATGAAGAAAAAACAAACACAAATTTTCATTAATCAGCTATCATTTATTCAAATTATAGTTTTGTTTGAACTGTTTTCATTGGTAACTCTAATGAGTGACTGACAACAATTCATGACAGTAGTTGTAAATTTGGGTATAGTTTGGATTACGATGAATCATTCTGTTCTGTGATTGACTGGCACTTCACAACAGCAGTTTCAAGATGGGGAGGAGTTTGAATTAGGAATTATTTTTTTCCCATGTTTCACAGACACCGATGCGACATTAAAAAAATCACGTGACGTGTACATGTAACTAATTAAAGGTCAATGACAAAACAAAAAATCAAACAATTGTTTATAAGAATTCTTTTAATTAATAAATAGCCCAATGCTGAAATTTACAGTCTACAGTGAGAATATCAAATTATTATTTCAAATTTTCAATACACTCTACGCTGGTTTGATTGTACCATTGAATATGCCTACAATACCGTATTTACTCTATATATTGGGACACTCTATAATTTGCAACACACATTTTTTCCAGAAAAATATTTTTTTTTTTATGCTCCAATGTTTGGAACACTCAGGAGACTTGTTTCCAGTTGGCCCAGTCACCTGAAAATGGTGCAAAATGCTCAATATTAAAGCTAAGTTTGTGTTTAATTTTCCTTTTTAAACAATAAAAAATTGATAATACATACTGATTTGTGTTGTTTTTATTTAAATCTGTTCCTCAGTTTTAATATTTACAGTCCGGACTGACATGAAGAAGACTATTTAATATTACATTGTGACAGGCTTCAACCCTTTACTGAACGCTAGTGGCAGATGACACTCATAAAAAGAATTCTTGTGTAACTAAAAATTTTCATTTTTTGCTTCCAAAAGATAGCTTATGACCCTCATTAGAACGTGCGCAATGCGCTCATTCCAATGAGGGGCATAAGCTGTGTTTTGGAAGCAAAAAATGAAAATCTGAAAAACAATTGGATGGCGATTTTCGTATATAGTGATGGAAAACGAATCACACACAACTTGATTCAGCATCAAAACAAGACCCGGCTGTGTTTTTTTTCACATTTTCTAAGATGTGGGACATCTGTGAAAATATTTATTTTTAGCTGTCCCAATACATAGAGTAAATACGGTATTCTCTACAGAAGAATGGGGAAAAGCAAAAACATTCATATGATATGAAAAGCATTTCTTAAGTTATGAGAGAAAATAGAATATCATTGAAGAAAACTGAATGATTTAAGATTAATATGGAGAAATTTTATATTTTGTAGTTCAGTATTCTATGAACTGGAAGAGAGCCTGATACACACGATTATATGAGAGATTTTATATTTTGTAGCTCAGTATTCTATGAACTGGAAGAGAGCCTGATACACACGATTATATGAGAGATTTTATATTTTGTAGCTCAGTATTCTATGAACTGGAAGAGAGCCTGATACACACGATTATATGAGAGATTTTATATTTTGTAGCTCAGTATTCTATGAACTGGAAGAGAGCCTGATACACACAATTATAGATGAATTGATTTATAAATTAACAGTGAATAATGATCAGACCATTGGAGGGTGAGTATGGAAGGAAAGAGTCATAATAATTTTGGCAACTTCAACTTGAAGGTTGAAGGTCAAATGACTTTTATTATTAACTCTTTCAACACGTGAGGCCGCTTTTCCAGTCCAAGAACACGATACGTCATAAATTCATTGAGTAGGATGGCTACTATGTGAACGTGTGTTGTAGAACAATTAATATTTTCAACGTGCAGCCTTCAGGCTGCATGTAGAAAATATTAATTGTTAATTGCTCTACCCCCAAATAATGGATATGGACTCTTCCAATTTCTGCCATTTAACTGGCATGGAAGATACCACCAGTGTTGAAAGGGTTAATAGAACTTGGTAAAAAAACTCTATATCCTGGCAATAACTTAAGTACTTGTAGAAAGTATTTGCATATGGTAAAAGAAGATCTCTATCACTTTTTGAGGTATAAGTTTGAGATCAAATCGAATCAAATGTCATAGGTTTGTAACTATTATTGAACAAGGTCGAAAATCTGTTTAGGGGCAAAACTTTACTTCGTATTTGTCTGTGCAAGTTGTGTCTGGCTCAGAACTTTTGATGGCCTTGAAGAATATTAATGATACTTGATATTAATGTTTCCCACTGCTAGAGGGTGTGTCACGAATAAGGTTGGAATGCCTGTCTACAAGGTCAAGGTCACAGACTTAGTTCAGGTTCACATACACCCAAATCCCACTACAACACGTCGTGTCCAGCTCAGAACTTTTGATAGCCTTGAAGGATATTAATGATACTTGGTATTAATGTTGCCTACCAAAAGAGGGCATGCCGTAAATAAGGTTGGTTGGAATTCCTGTCTACAAGGTTAAGGTCACAGACTTAGTTTAAGTTTATATACCCCCACATCCAAATCCAACTATAATAAGTCGTAATAAGTAAAGATAACAACCCACGAGTAAAAATAATAAAATTTATTGCAATAACATATTTATATAAATACAAAACATACTGGAATGATACAAATATAAAGTTGTACAAAGATAAGTCGAATAGAACATACTGGACAATATTTATTATAATTATAAGTAGGCCTATGCTAAGGATGACTTTAAATTCCCAAGTTGCCTCCTTAGCATAGGTGGTGTAATCCTTACATGGCGTCTCAGTAAGTTGTCTTACTTAAACTAGGGGTAAGGAGGGGGGGGGGGGGGGGTCCCCCTGCATGATGATATACTGGGTATTTAACATTGCAGTAATAAAAAGTGTTGTACATGTACTGAAAATTATAAATTTAAAGTAATTTGTATATTTTTTATACTTACCAATGGCCCAGACTTAGCTGGTGCTAACTCAGAGTTATCAAGGACCAAGCACAAATTTTGAACCCCCCAATCCCCAAAATTTGCTTGCAAAACCGAAAATTAAAAGTCATATCTGGTCCTCCTTACTTTTACTCTCCGTGCATGTGCAGTCGCCAGGAAGTGATCGAAATTAGTGCCAACTTCATTGTTTGTACAACAGAGTACTACATAATAACTCAGCGGGAGGTATGAATGCCCACTCATGGGAGGGCCATACCCGTCTGGGCCATTGGTAAGTATAAAAAATATACAAATTACTTGAAATTTATAAAAAGTTTTATACTATAACCCAATGGCCCAGACTTAGCTGAATCATAAAAAAGGTGGAGGACTTCAGAATTAGTAGACCAACATAGTTCCATAGCCTGTAATCCAAGGTGAAAGGAAATTAAATTTAAAAGGAATTACATGTATGTCTCTCTATACAGTAATAGAGAAGACATATCATCAATAAGGAGCCAAATTCAAGTAATTCCATATTCATAGCATGAAGACTATGCTAATTGGATGCAACAAGTTATTTTAAAAAGGATGGCGTATTTGAGAATGAGAGGCTATCCACCACAAACATATACGCCATATACAATAAACACAGGCTGTATCCAGGATATAATCTACAGACAAAACAGCTTCACTCATAGTTACATACTTATCAACTTATCAAGCCGGAGGAGAGGTAAACCCCCCACCCCCCCTTTTTGAAGGAATCTTCAAAAAGAAGAGGGGAGCGTTACAAAATAACAATATAAATATTCGTCAAATAGACAACCAGGTATTAATTATTATTAATAAATTGGTGCTTAACGCCACTTCAGAAGCTAAGGCTATATTGGCGATCCCGGTAATTAATAACGCCCACTTGTAACATATACCGGAATCGGCATACACAGATAGGTCGAAAACCAGTGATATAATATATAACATACACATGTCCAATAGAATCACAATGGATGATCTCTGGAGAGTAAACACACTTCCAAGGTAACCCACAGGCGACCCTATTCAGGTGTACAATAAATTCCAGTAAATAGCACTCCTAACCGTGTTCTGTCCGATATCTATGTTCCCGCCATAGAACACGACCCAGCCGCCAATCGAGAAGTCATGAAATGCATGTATATACTTAAATGCATAGGAGGCTTACGGGAAGAAAACTATGTCTTGCACGGTAATCGCCTCTTAAAACATTGGCGGTGTGGGGGGGAGGGGGGGGGGATTCGAAATCATAACAAACCCCTTTCACCTGCATTACTTGAATCGTTCTTATGTTCGTCATCAAATAGTATAGGAACCGCAAGGCTCCCTCACAAATACTTCTCCTGATAAAGAAGATCCTCTCGTGGAAGAAGCTTCCGGGGAACGTCCCATAACAGGCACCTGAGAAGATTGATCCAAGGTTTCTGTGACTACAGACATGCTACTGTCAGGACTATTTTGCAACAAGACTGTTTGAACTAAACAGAATCTGCTAAATCAACGGAGTTGGAGGATATGCCAATCCTATCATTCCGTCCCATGAGATCAACAGAGCGTCTACTGTGTACACTCGATGATCTTGGCATGGCAACACGAACGTCGGTAACTGATTGTTCTGGTGTGTCCCAAACAGATCTATCATGGAACAATCCCATTGGTAGCAAATCTGCCTGAATATTCGCTTGTTGAGTCTGGTCCAATGGCAACAGGCGACCTTTCCGAGAGAGCAAGTCTGCTAGTACATTCAGACGACCCAGTATATTACAGACAGAAAGATGAACATGATGATTCATGACGTATAGGAGAATCTTCTCCGTTAATTCGCATAATGGCATTGAATGAGTGTCGCCTTGGTTCCTTATGTAAGCTACTACTGTCGAATTATCCGACAAAATTTGAACATGGACGTCCACTATTATGTGAATCCAATGTTGTAGCGCTAACCAAATTAACATCATCTCTTTGATGTTTATGCACTTCTCTAGGAACCGAGGGTCCCAAAGACCCTGACACCTCAAGTCTGCGGGACTTAGGGTCGGGTCCCAACCTGTCTGACTCGCATCCATCATAATTGTGAAAGCCGAATCCGGCAGTTGTAGCGAAACTCCCTGAGTTAACCACTGAATATCTGCCCAAATCTGAACCTTTGTTTTACTAGGTCCGTTAAAACAATACTGGTTTTGAGCGAATGCGTCATCACACTCCAGTTCTGAATAAAGAATATCTGGAGTATATCTGCGTGAGCAAATGACTCGTCGGAATAAGATCTGAAGCCGCTCCGCACAGCCCCACCAGTCGCATGAATTCCTTTGCCGTTAATGCATCTGAGTGTAGACAAAAGCGAGCATAACAACTGACAAATTTTGCTCTGGTTAACGGCTGATAAACCAGATTGTTGTGAGTCTCGAAGCTCATTCCCAAGTGAGTGAACAACTTGGACACAGCTATATCCAACTTTTTCTCGTTTACGATGAAACCAAAACATCGGAACAAAAGAAGCAGACTCTGAACATTGTTCTGAAAAATAATTCTGTTGCCATATCTCTGAAGAATGTCGTCCAAGTAAGCCGACATACCAAGATCATTATACGAGTGAATGTCCAGGGAACCAGGTTCAGACCAAAGCACTTTGCTCTGAACTGATACACCTTCCCTTGTATAGCGAACCACAGGTACTTTCTGGATGCCGGATGTACCAGGACATGAAAGTACGCATCCTTAGATCTATGCTTGCCGCATAGTCATTCACTTGAATGCTAACTCTTACCAACCGAATGGTCCCCATATAGAATTTTGGAGCCACGATAAGCTTGTTTATCCAGTTGAAGTCTTCTACTGGTCAGAACGAGCCGTCTGGCTTTGGTACGAGGAACAGGTGACTGTAAAACCCTGAGAATCCTGATTCTCGGTGACCTCTATTGCTTCCTTTAATATAGAGCCTGTACCTCCGCTAGGAGAGACTCTTTTTTGAAAGGATCCAACGGAAGATCTGACCAATGCAGACATCTTGTTAGTGGGGGTGCCGCTCGGAATGATAGCCGTAGGCTGTCCGAGACTATACTTCTCACCCACTGATCTTCTGTGACTGCTGTCCAGTTTCTCGCGAAGATGATACCCTTCCTCCAACTGGCAAGGAATAGAGGTCTTGAACATCACCTGTATGACCTCCGAGGCTTACGGGAGGAGAAACTACGTCCTCCCTGCGAAGAACCTCATCCCGTCAGCCTAGGGGGGTCTGACCGATAGTCCCGATCAGACCTACACCCCTTTCCCAAGTCTCTATATTGACGACCTCTAGAGTAATTGTAAGAGGGCTTCTTGTACCATCATGAGGAGTTCCCTTTTGACGTTTAGATCTGGAACGTCCTTCTTTACTCTTGTCTGCTGAAGCGGGTTGATGAAACTCTGACTTCAATTGTAGATCACTTGACGCTTTCAAAATGGCCTGATCACGGGCTGACGACAGCTTGTCGTCCAAAATAGTATATCCGGAGACCAGAGAGATTCGGAGAGAGCTTTTTACCTTGACATCTATAAGTGATGATCACGCTAGGGCAGCATCACATCTGAATTAACTCCAGATTTGCCACTGTAAGGGCAGAGTTATACGTGGTATACAAAATGCCCCTGAAAGAACTCTAAGAGAGGTCCAAACGTCCTCAAATTCCTTCCTATTGAGCCATTGTGCCATAGCTCTGGTAAGGTGATCTGCATAAGACATTGCTTCCAAATTCGCCCTACTTGATGAAAATGCCGTTGTAATTGTGTCTGAGTGAATAGTGAATGATGCAGGCAAGTATACATCTAGATCCCTGGGCTGCTCATTCAAACACAGAGGAGCTCTCTGAACATCTCCAACCGTTTTTAAACGAACGTAGTCCATGAAACGGTATGTTTATTGAAGATGTAGCTAAGAAACCGCCTTTCCTTCTCACACTCGAGAGGTCAAATACGGCGTCGTCTATATGGCCGAAGGCCTGTGGCACCTGCCTAGACTGGACCGGAAATGAAAGGATTTCCTCCTTTGTCCGGATAAATTCTGCATCCAACGACGTCAGCGGTTTCTTCCTTGTCGTCGCAGCATTCTGATTCATTGGAACAAATTCAGGGTAGTATTGATGGATGAAATCCATCGCAACCCTGTGCTGTTCCAAAGGGGAAGGGTAATCTTCCTTATCGCGGTCATGTGTGCTTTAATAACGTAGCGGAGGAAGCAGACCCCAGCTGCAGACAAGACGGAGCATCCCGAGCAGTGGGCGGACGTATGCTCCGTCTCGTGCAAGTTTCCAACCAGAAAACTTCATTTCAGCATGTGAAACGTAGCGGAGGAAGCCGTGACTGAAGCCATGAGCTGCAGACTAAACAGAGCATCCCAAGTGGAGGGCGGACATATGCTCTGGCTCGTGCAAGTTTCTCATAACAACATTTGGCCCCAAATTTCTTTTATGTTAGAGAAGGGGGGCCTCTCCCGCTCGTGGTCTATAGACCTCGCCGAGTGCAAGAAACTTGTTAACTTCCTCCTTTTTTCCGTCGTTGCTGGGTGAGCTATTTATATTAAAGTGCTTGCTCTACCCAATCCACTTCTCAGACCGCAACAGACTTACCCGGCGTTACGGCACCCTCAGACGGAGTACTGCTTCACCGGTCGAGCTAGCTTTTTGCAAGAGATTAAAACCCTTAACAAAAGGTCCTAACTCTTGCAGTCATGAGCACTGCAGCTAGCTCTATTTGCTCCATGGAGCACGGCGACGGTAGCACACTTGGATGGGTGTCAGAATATCATCACCATGTCCATGTTCCTCTGAAATAGAAACTGACAAAATGAATTATAACGTGGTGAGAGGCCTGCCCTCAGAGCCTTACCGCCAACAACATTCCGCGACACCCGTCTCCAACATTAGGCATTCCAGTGAACACAAGAATGACGAGAGTCTGCAGGAGTGCATCGACTAAAGTCGATATCAGACCTCCAAACTCCACAACAAAATATATATAATTAAGATACATGTATAATAGCAATCAAAAATTAATTCAAAATATTTGTTGGAAAATTTTTTCTTGAAAAAACGCCTAAGTTCCCAAAGGTAACATTAAGAGTCCGAAGGCATCCCGAAAGAGCCTAAGTGTGGACAAAATTCAAATTTTATGAGCTACACTACCAGAATAATAATCCATGTATCCTTCAGTAATTCTACAGTAATAGAATATAAAAAATCAATACATCAATGTAAACAAGACATCAGGCACACAAAAAGGCCCAAAGTCATAAAACAATTTAATACTACCAGATGCAAAGAGTAAAAGTATGGATGACCAGATAGGACTTTTAATTTTCATTTTTGCAAGCAAATTTGGGGGATTGGGGAGTTCAAAATTTGTGTTTGGCCCTTGATAACTTTGAGTTAGCACCGGCTAAGTCTGGACCATTGGGTTATAGTATAAAAATATTAATCATTTTAATGTGTTCATGTGCTAATTATGACTCCAGTGTAATAACAATGCTGTGATTACATATCATAAGAACTGATCAAAGCTGATTAATCAACACTGAGCACACATCATAATGTTTTGATTTTTCATCAAAGAAAGATGTTTGTACAGTCTGCGGTTCATTTTATTTCCTAACAATATTTTTGTATTAAATTCTGTTCCGTGATATTTCAAATGTGGATTTTTTTTATATTGGATTATAATACCTTACAAAAGTAAGTAGTCTGTTATTTCATAAAAAAATACATAAAAACCCTATAGAATTTGCCTGTGTATGAAACGTCCTTTGATATATGTATGAAACGTCTTTGTTTGTATACAAAACAGTCAGTGTACGAAATGCCTATGTACTAAACAACACTAATCCGTCCGTGAGCCCCTCGTTGTCTGACATTGATCATTGAAAAACAAATTTTAAAATGCAAGATTTTAAAATAGTTTTTTTCATGACATACGTTCATACTTTTAAACAGTTCAGTAAAATCAAAACATGGTTTTTCTGAAACACGTTGGTAAAGAATAGGGCTGGGCGGTTTTGAAATTTGCATTTCGTTTTGGTTTCGGTTTCGGTTTTGTACAAAAACTCGGTATTTTTATACTGTACCAATGACCCAGACTTAGCTGGTGCTAACTCTAACAAAACCAGGGCCAAACACAAATTTTGCCCCCCAATCCCCAAAATTTGCATCCAAAACCATAAGAAATCATGTCCTATAGGACCTCCATACTACGCCCCCACTGCGCATGCGCAGTGTCAAGGACGTCCCGAAATTGGCGCCAATTATCATTCTCTGTTTGGTCCTTCATCAGTCAACATCTCACTGATCTTTGTGCTTGTAAATCTCAGTTTAAAGGATGCCAGACACGTAATTTTTGGAGAAATGGTGATTCTAAGGAGGATATAGAAGGAGGAGAGGAAAAAGAAGTGACAAAAAATAATCAGGGCTGTACTTAAAATGTTTGATGAAATTATGTTAAGTTGCCTATTTTCGAGGCATGGGCCTCTTGTTGTCATTCTTGCTAAATGTTGCACTGCTTATTCGGTGTTTCCTCTCCCCTAGCCTTCTAAAGTCCCCCCTTGCAATTCTCCCATGCTTTTGGCATATTTTTGAGAAAGTTCATTTCTAAAATTTTCTTGGGAGAGTTGCTTGGATACAGAATGTTTTCTGTTATTTTCCCCATAGTTACGTTTTCACCCATGGGTGTATAAACGTTGTGTTCTGCATCTTCCATCTGATGTTCTGCAGATTCTCCCCTGGGAGTCTCTGTCTTGCATCAGATAGAGTGTAATTTTGATGACTGATTTCGGGCCAGTTTTTTCAGTGCCTGGAGTCATGTTTTCTGGTGTTTTACACTGTTTGTTTACATTGGCAACAGCCTTTTTTGAGGGGGGCTGTTTGCCTTTGGTGTAGTTTATCTCACTATAAGATACATTTATATTATCCGTAAGTGTCTCATTAATTATTTAATATAAATTTAAAATTTTTTACCACACTTTGCCATCGGATCCATCGGGGCTCAACGTTACTTTTCAGCAACTTGGGCTTCGCTGAAAAAATATTTTTTCAAAATTATTTTGATTTGCAATTGTTTTTTCATTTATTAATGGATCATGTTATTATGTATCTTTGTGTCAGGGGTTTGTGCGAGTAACTAGGACTTGTTGTTGACTTTTCACAATGAAAGGATATTGTTCAAATTGTAATGGGAAGAAATCTTCCTCTGACTTTCATGATCATTGTATTAATTGTAGTCAGTGTTCTCGCACTAATCCCTGTTCTATATGTCAATATTGGGATGACAAACATTGGAAACGTGTGTCACGGTATGTTGTTTCTGGAGAAAGGGCTATGCCGGCTCTTTCTCCGCAAGGTCACTCTACTCTCTCAGTTTCTATTTCAGAGGAACAAGAACAGGGTGATGTTTCCATGTTATCTTCTGCAAGTGCGCTTCCGTCGTCACAAATGAATTCAGAGCTAGCGGCAAAAGTGCTCATGGAGATTAGACAAATGTCGTCCGCTAGCTCGCCCGGTGTAGCGTCCATTCACCGAATGGTTCGGCAGCCGGGTTCGTCCGATGCAGTCCAGGGGGAAATGTTGGGTGATGCGAGCACTATAAACATTCAATGTGCACACCCAGTGACGGCGGATAGTAAGCGAGATCGGAGGAAGCCTTTGAGTCCGGTTCCTAGCTCGTCCAGGTCCAGCCGGGCCGCGAGCGAGAGAGGTCCCTCTCTCGTAAAACAACATCTGGGACCAGATGTTGTGGTACAAAATGTGTCGGAAGCGGAGCATACATCCGTCGCTCGGGACGCTCCGTTGTATAGGCAGTCCACGGAGACTGCTAAGGCTTCTTCTTCTCGTCAGCGCACACGACCGCACTTTGGCTGCGTGACCGCCGATATCTTACCAGCTTCGCCGATCAAGGATTCTTCGGCGACCAGGTCACACCATCCGGCAGCCAGGGACTCGAGACCGATGGACTCCGGACGTTCGCATAGAAAAAGTATGCGGGAGCCATCTGATGCGGAGCTGCCCTCGGCGAAGCAGCGAAAGACTGCGCCTCCGCAGGTCTCGACGCCGGACATTCTTGTGCAAATAGCACAGCTTATCGCAGCATCCCAGCAGCCGACAGAAACGGTGTCGGATCGAGAATTATCCGACGGCGCTGGGTCGGTACGCTCCGCCGAAGCATCGGGGGCGGATGACCGGGAGCATCATGAGGTCCGACCGGATGGTGAAAGGGATACGGATGATTTGGAGCTATCCCTTTCGGAACAACATAAAGCTGCCGTGGACTTCATCCGGCACTTTCTCCCTCAAGTTGTTCCGTCGGGCCAGACTGCTGCGGTCATTGGACTCTGAATTTTTTGAGCGGTTCAGGGACATCGCTCCCGAGTTTCCATCGCAGTCCAATAATGTTGCAAGAACATTTGAATTATTGAACGACGCTATATTTAAACTTGCTTCCAAGACGGGGAAAGCAGGTTTCTTGTCCGCCAATACTCTCAACCTGCCTTTCATTAATGCAAGGAATAAATTCGACACGGCAGGACAGGGTATCCCGAGAGTTCCTCTGCGTATGGACGACGAGGCGGAAGACTTAGAGCTATCATTACCGTCGTCGGCTTCTATTCCAACCGCGGTGTTGGAAACAGCTATTTCGTCTAACAGAGCCAATTTAGATGCCTTATCTTACGCAGATCACCTTACTAAGGCATTATCACTGCGCCTTCAAGGGAAAGAGTTTCAGGATATACAATCCTCTTTAAGACTTCATTCAAGGGCAGTAGCTTATTCCACGTGTAACTCCCCCCTTTCTGTGGCAAACCTGGAGTTGGTTAGACGTGACGCAACCCTAGCTACATCCACACTCATGGATACTAAGGTGAAGAACTCTCTTAGAGTCGCTTCGGTCTCCGGAGAACTTCTTTTTGACGGCAAGCTTCTGCTATTTATGATAAAATTACAAAGAAAGCTTCGGATTCTCTGTTGTTCAAATCTGCTTCTAAGAAGTCGGATACAGCAGACAAGAATAAGACAGGCACTTCTGGGTCTAATGCGCCCAAGAGAGGTTCCTATAGAGGTTCCGGTGCGTCCTCTTGGTCTTATTCGAGAGACCGTCAGGGTAGCGACTCTCGTTCGGGACGTCCTTCGGGCCGGGACAACCGGTCGGACGCCCCGAGGTCGATGGGACGAGGTGCGGGTCGTGGAGGACGTGGTTTCTCCTACCGCAGGCCTCGCAGGTCCAGGAGGTGATGGCTTAAACCTCTATCGCGTACCGGTTGGCGGAAGGTTGTCAAGCTTTTCACAAGAATGGGCGTCGATTATGGACGACCCTTGGGTGAGAGGAGTGACTTCGGAAGGCCTAAAGATATCCTTCAAACGAAAGCCTCCATTAACTCGAAGTCCAAAGTGGACTCAACTTCCGTCAAATCCGCAGAAAAGAGACGCTCTGTTATCAGAGGTGCAGTCTCTTTTAATGAAGAACGCGGTAGAGGTCGTAGAAAACCAGGAGACTCCGGGATTCTACAGCCATCTGTTTCTGGTTCCGAAACCAGACGGCTCGTTCCATCCAGTCATAGATTTGAGCTGGATAAACAAGCTGATCGTCGCTCCGAAATTTTATATGGAGACGATTCGGTCGGTCAGAGCGAGTATTCGGGTGAACGATTATGCAACAAGCATAGATCTCAAAGATGCGTACTTTCACGATATGGTACATCCGACATTCAGAAAGTATCTACGCTTCGCAGTCCTAGGAGTGGTGTATCAATTCCGGGCGATGTGCTTCGGATTGAATCTAGCACCCTGGGCTTTCACTCGGGTAATGAACTCGGTAATGATCTATTTCCGAGCTCATTCGTCTGCGGTAACGTCGGCCTACCTGGACGACATTCTTCAGAGGTACGGCAACGAGTTAACGCTTCAGAACGATGTTCAGAATCTACTTCTATTGCTCCGACGTCTCGGTTTTATAGTAAACGAGGAGAAGTCGGATCTGGTGCCGTCCAAGTCATTCACTCATCTGGGAATGAGCTTCGAGACGCACAACAATCTCGTTCGTCTGCCGTTAACCAGAGCGAAATTAGTCAGTTGTTATGCTCGCTATTGTCTGCACACAGACAAAGTCACAGCGAGAGAATTTATGAGACTGATAGGTCTGTGCGGAGCCGCTGCGGATCTCATTCCGATGGGGCGGTTACGCACGCGTCCTCTCCAAATTTTCTTGACTCAGAATTGGAGTGTGAAAATTCATTTGCTCGACGTAGACGTTCTCTTGTCAGATCAAGTGAAACAAGAGATTCAGACTTGGGCAAACATTCAGTGGTTAACTCAGGGAGTTCCGAAGCAGTTGCCGGATCCAAGTTTTACCATTATGACGGATGCCAGTCAAACAGGTTGGGGTGCATCATTGATCCCAACGGATTCGAGATGCCAGGGTCTTTGGGATCCGCAATTCCTGTGCAAGCACATAAACATCAAGGAAATGATGTCAATTTGGCTTGCGTTACGTCATTGGATGGACATTATTCACAATGCTCATGTCCAAATCCTATCTGACAATACGACAGTAGTGGCGTATATACGGAATCAGGGAGGCACTCATTCAGTTCCGTTGTTCAATCTAACGGAAAGAATCCTTCTGTTTGCACTAGAACATCAGGTTCTTCTTTCGGTCCGTCACATACCGGGTCGTCTGAATGTGCTAGCAGACTCCCTTTCTCGAAAGGGTCGCTTGTTGCCGTCGGAGTGGACTCTCAACAAACAAGTATTCAATCAGATTTGCTACCAATGGGAATGGCCAATGATAGACTTATTTGCGACACATCTCAACAATCAGTTGCAGATGTATGTGTCTCCGTGTCCGGATCCAAGAGCATTTGCAGTAGACGCTCTGTCGATCCCTTGGGACGGAATGATAGGATATGCGTATCCTCCAGCGCCGTTAATTCAACAAGTATTGCTAAAGATAAAACAATCTCAATGCAAGATTCTGTTGGTAGCATCTCTGTCACCACAGAGACCGTGGATAAATCTACTCAGGTGTCTGTTGTGGGACCTAACGCGAAAGCTTCCTCCACGGGAGGATCTTCTTTCGCAGGGGAAATCGCGCCAACTCCATCACAACCCGCAAGGTCTCAACCTTCACGTTTTTCCGTTGTGCGGTCCTTCTTGCATGGCAAGCACTTTACAGGACGAGCAGTGGACGCGATTTCTAACTGTAGGAGGACCTCCTCTTCGCTAAACTATGCAGCTAAGTGGAAGGTTTTTCGTCGTTGGTGTAGGGATCATTCTGTAGATATTTTTGATCCCTCTATACCAGACATTGCAAACTTTCTAGTATACTTGTTTGACGAAATCAAACTGCAGCCTGTTACTATTAAGGGTTATAGGTCTATGTTATCTGATACCTATGCACATCATGATAGTTTACAAATTGGATCTAATGTCTCTTTATCTAAGTTGGTTAGAAACTTCTCGATAAATAGACCCAGAACTCTTAGATTAATTCCTAAATGGAATTTAGCTTGGGTTCTTCTTAAATTGAAGGAAAAGCCATTTGAACCTCTTGAGACAGCAGATTTCAAATTCTTATCTTATAAGACAGCTTTTCGCTTAGCTTTCTCTTCTGCTAGAAGAGTCAGTGAGCTTCATGCACTGTCGGTGGATGATTCTCACTATCGTAGTGTCGGGAACACTATCACCTTCACTACTAATGTGGGTTTTTTAGCTAAGAATCAGGCTCCTAATAAATATCCGGAACCTATTGTTATTAAGGCTCTTCCGTCTTCAGACGGGCGTAGGCCTTTACTCTGTCCTGTTAGAGCGTTACGTATCTATAAACAGAGATCTCAGTTTATCAGAAAGGGACGGAAATGTTTCTTTCTGTCTTTGATGCCTAATAGAAGGGACATTTCGGTCCCTTCTATTGCTAGATGGATTCAATTAACTATCCGTACTGCTTATGAGAGTTTATCTTCTTCTCAGCAGTCTGTGCTTAAGATTTCCGCTCATGAAGTAAGAGCTCTTGCTACTTCTTGGGCTTATGCTAATAGTGTTGCTATTACAGATTTAATGAAGGCTGCTTATTGGTCTCAGCCATCCACATTCACGAATTTTTATCTCAGAAATATTGAGTCCATTTCTGGAGACCTGCATTGTTTAGGTCCGTTATCTGTTGCTCAGAATGTCGTCCACTAAACAGTTGCAACTATAGTTATGCAGGCTTTCTGTTCCGGCAGTGACTCCGTCCGGCTGCCCTCTTCGCTCTGGGCTATTTGACCCAGGGCAAGGGGGGGGGGGGGTGGGGGAGGGTGTTCCCTTAGGTCACCTGCTTTATAGTGAAAAGCAAGGGAATGCCTCCTCCAAAGTCAGTATTTCTGAGTCGCTTCCGGGATGGTTTTAAAGTGTAATATTAATGTTAAAATTCATTCATGTCTTATTTTTAAAGTGTAGCTCGGTGTGAAGCATTTGTATATGTCAAGTGTCAAACGGGCTTTAATATACAATACTCGGACACTTTTAAAAGATTATAAAGAGTCTCAATTCTCTGGACTACTTTATTTATTGGCTTACTTTAAAAATAATTAGTATAAGGGTTATACAGGATGTTAATAGAGAACATGAATATTATTGTGCTCAATTATTAAGGGTATTGTATCTTTCTAATTTAATATTAAATAAGAAAGATACATGTAAAGCCTAATACTCCTTTTCTCCTTAAGGGGTTACCTCTTTATTATATAGTTGAGCTTATTGGATTTTCCTCTATGTCCTAGGCCCTCCAGCCTGTTTACTATTCAGCTAAGTCTGGGTCATTGGTACAGTATAAAAATATTAAAAAATTTATAGTAATTTATATATTTTTTATACTTACCAATGACCCAGACGGGGATGGCCCTCCCAGGAGTTGGGAACTCTTGCCTCCCCGCTGAGTACAGGCACTGCCAGTAAGAATGATAATTGGCGCCAATTTCGGGACGTCCTTGACACTGCGCATGCGCAGTGGGGGCGTAGTATGGAGGTCCTATAGGACATGATTTCTTTTGGTTTTGGATGCAAATTTTGGGGATTGGGGGGGCAAAATTTGTGTTTGGCCCTGGTTTTGTTAGAGTTAGCACCAGCTAAGTCTGGGTCATTGGTAAGTATAAAAAATATATAAATTACTATAAATTTTTTAACTTTCGGTTCGGTTTTCGGTTTTTCAAAATATATTGTAGAAATCCACATTTTAGAGGGTAATGTACACATAAAATCTGTCTGTATTTGACATCCAAGTCATGAGGCTCATATAGCGTGTTGAGTCATTCGGGTTAATCAGTGTTCACCACTCTTCTCAGCTAATGGACATATTGTGTACAGTGTTGGGCTACTGTAGTAGTGGGCAACAGTGGTGGAGCCATGAGGCATCTAGGGAGACCCCCCCCCCCCCCCCTCTCCCACACTCAAAATCCCACTTGCTTCTCCCATCCCCAAATTTGAAAAGATTCTTTTTGATTCCCTGCCCTCAGTACAAGTACAGTACCCTCAGTCCTGACATCCCCCCCCCCCCCCCAAAAAAAAAAAAAATCTTCACCAGCATGGTCCACAGGATTTCAAACCATGGCTCCACCACTGGTGGGAGCTGCCTTGTTCTGTCAGTGAGATTTGGGGCCTTGTCAAGACAAGATGCAGAAATTCACAAGAAAAGCTACATTTTAGCAAAAATCAACATTTCCTTATTTTTTATGGAGTCGCTAAGCTCTCACTCTGGTTTTGGTGGCTAATGTGCAATTGTTGTGCTTATTTCGGTAATTATCACATCGCTTGAAAATAGACGTGCCCCGTGTTTCTTGATGGTTCCTGCTTCAAATGACAGTGGAATAAGAGGAACCCAAATCATTTATTTCTTCTGATTTTGATAACTATTGTTGAAATAAGTCGTGATATACGAATCACTTTTATTGGTTACTCACTCCAGTGCTTTCACAATATCTCTCCTACTTTCGACTGTAGAGGTTTGTTTTTTACTTTGATTCTGCCCAAACATAGAAATTGGGCGAAATGGGCGGTGCCAAGGCGAAGATATTACCAACTTTACTTTGCCCTCTTGGTTGATCCCTTCGTTGATTTTATCTCAGTCAAGAGAGGAGATTGATATTTTTGAAGGGAGACTGCTGCATAATGGGATTTGAAAGAAAGTTTGCAATATTGCATCTTGGGATTTGTTGTGTTTACAAAATACACATGGTCATGACACGTGTTGATTATAACATCTTCGTATTGGGAATGCAGCATGTGTACCTGTCAGACCTGCAGTACTGCGTGATTCCTTAAAGTAAGTTCAAATATTATACAAACAATTCCCAATAAGTTTAAAAAATCTTTCAATAGTTACCTGCCATCCATTTAATAGGATGTGTTCTATTTTAATTTAACCATTTTATTGTTGGCAAAAAACATAACTGCCAATGCGCAGCGTTATCTATGAGCATGTGACTTCCGAGAACGTGCCAGTAGTCGGTTAATTAACATAATTTACTCGTCATTTTTCCCATGTGAACTTTGAGGTTTTAAAACTCAATAAATTTTATGTTTACCTCCAATCTAATTTACAACGTGCCGTACGCAGATGATTTTGGGTCAAAGGTAATTTATAATATTTTTACACCATATATTGTCAGGTAACTTGCAATACCTCTTTGGTCGAATGTGCCCGGTTCATTAAATTTACTTAACGATTCTTGAATTGCATGTGTGGATTTTTACGTAAGACTTTTTAATTTTTCTTATTCCATCTGCTGGTGGTTCTGTAGATATTGTTTAAGATACAAGAAATTTGCTACCACTATTTGTGGGGGGAGGGGGGATTTGTTGTCAGTCCTCTCGAAGTAATCATAAATGGCACAGCATTTACCTTTGCCCGACATTTAAGCCTTTGGCGTGCGGATGAGTGGTCAAACTTAACCAATTCTGGGAAATTTGTTGAAACCGAAAGTCGTGTTTTTTTTGTTAAGGCGGCGGTTTCGGTTAAAAAAAAAAAAACGAACCGAACCGAAAAACCGATAAACCACCCAGCCCTAGTAAAGAACCAAACAGTGAATTTATTTTGGAAGCACCATTACTTGCACTGGGGGATTTTTTCAGCATTGTAATCTGTAATTAACACCTCATCAAAGAGAAGAATTTGTCTGTAGAAGATTGTTACATTGACAGGCACATGCTCACTGCTGCCTACGCAGAAAACACCCTGCAGTGCTCTCGACTGTTGGCAGTTTGTTACAAACATTTATCCACTACTTGACAGCCCAAGCGACTGAAATAACTGTTCATTTCCAGGGTTGGACACCTGCCCCCCCTACCAAATTTTATTAACAGGACACCTGCTCCCCAGTTAATTTTTATACCGTGGACACCTGCCCCCCTGCTGGTTTATACACCTATAGGACACATCTAATAATAAAAACTAAAACTGTCAAAAAAGTATCAATGTGATATATTTCCATAACACAGTTGTCTCAAATAACAACAATAACATACAGGTATATAATCTTGTCAGTTGTTTTTACAAGATATACAATACTTTATATATATATATGAGACACATGACTAGGGAGACAGTATCAAATGTGTTCCAATCATGGAGTTTATCACTAACAATAAAGGTGGTAAAAAGTTGGTTTATGATGGTTATATGTATACCAAAAAAGCAGGTTCTAAGACATCGATTCGTTGGAATTGTTCAAACAGAACTGCACTCGATTGCAATGCCATTGCCACTACTGATGTTGAGGTGAGCTGATTTCTAATAATTTATTTTAAACATGATAATTTTTATCCTTCTCAGCTGGTTGAGTGCTGGAAGTCACTATCAGGGCTTTATAAAAAATAACAGTGTCTTCCTTAAATCTTAAAAGTATTTGAATTTCTCTATTAGTATAACTGGATCTGTGGAATATTTGAAATATTTAATATCTTTTATTTTCAATTTATTTTTTGCCATAAGTAGACTGGTCTACACAGTTAGGCCTGTATGCATTGCGCTCGTTCCAGTGGGAGGCCTCAACCTATGTTTATGGAGCAAGATGATTGAGCTCTGTCAACCAAAATCTAAATTGCTGAATTTCTGACAACGCTGGGGGACAGATAACCATGGATGAGGGAAGATGTGGTTGGGCTTAGAGTGGGGAGGTGTCGAGTATTTTCGACATCAGAGAGCAGAAGGTTAAATATCACTTGCCTGGAAACTCATTGACAAATAGCTGATATCATTGCCTGATACTGAGAATAAAAAGTAAATAAATTTTAGTCCATTTCCTTCTGTGAACTGGAACTATGTTTGGGTATGTACTCTGTACATACCCAAACACAGTTCCAGTTCATGAATGAAAATAGATTTTTTATGCATCGATAGATCTGCATGCTGACTCCTTGACAACAAAAATTACATGTGAGCATCACATCAACGATGTAAATTGCTCTCCTCAAAATTCCAGCCCACGGAGGGTGTTTTCCTCAACAGCCCAAAGTTGGAGGGTGTTTTGTCTGAGGGTGTTTTGTCAGAGGGTGTTTTGTCCTGAGGGTGTTTTGTCCATAGTGCACATTCATCAAGGGTGTTTTGTCCAGTGTGCATTTTTCGAGGGTGTTTTGTCAGAGGGTGTTTTGTCCTTAGGGTGTTTTGTCCGGACACCCGTAAAAACAACTGTCTCATTAAGTGTACGCTCCCTGTAAAACACTGCCAATCGACTCCCCACTAACTGCTCTATGAGGTGGGGTATCAAAATCCAACCACGTGACTTCAATAAGACGTTCTATTGGTTATCATTAGCACGAAGTGTTTCCCAGTGTTGTGACAAGGTTATGCTTCCGCCCCAAAATAGGACCCCCAAACATCCTTTCTCTGCAAAACGGCTGTTGATAATTAGGGAAAAAAGCGCATCGCTCCCAAACTACACAAATATCATTAAAATTTATTTCGAAATATCGTACAAAAATGACTTTTGAGGGCAGTTTCGATCTCGCATGAATATTTGTGAAGACCTTCTCGTTACTTTTTGTCGATGTCAGTGTTTCTTTGATCCCGTAATTTTTGGATACCAGTTAACACATTTTTCCAACCAGTCAGGCAAATACTATTTTTAATATCATAGGGAAATTTTAAAAACGCGTTTCTTTTCGAATATATTGAGTAAAAATCAGTGCGGTTTCGTCCTTGAATTTTTACAATCCCACTATTATTAGCAAAGTTACGCCAAAAATGGAAATAATAAAAAAATCTAGTTTGTAACAGGTTGAAGAACCTTTCGAAAAGAGTCATTCAAATACACATCTTTTTTTACTCTGCAGTGGTGGACATATTCCGTGCAATGAAAAAGAACTTTACATAGTTTGGTTGCGTTTCCAGGTATTCGCATAACGACATCCCATTTAATCCGAGGATGACATACAACATTTCTCAATAAAAAAATAAGCGTTCAACGGGTAATGTTGGATATCAAGGTGTGCAGAGAACGAGCCGGTCCATTGCAAACTCGCCCTAGTGACGCATCAAAACATCCATGTTTTACAAGGCGATGTTCTCACTCAACTTGGCAGGTCAAAAATATAAAAAGAATATGCCCTCCCCCCCCCCCCCCAAAAAAATGTTCTTGGTGAAAAAAAATGCAGTGGAAGACCAGTCGGGGTATAGATATCATCTAACTGGTTGGTTGGTTGGGGGGGGGGGGGGGGGGGGGGGCTAAGTACAAATTCAATGGAGGCAGAGAGCCAACTGCTATAGGCCTACCATCTTGCCATCAGAGGGTGCAGTTGCGTAGGCCAACCCTACAAACATATAATGTCTGTGTTTCTGTCTCCTAATGTTCGGTGTTGCTGTAAGCCTACTATTTGTGGGCCTAGGCCTATTAAAACAAATCCAAGTGAACTTGGGTTGGGTGGGAATCTTTGACGCAGCATCAAGTGGGATATGCAAGTGCGATATAGGTATTGCTCCTCTCCGTATGGGGCGGAACAAAATTTCCTGACAGATCAAAATAATTTCCAGACTGACTTCAGATGTGGAACCAAATTTGATAAACAAACTGCGCGTCCACCTACATATCGGTTCCCGGACGTAAGATGGCGCTATGCTGAAATCGTCTATTATGATTGAATAACACATGGGGTGAGAAATCTGAGTCAATTCCTCTCCATCACAGTTTCGTCCAAAATGCGGTTTGACCCATTGTTCAGGTGCACAGAATATTCATTTACATTGAACCATGCAGGGCCTTTGAAACACTGTGGATGACCAAGACTGTACTTGTGGATACCCTGGAACCTACCAACGGTACATGGAGAGAAATTCTAAACAGAAACACTAACAGAGTGGTATTTTCACACATATATCATCTTTACCCACGTGAAAGAAGCATTTCTTTGAACTGAGGGTCCTTTGAACGACAACCTACGGTTCATCTGCAGAAATATGTTGTGTTCGGTGTCCCTTTTCCACTGAAGCTGAGAGCATATTTTGAGAGTGGAAACCTCACTCCTCGAGTGTTTTAGCAGAGACCCTTCTTTATGTGGCGAGATGAGATGCGATGTGTCTGAATGTATCTGAGATCAGTTAAAAATTATAAATTGGCAGAATTTGGGAGAGTTTTCAGTTTCCCGTCTGAACTCAGCAAAATAAGAAGAAACATACATATATTTTATATTTCGTTAAAAAGCGATGCGTATAGCTTGAGGTTTGTTGGTTTGAACCACTGAGAAAAGTAGACCCAGGCTGTTGTAATATAACTGAATATAACACAACACTTAACATGATCAATTATTGAGTTCTCTCGGCAGCAATAAAATTTGGTAGCAATAACATTTCCTAATCAGAACTAATCCTTTAATTACTCTTCCAAAGATGTAAAACAAGAGCCGACAATAGCTACTGATTGTTTCTGAAACAGCTTCTGATCGCAATGAAAACATTGACTGGTGACAATAGATAAAGCATAAATTACTCCTATGAAGTTTATTCTTTTGAGATTTCCAACATCAGAAACTGGTTAAATTGAAGTACAATTAAGTATATCTATATACTTTTATATTTGCACTGCGATTTATAAAGAAAATTTTGTTTCTAACTTTCGACCTACCATTTAACAATTTGATTAGCACTACGACAAATATTGAAATTATTTTGAATCTATTTATAGGAAAAGACAGCGCTCGTGTGGTGTTTTCCAACAAATAGTTGCAGCACAATGAGAAAAATTCCAATTTCTAACATTCGGCCTGTCACTTAAGTTAACCGTGCACATGTATATTAGCACTATGAAAAAGCCCTGGGCCGATTTAATCCGTGGACTGACTTAGGGGCATACCTCAGTTGCTGACTTTATTTTTGGCCGACTTCTCCCATGGGCGACTTCATTTGGGGGCGACTTCCCACCATTTAACTCTTTGTAGACTTTATACCACAACAAAGCTTGAATTTTTTTTTTGCGACAGTTTATTGGAAAACATCCAGCGGTGTTTTGAATAGATAGTTGCAAAAAATCAGAAAAAAACAATGTCTACAGCCCTGTGTCTTGCAGCACACTGAGAGACCATGTGTTCGTTCGAGTGTTGTTTTCTTAATACTGGATAGCTGTCTTTTCCACCTAAGATCGCCGTATGTACATGTGCCGAGTCAACGTCAAATAAGAGTAGGCTTCGACACCCTTATAGTTTAAGCCCCCTCCCCCTAAATAACAGATGTACGCCCCCCCCCCCCCCCCCCCCCCCCCCCCCCCCCCACACACCACACGGGATCACATGTCGCCTATCGCAGAGATAGGCCTACTGACACCACCTCCAGTTCCACATAAAGTTAAAAGTTATTTTTCGGCATAATTATGTTGTTGCCGGAACGCAGTTTAATTTAAGTGCATTCAAAAACGGAAACCGGACATTGCAAATAAAATCATTAAAATTATTTTCGACAGTATTAATATGGGCAGATCATAAGCGGTCATAACTGAAATAGATGGCGATCAATTGTATCTCGATTTGTTGTCAGTCTTGTTTGTGTCGATGATGTAAATATGTGTTGAATAATTTTAGTTGATAACTTGAAATAAATCATAAAAATGAATTTATTTTCTTTATATATTATTACATTAACCCATCCGAACATCCTGAGGCCGAAGGGCGCCAGACTCGGCGAGGCCGAAAAGCATGGGTCGAAAAGCGCAAAATTTAAAGCGCGGGCCAAATCGGCCAAAAAGCGTCTATCTGGACAGTACTTTTTACATGATTCTGTTTCAAAATATAGTTTATGACCCCTAACTGAAACTAGCCCAGTCCCTCAGACTAGTTGCAAATGAGGGAGCATAAGCTATATTTCAAAAGCAAAGATGTAGGATTTTGTGCAAGAATCTGGACAGTACTGCTGAACTGTTGGGTAAAGGGTTGACCGATAAACCATTTATCTAACCTAAGTTAAAGTAGAAGACAACAGTTATCAAAATATTTTTTGCTTCCAAAACACATCTTATGACACGATCGTTTCAATCAGAAGTCATAAGATATGCTTTGGAAGCAAAAAAAGTAAGATAAAAACCTTAAAAAAATGGGAATGACGACTTTCGTGTATAGCGCTGGCCGATTTTTACAGTTATGTCACGTGAAGTGTTAAATGCAAAAATGAATATTACACAGTAATTAGACTTGAATATTTCTCCATTTGAACTTTATATGCCAAGATTATTTTAATGTGATTTTTTGTTTTTGTTACAAATTACAATTAATTGAATATATTGATATATATGCATTCCCAATAAATTATAACAAAATACAGAATAAATTTCAAAAAGGTATTTAATAACGTTTGATAAATAAAAGTTGTCAGAAAGGTTATAAACAACATCTCAAAAGTGTTATGCTTTATCAGACCAGTGCTGAAAAAACCCATTAATTAGCTCCGCCCACTCATAAAAAGTTCCTCTTTTAATAAACACAGAGATCTTAATTGAACTGAATTAACAGTGACTGCATTATGTAATCATATGTAACAACTGGGGTAATTTGGAAGACTACTTTTACAGGGACTGTACATGATATGCTTGTGAGAAAAATGGTCCATTCATCAGGTACGAGCTACATTGTGTACAGTAACTTGGGATGTTTTGCCATAAGAGGAACCTCTGCAGAACGGCATCATTAATAGAATCACAAATTTTGATTGTTTATTTGTCCTGCACATTGGAAGAATTTTTTTTTTGGAATGCACCATATTTAACTTTATGAAACTTCACATACGAAACAACAAAATGCCAATGTTTGTATTTGATTCAGCAGAAATGAAGAACAATGCTAAAAGTTCTTGCAACAAATTTTGTTTAGAGTGTCTGAGAAAAAACTTTAAAAAATACCCAAAAATTGTGTAAATTTCTCACAGTTCTCTATTTAATGATTACTGTGTATGCACTAAACAACAAAACATTGGATGTGTACTGTGCACATTTTGCTAATTGTTTTCTAAATAAATTGATATTTGAAATTTTTGTTTTATTTCTTTTGTTTGTCATTAATACCAACTTATGTCTGTTGATTGGATTCTAAAAGATTAAGAGATCCACCCTCTGAAAAACAAAAAAAATTCTTCACCTATAATCCCTTATACCCTTAATCCCAATAAGAATGATCAAATTATCATCCATTTACAAGAAATAATTTTGAAAAGTATATATTGTAAAGTATTCATATTTGTATTCAATACATTTGAAATTTGTGTATTTGTATTCGTATTCGTATTCAAATAATTCAATACATTTACAATGTATTCGCCCCAACCCTGTCGAGAATGATGTTAGCACAAAACCTTTTTGACAGTGAATTCACTTAGCCATTTGACTACTTCTGTTCCAAATAAAAGTACCAAAACATTTTATGCCATCCAAACAACAACAACTTCCAACACATTGGTAAGTGAAAAAAGGCTCTAATATAAATTTGCTAGAATTTCTTTTACTCTAGAATCCATCTTTTGTCATGTTTGCTGAATTAAACCATCTCCCAATATTTTACCAAAACTGTCCTCTGCTCTAAAAAGTGAACTTTCATATCTATAAGTTAACCTAAACCATCTCACAGTATTTTACCCAAACTCTCTCCTGCTCTTAATTAAAAGTGAACTTTCATATTTAGAATTTACCGCAAATCATTCCCTGGCCAAAACTCCCCTCAATATTCTTCCCAGAAACATGTAATTCAGTCCGACAAGTGTTATTAAAGGACATGCAGCCCATTTTATAGAAATTCTTGAATGAAAATAACTGCACAATATGCAGTCCCAACTGCTTGGAAAAGGTCTCAAATGCACTCTCAGAGAACAAGCTCAGGAGCACTGCCCATGCATCTGTTGTAACTTTGTCCAGTTCTTAAAACTGTTTTACTTGGAGAGGGCCTGAAAATGGGGGGTGGGTGGGTTTTCGGGGGTGCAGTGGCTCAGTAGTAGAGGTGCAGACTGCAAGCCGAGAGATCCTCAGTTCGAATCCCATCTGCGGCAACTGGGTTGTGTGCTTGGGCAAGACTCTTCACCCTCATTGCCTACGTGGAGGCATGGTGAGGTTGTGTACTAAGGCGTGCTGCACATCGATGGTGCACCTGTCCTCAACCAATGCTAATCCTGCTCATGTGGAGTTAGTATTTTGGGGAGCTGACAGTTGCTGCTGGTACTCGATGGTTCTCTCCAGGTAGTCCGGCTTCCTCAACCTGTAAAACTGTGATGGTAATGATTAGCCATTGTGCAGAAATATGTGACCTTCAACACCAATAAATAAATAGGACCAGAAAATAAAATGGCAAGATTAGACTACTTTCTATTATCATCAGACTTACAACTCTTTTTATGTGTACCCATACTATGTATAGTACACGTAATGCCGGCATCTGGGGTGACCATCTGTCGTTCGTCCATCCTTTGTCCGTCCATCTGTTCAGGCCAGCATTGGGGGTTTAGGGGATATTATTATTAGGGGCTACCTCCAAATTAAGGTAGGGTTAGGAGTTAGGAGTGGGGTGGGGTTAGGGTTAGGGGTAGCCCCATAGTAGGGCTTAAGGTTGGGGAGGGCTAGGTCCCGGGGGGGGGGGGGGGGGGGGGGGGGTTAGGGTTGGGGCCAGGGGTGGGGTTTTAGTTTTAGTAGCCCCTAAACTGAAAAATAGCTCCTAATCCTATTGGTTTGGCTAGGGTGGGGTTGGATCAGTGGTGGGGTAGGGTAGGGTTAGGGGTAGCCCCAGAGTAGGTAGTTGGGGGGTTAGGTCCCAGGGGTGGGTGGGGGTTAGGGTCTGGGGTGGGCTTTTAGGGTTTAGGGTCAGGGTGGGGTAGGGTTAGGGTGTGTTTTTTGGGTGGAGGGGTGGGGGTTAAGGTTAAATATAAGTTCTAGGGTGGAGGGGGTGGGGTTCTGGGTAAAATAAGGTTTTGGACATACAAAATGTTTTTTTGGTAGCCCATAAACTCAAAATGTTGGAGTGTGCATCTGTCTGTCCATCCGTCCGTCCGTCTGTCCATCTGCCGTCCTTATCCATTTCTTTGGCATTCGATAACTTGAAAAATATTGCTTGGATTATCAAGTTAATTTATATTTGTGTTCAGGTTACTGATGTGCCGAGCTGTATAGTTTTTGGTGTAAATCGGATAATTTGATCTTGAGATATTAACCCTTTAACCATCAATTTGAAAATTCCTCCAATCCCTTTGGCATTCGATAACTTGGAAATATTGCTTGGATTGTCTAGTTACTTTATATTTGTGTTCAGGTTACTGATTTGCCGAGCTGTATAGTTTTTGGTGTAAATCTGATGATTTGATCACGAGATATTAACCCTTTATCCTTCAAATTGAAAATTCCTCCAATCCCTTTGGCATTCGATAACTTGAAAAATATTTGCTTGGATTGTCAAGTTACTTTATATTTGTGTTCAGGTTACTGATGTGCCGAGCTGTATAGTTTTGGGTGTAAATCTGATGATTTGATCCCAAGATATTAACCCTTTATCTTTCTAATTGAAAATTCATCCAATCCCTTTGGCATTCGATAACTTGAAAAATATTACTTGGATTGTCAAGTTACTTTATATTTGTGTTCAGGTTACTGATGTGCCAAGCTGTATAGTTTTTGGTGTAAATCTGTTATTTTGATCCTGAGATATTAACCCTTTATCCTTCAAATTGAAAATTCCTCCAATCCCTTTGGCATTCGATAACTTGAAAAATATTGCTTGGATTGTCAAGTTACTTTATATTTGTGTACAGGTTACTCATGTGCTGAGCTGTATAGTTTTTGGTGTGAATCGGATAATTTGATCCTGAGATATTAACCCTTTATCCTTCAAATTGAAAATTCCTCCAATCCCTTTGGCATTCGATAACTCAAAAAATATCAATCTGATTGTCATGTTACTTTATACATTTATTCAGGTTACTGATGTGCTGTGCTGTATAGGTTTTTATGTAGATCTGATAATTTGCTCCGGAGATATTAACCCTTTATCCATCAAATTAGACACTCCTCCAATCCATTTCTATATGTACCCATACTTTGTATGGTGTACATAATGTTGGCATCCGTGGTGGCCCTCCATCATACAGCTTTCTACTAGTTGCGCGTATGGGTACACATCTGACGATTACATCTGCCTATTTTTTCATAATTCTGAAATTCACACTAGATATCGCTCTGACCATAAGCCAGTAATCATAAGACTATCTTTTGATAACCAGCCCTAGGGAAAGGTATTTGGAAGTTCAATAAAAACCTACTGGGTGATCCAAACTATGTACAGTAGAACCTGTCTTGAGAGACCGCCCTTTGGGCCACACAAAACTCATGTCTCAAGACAGGTGGTCTCTCATAACAGGTTTCAGGTTTTCTCAAGTCAGTGAATAACCAACCACAAAATTCAGAAATGGAGAAGAATGGATTTTTGTAATTACTTTGTAGCTGTTCTTTTTTATGATGTTTTTGTAACAAATTGAAATGGACTGTTATAAAAATTATAAAAATAAATTAGTGTTGAAAATCTTCATTGAAGATTTTCAACACTAATTTATTTTTATAATTTTTATAACAGTCCATTTCAGTTTGTTACAAAAAGATTTTCAACACAAATTTATTTTTATTCCTATCTGTCACATTTCAGGTATGTAAGAAATTGTTTATTCAGCAATAATCCTAATCTTTTCACAGGGGTCTTATAAAAATATCTTTAATGAGTTAGCAATTGAAACCCAGTTAAGAGCTTTTAATGCTTTTAATTATGTCGGTATAACCACAATGGATTTTCCAATTCCAGAACAGGTAAAAAGCTTTTGTCATGGTTTCAGTCTTCAAAAGGGTGGTCTCTCAAGACAGGAACATTATGGCATAAAAATACAGGTTGGTACCAGGTCACAGTGGTCTCTCAAGACAGGTGGTCTCCCATAGCAGGTCCATTATAGAGTAAAACCAATTGGTGCCTGGCAGATGTTGTCTCTCAAGACAGTAGTCTCTCAAGACAGGTTTTACTGTAACTACTATTAAACAAGTTATAGCTGAAACAATAGACCAATAAACAAATGATAACACAGTAAATTGCACTATTAATAATCAGCTTCTTTGGGAAACATTAAAAATTATAATAAGAGGAAAAAGTATAGCATATGTATCGTCTGTAAAATGTAAGGTGGACAAAAGTCAACATGAAATAGATCATCTAAAAGCTCTGAATACTAAACTCGACAGGGGATAAGTCAGTGTCAGAAGAAATGAGATCACTTGAAAAAGAATTTAAAATCATTAGGGATAAAAAGCTTCAGGGAATAATAATGAGAACAAAATCAAACTGGAAAGTTGAGGTGGAAAAACCATCCAAGTATTTCTGTAACTTAGAAAAAAGACATTATATGAAAAAACTATCCCCATGTTAGTAAAGGATGATGGATCGGAAATTACTGATACATTCAAGATTTGAAGCGAGCCAAAATCATTCACAAAAATTTATATTCCTCAAAATAAAATAGCCTAATAATCAACCTGTTGATACAGATGATATTTTGGGGGGGGACAAAAGTAACCCCTTTCTTAGCTTTTTGAGCAATTACGAAAAGAAGCTCTCAAAGGTTCATTAACACCTTTGGAAAGCTTTAACACCCTTAAAGCAATGCAAAACAATAAAACATACGGTTCTAACAGGTTCACAGCTGAGTTCTATAAATTTTGGGGGATAACATTGGCACTTATCTAATTAACTCAATAAATTATGGCTATGAATTGAAGCAACTTTCAATTACCCAGAGACTCGGAATTATTACTTGTATACCAAAACAAAACAACCTAAATGATACATAAAAAACAGGCGCCCAATATCTGTAATTAATGTTGATACAAAAATAGGATCAGCAGCAATTGCTAACCGAGCAAAAACAGTTCTTCCCACTTTAATTTCAGACACCATGCTCAGCTTTATGAAGGGTTGTTACATTGGAGAGTGTACTAGATTAACTTTTGGTTTAATTGCTAAATGTGAGAAACCAGACATTTCAGGCATCCTAGTCCTTATAGATTTCGAAAAGGCTTTCGATTCTTTGGAATGGACTTTTATCCAAAAGACAATGGAATTTTTAAATTTTGGACCCTCTATGATAAGATGGTTTCAAACCTACATCAGCATTTCTAGTTGCATACTTAATAATGGTCAATGTTCTGAAAGATTCAATATAGAACGATGCGTAAGGCAAGGTGACCCTTTATCACTGTATCTTTTTATTCTTAGTGAAGAAATTGTTGGTGTGTCTCAAAACTTTACCCCCAATATAAATGGAATAAAGATAAAAAATTCAGAATATTTAATAAGTCAATACGCTGATGACTCCACCTTGTATTTAATGATGGATACTCTCTAAACAATGCCCTGAATATGGTTAAACAATTCTCACTAATCTCTGGCTTAAGGGTTAATTTTGATAAAACAGAAGTTATATGGATAGGTTCAAAGCAGGGTTGTGGTGAAACACCCCCAACAACGAACAAGTCGTTTGAAATCATTTAAAATTTTGTTGGATTGAATTTAATCTGTTTAGCGACAATTATACACTAAATAATTACACAAATTAATTTACAAAATTCAGAAAATTGAAAAATTATTAAGTGATTTGTCATTTTGTAACTTAACATTAATCAGAAAAAAATGCCATTATAAAAACTTTGGCTTTACCAATTCTGACACATTGTCTTATGATTTTACCAGACCCTCCAAAAGTTATTTAACAAAATTCAAACAATTTTTATGTGTACCCATACCATATATGGTACACATAATGTCGGCATCTGGGGTGGCCCTCCATCATTCGTCCATCCTTTGTCTGTCCGCCTGTCTGTCTGTCCGACCGGTATCCGTATCCATTTCTTTGGCATTCGATAACTTGAAAAATGTTGCTTGGGTTGTCATGTTACTTTATATTTGTGTGCAGTTTACGGATGTGCCGAGCTGTATAGTTTTTGGTGTAAATCTGATAATTTTATCCTGAGATATTAACCCTTTATCCTTCAAATTGAGAACTGAAGGGTTAAACTTTCTGTTGCAATACGAACGAGACAATACTTCACTTATTCTTTGAATTTTCTGCTGTGAAAACAGTTCTTCTGAATTTTTTGGAACATTTGAGGGACAAGTGTGATGTTGAGTTCCCTTCAACTCCAGAATATGTTATTCCATGGCGACCAGGTCACGCCATCCGGTAGCCAGGGATATGAGGCCTTCATACTCTGGACGTTCGCATAAAAGAAGTATGCAGGAGTCAACGTCCCAGGAGCTTCCAGCGGCTAAATCCCATAAATCCACAGGCCTCCGTAACGGATGTGTGGTCACATAGCCAAGGTGTGGTCGTGTGTGCCGCCGTGAGGATGAGGAAGCCGATAGAGCAGTCTCTCTGGACTGTCTATGCAACGGAGCATCCCGAGCGGGTGGGTGGACGTATGCTCTGACTGACGAACGTTTTGTACAACAACATCTGGGCCCAGATGTTGTTGTACGAGAGAGGGGCCTCTCTTGCTCGCGGTCCGGGCAGACCTGGACGAGCTAGGAACCGGACTGACAGGCTTCCTCCGAACTATCCTCGAATCCATCGTCACTGGGTGTGCACGTTCGATGTTTATAGTGCTCGCATCCCCCAAACTCCCTTCCTGGACCGCAACTGATGAACCCGGCTGCCGAGCCAATCGATGAATGGTCGCTACACCGGGCGAGCTAGCGGACGCCAACGCCGTCGATCCTACTTGGGACCTCTTAGGCAATTGACGTATCTCCATGAGCACTTTTGCCGCTAGCTCTTCGTTAGACTGTGACAATGGAGGCACACTTCTTGAAGACATCACGGAAACATCACCCTGTTCTTGTTCCTCTGAAAAAGAGATTGAAAAACTAGAGTGACCCTGTGGAGAGAGGACCGGCATGGACCTCTCACCACTAACAAAATACCGTGACACACGTCTCCAACGTTTGTCATCCCAATTGACACACACTGAACAAGAATTAGTGCGAGTACATTGACTACAATTAATACACTGCGCATGAGAATCAGAGGAAGATTTCCTCACATTACAATTTGAACAATATTCTTTCATCATGAAAAAATATAAACAGTCATAGTACTCGCACTAACCCTTGAAAACAAAGATACATAATAAAATAATCCATTATAACATTTCGAAAAAATAATTCAAAAGAAAAAAAATTTTCGAAAAAATTTCAGAAGAGCCCAAGTTCCCAATGGGAACGTTGAGCCCAAATGGATCCCAAAAAAGCCTAAGTGTGGACAAAAATTTTAAAACATTTTTAAAAATTAATGTAACACTTACGGACAATATTAATGTATCTTGCTATGAACTGAACTAAGCAGAAGACAAGTAATCACTATCAGAAGTAACCGTTGTCAACATAAACAAAAAGTGTCCAAAAACCGGAAACATGACTCCAGGCACTGTAAACATGGCCCAAAATCAGTTACCAATTTAAACACTATCTGATGCAAAACAGAGACTTCCAGAGAAGAAACTGCAGTACATCAGATGGTAGATGCAGACCAAAACGCCTAAACACCCAAGGGTGAGGACGTAAACATGGGGAAAAACAGAATAATTATTCTGTTACCAAGCCAAAACTCCCAAGAAATTTTAGTAATAAACATTACAAAAAATATGCCCAAAGCATGGGAGAATAGCAAGGGGGGAATAAAGGAAAGGGAGAGAGGAAACACTGAACAAACAATGTTAAATTCATAGCAAGAATGATAACATCAGGCCCTTGCCCCGAAATTAGGGAACATGAAATAATTTCGTAAAAGAAATTATAAGTTACAGCCCAGAACATTTCCTGCCACTGTTTCTTCCTCTCATCCTTTTATTTCCTCCTTAGATCCACCATTTCTTTCATAATTATGTGTCTGGCATCATTTAAACTGAGATTTACAAGCACAAATATCAGTGAGATGTAACTGATTTGAGGGCCAAACAAAGAATGACATTTGGCGCCAATTTCGAGACCTCCTTGCCACTGCGCATGCACAGTGGATAAAAAGTATGGAGGACCACATAGGACATGGAATTTTCGGTTTTTGATGCAAATTTGGGGGATTGGGGGGCAAAATTTGTGTTTGGCCCTAGAATTTAAGGAGTTAGCACCAGCTAAGTCTGGGTCATTGGTAAGTATAAAAAATATATAAATTACTATAAATTTTTTAACTGTAGGCTACAAAAATATCTATGCTCCTCCCAATAACACAACAGACTTCTGTATGTTTATCTACAGAAAGTTTATTTATTACTGCATAGTGAAAAATAATCTACCAATAAATAAAGTAACCAACCTAATAAAATACCAACCTATGCAGGATTTATTGAACAATTAAGACATTACAGAAATCTAGAACTCAACTCCAAATATTCATTCTCGAATAAACGTGCAAAGGAAATAAACTTAGTGTGGGATACAATCGGTTCTCCGCTAACTGATTAACTCCATTCAACTCTTTCATATTCTGTTTTGTCACGATAATGTAGTGACATCGCACATTGCTATTGGCATTTGTAACACCATGACATGTTTATATGTTACTTGTAACAACCTTACACCATCTGGAGGGGCACTGTTTGGGTTCAGTCTCCGTGAACCTGTACCAAAGATAACGTTTTGAAAATATGATGGATCCATAATCCATGGAAAAAATTCTTTTGATTGTAATTAAAAACCTAAGATCTGAATAAAAAATATGAAAGAGTAAAAAAAAAGTGTTTTTGAAGCACATGCAGCCTATTTTATAGAAATATGCAGTCCCAACTGATTGGAAAAGGCCTCAAATGCAGTCTCAGAGAACAAGCACAGGCACTGGCCATGCATCAGTCGTAACTTTGTCCAGTTCTTAAAATTGTTTTAAAGGATAGATCTTGTTCTTACATATAACACAGTGCTTGCTCATGATTCAAGCGTGTCATGACCTTGACCCTAGGTTATCACTTCAAAGTCACAGATCGTTCACCTCACATGAATACCCAAAAATAGAAAGGTATTTTCAGATGTGTACCAATCTTTTTCACTGAAATTTTGACATGGTTGAGTTTCTCTCCATTATATTGTAAACTGTCACAGTCATGCCTTATCATTTGGGCTCATATTCAGGGAGCATCCGTCAGCTCTGATGATATTTTCTTGTGTTCATAGGTAATTAATGTAAATACTTTTGATATTCCTTTATATATTTTCAGAGCTTCTATCAAATGTGTTATGAAAGTGTGTGATCATTACAGACCTGCCGTACAGTTGCTTTCATCGAGATATAGGTTGGTTTTCATTTCAATTTATCTATTTAATGACAAAACTAAATTTTTTAGTCCTGTATTCTGCTAATTTATTTCAGTTTCCTTCATCATATTAAAGGAAGTAAAAAAAAACTTTCATTATCCCACTGGAATGTTTTTGAGGGGGTGAGGCAGGAGGTTATAGCCATGGTTCTGTTTTTCTGTGTGTCCATATGTAGCCAGAGTTGGTTTCTGCTCTCTTAAAGAAGTTCCAAGAGGTTTGGGTATGATGACAGGAAGAACCATATTTATTTTGAGATCATTGTACCAAAGGTCAAGGGCTTTAACTTGAATTTCTTCCGCGAGTTGGTTTCTGCGCTAATTAAAATTCTGCTTAGCCCATGGAAACTAAACTCAACATGTGGGTCAAGTGTTCATTTAAAAAATATTTTTAAAATTGTTTGAAAAATTCAAATTTTTTTTTGTTTTTCCCTCAATTTTATGATGAGGGAGGGAAGTTGTTTTTTTTTAATTCTTTTTATTATTTCATACACAAAGCAGTCCTGAAAAGAGTTAGTATTATTAAGTTACATTAACTCTAAGGCTTAAACTATTCTGTGAACCTCCCCCCTCCCCCACACTTTTAAGCAATGAAAATTACCCACTGTGCATTTACAAATTCAACCAACTATATATTGTTTGACAGAGCTCAGTGAGCTCTGTCAAACAAGATATTGTTAGTTGTCCGCCGTAAGAATAATTTTCGGGGAACTATTAAAATAGCCGGTGTCCGTCCATCCGTGAGTCCATCCCACTTTAGTTATAGTTGACCGTGGGTGCGGTGGCATCACGGTAACTGGTGCTCGTCAGATCACCGAAGTTAAGCAACGGCGCGTGCGGTTAGTAGTTGGATGGGTGGCCATTTCAGCGACTGATTCGTGCTCCCGCCTTGTGTCCTTGGGCAAGGCACTTAACCCTGATTGCCTACATGGGGGCATGATGACGCTGTGTACTAAGGGGTACTGCACGTCGATGGTGTGCTTGTCTTGTCAACCAATCTAACCCTGCCTGTGCCACGGTGCAGAGTTCAGAGTTACAATGTTGGAGAGCTGACAGCTGCTCGTCGTTGCACGGTGGTTCTCTCCAGGTACTACGGCTTCCTCCACCCGTAAAACTGTCACCGACATGATATGACCCTGGCTGTTAATGTGTCGTTAAACCCTAATAAATAAATGAATAAGTTATAGTTGAACATATCAAATGAAATATGGTACAGTACAGCCTACAATAAAGTGGAAACCTGGTCCCGCTAATAACGCACTGTTTAGGCGATATTTGCGTCACATTCATATCTGAATATCGCAATATTTTTAGATGAATAATGCGTCATTTGGTCATTATTTGGCCGGTTGAACGCGCTAAGATGACAAAGCCTCAAAGAACAAGTTACAAACAGTACAATGGTACATATTTAAAAACAACACAGGATTAATTATTAACAATAATCCTTTCAATTAACAAAGCACAAAGAATTAATGAAGTTATATCAGCGCTAAACAGTAAACAAACATAAACACTCAAATAATTGTTGACAACGATCCTTTCAATGCAATTACAAAACAAACAAGTACACAAAGACATATTTTAATAAGCACGAAGCTAAAAAAACAATCCTGAAATTGAACACAGTATTTTAAAGTCAGTTCATCTGTTCATACTGCTGGGTGGACATATTCTTGCTTATGTGTATACAATTCTGGATAATTTTAGAATATTTGGAAGGATTATGAAGGATATTTTTCATTGTTGAATTTAATTCAAACAAACATGTAAGTACTTCATATTTTGTTAAAGTTTATGATAGATATTTTAAAATGTGTACAAAATATATCATACACATATTAATAATACAACTAAACTAATTGTGCTTTAAAGACATTAACTGAAGACAGTTTACATCCTGTGGCTTTACAGTTGTTTGTTAGCAACCTGCCAAGACTTTCATAGAAATGACAGCCTAGTCACTTAAAATGTAACTTGCAGTTCTGTTGCAGTAAAAAGTGTAGGGCTGAAACGGTTGGCTCATTTTCATAACCGACTGACCGAGAGCTATAACCGGTTAATATCCGGTTATCCATAGCCATTATTCCACCAAATCTGCGATTAAAACTATAGGAGATGGAAAGCAGTATCCTCAGTAACTATGCCGTAGTGTGTATACAAACAAACGTTGTCGAGTTATCGACAACGTTCGTTTGTATACATACTACGGAATAGTTTCTGCAGTTACTCAGAACTCACGGAAATTGCCAATCATTAACGAAGTCTTGAATGCCAAAGTCAATTATTTCTCAATATATTCAGTGCTGCTTTGAGGTGTAATCTATCCCAAAGGAGAAGCTGCAGATTTACTATGTTTTAATCGTGGAATGACGATCACTGTCGATATTTCGGATAACCGGATATTGCCGTATTATTCAAATCGGTTAGGTAGGTATCCGGTTTCAAACCGATTATCCGGTTAACCATTTCAGCACTGAAAAAGTGATCAGAGTAGGAATTAGGCTCTTGAGGGTTAATGACTTAATTTGTATAATTATGCTTTTTCTGTACATTCTGTGTGTGAAAAGACAGCAGAAAGCCTCTCATCCATACTCATTATATGCAAGAAAAAATTAAAATTAAACCCCTCCCTCCTTCACTAATTTAAAAAAAAATGCCTGAGAATCTGTGAGAATCAGTTAATTTATTTTGCATAGCTTTCTTCCTTTGTATCTTGTTTCGCAAAGCTCTCTCTTTTTTTACAGAGGTCTTCGGCCATTGCTAGTTAAATGGAGAACTAGAGGATTTGATAAAGAACTGAGAGATTTATATTTACTTCTTGATGCTGGCACTGCTCAAAAAGCTGATTCACAGGTCAGTTTGAATTTGTTTATTGATTGGAGTATTCAATTATTATTGATTATAGTATTGGGAATCACCAGTCAGTCTTGCTTTACCAAAACGCAATATGAAATAGTGCTGCCGCGGTTAAGACTTTTTTCTGACCGGTTAACCAGCGTGTTTGACCGTGGTTAACCGCATTTAAGGTACCTATATTTGTAGTGTGTTCTGGCTTCAACTGTAACTATTATATCGGGCTGTCCATTTACCTATTTCCGTTTCATCCCAAATTGGCAACACGTAACTTGCAACTAATTCTTTTTGACTGCATATATTTAAAAATGGGGGGTGCGACTTATACATGGGCTTTAGGCAAAAGGGAGGAATTCCAGGTGTGAGTTTGGGGTGCGACTTATACACGGGGGCGACTTATACACGGACATATACGGTGAGTATAGTGAATGTAAGGTTAACCGGTTAAAACATTTTCTTGACCGGTCAAAGTTTTAACCACAGGTTAACCGGTTATCCGGATAACCGCGGCAGCACTAATATGAAACTTAATAAAGTGATTATGTTGACTAGGCGAAGAAGATGTTACAGTTTAGAATTTGACAATCATCGAAAATGGCCTAGAGCTGAAACGGTTAACCCTTTACCCAACACAGACGATATCAAAATTTATTATTTTAAATATCATTTTTTTAAATTTTTCAAAAAATTTCAACAAAACCATATCATGTAACCCCTTATTGGAATGAGCTCATTGCTTGTGTTCTTTGTCCAAATGTACAGAATTTGAAAGTGATACTTTGCGTGATAACTTCACTCCCCGGGTGATTTCTTTACAATCCACTCTCCACGTACTGTATCCTCGCAAATGAAGAGGGGAATTCTGAAGTTTCCTTGAAAATAGGTGAAAGGTTATTTTTGATATCAAAAATCTAAGAAGTATCACAATAAGTCTTTTTTATTGTTGTTCATCCGAATTTTTGTACAATTCTTAACAGTTCTGAACAAACAATGAAGCATTTTAATATTTTTCAGATTTTTGACATCGAAAATAACATGTCATCCATCTTCAAACTATATTTCCAGTTACTTGTATAACACCTTAATATCACAAGGCTACTTCTAGTTCGCTATTGAAGAAATGTGGCAAAAATACAGCCCACGATACGTTTCAGTCCCGTCATTTTCAGATTGCGTTCAATTTATTTATTATACCCCCGCTTCGAAGAAGTGGGGGCTATATAGGAATCGCCCTGTACGTCCGTACGTCCGTCTGTCCGTCCGTACGTCCGTCCGTACGTCTTTCCGGACATGAAATTCTTGTGTGCGCAACTCCTCCTACATTTATCAATCAATTTGGACAAAACTTTTCAGATATCATCACTACTAAGTGAACATGCACATATTCCAAGATTTTTGATCTGCGACAATTTTAACCAGGTTATCTTCCTTTGACTTAGATTTATTGTGTCTTTCCATCCGAACAAATTCTTGTGTGCGCAACTCCTCCTACATTAATGAACCGATTTTAATGAAACCTTTCAAACATCATCTCTACTAAGTGAACATGTGCATATTCCAAACTTTTTAATCTGCGACAATTTTAACCAGGTTATCTCTCTTGAACTTTGATTTAATATTGGTTTCTACATGAAATTCTTGTGTGCGCAACTCCTCCTACATTTATCAATCAATTTGGACAAAACTTTTCAGACATCATCACTACTAAGTGAACATGCGCATATTCCAAGATTTTTGATCTGCGACAATTTTAACCAGGTTATCTCCCTTTGACTTAGATTTATTATGTCTTTCAGTTCGAACAAATTCTTGTGTGCACAACTCCTCCTACATTAATGAACCGATTTTGATGAAACCTTTCAAACATCATCTCTACTAAGTGAACATGTGCATATTCCAAACTTTTTGATCTGCGACAATTTTAACCAGGTTATCTCTCTTGAACTTTGATTTAATATGGGTTTCTGCATGAAATTCTTGTGTGCGCAACTCCTCCTACATTTATCAATCAATTTGGGCGAAAGTTTACAGACATCATCACTACTAAGTGAACATGCGCATATTCCAAAATTTTTGAGCTGTGGCAATTTTAACTAGGTTATCTCCCTTTAACTTAGATTTATTATGGGTTTCTACATGAAATTCTTGTGCGTGCAACTCCTCCTACATTTATCAATCAATTTGGACAAAACTTTTCAGACATCATCTCTACTAAGTGAACATGCGCATATTCCAAGATTTTTGATCTGCGACAATTTTAACCAGGTTATCTCCCTTTGACTTAGATTTATTATGTCTTTCCGTTCGAACAAATTCTTGTGTGCGCAACTCCTCCTACATTAATGAACCGATTTTGATGAAACCTTTCAAACATCATCTCTACTAAGTGAACATGTGCATATTCCAAACTTTTTGATCTGCGACAATTTTAACCAGGTTATCTCTCTTGAACTTTGATTTAATATGGGTTTCTGCATGAAATTCTTGTGTGCGCAACTCCTCCTACATTTATCAATCAATTTGGACAAAAGTTTACAGACATCATCACTACTAAGTGAACATGCGCATATTCCAAAATTTTTGAGCTGTGGCTATTTTAACTAGGTTATCTCCCTTTAACTTAGATTTATTATGGGTTTCTACATGAAATTCTTGTGCGTGCAACTCCTCCTACATTTATCAATCAATTTTGACGAAACCTTTCGAACATTATCACAACTAAGTGAACATACGCATATTCCCAAATTTTTGATCTGCGACAATTTTAACCAGGTTATCTCCCTTTAACTTGGATTTATTATGGGTTTTCAAATGGGATTCTTGTGTGTGCAACTTCTCCTACATTAATGAACCGATTTTGAATACATGTTGCACATTGTAAATGTGTTTTTCCAAATGTAAACCATATATGTGTGGGCTCTTTAAGTATTCAGTGCTGTTCTGTGGAAGGCCACATGCAAATACAAATTTCAACAACAAAAAATTATCTTTATGTATACATTTCCTTATGGCCTTCGCCTACATGATCAGAAGTGCATTCCTCTAAAAACCCAAAGTGGGGGTATTAATCACCTTCAGTGATAGTTCTAGTTTTTTTTTATTTTCGTACCATGATTACCTATTCTACTGTATATGAAAAGCTTATGACATAAATTCACCTTTATCCACCAACCGTGATGAACACGCCAGCAATGGGATTTCAGTAGTTAATATTTACACCTACAGTAGAACGACATCCAAGTTGACCTTTAGTGACGTCGACCTGAATGCAAACTAGTCTAAATTTATCTCATTCCCCATGGGAAACCCGGGAAGTGAAGCAGTGCCTGTTCACTGCGGTAAACAGGCTCTGTTTTACTGGTAAAACAGGACCCAGTCACCAATGCTTGGGAGGTGCAAAACCTCTCTAAAATGAACCCTTTACCCAACATAACAAAAAACCGATTAGGCCTATATACAAAAATCTCCACTTAAATTTATTATGTTTTCAGTTTTTGTCCCAAAAACATAGCTTATGACCCCTCATTGGAACGAGATCATTGAGCCCATTCCAATGAGGGGTCATAATTTATGTTTTTGAGACAAAATTTGAAAATTGTTATTAATTCATGAATTTATTTTGAAGGTATCGTCTGCTAGCCGCATGATGTAAAGGGTTAAGAATGACCATTTCTTTTCAACCTACTCACAATTGTTTACAATTGGCTGTAACATAAGTGCAAGCCCTACTTCGGAACTAACTCAAGCTTTTAGAATCTTTTCCAAACGAGTTGGAAAAGTACTAGAGTGCAAAAGCACGAAAAAGATCGAAAAAGGGTCGAGCGAGACCAGTTAAGAAACAAAATTTACTAAAAAATTTTAATTTCCAGCTACTGATACAGTATAATGAACATACAAGTGAACAAGTATGTCATCAAGTAACTTGCATGCTTTACTCTGTCTCATATAATTGATGTGAGTCATTGTGCCAATGTTTGCCTGTTTTAGAGCAAATTTGTTCCTTTGTTAACCCATTAATACAGTAGTTCAAATGTAATGGTTAATTGATCAATTACTTTTTGGATCGATCAAGATGTTGATCATTGATTAATCGGTTAACTGTTTCAGCTCTAAAAGGGCCACTATCTTGCCATTTTTTTGCATAGTATTTTGGATTTGGAAAGAAATTAGCATTATGTACATAACATACTATAAACAAGCTATTAATAGAAAATAGAATATATTTTCGATTTGGGAATTCATTAATAAAAAAATTTGTACAATACATTCCAATGTGGGGGTCATACAGTAAAACTGCTGTGGGATGGTAAAAATCCACATGTGAGAAATGTTGCCCATGGGTGCTTTTCTCAATCAAAAATCAATATTTTTCAGCAAATATTCAATGAAAGAAGCACTGGGTCATACCCAGTGCTTCATTCATTGAAAATTTGATGGCTATTCAATTGTTTTATGTTGGAGATTCACTGGTAACGCATGCCTGGAAATATTGCTCACACATGGATTTTGACCTTTCCATGACTACTGAATTGTAAGCTGAGTTTGAAAACTTTTTGAGAGTAGTACTAGCCAGTTTGGGTCATTACATTGGGTAAAGAGTCGAGATGGATGAGATTTACATTAAAGCTATACAGTATACAGGGTTAGTTACTCAAATCAATAATGAAAATTCTATACATCCAGTAACCGAAACGTCTGACTTACCCTATTCATTACTTTCCAAAGTGTGATTTACTGGGATTTCCAGGGTTGATTATAAACGATAGCTTCACAAGTGAATTATCCAATCAACAATTGTGTAATGCATCTATGCGCGCAAACGAAGACTCTTTGCTGTAGGTGTAATGGGGACTTCATTGTTTTTTAATCTTTTATCTAACATGAAAAGCAGACAACACTTGCAAAAAAAAATTCTTGAATAACTATTATTTTCATTCTTTGTCTCAAAAACATAGGTTATGACCCCTCATTGGAACGAGCTTGATGAGCTCGTTCCAATGAGGGGTCATAACCTATGTTTTAGAGACAAAAAATGAAAAAAATAATGAAAATTAATTGGCGATTTTTAGCTCACCTGAATGAAAGTCAGGGTGAGCTTTTCTTATCACTCTTCGTCCGTCGTCTGCCGTACGTCGTCCTGTGTGAAGGTGGTGTTTGAGCCTCTTTCTCCTAAACCACTGGCCACATTTTAATAAAATTTCATGTAAGTAGTGGTTATATAGGGGCATTTTGATTTTTATCCAAAATAGGTTCCGGCTCATATTGAGCAGAGGTGTGGGGAAAAAATAGCCAAATTTTTTGAAAATCTTCTTCTAATGAACCACCAGTAGCAGAGACTTGATACGTGGTATACAGAGTCCTTTTGAGGGTTAGAATCAAGTTTGTTCAAAAGAAGTTTGTCGGGCATTATTTGCCTTCGTTATGGGAGGGGCAAAAATTTTGGCCACGCCTAAAATTTCTATTTTCAGAACCGTGAGGTCGATTTGAACCAAATTTGATATGAGATGATAATGGGTCATAAGTAGTTGATTGATGCAAAAAAAATTTTTCTCATTGCCAAGTGGGTACCTCGGGAGCTAAAAATAGAAAAAACCTTAAAACTGCCATATCTCCAAAACTACACGGTACAGAGAATTCTTATTTTGTATAAATCTTACTTTTATCAAGTAGAATAGAATGGTTAAAAAAATCCCTATTGGTTTGATCACAAGGTACTTTTATCAGGACTTTGAAAAAGTGCTGAGTCAGCACTTTTTAACACTGTAGGCAATGGGAAAAAGATTAAAAAATCTTCTTTTCCAGATCCAGCAGGCAGAATCTTTTGATATTTGGTGTGCAACATTGTAGGGTGGATCTGATTCAAGTTTGTTCAAATTGGCCCCCTGGGTTCATATTTGGGCTCAGTATAGGAGCCTGATTTCGAACTTTCAGGCAAATTTCTTAAAAAATCTTGTTCTCCAGATCCAGCAGACAGAATCTTTTGATATTTGGTATGCAACATTGTGGGGTGGATCTGATTGAGGTTTGTTCAAATCGGCTTCCTGGATTCATATTTGGGCTCACTATAGAAGCCTGAATTTGAACTTAGTGCATTTCAGGCAAATTTCTTAAAAAATCTTCTTCTCCAGATCGAGCAGGCAGAATCTTTTGATATTTGGCATGCAACATTGTGGGGTGGATCTGATTCATGTTTGTTCAAATCGGCCCCCTGGGTTTATATTTGAGCTCAGTATAGAAGCTTGTATTCGAACTTAGTGCATTTCAGGCAAATTTCTTAAAAATCTTCTTCTCCAGATCCAGCAGGCAGAATCTTTTGATATTTGGTATGCAACATTGTGGGGTGGATCTGATTCAAGTTTGTTCAAATCGGCCCCCTGGATTCATATTTGGGCTCACTATAGAAGCTCGAATTCAAACTTAGTGCATTTCAGGCAAATTTCTTAAAAAATCTTCTTCTCCAGATCCAGCAGGCAGAATCTTTTGATATTTGGTATGCAACATTGTGGGGTGGATCTGATTCAAGTTTGTTCAAATCGGCCCCCTGGGTTTATATATTTGGGCTCAGTATAGAAGCTCGAATTCGAACTTCGTGCATTTCAGGCAAATTTCTTCAAAAATCTTCTTCTCCAGATCCTGCTTGCAGAATCTTTTGATATTTGGTGTGCAACATTGTGGGGTGGATCTGATTCAAGTTTGTTCAAATCGGCCTCCTGGGTGTATATTTGGGCTCAGTATAAAAGCTCGAATTCGAACTTAGTGCATTTCAGGCAAATTTCTTAAATCTTCTTCTCCAGATCGAGCAGGCAGAATCTTTTGATATTTGGTATGCAACATTGTGGGGTGGATCTGATTCAAGTTTGTTCAAATCGGCCCCCTGGATTCATATTTGGGCTCACTATAGAAGCCTGAATTCGAACTCTGTGCATTTCAGGCAAATTTCTTAAAAAAATCTTCTTCTCCAGATCGAGCAGGCAGAATCTTTTGATATTTGGTATGCAACATTGTGGGGTGGATCTGATTCAAGTTTGTTCAAATCAGCTCCCAAGATTCATATTTGGGCTCACCATAGAAGCTCGAATTCGAACTTAGTGCATTTCATGCAAATGTCTTAAAAAATCTTCTTCTCCAGATCGAGCAGGCAGAATCTTTTGATATCGGGTATGCACCATGCTTAGGGGGGTGAGATTCAAGTTTGTTCAAGCCAAGTCCCTGGGTTCATATTTGGGCTCACTGTGGTAGCCCAAATTATAACTTAGTTCAAAATTGTCTCTTTTTGAAATTGACCATTGAAATTGACGGAAGGCTTTATTTATCACTGATTAATATGAAAACAAAATATCAAATGTTTTAAAGTGAACAAAACGAACGAGTCATATGATAAATGAAAATATACACTGACTAAGGCAGTAAAAATGCATGAGAGTAAGTAAGAAAACACCAACTGACTGCCCAAAGTGTGTTTGTATTGGTGTATGGTAGGAGTGATTGACGCACACTTTATCACAGGAGTTGTCAGTACAGGAGGAGTTTGGATTAATTGGTAGACTGCTGGAAGCCCATACATGGGCTTTACTAAATACTACAGGTTGTGGCTATAACATATACACTAGGGCCCTGTGAATCACACATTTTCAGTTCGAATCGATTCTTGAATTGAATCAGTTTTATTATTCGAAATTGAATCAAACCTTGAATCAATTCCATGACATGTTTAAGATGACAGATGGTGCTGATTTGTTCTGACTGTAATGGCTGAAGTCTCGACTGATAAAATAATCCAACTACATTATCAAGTAATGCTTTCATAGAAGGCATACCTTCAGTGTTCAACCGATGATTGCAATCGGCCACCACAATCGGCCGATTGTGAGCAATCGGATGACAACGGCAATGGCTCTTGGAACATCGGTTCAGCCAATTGTTGCCAAGCTTTTTGTATTGCTTCATTAACGACATTTTATTATCTTCTGCAATTGTTCAATTGTTAATGTAAAATCATGTCAATAATACCGTTCAATAAAGTTGAGAAACAACCACAATATGTATTAATTTCTCTAGACGCCCATTTACGGGATATACAAGTTAAACAACATGTGAAGCTTAGATCTGAGCGTACTTGCAGCAATCGTGCAGTCATAGCAGAAAAAGTGAAGGTTGTACTCCATTGACTCAGGCTGCAGTAAAATCTCCCATTGCATGCACTTGCTCTGAGCCACGTATACTGCCGAAGTGTGCATGTCTGGTCATTTTACTGGGACCTGAGTCAATGACGTTTGACACTGGGAACTATGTTCAATTTAATGTAGTTCTTTCAAGCCTCGACTCGTCCAGTTGTGCACGGTATTACAATCGGAATCGGCATTGGAATCAACCGATTGTGAGCTCAAATAACTGGTAATCGACCAGCAGCCATTTCTGGTAATCAGTTGAACAATACATGCCTTGATGATGTATTTGGAATATTATCCTGTACTGATTATACTACATCGTTGACATTGCTTGGAAACTTTAAATTTATATTCAACAGTGGTAGGGACTAGTGATATTGAAAATTAGCATGGCTGGTGGAATGAGTGCACATGTTATTTATCTTAACTCTTGACCTGCTGAGTATTTTCAATAAATTTTTCATCAAATCTAGTCATGGCTGCTTTGAAGCAGCCATTTAAACTCGAGGAATCATTGGTCAAAAAGTCCATTCAATTTACAGGGAGGAAAATTGGTTAAATGTGCCCAAATTATACACATTTCAGAGTCAACAAATTTTGTGTCATGGGCAGGAATCTCCGCCAGCAGCATGCAAGGAGTTAATGTAGCTGAAGTTACACTTAAGTCTTTTATTTCAACACTGTTTATGTACGATTTCCATCCCAACAATAGGTTTTGTGAGATGATGGAGCTCACTGTTACCAAGCCATATTCCCATGAAAAAGATTTAAGAGGAAACAAACTGGGCAGCCAATTTCGAATCGAACCGAAAATCAATTTATGATTCAAATGGAATCTCGAAGCTTTACAGAGCCCTAGTCTACACTCTGATGGAGGAGCTTCATTATTGACCCTGACAAGAATCATATGTTGTTTATGATTCATCGCTCAGTTACATTTGATTGGATAGTGCCATTTGGCACTATCCAATCAAATATAACACAGCAAAACATGGTGATCGAGGCGTGGTGGCATTGCAGTACCACTTCTCGTCAGTTCACTGAAGTTAAGCAGTGTTGAGCCTGGTTAGTCCTTGGATGACTGTCTGAGTAATTGATTCGGACTCCCGCGTTGAGTCCTTGGGCAAGGCACTTCACCCCGATTGTCCACATGGGGGCATGATGATGCTGTGTACTAAGGCGTACTACACAGCGATGGTGCACATGTCTTCAGCCAATCTAACCCTACCTGTGTTGCAGTGCAAGTTACGTTGTTGGGGAACTGGCAGCTGTTCGTTGTTCCTCGGTAGTTCTCTCTAGGTATTCCGGGTTCCTCCACTTGTAAAACTGTCACCGACATGATATGACCTTGACTGTTAAAGTGTTGACCCTACCATTTTAGAAGGTCCGGAGTTCGATCCGCGTCCGGAATGACCTGCATTGTGTCCTTGGCAAAGGCATTTTATCCTGGTTGCCTTATGATGACGCCATGTACTAAGGTGTATGTACGTCGATGGTGCACATGTCTTCAACCACTGTAACCCTGCTTAAGTGGAGCTTGAACAGAGTTAGAATGTTGAGGAGCTGACAATTGCTTGTCAATGCTTGGTGGTTCTTTCTGGGTACTCCAGCTTCCTCCTCCCGTCAAACTGTCACGGTCACGATTAGCCATTGTGCATAAGTATGTGACTTTAAACTCCAATAAATAAATAATAATACCAGATAAAATTCACTTGTTTTCTGTGATTGACAAACAATAACCTTGCAACATTGAATACACCACACCATGTCAGTGAAGATCATTGTCATGTAACTGAAGACAAAAGCACTTCTTAATAATAATAATTGTTGCTGCAAACCTATGCTACACATTTTTTTAATAAATAAATTAATGTATAAAGTGGGAAAAGGTTCCCAGGTCAGGGTGTATACCCAAATGTAATTTGAACAGAATTTGAAAATTACAAAATCAGAATATTTGGGGAACGATAGAAACGATAGAACAGAATGACTTGTTGGATTCTCACTATGGACTCTAACATCGAAAGTTTGATACAATACCATTGCACCTATGCTATTAGGCCAAGGAGAGGCGTTAATATAAGTTGCATAACTTATTCACCAATCCCTGTAAAACAAATAAGATTAAATAAAAAATCAGTTTATCAATATATCATGCAGCACTACAAGTTACAGAATCAATCAAAATATGTTTCAAATCTCATTTTTGTGACTTCGAAACCTGTGCGAAGACCTGGGGGTGAAGAGAGCTGATCCATCATTGCAGTGAAACAGATAAATTGCCCTTTGAGAATTTCTTCATGCATTTATCAAAACATTTCTTTGCAAAAAACTTCAATGGTAAAACATCATTTGTGCTAAATTTTTATCTTACAACCAACATGTATTTCGTCTGTATTAACTCTGCAACTGTCATGTATCCAACCCCCTGATACAGATGTTTGTATTAGGGGGTCAGATACAAGCACGTTCCTTTCACGTGAGTTCCATTTTTTTTCTTTTTGTTCATCCGTACGAATAAATAGTTTGTTATATATTTGTCTACATTCTTGCCTTATCCCCATTATATTGTAAGATAAAATTATTATTACCATTATGTGGATGTACAAAATATGTATCCGAGTCTTACTCTGGGTTCTAAGGGTAGATCATGACTCGTTTTCGACTCATCGTGATCTGCCCTTAGAACCCGAAGCTCGACTTGGATACATATTTTGTACATCCACATAATGGTAATACCGCATTTACTCTATGTTTTGGGACACTCTATGATTTGGGACACCCATTTTTTCCAGAATACTATATTTTTTTATGCTCCCAAGTTTGGGACATTCAGGAGATTTGTTTCCAGTTGGCCCGTCGCTAGTAGCAGACGACACTCATAAAAAAATTCTTGAGTAACTAAAAATTTTCATTTTTTGCTTCCAAAACATAGCTTATGATCCCTCATTGGAACGTGCGCAATGCGCTCGTTCCAATGAGGGATCATAAGCTATGTTTTGGAAGCAAAAAATGAAAATATAAAAAAAAATTGGACGGCGATTTTCATATATAGTGATGGAATATGAATCACACACAACTTTATTCAGCATCAAATCAAGACCAGGCTGTGTTCTTTCCCCATTTTCTAAGAATTGGGACACCTGTGAAAATAATTATTTTTAGCTGTCCCAATACATAGAGTAAATACAGTAATCTCTATTTATCTTCAGTACAATTGATTGGTGAAAAGTTAATAAATTTGTAATCAGATACTCATTTTTTTTTTATAGAAACATTCTTCTGCAGCTCTCACTATTCAGGCACACTGGAGGGCGTTCCGAACAAGAGAACGACTTAAAAAAGCTGATCGGGCTTTCAGAAGATTTCATAAAAAATACAGGTATTCTTCAAATCTATTTTACATTAAGTATGTACAGTACTTGGAGAGTGGATTGTAACTAAATCACCTGTGGAGTGGAGTTATCACCGAAACTACAACTTTCAAATTTTGTATATATCGACTAAAAACACAAGCAATGTTTCAGCCAATGGACCTCCGGGTTTAACCCGGAGGTCCATTGACTGAAACTTTGCTTGTGCTGGTTATGCTTTGGAACAAATTTGCAATTATTGCTTGGGTGGAATCTCCACTCTGCAGGTGATTTAGTGATAATACACTCTCCGCATACTGTATTGGATGTGTAATTACCTGAGTACATCATGTATGATCAGGTTCTCCTGATACAAAATCCTCTATCTTGCAACTGCTTAATACAGCCATGTGTTTGATTACGATTTGTTTATGTTACTATCAACAGAACATTATTACAGGCTTTCAGAATTATTTTTGGAGGGAGCTTGTTCATTTCAATTATCGAAAAGAGAGAAAAAAACACTTCTCCAAAGTTTAATTTTTAAATTAAACCACATTGCCTTTATACTTCTAATGTATTTGAATCCCTGGAAGCATTAACATGCACAGTCTTTTTGAAATGTAGATGTACATGCTCAGTAAGCTTATCTAAGGATTGGACAGGGGAAAGAACTCTACTATGTATTGGTGAATGGATTTTAGTTACAAATTCTGATGCGAAACAGGCTATAAATTTCCAGTTTCCTGGCTCGCAACTGTCTTCACTGGAATGTATTCAGTACATGTCATATTTTTATACTGTACCAATGACCCAGACATAGCTGGTGCTAACTCTTAAAATATAGGGCCAAACACAAATTTTGCCCCCCAATCCCCAAAATTTGCATCTAAAACTAAAGAAAACATGTCCTGAAAGGCCCTCCACACTTCGCCCCTACTGCGCATGCGCAGTGTCAAGGACGTTCCGAAATTGGCGCCATTTATCATTCTAAGTTTGGCCCTTCATCAGTTAACATCTGACTGATCTTTGTGCTTTTAAATCTCAGTTTAAATGATGCCAGACACATAAATATTAGTGAAATGGTGATTCTAAGGAGGATAGAGAAGGAGGAGAGGAAAAGAATGTGTGACAGAATATTATCAGGGCTGTAACTTAAAATTTTTTAATGAAATTATGTTAAGTTACCTATTTTCAAGGCAGCAGCCATTTTGTTGTCATTCTGATTATTTAGTTACACTGTTTTTTCAAGTGTTTTCCTCTCTCCCTGTCCTTTAAGTTCCCCCTTGCTATTCTCCCATGCTTTTGGCATAGTTTCTGTAATTATTATTACTAAAATTTCTTGGGAGTTTTAGCTGAATAACAGAATGAATTCTGTTCTTTCCCCATGTTTACGTCTTCATCTACGGGTTGTTAGGCGTTGTGTTCTGCATCTACCATCTGATGTTCTGCAGTTTCTTCCCTGGAAGTCTCTGTTTTGCATCAGATAGTGTATTTTTGGTAACTGATTTCGGGCCTGGGTGCCTGGAGTCTTATTTTAGTGTTTTTACACTCATTGTTTACATTTACAACAGCCCTCTGTGTGAGGGGGGAATTTCTAAAAAATAATATCTTTATGTTATTTTAATCATAACTACATACATTATTATTGTTCGTAAGTGTTGAATAAATTGTTTAAAATATTTTTAAAATTTTTGTCCACACTTAGGCTTGGGATCCATTGAGGCTCAACGTTACTTTTCAGAAACTTGGGCTGTTCTGAAAAAATATTTTTTCAAAATATTTTGATTTCAATTATTTTTTCTATATTAATGGATCATATTATTATTATGTATTTTGATTGCCAGGGGTTAGTGCGAGTACCAGGACTTGTTTTCTTTTCACATTGAAAGGATATTGATCAATTGTTTTAAGAGGAAGTCTTCCTCTGACTTTATTATCATTCTATATGTGGTCAGTGTACTCGCATTAACTCCTGTTCTGTATCGTATGATTTTGATGACAATATGGGAAGCGTATGTCATGGTATGTTGTTGGGGATTTGGACACTCCGGTCCTTTCCCCGCAGGGTCACTCTACTTTATCAATTTCTATTTCAGACGATCAAGATTAGGGTGATGTATCTGTGATGTCTTCCAACAGTGTGCCTCCGTCGTCACAATTAATGAAGGGCTAGCGGAAAAGTGCTCATGTAATACGCCAATTGCCTAAGAGGACCCTAGTAGGTTTGACGGCCTTTGACGTCCGCTAGCTCGCCCGGTGTAGCGTCCATTCACCGAATGGTTCGGCAGCCGGGTTCGTCCGTTGCGGTCTAGAAGGAATTTTGGGGTGATGCGAGCACTATAAATTAACTTAATGCACACCCAGTGACGGCGGATCGGAGGGAGAACGGAGGAAGCCTTTTAGTCCGGTTCATAGCTCGTTCCGGTCCATCCGGACGGCAAGCGAGAGAGGCCCCTCTCTCGTTCAACAACATCTGGCCCCAGATGTTGTGGTACAAAATGTGTCGCTAGCGGAGCATACGTCCGTTGCTCGGGACGCTCCGTTGTATAGGCAGTCCGCTGAGACTGCTAAGGCTTCCTCTTCTCGTCAGCGCACACGACCGCACCTTGGCTGCGTGACCGCCGATATATTACCAGCTTCGCCGATCAAGGATTCTTCGGCGACCAGGTCACACCATCCGGCAGCCAGGGATTCGAGACCGATGGACTCCGGACGTTCGCATAGGAAAAGTATGCGGGAGCCATCTGATGCGGAGCTGCCCTCGGCGAAGCAGCGATAGACTGCGCCTCCGCAGGTCTCGACGCCGGACATTCTTGTGCACATAGCACAGCTTATCGCAGCATCCCAGCAGCCGACAGAAACGGTGTCGGATCGAGAATTATCCGACGGCGCTGGGTCGGTAGCCGGGGACTCGAGGCCTGCAGACTCCGGACGTTCGCATAGGAAGTGTGCGGGAGTCAACGTACACGGAGCTTCCGGCGGCAATGCATCGTAAGTCCGCTACTGCACAGGCCTCGGGAACGGACGTGCTTTCCTTAATAGCACAGTTTATCGCAGCATCCCAGCATCAACTGAATCTGTCGCATATATTTTATCCGACGATGCTGGGTCGGGACGCTCCGCGGAAGCGGGTACGGACGTCCGAAAGTTTCATCCGGTCCGACGGGATACAGAAAGGGATTCGGATGATTTCAAGCTTTCCCTTTCGGAACATCATATGCTGCGATGCCGGATAAGAAACTGATAGCGTCGGTGGACTTAGAAATTTTTGGTTCGGTTCAGGGACATCGTCCCTCAGTTCCGACATAGTTCAATAATGTCACACAAACTTTCGAATTATTGAACGACGCTATATATATTATTATTTTATGCTTGCTATCCAAGCATTTCTGGTTTCTTGTTCGAAGAGTTATGGAGATGTCTTTCAAAAGTGTGCCTCTGTCGTCATAGTTAATGAAGAGTTAGCGGCAATAAGTGCTCATGGAATATGTCTATCGCTTACGGAGTGACATTCGCTAGCTCACCCGGTGTAGCGTACATTCATCGAATGGTTCGGCTGCCGGGTTCGTCCGTTGCGGTCTAGGAAGGAGATTTGGGTGATGCGAGCACTTTAATTACTTTAGTACTCACCCAGTGACGGCAGATTGAGGACAGATCGGAGGAAGCCTGTTAGTCCGGTTCCTGGCTTGTCCAGGTCCGTCCGGGCTGTGAGCGAGAGAGGTTCCTCTCTCGCCCAACAACATAGGGGACCGCATGTTGTGGTTCAGATATTTTACATTCGGAGCATATGTCCGTTGCTCGGGACGCTCCGTTATATTGACAGTCCGAGAGACTGTCTTTAATGCTTCCTCATCCTCACAGCAGGGCACACGACCGCACATGGGCTACGTGACCTCGAGTATCCGATCAGTTTCGGCATTCAGTGATTCCACGGCGAATAGGTCGCGCCATCCGGTAGCCAAGGGACACGAGGCCTATACACTCCGTTCGCTCGCATATTGGAAGTATGCACGGGGTAACGATCACGGAGCTTCCAGCGGCAATGCATCGTAAGACCGCTTCTCCTCAGGCCTCAGTGACGGACGTGCTATCCGAGTTAGCACAGTTGTTTCGCAGCATCCCAGCAATTGACAGTTTCTCGGTCAAATCAGGAATTATCCGACGGCGCTGGGTCGGTGCGGTCCGCGGTTGCATCAGCTACGGACCACCGAACGCTTTATAGGGTCCGACAGGATGGCGAAAGGGATTCGAAAGATTTCGAGTTTTCCCTTTAGTAGTATCGGAAGATGCCTTTCATATCTTCTGGCATTTCTTCCAGTGATTATTATTTCGGACTTCATTGCTGCGATCTTGGATAAGAGACTTATAGCGTCATTGTACTCGGATTTTTCGATCGGTACAGGGACATTGTCCCTGACTTACCGACGCAGTCCAATATTGTCATTACAACATGTGTTTTATTTTTCGACGCTATATATATATATATATACAAGCCTGCTACTAAGCATGATAGTTTAGTTTCTTGTCCGCGTTGCTCATTTCTGCCATTTTATCATTTTTACAAATAGTTTATTTTGGCAGAGCAGGGCATACCGAGAGTTCATATGCGTCTAGACTGTGATTAAAGACTGCATATATTCTTTTTCGCCGTTTATGTCTTTTCCAATTTCAATGTTGGGAACGACATTATGTATAGTAGACTTAACTTAGACGCTTTATTATACGTAATCCGCCTTACTGAGGCGTTATCATTACATCTTCAAGAAAAGATTTACGGGATATTATTCTCAATGTAATTTCTTTTGAGGGCAGTAGTTTGTTCATGTATAACTCCGCCCTTCAGTGGCTGATTGGAGTTGGTTAGACGTGACGCAGCCCTAGCTACATCCACACGCGTGGATAGTAAGGTTAAGAACTCTCTCAGAGTCGCTTCGTTCTCGGAGGAGCTTCTCTTCGACGGCAACTTTCCGGCAATCCATGAATTGCTCGATTTATACGTTCTCTTGTCTATCTAGTGTTACAAGAGATTCAGACTGGGGCAAACATTCGGTGGTTGACTCAGAGAGTGCCGCCGCAGTTGCCGGACCCGAGTGTGGCTGTTATGACGGTTGCCAGTCAAACAGATTGGGATATATACTGATCCCTACGGATTCGAAGTGCCAGGGTCTTTGGGTTCCGCAGTCTTTTAGCTATCAGTTTAACTTCCGCGGAATAATGTTTTTTAGGCTTGCTTTATGTCATTGCATGAACATTATTCAGAAACGCATGCCCAAATTCCTGTCCTTTAATTCGACAGTAGTGGCGTATCTCCGGAACCAGGGAGGCACTCTTTCGTTTCCGTTATTCAATTTAATGGAAAGAATCCGTCTGTTGGTTATAGTACACCAAGTTCAGTTTTGGTCCGTCATATTCCGGGTCGTCTGATTGTTTTATCGGACTCCCGTTCTCTTACGGGTCGCTTGTTGCTGTCAGAATGGTCTCTCAACAAACGAGTATTCAATCAGATTTGCTATATATGGGAGCGCCCAATGATGATTTATTTATGACACAGCTTGCTAATCAATTGCAGACGTATGTGTTGGCTTGTCCAGATCTCTGAGCTAATAGTGTTAACGCTCTATTGATCTATAGGACGGAATGACAGGATACGCGTATCCTCCGGCGCTGTTGTTTTAGCAGGTATTGCTAAGATAAACAACCACAATACATTTCTGTTGATAGCATCTCTATCTTCACAGAGATCATGAGTAATTTACTCTCTTGTCTACTGTGGGTCTTAACGTGAAATCTTCCTCTATGTGAGGATCTTTTTTCACTGGGTAAATCGTGTCATCTTTATCACAACCAGCAAGGTCGCAACCTTCATGTATTCCGTTGTGTGGTCCGTATTGCATTGTAAGCACTGTACTGGACGAGCTTTGGACGCGATTTCTTACTATAGGAGATCCTCTTCTTCGCTATTCTATGCGACTAAAGTGGAGGCTCTTCCGTCGTGGTGTAGGGATCATTATGTTCATATTGTTGATCCCTCCATACTACTCATTGCTATTTTTTAGTATACTTGTTTCACAAGATCTACTGCAGCCTGTTATTATTTAGGTTATAGGTTTATGTTACCTCATACCTATGCACTCTACGATAGTTTACAATTGAGTCTTTTGTCTCTTTATCTAAGTCAGTTAGTAACTTTTTGATAAATAGACTTAGAATCTTTAGATTAAATTCCTATACGGATTTTAACTTCGGTTCTTATTTAGCTAAGTAATCATTTGAGCCTCTGGAAACAGTAGTTTTCAAATTCTGACCTTTTAGACAGTAATTCTGTTGGTTTCTCTTTTACTGTAGAGTCAGTGAGTTTCATGCACTATCGATGGATGATTTTCACTTTCATAGTTTCGGAATCAATACTTCCGTTACTATTTAGGTTGGATTGTTGCATAAGAGTTAGGCTCCTATTATCCGGAACCTATTATTTTAAGGTCCTTCCGTCTTCGTATGGGCATAGGCCTTTACTCTTTCCGGGTACAGTTTATGTATTTATAAACAGATATCTGTTTATTACAAGGGCGTAAGCTTCTTCTGTCCTTGATGTCTAGTAGAAGGACGTTACGCTCCATTTTATTGTTAATGGATTCTATTAACTATCGGTACTGCTTATGGTATATCATTGACTTAGCAGTTGTGCTTAAGATTTCGGCTCATGAAGTAAGAGTTCTTCTACTTCTTGGGCTTACATTAATAGTGTCGCTATTATAGATTTTTGAAGGCCGCTCATTGCGCTCAGCCATCCACATTCATGAATTTTATCTTAGAAATATCGAGTCAATTTCTTGAGGCCTCTTTTGTTAGGTCTATTATCTACTGCTCAGAATGTCATTCACTTAACAGTTGCTACTATAGCTAGGTAGGCTGTCTGTTTCGGCAGTGTCTCCGTTCGGCTGCCCTCTTCGCTCTGGGCTATTTGACCCAGGGCAAGAAAAAGGGGGGGGGGGGAGGGTGTTCCCTTGGGTCACCTGTTTTACTATGAAAACAAGGGGATACCTCCTCCGGAGTTAGTAATTCTGAGCTGTTATTGGGATGGTTGTTTAGTGAGAAGTTAAAATTCATTCAAGTCTTAGTTTTTAAAGTATAGCTTTGGAATATTGCATATGTCAACGGACATGATTATGCAATTCTCAGACACTTTTAGGAGTATAAGAGTCTCTATTCTCTAGACTTACTTTATTATTGGCTTACTTTAAAAATTATTAGTATAAGGATTATATTGGATATTAATAGAGTACATGGATGTATGAAGCTCAATTTTGGAAGGTGTTGTATCTTTCTAATTTATCATAAATAAGAAAGATACATGTAAGGCCTATTACTTCTTTTCCCTACAGGGGATGACTCTATTTTATTTTATTGAGCGTATTCCATTTTGCTCTATGTCCTTGGCCCTCCAGCCTTTTTACTATTCAGCTATGTCCGGGTCATTGGTACAGTATAAAAATGTTAAAAAATTTATAGTAATTTATATATTTTTTATACTTACCAATGACCCAGACGGGGATGGCCCTCCCAGGAGTTGGGAACTCTTGTCTCCCCGCTGAGTACATAGCGCTTACCAGGCACTGGTTATTAGAATGATAAATGGCGCCAATTTCGGAACGTCCTTGACACTGCGCATGCGCAGTAGGGGCGAAGTGTGGAGGGCCTTTCAGGACATGTTTTCTTTAGTTTTAGATGCAAATTTTGGGGATTGGGGGGCAAAATTTGTGTTTGGCCCTATATTTTAAGAGTTAGCACCAGCTATGTCTGGGTCATTGGTAAGTATCAAAAATATATAAATTACTATAAATTTTTTAACTTTCCTGATAATTTCCTGAGCAAGAGGTAGAAGGAAATATTTTTAAAAGAAACCACCACAATCATGGCCATCAGCCCATTCCAAAAAAGGTTGTAGAGGTATTTGCTGCCAAGATGGAGATACATCAACCCAACATTGCAGTCCACCCAGCACATATACATGCAAAAGGGTCTGACACTATACACAATACAGATATAGATACAGTGGTACCCATTAATTGGATATCTCTTAACTGAATAACCCTGTTAATTGAATATAATTTCCCAACAAAAAACCATTTACCATACCTCCAGTACAAATTTTAACTGTTAATTGAATATAGGTTATAGAGTAATTGAATAAAAATATTGTAACCTGTCAAGAAATTACCTTGACTCTACCCAGTTTTTAGCTCAACTTTGGCGAAACCAAATTTGAGCTTATGCCATGGCCAGTCGTCCGTCTGTCCGTCAACAATTCAATACGGCTCAGGCTAGAGGCCGTATTTATGAACCGATCTTTACGAAACTTCTTGGGTACCTTTGTTATGACCGTGGGACGAGATCAAGAGTGTTTGGGTCCAATCCGAAATTCAAGTTGGCCGCTGCCGCCCATTTTGTACAGACTTAGGTGCAATCAGATTTTTGCGCAGAACTTCCATATGAAAGCGCTGATTTGAATAATTTTTTGTACGAATGTTTAGTACCATGGGATACATCACATATCATACAGGTTTTTTTCTCGTGTGTAAATTATGCAAATTAGACTAACTTTGATGTTTTTTGGTGTTACTTTCAGCACTATAAGTGCAAATGCCAATACGGCTCGGGATAGAGGCCGTATTTATGAACCTATCTTTATGAAACTTCTTGGGTACCTTTGTTATCACCGTGGGATGAGAACGAGTGTTTTTGGGTGTGGTCCAAAATTCAAGTTGGCCACCAGCAGCCATTTTGTACCAAAATTAGTGCAATCAGTCTTTTGTACAGAACTTCTGTATGTAAGTTCTGATTTGAATAAATTTTTGTATGAATGTTTAGAAACATGGAATACATCACATATAGTACATTTTTTTTCTCGTGCAGAAATTATGCAAATTAAATAAACTTTCATTTATTCAGTGCTGCTTATACACTGTAAGTGCACTTGTCAATACGGCTCGGGCTATAGGCTGTATTTATGAACCGATCTTCACAAAACTTCTTGGGTACCTTTGTTATCACCTTGGGACGAGAACGAGTGTTTCCTGGGTGCGATCCAAAATTCAAGATGGCTGCCAGTGGCCATTTTGTACCGAAATTAGGTCCAATCAGTTTTTGTCACAACTTTTATACAGCTCGTATTTATGAACTGATCTTCACGAAACTTCTTGGGTCCTTTTGTTTTCACCTTGGGACAGGAACGAGTGTGTTTTGGGGTGCCTTTGTTATCACTGTGCTATGAGAACAAATATTTTGGGGTTCAGTCAGACCCACTCTGGGACTCAAAGATTTCTTTTCTAGTTTAGCATCTGACTGTCACCCACCTTTACAATACTTTACCTATACATTTGTTACAGGCTACGGTCACTATTTATGTACAGACCGCTACAATACTTTATATGTACCTTTGTTATCAGGTCATTACCTAGATGTTTGTCATTGCATGTGTCACATACTATACATGTACATGTCTTAACAAGTTGAGCTACAGTGTCATTGACACTTTCATTTTAAAAATTTGGGACATGGATGCACTGAAGTGCAGTTTGCAGGATTCTCAGGTCTTCACAAGGGTAACATGAGATTTTAAAAAGTGTGTTGGAGCAGAGCTTGTTGAGATGGGTAGGGAGGATGAGGGGTTATCGGGATTGACGAATATACTATGCCTTTGGAACAGCTGTCAGTGTCCTTTCGTGTCATTCCAGTGACACCACAAATAGTAATTGAATATCATCAAGTGGATAAATAAATACCTGTTAGTCACTTTTACAACAGTCTGATCTTGATTTACCTTAGTCAAGACTATTAAGACCAAGTGGTTGCAGTGTTCATTGAGTGCATATCCAGTGTTTTTCTCTTTTGTTTTTTGATACACATATTGCAGTTTCTTTCTTTTTGGTGAGTAGTCGTCAGCGTTGTTTGTAACAGTGATATCTGACTGCAGTGAATCTAATAGAGATGTAGTGCTAATGGACATTCCACTAGGCCTGCTACTTGTTCTTGTTGGTTATGTAGCCATATCTCTCGAGGTAATATAATCATGAAATAAAGGTTAAAGTATACCCTAGAGAGATGAGATGGATACATTTCCTCTTTTATTCCTGATCTTGATTCAGTCCATTTCTTCCACTCAACCCTTTTCCAACCAAAGTCTAGCCCTGTGTCCCCTGTTCTGCCACCACATTATATTTACCAATCAAAGTCGTAACTTTTATGCATGTAAATTGTTGTTCATCTTTACCTAACATGATTAGCAGAAAACATATCTTGTGTAACTAGAATCTTTCGAAAACCATCGCTGACACGTACAGAAGTAACACCCCGAAAATTTAATCAAATTGACATTAACAAGCTTAAATGTGACATCGAAAAACCAGATTTGTGTAATTTTCATTGTGCTAACCTGGATGATCTGGCAAAATCATACAACAACACATTGTCTTTTCTTCTGGATGAGCATGCCCCTCTGAAAAAAAAAAAACATTAATTATTCGCCCAAGTATACCCTGGTTTACCAATGAACTGAGAACTCTGAAAGCTAATCGTCGAAAGCAAGAGCGGGAAAGATCTAAATCTTACAATGAGGAAGCAGCATATAAGACTATTCGTAATCAGTTCTCCAACAAACAAAAGATGTTAGAAATTCTTACTACACAACATGTGTTGAAGCTTGTAATGGTGACAGCAAAAAACTGTTGAAAGTTGTTAAAAATCTGTGTACAGAAAAATAAAGTGTGTCATTTCCACCACACGATGATCCATCAAAGCTAGCTGATCAATTTGGTGAATTCTTCATCAAAAAAATAAAATTAATTCAGGAAAAAATTAAGAACACAAATGTAGACAAAATTGACATCAAACAGAGACCATCAGAAAAAGAGCTTTCAACTTTTCGACCTTTAGAAATCCACGAGGTAAGCAAATTAATAAAAGAATCCTCAGATGCCTCATGTCAACTCAACCCAATGCCAACATCTATTGTCAAATCATGTGTAGACTCTTTGGCTTCGGTAATCACAAAAATGTTCGACATGTCTCTGCTGGAAGGCTATGTGCCTGATGCATGGAAAATAGCAATTTTTAATCCTCTTCTGAAGAAACAAGGTGCAGAACTTGTGTTTAAAAACTTACGACCAGTGAGTAACTTACCATTCGTCTCTAAGTTGTGTGAAAAAGCTGCAATTGACCAACTAATGTCACATAGTGATATGCATGCTTCGTTACCGGCCAACACGTCTGGATTCAGAAAATTTCACTGGACTGAAATAGCATTACTGAAGGTTCAGAATGATATCCTCCTTAATATGGAGTCTGGAAGGGTAACATTGCTTGTTCTTTTAGACCTGAATGCTGCTTTTGACACTGTTTGTCATAAAACTCTGCTAGAGACAATGAATTCTGATTTTGGACTTAATGGTGTTGCTGCTAGCTGGCTATCATCATACCTCAAGAATAGACAGCAGCGTGTATTAATAAACAGTAGTCTGTCAAAAGACTTCCATCTTGAATGTGGAGTCCTACAGGGCAGTTGCCTTGGTCCTGTTCTGTTTCAGTTCTATGTTTCAAAAATGTTCACCATCATTGAATTTCACCTGCCTGATGTCCATGGTTATGCTGATGACACACAGGTCTATTTCTCTTTTCGACCATCAATCAAGGATCAAACTAAAGCTCTAGAAACTATTGAATCATGTATTTCGGACATTCGCACATGAATGGTTTCAAACAAATTAATGATAAATGATAACAACTCACAAGTTGGCATCAATTCAGTGAAGGTAGGAGATTCTGCCATCAGTGCAAGTAACAGTGTACGTAATCTTGGTGCCTTCTTCGACTCTGCCATGTCTATGGAAAGACATATTACAAATATGTGCAATAAGGCTTTCAGAGGTCTACACAAAGTTAAACAGATAAGACAGTTCCTCACCAAAGACTCAACAAAAACCCTAGTTCATGCATTTGTAACTTCACATTTGGATTATTGTAATGCCTTACTGTTCATCCTTCCACAATATCAGTACTCTCGCCTGCAGATGGTACTAAATGCATCAGCCCGAGTGGTATGTAGGATATCACGATCTCAACACATCACTCCTGTTCTGAGGGATATGTACTGGCTGCTAGTCAAGTACAGAATAATTTTCAAAACTTTATTATTAGTTTTTAAGACACAAAACAACATGTCACCAGCCTACTTAGAAGAACTCCTTAATACCAAGTATGTGTGTCAATACAACCTGAGGTCCGATGGTAAAATGCTGCTACATGTTCCAAAACATAGATGTAAGACATTTGGAGATAGGTCATTCTCATTTGCTGGCCCTCACTTGTGGAATAATTTACCAGAACACCTAAAAAGACTGTCAAATGTCAACCTTTTGAAGAAAGATCTCAAAACATACCTGTTTCAAAAAGCCTATAAGTGATGTTGTGGACTGTAAGATACTGTATATATTCTGTTTGTATATTTGCATGAGCTCAGTAACATGTATAGCGCCTTAGAATATGGCTCTATATCTTCTGAACTATAATTTTGGCGCTATATAAATGTGTATATTATTATTATTATTATTTGTCTCTCCTGCTTGAACCGAGGTGAGACATGTGTCACTGATTATAACTGTCCGATCATCTGACAGCCATCAACAATAACTCTTTAACTGGTGAAGATAATTCAGTGAAATTTATGGGATTATTCACCATCATGAGATTATATGTCACAATCAAAACCATATCACTAAGGCCTAAACAAATTAAAAATCTGTTTCTCACGCCCTTCCGTATGGTCCTTTTGGCTGCTGCATGCTCTCTTTTTATAACCAGTCCAAACTTTAAAAAATCAAAATCAAATGGTTTATGTCTGATAGTTTACCCAAGTTAATAAAATGTTCCCTTGAGTGCAACAAGGCTTTGCAATTCTTTAGGGACGTAATACACCACCACTTATGCTATTCTGTAGATTATGGAGCCTAAAACATAAAACAAACCAAGAACCTGAACTTTTTAATGGCAAAGAAATAATTACAAAAATAAAAAATAATATTACAAATCACCCGCTGCCTGCAGTTTTACAAAAAATGGCCTGAGAAACAGAAGATCTACTTTGTGAGGCCTAAGTAAATATTGAATTTTACTTCAAGGTTAAGTTTACCTGTCACGATTTTCAAATTGTTATATTTCAGAACTTTTTGAAACCATTACTTCTATATTTGGTTATTATACACCCATCCTCCCCACCTTTCCAAAAGGTGGTGGAGAGGGTATATAGTAATCACTTTGTCTGTTCATCCTTCCATTCTTTCATCCATTGATTTGACCATCCATCCTTCTGTCCATCCGGCTCAATTCCAGACAATAACATTTGTACCCTTCACCACACAATGCTCATACTCGATAGATTGCGCCCATATGTGGGCGATGATTGGGATCTCTACGTCATAAGTCAAAGTTATTGTTAGTATAAATAGAGTTCGGATTTTCATGCAGAAACTCTAGATTTTTATACTGTACCAATGACCCAGACATAGCTGGTGCTAACTCTTAAAATATAGGGCCAAACACAAATTTTGCCCCCCAGTCCCCAAAATTTGCATCTAAAACTAAAGAAAACATGTCCTGAAAGGCCCTCCACACCTCGCCCCCACTGCGCATGCGCAGTGTCAAGGACGTTCCGAAATTGGCGCCATTTATCATTCTAAGTTTGGCCCTTCATCAGTTAACATCTGACTGATCTTTGTGCTTTTAAATCTCAGTTTAAATGATGCCAGACACATAAATATTAGTGAAATGGTGATTCTAAGGAGGATAGAAAAGGAGGAGAGGAAAAGAATGTGTGACAGAATATTATCAGGGCTGTAACTTAAAATTTTTTAATGAAATTATGTTAAGTTACCTATTTTCAAGGCAGCAGCCATTTTGTTGTCATTCTGATTATTTAGTTACACTGTTTTTTCAAGTGTTTTTCCTCTCTCCCTGTCCTTTAAGTTCCCCCTTGCTATTCTCCCATGCTTTTGGCATAGTTTCTGTAATTATTATTACTAAAATTTCTTGGGAGTTTTAGCTTAATAACAGAATGAATTCTGTTCTTTCCCCATGTTTACGTCTTCACCTACGGGTGGTTAGGCGTTGTGTTCTGCATCTACCATCTGATGTTCTGCAGTTTCTTCCCTGGAAGTCTCTGTTTTGCATCAGATGGTGTATTTTTGGTAACTGATTTCGGGCCTGGGTGCCTGGAGTCTTATTTTAGTGTTTTTACACTCATTGTTTACATTTACAACAGCCCTCTGTGTGAGGGGGGGATTTCTAAATAATAATATCTTTATGTTATTTTAATCATAACTAGATACATTATTATTGTTCGTAAGTGTTGAATAAATTGTTTAAAATATTTTTAAAATTTTTGTCCACACTTAGGCTTGGGATCCATTGGGGCTCAACGTTACTTTTCAGAAACTTGGGCTGTTCTGAAAAAATATTTTTTCAAAATATTTTGATTTCAATTATTTTTTCTATATTAATGGATCATATTATTATTATGTATTTTGATTGCCAGGGGTTAGTGCGAGTACCCGGACTTGTTTTCTTTTCACATTGAAAGGATATTGATCAATTGTTTTAGGAGGAAGTCTTCCTCTGACCTTATTATCATTCTATATGTGGTCAGTGTACTCGCATTAACTCCTGTTCTGTATCGTATGATTTCGATGACAATATGGGAAGCGTATGTCACGGTATGTTGTTGGGGATTTGGACACTCCGGTCCTTTCCCCGCAGGGTCACTCTACTTTATCAATTTCTATTTCAGACGATCAAGATTAGGGTGATGTATCTGTGATGTCTTCCAACAGTGTGCCTCCGTCGTCACAATTAATGAAGGGCTAGCGGAAAAGTGCTCATGTAATACGCCAATTGCCTAAGAGGACCCTAGTAGGTTCGACGGCCTTTGACGTCCGCTAGCTCGCCCGGTGTAGCGTCCATTCACCGAATGGTTCGGCAGCCGGGTTCGTCCGTTGCGGTCTTGAAGGAATTTTGGGGTGATGCGAGCACTATAAAATTAACTTAATGCACACCCAGTGACGGCGGAGGAAGCCTTTTAGTCCGGTTCATAGCTCGTTCCGGTCCATCCGGACGGCAAGCGAGAGAGGCCCCTCTCTCGTTCAACAACATCTGGCCCCAGATGTTGTGGTACAAATGTGTCGTTAGCGGAGCATACGTCCGTCGCTCGGGACGCTCCGTTGTATAGGCAGTCCGCTGAAACTGCTAAGGCTTCCTCTTCTCGTCAGCGCACACGACCGCACCTTGGCTGCGTGACCGCCGATATATTACCAGCTTCGCCGATCAAGGATTCTTCGGCGACCAGGTCACACCATCCGGCAGCCAGGGATTCGAGACCGATGGACTCCGGACGTTCGCATAGGAAGTATGCGGGAGCCATCTGATGCGGAGCTGCCCTCGGTGAAGCACCGATAGACTGCGCCTCCGCAGGTCTCGACGCCGGACATTCTTGTGCACATAGCACAGCTTATCGCAGCATCCCAGCAGCCGACAGAAACGGTGTCGGATCGAGAATTATCCGACAGCGCTGGGTCGGTAGCCGGGGACTCGAGGCCTGCAGACTCCGGACGTTCGCATAGGAAGTGTGCGGGAGTCAACGTACACGGAGCTTCCAGCGGCAATGCATCGTAAGTCCGCTACTGCACAGGCCTCGGGAACGGACGTGCTTTCCTTAATAGCACAGTTTATCGCAGCATCCCAGCATCAACTGAATCTGTCGCATATATTTTATCCGACGATGCTGGGTCGGGACGCTCCGCGGAAGCGGGTACGGACGTCCGAAAGTTTCATCCGGTCCGACGGGATACCGAAAGGGATTCGGTGGATTTCAAGCTTTCCCTTTCGGAACAACATATGCTGCGATGCCGGATAAGAAACTGATAGCGTCGGTGGACTTAGAAATTTTTGGTTCGGTTCAGGGACATCGTCCCTCAGTTCCGACATAGTCCAATAATGTCACACAAACTTTCGAATTATTGAACGACGCTATATATATTATTTTTTATGCTTGCTATCCAAGCATTTCTGGTTTCTTGTTCGAAGAGTTATGGAGATGTCTTTCAAAAGTGTGCCTCTGTCGTCATAGTTAATGAAGAGTTAGCGGCAATAAGTGCTCATGGAATATGTCTATCGCTTACGGAATGACATTCGCTAGCTCACCCGGTGTAGCGTACATTCATCGAATGGTTCGGCTGCCGGGTTCGTCCGTTGCGGTCTAGGAAGGAGATTTGGGTGATGCGAGCACTTTAATTACTTTAGTACTCACCCAGTGACGGCAGATTGAGGACAGATCGGAGGAAGCCAACAACATAGGGGACCGCATGTTGTGGTTCAGATATTTTACATTCGGAACATATGTCCGTTGCTCGGGACGCTCCGTTATATTGACAGTCCGAGAGACTGTCTTTAATGCTTCCTCATCCTCACAGCAGGGCACACGACTGCACATTGGCTACGTGACCTCGAGTATCCGATCAGTTTCGGCATTCAGTGATTTCACAGCGAATAGGTCGTGCCATCCGGTAGCCAAGGGACACGAGGCCTATACACTCCGATCGCTCGCATATTGGAAGTATGCACGGGGTAACGATCTCGGAGCTTCCTGCGGCAATGCATCATAAGACCGCTGCTCCTCAGGCCTCAGTGACGGATGTGCTATCCGAGTTAGCACAGTTGTTTCGCAGCATCCCAGCAATTGACGGTTTCTCGGTCGAATCAGGAATTATCCGACGGCGCTGGGTCGGTGCGGTCCGCGGTTGTATCAAGCTACGGACGACCGAACGCTTTATAGGGTCCGACAGGATGGCGAAAGGGATTCGAAAGATTTCGAGTTTTCCCTTTAGTAGTATCGGAAGATGCTTTTCATATCTTCTGGCATTTCTTCCAGTGATTATTTTTCGGACTTCATTGCTGCGATCTTGGATAAGAGACTTATAGCGTCATTGGACTCGGATTTTTCGATCGGTACAGGGACTTTGTCCCTGACTTACCGACGCAGTCCAATATTGTCATTACAACATGTGTTTTATTTTTCGACGCTATATATTATATATATATATACAAGCCTGCTACTAAGCATGATAGTTTAGTTTCTTGTCCGCGTGGCTCATTTCTGCCATTTTATCTTTTTTTACATATAGTTTATTTTGGCAGAGCAGGGCATACCGAGAGTTCATATGCGTCTAGACGGTGTGATTAAAGACTGCATATATTCTTTTTCGCCGTTTATGTCTTTTCCAATTTCAATGTTGGGAACGACATTATGTATAATAGACTTAACTTAGACGCTTTATTATACGTAATCCGCCTTACTGAGGCGTTATCATTACGTCTTCAAGAAAAGATTTACGGGATATTATTCTCAATGTAATTTCTTTTGAGGGCAGTAGTTTGTTCACGTATAACTCCGCCCTTCAGTGGCTGATTGGAGTTGGTTAGACGTGATGCAGCCCTAGCTACATCCACGCGTGGATAGTAGGTTAAGAACTCTCTCAGAGTCGCTTCGTTCTCGGAGGAGCTTCTCTTCGACGGCAACTTTCCGGCAATCCATGAATTGCTTGATTTATACATTCTCTTGTCTATCTAGTGTTACAAGAGATTCAGACTGGGGCAAACATTCGGTGGTTGACTCAGAGAGTGCCGCCGCAGTTGCCGGACCCTAGTGTGGCTGTTATGACGGTTGCCAGTCAAACAGATTGGGATATATACTGATCCCTACGGATTCGAAGTGCCAGGGTCTTTGGGTTCCGCAGTCTTTTAGCTATCAGTTTAACTTCCGCGGAATAATGTTTTTTTAGGCTTGCTTTATGTCATTGCATGAACATTATTCAGAAACGCATGCCCAAATTCCTGTCCTTTAATTCGACAGTAGTGGCGTATCTCCGGAACCAGGGAGGCACTCTTTCGTTTCCGTTATTCAATTTAATGGAAAGAATCCGTCTGTTGGTTATAGTACACCAAGTTCAGTTTTGGTCCGTCATATTCTGGGTCGTCTGATTGTTTTATCGCACTCCCGTTCTCTTACGGGTCGCTTGTTGCTGTCAGAATGGACTCTCAACAAACAAGTATTTAATCAGATTTGCTATCTATGGGAGCGCCCAATGATGTTTTATTATGACACAGCTTGCTAATCAATTGCAGACGTATGTGTTGGCTTGTCCAGATCTCTGAGCTAATACTGTTAACGCTCTATTGATCTATAGGACGCAATGATAGGATACGCGTATCCTCCGGCGCTGTTGTTTTAGCAGGTATTGCTAAGATAAACAACCACTATACATTTCTGTTGATAGCATCTCTATCTTCACAGAGATCATGAGTAATTTACTCTCTTGTCTACTGTGGATCTTAACGTGAAATCTTCCTCTATGTGAGGATCTTTTTTCACTGGGTAAATCGTGTCATCTTTATCACAACCAGCAAGGTCGCAACCTTCATGTATTCCGTTGTGTGGTCCGTATTGCATTGTAAGCACTGTACTGGACGAGCTTTGGACGCGATTTCTTACTATAGGAGATCCTCTTCTTCGCTATTCTATGCGGCTAAAGTGGAGGCTCTTCCGTCGTGGTGTAGGGATCATTATGTTCATATTGTTGATCCCTCCATACTACGCATTGCTAGTTTTTAGTATACTTGTTTCACAAGATCTACTGCAGCCTGTTGTTATTTAGGTTATAGGTTTGTTACCTCATACCTATGCACTCTACGATAGTTTACAATTGAGTCTTTTGTCTCTTTATCTAAGTCAGTTAGTAACTTTTTGATAAATAGACTTAGAATCTTTAGATTAAATTCCTATACGGATTTTAACTTCGGTTCTTATTTAGCTAAGTAATCATTTGAGCCTCTGGAAACAGTAGTTTTCAAATTCTGACCTTTTAGACAGTAATTCTGTGGGTTTCTCTTTTACTGTAGAGTCAGTGAGTTTCATGCACTATCGATGGATGATTTTCACTTTCATAGTTTCGGAATCAATACTTCCGTTACTATTTAGGTTGGATTGTTGCATAAGAGTTAGGCTCCTATTATCCGGAACCTATTATTTTAAGGTCCTTCCGTCTTCGTATGGGCATAGGCCTTTACTCTTTCCGGGTACAGTTTATGTATTTATAAACAGATATCTGTTTATTACAAGGGCGTAAGCTTCTTCTGTCTTTGATGTCTAGTAGAAGGACGTTACGCTCCATTTTATTGTTAATCGATTCTATTAACTAGCGTACTGCTTATGGTATATCATTAGCTTAGCAGTTGTGCTTAAGATTTCGGCTCATGAAGTAAGAGTTCTTCTACTTCTTGGGCTTACATTAATAGTGTTGCTATTATAGATTTTTGAAGGCTGCTCATTGCGCTCAGCCATCCATTCATGAATTTTATCTCAGAAATATCGAGTCCATTTCTGGAGGCCTCTATTGTTAGGTCTATTATCTACTGCTCAGAATGTCATTCACTTAACAGTTGCTACTATAGCTAGGTAGGCTGTCTGTTTCGGCAGTGTCTCCGTTCGGCTGCCCTCTTCGCTCTGGGCTATTTGACCCAGGGCAAGAAAAAGGGGGGGGGGGGAGGGTGTTCCCTTGGGTCACCTGTTTTTACTATGAAAACAAGGGGATACCTCCTCCGGAGTTAGTAATTCTGAGCTGTTATTGGGATGGTTGTTTAGTGAGAAGTTTAAGTTTATAAAATTCATTCAAGTCTTAGTTTTTAAAGTATAGCTTTTGAATATTGCATATGTCAACGGACATGATTATGCAATTCTCACACACTTTTAGGAGTATAAGAGTCTCTATTCTCTAGACTTACTTTATTATTGGCTTACTTTAAAAATTATTAGTATAAGGATTATTGGATATTAATAGAGTACATGGATGTATGAAGCTCAATTTTTGGAAGGTGTTGTATCTTTCTAATTTATCATAAATAAGAAAGATACATGTAAGGCCTATTACTTCTTTTCCCTACAGGGGATGACTCTATTTTATTTTATTGAGCGTATTCCATTTTGCTCTATGTCCGTGGCCCTCCAGCCTTTTTACTATTCAGCTATGTCTGGGTCATTGGTACAGTATAAAAATGTTAAAAAATTTATAGTAATTTATATATATATTTTTATACTTACCAATGACCCAGACGGGGATGGCCCTCCCAGGAGTTGGGAACTCTTGCCTCCCCGCTGAGTACATAGCGCTTACCAGGCACTGGTTATTAGAATGATAAATGGCGCCAATTTCGGAACGTCCTTGACACTGCGCATGCGCAGTGGGGGCGAGGTGTGGAGGGCCTTTCAGGACATGTTTTCTTTAGTTTTAGATGCAAATTTTGGGGATTGGGGGGCAAAATTTGTGTTTGGCCCTATATTTTAAGAGTTAGCACCAGCTATGTCTGGGTCATTGGTAAGTATAAAAAATATATAAATTACTATAAATTTTTTAACTTTTCTTTTACGTACAAAACTATAACAAGTCACAATTGATAGTTGTGGAGGCTCTCTTCCCTGAATTCAAACAAACTCCATGGTTTTTCATGATTTTTTATGTCAAATTCTATATACTCCAAACATAGAAATGTTTTTTTTTTCAAATTCCATGATTTTCAAGAGCTGTGGGTACTCTGTTGTTACTTCAGAAGCAAGCCAGAAAATAAGCAGACTGTCATCTGCAAAATGAGGTTCCCCGGAGGGTGAATTTAGTGATGCTACCCTGCACCGCAGGGTAGCATCACTAAATTTACCCTCTGTGAACCTTAATCTGAATCAGGGTCTCAAAGCTAAACAGAAATAGGCACCCAGAGGATAAATTGGCCCACTGTATGGGATAGCATCATCAAATTCACACTCTGGGGACCTCATTTTGGAAATATCAGACTGCTTATTTTCAGGCCTGTTCAGAAAAGAATTGAAATTAAAATATTTACATGGATGCAATTTTTCCAGATAACAGCTCTCTATCAGCATTTCTGAGTGTAAAAAATAGATGTTTTGATTGACGATTCAAATAAAAATGTCACCTATTTTCACTGTAAACATGAATTTAGGGTTGGAATTATTTACTGCACCATTTTTGAGCTGTTTAGTTACTATAAAATTTAAGTTACTAAAGTCTGTTGAAACTTCTAACAAAATGACATAATTTTAGAATTTTTTGCAGAATTTACCTGATTTCAATGTAGAATCAAATTTTCACAGGACGATTTTCACAGCCGCTTTTTAGTGAAGGCAGTGCAAAGTTTGCCAATCCAAGGTGACTTCCTGGTAGGCTGATCTCTAATATTTAGTTATTCATTAAATTTGTTTGTAAGTGTCATCTGCTATTCCTTTCAGGAAAAGAAGAGAGCAATTGGAAAGAACAAAGTTTGAATCTAAACGAGAATCAGAACTAGAACATTTGATGAAGCTTCATAGACAGAGAATAATGCGAGAATTCAATCAACGACAGCTTCACACAATAGAAATTCTTCCAGCTGGTAAAGTGTTTAGTCCCCTGTGGGTTACCATGAGGGGCTTATGGATTGCATTGTCTGTCTTCCTGTCTGTCTGTCTGTCTGTCTGTCTGTCTGTCTGTCTGTCTTCCTGTCTGTCTGTCTGTCTGTCTGTCTGTCCGTCCGTCCGTCCGTCCGTCCGTCCGTCCGTCCGTCCGTCCGTCCGTCCGTCCGTCTGTCCGTCCATCCATCCATCCATCCGTCTGTCCATCTGTCCGTCCGTCCGTCTATCCGTCCGTCCAAGATGGTTGAATGTTGATGTTTCAAATTTTCCATATTAATGCACATCAGATTTTGTCGAAAAAACTTGAATATGGCTGAATAACAGCCATTTTTGTTGTTATTTTTTTGCTTTTTTTTTCATTCTTTTAGAATCTTACCACCACATTATGAAAATATGATGCAGGGCAATTGTTGCAGAAAGAAAAATTAACGATACTTGGATGTTGTTGTTTAAAATTTTTAACATTGACCAGACATTATGAAAATATGATGCACGTCAAATTTTGTAGAAAAAAATCAAATATGGATGAACAACAGCCATTTTTGTTATAATTTTTTTGTTTTTTTTCATTCCTTTAGAATCTTACCACCTGTATCTCCAAAGCGCCATGTGAGCTATTGACCTCACTTGGCATCCCTCATCGTCCATGAACTTTTCACATTTTCATCTTATTTGCTGGAACTACAGAGCTGATATGAACCAACTTTGGCAGGTATGGTCTATGGGATGTCCTCTACACTCGATCCTCTTTTTGTTCCTGTCAGATGAAAAACGTGGACGCTAGAGTCATTCTTTGATTCTGATGGGTTCATTTTCAAAAATCTTCTTCTCTGAAACCACAAGGCCAAATGTTTTGAAACTTCACATGCTTGATGACTGGGACACCCTCTCACATGCTTGATGACTGTAACACCCTCTACCAACAATCCTCATTTAATGTTGATCGGGTTGCAAACATGGCTGTTACCATTGAAACTCAATGGGAAATCACATTTTCATCTTCTTCTCTGGAACTACTGAGCTGATCGATCCAAACTTGGTTGGAATGGTCTGTGGGAGGTTCTCTACAAACTTTCCTCATTTTATTCCCACTGGATGCAAAACATGGCCACCAGAGGTATTCGTTGTTTCTGATTGGTCAGTTTTCAAAAATCTCATCTGAAGCCACAAGGTCAAATGTGTTGACATTTCACATGTTTGATGACTGGAACACACTCAACCAACAATCCTCATTTAATGTTGATTGGGTTGCAAACATGGCCAGAATGGTGGCTTATAGTTACCATGGAAACCCTATGGCAAATCAGATTTTCATCTGAAGGAGCATTACAGACAGCTGCATTCTTTGATTCTGATTAGAATAATTGAGGGATATGTAGTTCTGCCAGGTGAGTGATTAGAGCCTCTAGTTAACATTAATCAGACATGTAAATATGATGCATGTGAAATTTTGTAGAAAAAAATTAAACATGGCTGAATGGCGGCCATTTTTGTAATTTTTTCATATTTTTAGCTCACCAAAGGGAGCTTAACTTATCACTTACCATCCAGCGTCATCATCCGTTGTGAACTTCTCCTCACAAACTACTGAACCAAATTGAACCAAATTTGGTGTGCATGTTCCTTATCGTATGTCAATTCAGGTTTGTTCAAATAAACTTGCCGCGTATACAAGGGGCACCACAAGGGACATAACTCTGATAGCACCCATAAATTTTTTCGAAAATTCGAAAAAATCTTCAGATCCGCCAGTCAGAATCTTTTCATATTTGTTATACAACATCTCTAGGGGGATCAGATTCAAGTTTGTTCAAATCGAGTCCCTGGTTTAAGATTTGGGCTCTCTGTTGGAGTCCAAATTTTAACTTAATGCAATATGTGGAATATTCTTTAAAAAGCTTCTTCTTCAGATTCAAACTTGTTCACATCGAGCTCCTCGGTTAATAGGGAGCCCTAATTTTAACTTAGTGCAATATGAGGAAATGTCTTTAAAAATCTTATTCAGATCCACCAGTCAGAATCCTCTCATATTTGGTTTTCATCATCTCTAGGGGGGGGGGGGGGCAGATTCAAGTTTGTTCAAATCGGGTTCCTCGGTTAATATTTGGGCTCCCTATGGGAGTCCAAATTTTAACTTAGTGCAATATGAGGAAATTTCTTTGAAAATCTTCTTCTTCAGATCCACTAGTCAGAATCCTTTAACATTTGGTATTCTTCATCTCTAGGGGGGGGGCCAGATTCAAGTTTGTTCAAATCGGGTTCCTCTGTTAATATTTGGGCTCCCTATGGGAGTCCAAATTTTAACTTAGTGCAATATGAGGAAATTTCTTTGAAAATCTTCTTCTTCAGATCCACCAGTCAGAATCCTTTTGGTATTTGGTATTCTTCATCTCTAGGGGGTCAGATTCAAGTGTGTTCAAATCGGGTCAGTGCGTTGAAAATTTTGGGTCTGGTTTGAACTTAGAAATTTTTGGACAAAAATTCAGAACAATTTTGGGGGGGATTTTTTGTACGTTTTTAGCCGGACTATTTTGGGTCCTGTTCCAGCTTGGAAATTTTGGACCAAAAATTTAGAAAAGTTTTTTCGGTTTTTCATGCATTTTGTTCAATTTTGAGACTAAAAAATAAAAAATTTAGCCTGAAAATTTTGGTTTCAGACCAAAATTCAGAATAGAGTTAAGTTTGTTCAAAATTGTGTCCCTGGGTTAATATTTGTGCTCTATTTGATCGGGGGGGGGGGGGGGGGGGGGGTGTGTAAGAGTTAAGTTTGTTCAAATTGGATCCCTGGGTTAATATTTGTGCTCTATTTGATCGGGTGGTGACATAACAACCCTTGGAAGTTTGGCAATGCTAGTCTGCAGATGATTAGAATTGGAAGCATTGAAGAAGACCCAGAATAATAATCCTCTGACATGAACACTAGAGTTATGAATAATTTCATGACTTCATTCCTCTTTAGAGTTGATGAACCATGACTAACTGAATGTGATCCAAATAGTTCTTTGAACCACTTTGTCAGGTGTGCGATTAAGGCCCCTTGGGGGCCTCTTGTTATATCTTATGACTCACCGAGAGGCTTGGATGTTGGTGTTTCAAATTTTTGGTAGAGTTTTTTTTTTTAAAAAACTCGACCTTTAGTTTGATGAAGTCGATGTACTGGTTGTGGGAGGGTGGGCAAATGGGTGGGCGAATTCTGGGTGGACATTACCTTTCTCATTAGCATGATACCATTAACAAATATCAATGGAATTAGTACAGTATGTGGAGAGCGGATTGTAACTAAATTACCCATGGATTGGAGTTATCACCCAAACTATAACTTTCAAAGTTTGTATATATCGACTGAAAACACAAGCAATGTTTCAGCCAATGGACCCCGGGTTTAACCCGGAGGTCCATTGGCTGAAACTTTGTTTGTGCCCTTAGGCTTTGCAACAAATTTGCAATTATTGCTTGGGTGGAATCTCCATTCTGCAGGTGATTTAGTGATAATACACTCTCCACATACTGTATGTGTGACTTTCTCAATGATGTCTTCAATGAGTTTGAAAACCATCATGGTTTGATCATACTGAGCAGAGATATGGCCTTTAATTTGCTCATGTTTGCACATTTTCACCTCGTTAGCATGATAACTTGAAACAAATTCAGTAGATTTGGTCGATATTTGGGATATCAGATTTTCCAAACAATATCTGTCCTGAATGAGTTTGAAAAACAGTATAATTTGATCATACTAAGCAGAGTTATTGCCCTTAATTCGTTAATTTCTGCACATTTTTGTGCATTTTTACCTAGTAAATATAGTGCTTTCCCAAAAAAAATTGGACCAGTAAATATAGCAATCACACTTGTTGCTAGAGATTATTGAGCTGTGACAACTAAAATGTGATGTACTGAATTTCTAGACCAATTCCCTTTAGACCAGTTCCCTTTAGACCAATTCCCTTTAGGCCAATTCCCAAAAGACCAATTCCCCTTAGACCAACTACATACTGTTATTGATTAAGGATAAATAAGAAAACATTTATTTACTGATAAGCACTTTATTTAATAAAAAAATATTTATACTCATAACATACAAAAAATATAGGTTTATAACATTTCAGTTTATAATATAAAATATTAACAAGCCAGAAAATAAGCAGACTATCATCTGAAAAATGAGGTCCCTAGAGGGTGGATTTGGTGATGCTACCGTGCACACTAAATTTACCCTCTGTGAACCTCAATCTGAATAAAAAAAATCCAAATCTAGTGGGCCAGTTTAAGTCTCCAACATAAAAAGAAAGAGGTACCCAAAGGATAAACTGACACACTGTATGGGTTAGCATCAGCAAATTCCCCCTCTGGGGACCTCATTCTGCAAATGACAGACTGCTTAATTTCAGACTTGAATATCAATAACATTAAATACATTTATAAATATTTATAAATATATCAAATTATTGATATCAAATTATTTTAAAAGTAGAACACATCAGTTGGTCTAAGGGGAATTGGTCTTTTGGAAATTGGCCTCATGGGAATTGGTCTAAAGGGAATTGGTCTAGTGGGAATGAACCTTCTGATCATGATGAAAGTTAGGGACAAGGTACCCATGAAGCTTCAACTCTTTCTATACTGTTAGGCATAGAGTAACATCCTACATCCAAATGAGGATTTGTATGAAATATTTGATTATCAGTTCTGGTATGAATATGGTAGCAGACTTCCAGGAACATTGGTGTCTGCTGTCAACTCTGTAAGTTGACTGCTTATATTTTTCGTATTCTTTACATCTCAACCTCCATTTTGATATATAATTTGTGAATATTTAATTTGAATTTATGGAATATCAGAGATGGAAATTTCAAAGTAAACAAATTTTCCTTACTTATATAGCACCTTAATTAAATTAAACTATTATGTACTTAGGCTTCCTAGTTTTTTTCTAGAAAAGTCTTCTTAAATTAAGTACTTTATAAAATTTCTCAGTTTTGGTCCTCACGATGCAAAAATTCCTAATTGGACAGAACCCAGACCCTTTCCCAATCAGGGTGTGTAGATCCCCGACAATTACATGAATTTCACTGTATCGCTAAAGTGAGCTGATAAGGGAACTAAAAAATAGTGCACCACAAATATTTAGGGCGATAAATTTTAAAGAATAAAGATCAGCCAACATCCAACTGTTTATTTATTTATTCCATAATTCACGTTTTCAACCACACCCTTTGGATGCTTGAAGAAAGCAACCAACAGCCAAGCCAGAAAATAAGCAGACTGATACCTGCAAAATGAGGTCCACAGAGGGTGAATTTAGTGATGCTACCATGCATCGCAGACTAGCATTACTAAATTTACCCTCTGTGAACCTCAATCTGAATCAGGGTCTCAAACCAAAACAGAACGAGGTACCCAGAGGATAAATTGGCCCACTGTATGGGATAGCATGATCAAATTCACCCTCTGGGGACCTCATTCTGCAAATGTCAGATGGTTTATTTTCAGGCATGCCAACAGCGGGGGTATATAGATTTGTGCCTTGTCCATCTGTCTGTCCATCAGTCCATCTGTCTGTTTGTCTGTCCATCCCAAAAGTCAGTCATGAATAACTTGTAAAGTACTTGGTTGTGACTTGAGATTTGGTATGCAAGTGTATCCCATTGCTAAATACCCATAATGAAATGCAGGTGTCGTTCAAGATTTTATTTCCAGAGTCACTGCCCTTTATGGACTTAATTAATTCATGAATAACTTGTAGAATACTCAATGGAATGACTTCATAGTTCGTGTGTAAGTCTATCCTATTGATGTCTACCCACAGGACAAGGCATATGTTATGCAGTGTATTATTGTAGGAGTTATTGCATTTATGAACTTTGATTTTGTCCATCCCAAAATACAATCATGAATAACTTCTTTAATTAAGGGTGCCTTCATGGTGTAATCAACTCCTCCCACAATTTCTAATGTAGAGAGTTGAAACTTTAGGATACACATGTCTTGCAGATGCACAGCATATTATAAAGTTTGCAGAAAAATATTTTTTTCACAGAATTATCAATGAAATAAAGTCATTGTCACATTTGGTAAAGAGGTGGGGGTACCTTTTTGTGTCACCCTATGGTGACTCTTGACAGTTCTTATGATATATGCCCCAATGGTCTGTAATCTGTCGCAGGTCTGTCATCCTTCAGCATCACCCAGTAATACATGTTTCATTTTTGTAATCCTATCCATGGTATTGCAGGCGGCCGAATATGCCACCCTCGACTTTGCTCTAGTATGCAGTTGATTTCATAAAAAAATGTTAAGTTATATCGCATTTTATTTTTTTTTCAGACCTGATCCACCTTGTTAATAGACAAAACTATTTAGCTATAACTAACCATTGGCATGCAACCAGGGGTGAACAGCAGACTGTATATACCATGAGAACATTTCTTGTTGGGCACTCATAGTTAACTCCCCATTGAAATTATCTTGTTCAACACAATACTTGGGGCATTGACAGAGGCCTGAGATGCAAGTATTTGCATCTTTTTGGTCACCAAAAATTGAAATGTTCTCGCATGGGGCTGAACCATGGTCAGCTATGTGCATCCAGCATCATTGAAATTGTCTCCTTATAACACACTACTTGTGTTGCCGACAAATGCCTCAGATGTGCAGATTTTGCTTTTGATAAAAAAATCAAACTTTTTTGTGTGCAGCAGTGAACCATTGTTGGGTTTGTGTGTTCAGTGATACTAAAGTGCAACCACTTTCTGCAGATCTTGTGTCCTCTTTCAGCCCAGTCCATCCTATGTGAAATACTTGCATACTATTGTATAACAAAATTTAATATGTAATCATTTGTTTGGACTAATGAGTTGTAATACTGCAAAATACATATATTTTCAGTGAACAAGAGGCATTAAATTTTTATTTTTAGCAAATTTTAAGTGTCATCTTCAACACTGCCCTCCCCTCCCAATGTCAGTGCACACCTCCACGTTCTGTACAGGTAGAAGCTGGTTGTTAATTGATTGTAAAATTATTTTATTCTTTGATTTCTCTACTAACACTCTGCACACTGGGGTTTAAATACTAGAGTTTGAAACTGTAAATTTTTTCCTATAATTCAGTCTTGTTTGACAGTGCTCACTGAGCACTCAATCAGTGCATTCAGTCGTGTAATGCTCACTGAGCACTCAATCAATGCACTCAGTCTTGTAATGCTCACTGAGCACTCAATCAGTGCATTCAGTCGTGTAATGCTCACTGAGCACTCAATCAATACACTCAGTCTTGTAATGCTCACTGAGCACTCAATCAATGCACTTAGTCTTGTGATGCTCACTGAGCACTCAATCAGTGCATTCAGTCGTGTAATGCTCGCTGAGCACTCAATCAATGCACTCAGTCTTGTAATGCTCAGAGCACTCAATCAGTGCACTCAGTCTTGTAATGCTCACTGAGCACTCAATCAGTGCACTCAGTCTTGTAATGCTCACTGAGCACTCAATCAATGCACTCAGTCTTGTAATGCTCACTGAGCACTCAATCAGTGCATTCAGTTGTGTAATGGTCACTGAGCACTCAAACAATGCACTCAGTCTTGTAATGCTCACCGAGCACTCAATCAGTGCACTCAGTCTTGTAATGCTCACTGAGCACTCAATCAATGCACTCAGTCTTGTAATGCTCACTGAGCACTCAATCAGTGCACTCAGTCTTGTAATTCTCACTGAGCACTCAATCAGTGCACTCAGTCTTGTAATGCTCACTGATCACTCAATCAGTGCACTCAGTATTGTAATTCTCACTGAGCACTCAATCAGTGCACTCAGTCTTGTAATGCTCACTGAGCACTCAATCAGTGCACTCAGTCTTGTAATTCTCACTGAGCACTCAATCAGTGCACTCAGTCTTGTAATGCTCACTGAGCACTCAATCAGTGCATTCAGTTGTGTAATGGTCACTGAGCACTCAAACAATGCACTCAGTATTGTAATGCTCACTGAGCACTCAATCAGTGCACTCAGTATTGTAATGCTCACTGAGCACTCAATCAGTGCACTCAGTCTTGTAATGCTCACTGAGCACTCAATCAGTGCACTCAGTCTTGTAATGCTCACTGAGCACTCAATCAGTGCACTCAGTCTTGTAATGCTCACTGAGCACTCAGTCATTGCACTCAGTCTTGTAATGCTCACTGAGCACTCAATCAATGCATTCAGTTTTGTAATGCTCACTGAGCACTCAATCAGTGCACTCAGTATTGTAATGCTCACTGAGCACTCAATCAGTGCCTTCAGTCTTGTAATGCTCACTGAGAACTCAATCAGTGCACTCAGTGTTGTAATGCTCACTGAGCACTCAATCAGTGCACTCAGTATTGTAATGCTCACTGAGCACTCAATCAGTGCACTCAGTATTGTAATGCTCACTGAGCACTCAATCAGTGCACTCAGTCTTGTAATGTTCACTGAGCACTCAATCAGTGCACTCAGTCTTGTAATGCTCACTGAGCACTCAATCAGTGCACTCAGTCTTGTAATGCTCACTGAGCACTCAGTCAGTGCACTCAGTCTTGTAATGCTCACTGAGCACTCAATCAATGCATTCAGTTTTGTAATGCTCACTGAGCACTCAATCAGTGCACTCAGTATTGTAATGCTCACTGAGCACTCAGTCAGTGCACTCAGTCTTGTAATGCTCACTGAGCACTCAATCAATGCATTCAGTTTTGTAATGCTCACTGAGCACTCAATCAGTGCACTCAGTATTGTAATGCTCACTGAGCACTCAATCAGTGCCTTCAGTCTTGTAATGCTCACTGAGAACTCAATCAGTGCACTCAGTGTTGTAATGCTCACTGAGCACTCAATCAGTGCACTCAGTATTGTAATGCTCACTGAGCACTCAATCAGTGCACTCAGTATTGTAATGCTCACTGAGCACTCAATCAGTGCACTCAGTCTTGTAATGTTCACTGAGCACTCAATCAGTGCACTCAGTCTTGTTATGCTCACTGAGCACTCAATCAGTGCACTCAGTCTTGTAATGCTCACTGAGCACTCAGTCAGTGCACTCAGTCTTGTAATGCTCACTGAGCACTCAATCAATGCATTCAGTTTTGTAATGCTCACTGAGCACTCAATCAGTGCACTCAGTATTGTAATGCTCACTGAGCACTCAATCAGTGCCTTCAGTCTTGTAATGCTCACTGAGAACTCAATCAGTGCACTCAGTGTTGTAATGCTCACTGAGCACTCAATCAGTGCACTCAGTATTGTAATGCTCACTGAGCACTCAATCAGTGCACTCAGTATTGTAATGCTCACTGAGCACTCAATCAGTGCACTCAGTCTTGTAATGTTCACTGAGCACTCAATCAGTGCACTCAGTCTTGTAATGCTCACTGAGCACTCAATCAGTTCACTCAGTCTTGTAATGCTCACTGAGCACTCAGTCTTGTAATGCTCACTGAGCACTCATTCAGTGCACTCAGTATTGTAATGCTCACTGAGCACTCAATCAGTGCACTCAGTCTTGTAATGTTCACTGAGCACTCAATCAGTGCACTCAGTCTTGTAATGCTCACTGAGCACTCAATCAGTTCACTCAGTCTTGTAATGCTCACTGAGCACTCAGTCTTGTAATGCTCACTGAGCACTCATTCAGTGAACTCAGTATTGTAATGCTCACTGAGCACTCAATCAGTGCACTCAGTCTTGTAATGTTCACTGAGCACTCAATCAGTGCACTCAGTCTTGTAATGCTCACTGAGCACTGTCAAACAAGATTGATTTGTTAAATTCCTAGTTGCATTATGTGAAAAGTTTACAGATTGTCAAAGAAGATTGAAGTGGTTTAATTCCCTATTGCATCATAGAAAATATTTCCATTTGGAAATTAAGATATGGGGGGGGGCGGTGGGGTGGGGTCAGATATGATAACAGAGTATGGTCGATAATCACCAAACAAAGAAAAATTAACGGGGATTTCTAAAGCTTTATATTGTACCTTGAGTGGAACAAGTTACTTTAGCATTGTAGATGACACCTTGTTCCTCTGAAAGGATAATACTATTGAGTATCACATTACAATTTATTATCCATTGTAAACTCCTGGTCTAAACTCATACCCAGAGTATCACATTACAATTTATTATCCATTTTAAACTCCTGGTCTAAACTCATACCCAGAGTATCACATTACAATTTATTATCCATTGTAAACTCCTGGTCTAAACTCATACCCAGAGTATCACATTACAATTTATTATCCATTGTAAACTCCTTGTCTAAACTCATACCCAGAGTATCACATTACAATTTATTATCCATTGTAAACTCCTGGTCTAAACTCATACCCAGAGTATCACATTACAATTTATTATCCATTGTAAACTCCTGGTCTAAACTCATACCCAGAGTCTAAGGTCTTTTTAGCTCAACTTTGACGTAAGTCAAATTTGAGCTTATGCCATGGCCAGTCATCCGTCTGGCCGCCTGTCCATCTGTCCATCAACAATTCAATACGGCTCGGGCTAGAGGCCGAATTTATGAACCGATCTTTACGAAACTTCTTGGGTACCTTTGTTATCACCGTGGGACAAGAACGAGTGTTTTTGGATACGGTCCGAAATTCAAGTTCGCCGCTGGCAGCCATTTTGTTCAAAGTTAGGTGCAATCAGATTTTTGTACAGAACTTTCATATGAAAGCTCTGATTTGAAAATTTTTTTGTATGAATGTTTAGTACCATGGGATACATCACATATAATACGGGTTTTTTCTTATGCGTAAAATTATGCAAATTAGACTAACTTTGATGTATTTAGTGTTACTTTCAGCACTGTAAGTGCAAATGCCAATACGGCTCAGGCTAGAGGCCGTATTTATGAACCGATCTTTACGAAACTTCTCGGGAACCTTTGGTATCACCGTGGGACGAGAACGAGTGTTTTGGGGTCCGGTCCGAAATTCAAGCTGGCCGATGGCAGCCATTTTGTTCAACATTAGGTGCAATAAGATTTTTGTGCAGAATTTCCATATGAAAGTACTGATTTGAATAATTTTTTGTGTGAATGTTTATTGCCATGATATACATCACATATAATATGAGGGGTTTTTTCATGCAGAAATTATGCAAATTAGATGAACTTTGATATTTCAGTGCTACTTACACACAGTAAGTACACATGTCAATACGGCTTGGGCTAGGGGCTGTATTGATGAACCGATCTTTACAAAACTTCTTGGGTACCTTTGTTATCACTGTGGGATGAGAACGAATGTTTTTGGGTGTGATCCGAAATTCAAGATGGCCACCAGCAGCCATTTTGTACCAAAATTAGTGCAATCAGTTTTTTGTACAGAACTTCTGTATGAAAGTTCTGATTTGAATAAATTTTTGTATGAATGTTTAGTAACATGGAATACATCACATATAATACAGGTTTTTTTTCATGCAGAAATTATGCAAATTAGATGAATTTTGATTTATTCAGTGCTACTTATACGCAGTAAGTGCACATGTCAATACGGCTTGGGCTAGAGGCTGTATTTATGAACCGATCTTCACGGAACTTCTTGGGTACCTTTGTTATCACCTTGGGACGAGAACGAGTGTTTCTGGGTGCGGTCCAAAATTAAAAATGACTGCCAGTGGCCATTCTGTACCGAAATTAGGTCCAATCAGTTTTTTGTCAACTTCCATACGGCTCGTATTTATGAACTGATCTTCATGAAACTTCTTGGGTACCTTTGTTATCAACTTGGGACAGGAACAAGTGTTTTTGGGTGCCTTTGTTATCACTGCGCTATGAGAACAAATATTTTGGGGTTCAGTCAGACCCACTCTGGGACTCAAAGATTTCTTTTCTAGTTTAGCATCTGACTGTCACCCACCTTTACAATACTTTACCTATACATTTGTTACAGGCTACGGTCAGTATTTTTGTACAGACTATTACAATACTTTATATATCACATGAAACATGGTTAATTTTCACTAACAACCCATGTCTTATTTCCTGATTATCAACTAGTGTCTAATCGGCACGTGGTCCCATAGCAGCAGCAGCAGCAGCATTGTATTCTTCTGTGTAGTTCACATGACGTCAATTACAACAACAGGCGCAAGTAAAGCACATTCATGACGTCATGGTGTGAAGAATCTGAGCCAACAAACTGATTGTCGGTTGTTTTGGGAGAATTTAGCAACAATGAATTAAATAAAAAGTGTTAAAAAACATTTGAAAATTCATGTGATATACAGAATCTTTAACTCATGATGTTTGGATATAAGATTTTTTGAAACTTGTTTGATGAATTCGATTCACAACTCACCTAAAGGCTCGTTGTGAATCAAATTCATCAAACTCGTTTCAAAAAATCTTATATCCAAACATCACTCGTTTGAGATCCTCTATATGTACCTTTGTTATCAGGTCATTACCTAGATGTTTGTCATTGCTGTGTCACATACTATACAAGTACATGTCTTAACAAGTTGAGCTACAGTGTCATTGACACTTTCATTTGATACTCCTGTCCCACCTTGCCCTCCGATGCTTCTGACATCCATGGTGAAAGTGTATATGTACTGTCCACTTCCCTTTGTAGGACAAGTTGAATCTTACTTAGAAAAGGAGAAAGATGTTGCAGCAGTCAAAATTCAGAAGATGTTTAAAGGGTATCACATTAGGAAAGGTATTTCAGAAAGAAAAAGACTTGTGACTGAGTTGAGGGCAGCAGTCTGTATTCAACGAACAGTGAGTATTCATGTTTTTTTATACCCCGCCGCGAGTGGGTGTATATAGGATTCCTCTGGTATATTTATGACCTGCTGACAGTCATAACCACACCGCTAGTTATTCCTGGTTTCTAAACCAGTGAAAGACTAATTACAAGAATAAAGGCCTCCACAAAGTAGACTTTCTGTTTCTCAGGCCATTTTTTTTTTAAATTGCATGTAGGCAGCTATTTTCTTTTTAATTTTTATATGCCCGTCAATTTTTGATGGACATATTATGTTATGGCATTGTCTGTTTGTCTGTCTGTCTGTAAACAATTTTTGTGTCACCTACTCCTCCAAAGGTTTACATGCTACATTGTTCAAACTTTGCACACATGTTGATCAGTAATTGCTGTTGTGCATGTGACAAGTGCAGGTAACTCTGTTTTGTATTTCCAGAGTTATGCCCCCTTTTAGTACTTAAAAGGTCTCATTTCCTATTAAAAGGTCATTTCCAAGGTTATTGGATATCCTCAGCCAAATGACTATTTTGAGCTATAGTTTTAGTTTTATGGTGGTGTGGATTTAGTAAATAATTCTCTTTAATGGTGATATGGCCAAAATAATCTGTTGATGGTCTTGATTCAAACTGTGTATTGTCAAGTGCATTTCAATTGGGGGTCAAGGTCACATGGAAGTGTTAAATGACTATCCCAGACCTGTTTGGGACATGACAATTTGCAGTTTACAAATGGGACAATTTTTGTGTAAATTTGCTTTGAGGAAGCCTTCTGAAAAAATGAATAAGAAACCCATATGTTTTTTATTTGTCAGAATGATCATGTTATGCTGTAAAATCCTCAGTGGAGGAATGAGAAATTCCTATAACACAGTTTTATCACTATCGTTGCACGAAAATTGGAGATTTATCCCCAAAATGAGAAAATTTTGACCATTTTGAGCCATTTTTTTAGCCATCAACTGTGTCATTCGGCTGAGTGTATTTGAGTGATATTGTAAGATTTTTGTTGTGTACAGTTGTCTCCAGAAAGGGCCATATTCAGAGCTTCCAGAAACTATATACATTGTGAGTATTGTGAATAGGGGAGGTAATTTAAATGCGAAATATCCTCGGCCGTGTTAATCAGAAGCTGAACATTTCTTGAAAAGCCGACATTTTCTCCTGAATAACTGTAACGAGATCAAACATTACAGTATTGTGTCGCCTACTTCTTCAACATTTTACATGCTACATTGTTCAAACTTTGCACACATGTTGATCACCAATTGCCGATGCAAGTAACTCTGTTTTGTATTTCCAGAGTTATGCAACCTTTTAGTACTTAAAACATTACAGTATTGTGACGCCTACTCCTTCAACATTTTACGTGTTATATTGTTCAAACTTTGCATACATGTTGATCACCAATTGCCGTTGTGCATGTGACAAGAGCAGGTAACTCTGTTTTGTATTTCCAGAGTTATGCTCCCTTTTAGTACTTAAAACATTACAGTATTGTGTCACCTACTCCTTCAACATTTTACATGCTATATTGTTCAGACTTTGCACACATGGTGATCACCAATTGCCGTTGTGCATGTGACAAGAGCAGGTAACTCTGTTTTGTATTTCCAGAGTTGTGCTCCCTTTTAGTACTTAAAACATTACAGTATTGTGTCGCCAACTCCTTCAACATTTTATATTGTTCAGACTTTGCACGCATGTTGATCACCAATTGCCGTTGTGCATGTGACTAGTGCTGTCGGTTTACCGAAATTTCGGTTCGGTTTTTGGTTTTTACAAAAAAACGAAAACCAAACCGAAAAAAATGTGCAATGTACGGTTTTCAGTTTTTTGCATAAAACGCCCCTGCCACTGTCGCATACCGTACTGACCACTGTTTAGGCCCCTACTCGTGTTTTTGCCCACCCCCTTACTTTTCTAATATTAGATGTAAGGTGTCCTCCCCGTGTTTAAGCCCATCCCCCAGCTTGGGAAAATCAAAAAGTTCCTAAAGCTTGCCGGTTGTTAGCTTGAAACAAAATTAGGTGAGTAGTTATGTGCAAAATTTACTGGAGATACTGTATTGATTTCATGATATTGTTTGATATCTACTGAAGGAATGGCTCATGTCTTGGAAGGAAAATATGGTATGTGGTTTTATTTAATCAAATTAATATACGACAACTGAAATTGTCCCTGGTTTATTTTGACATCGTTTCGGAAGCTGCTGTCAGCAGGTGAACTGGTTTTCGAATCATGGATTCATTGCACAGGCTCCTGTCAATAAATTTTTAAAAACACGCCCACAGCACTTGTCCCAAAGGCAAAATATGATCAGAAAGATATTTTTCAAACAAACTGTTTAAATGCTTTTCCTGATAACCACTGTTCACTTTCAACTCATGTGCCAGTTCTCTGGTGGCAGATGAAGAGAATGAGCCCATACATGCTGCAGAAACAACAAATACAGCATGAACATCCACTCACGGACTGATTGCATATCAATTAGCCATGTGTTCATTGTTGTCATCTTTCTGAACAACTGGCCACCTAAAAACAGGTGTTCAGAAATGAAAACGTGATAATTAAAATTAAAAAAAATAATAATTACAACCCTGGTATATGGGAAGCAATTGATCATTTGATCAGGACGATGCTTCATAAACTTATTGGTTCAACAAAATATGCTTATTTATCATTCATCACACCCGGCATCATCAGAAGTTGAAAGTTAATTGTAAAAATCTATTTTCTGGATGTTCTCAAGGAAGGCAACTCTACTTTTATAAAGTCCCAATTGTGTGCCGGCAATTTCGTTTTTATGTCCCGTGGGATATTTAAGTGCATTCAGTTTGGGCATAAATACTGAAGAAGATTGTTTCCATTTATTATTTTATGCTCCCCCACAGCAACAAACCAGGTATTTTTAAGCAGACTATTTTGGTAGCGTATTTCAAGTGATGGTTTGAGGTTCTGATGTGACATTCTTAAAGTCCAGTTTCCCCTTCCGCCAAGTTCCGGTTCGAGAGTACATGCACAGAAATGACAATAACAACACATGGTTTTTCCAGTTTTATATTTATTAAAATGACGATCAAAACATAAAATTTGAATGCGAAATGTATGTATAAGATACTCATGTTAATTGTTAAAGCTAATTCTATAATTTGGAGGGAGGTTTCCACAGAGACGTAACATACCCAGTGTGGATACTTTTCTGAATATCTTCCGTTCCGACGCATCCCAACCTGACTTGCAGGCATCATTACTCGTCTTTAAGCCCACCCCAACTTTTTAATTCCTCCACTGCAAGCACCCCCTGGGATTAAACACGGGTCAGTACTGTCCTTTGCGTGAATGTTGCCAATTCTGGACTCCGGTGTCACTAGGATCCGAAATATGCACGATTTACATGGAAGACAGAGTACATGGGGGGAAAACCGAAACCGAGGTTTTCCTCAACAAAAAAAACGAAACCGAACTGGAATTTGAAAAACCTACAGCTCTACATGTGACAAGAGCAGGTAACTCCATTTTGTATTTTCAGAGTTATGCCCCTGTTAGTACTTAAAACATTACAGTATTGTGTCGCCTTCTCTTTCAACAATTTATGTCCTATATTGTTCAAACTTTGCACACATGTTGCTCGCCAATTGCCGTTGTGCATGTGACAAGAGCAGGTAACTCTGTTTTGTATTTCCAGAGTTATGCAGGGCTCGCCTTGAGTAAAATGGTCGGGGCCTAAAAAAAGTGCCCCACATATTGAGGTCGGGGCCTTTTCGGGGCTGATTTCCCATTTTGTCCATTATTGTTAGTGCTTTTTTGTGGAAAATGTTGGGGCTTGAAAAAAAGCCCCCAGCAAGTGCTCCTTGGGGCTGATCTCGGGGCCTGGGCTGATCAGCCCCGACTCAAGGCAAGCCCTGGTTATGCCCCATTTTAGTACTTAAAACATTACAGTATTGTGTCGCCTACTCCTTCAACATTTTACTTACTTTATTGTTCAAACTTTGTACCCATGTTGATCATCAATTGTCGTCGTGCATGTGACAGGAGCAGATAACACCATTTTATTAGCTCAACTTTGGCGAAGCCAAATTTGAGCTTTTGTCATGGCCCGTCGTCCGTCTGGCCATCTGTCCGTCTGGCCATCTGTCCGTCTGTCCATACGTCAACAATTGGATACGGCTCAGGCTAGAGGCCGTATTTATGAACCGATCTTTACAAAACTTCTTGGGTACCTTTGTTATGACCGTGGGACGAGAACGAATGTTTTTGGGTGCGGTCCAAAATTCAAGATGGCTGCCAGCCGCCATTTTGTACCGACGATGCAGAAATCTGTTTTTTGTACAGAACTTCCATATGAAAGCTCTGATTTGAATAATTTTTTGTATGAATGTTTAGTACCATGGGATACATCACATATAATACGGGTTTTTTTCTCGTGCGTAAATTGTGCAAATTAGACTAATTTTTATGTTTTTTGGGGTTACTTTCAGCACTGTAAGTGCAAATGCCAATACGGCTCGGGCTAGAGGCCGTATTTATGAACTGATCTTTACGAAACTTCTTGGGTACCTTTGGTATCACCGTGGGACGAGAATGTGTGTTTTGGGGTCCGGTCCGAAATTCAAGATGGCCGATGGCAGCCATTTTGTACAAAATTAGGTGCAATCAGATTTTTCACAGAACTTCCATATGAAAGCGCTGATTTGAATATTTTTTTGTGTGAATGTTTAGTACCATGGGATACATCACATATAATACAGGTTTTTTTCTCGTGCAGAAATTATGCAAATTAGATGAACTTTGATTTTTTCAGTGCGACTTACACACAGTAAGTACACATGCCAATACGGCTCAGACTAGAGTCTGTATTTATGAACTGATCTTCACGAAATGTCTTGGGTACCTTTGTTATCACCTTGGGATGAGAACGAGTGTTTCTGGGTGCGGTCTAAAATTCAAGATGGCTGCCAGTGGCCATTTTGTACCGAAATTAGGTCTAATCAGTTTTTTGTACACAAGTTCTATACAGCTCGTATTTATGAACTGATCTTCACAAAACTTCTTGGGTACTTTTGTTTTCACCTTGGGACAGGAACGAGTGTGTTTTGGGGTGCCTTTGTTATCACTGCGCTATGAGAACAAATATTTTGGGGTTCAGTCAGACTCACTCTGGGACTCAAAGATTTCTTTTCTAGTTTAGCATCTGACTGTCACCCACCTTTACAATACTTTACCTATACATTTGTTACAGGCAAGGGTCAGTATATATGTACAGACCGTTACAATACTTTATATGTACCTTTGTTATCAGGTCATTACCTAGATGTTTGTCATTCCTGTGTCACATACTATACATGTACATGTCTTTGTCTTGACAAGTTGAGCTACAGTGTCATTGACACTTTCATTTTTAAACGACGAGAATCCTCACTGTTTATAGGTGTTATAATCCTAAAAATGTCCTTTTCCTTGGTGCCACCTATCATCAATCGTTATCAATGAAGTTAACCTGTCAATGAATGGATGCTACCATTGTAAACAGCGAGGAGAATCTTCTGCAGCAGCCTTGCAGCCCTTTAAAATTTATCTTATGAATAAAATGGATACTACCATTTTTTTTATTTTGTAAAAACCTCTGATCGCTTAATATGAAAATGTGAAAACAGGTGAATTACCCTTTACCCCACGCAGGTATGGGAATGGGCGATGATTAGGGGAGTGGGGGGGGGGGGGGATGGACAGTCATAGTCTTTGCAAAAGCATTGCAAAGCCTTTTTACACACGAGGGACAAATTTATTAAATGTAACTTGAGTAGAATATCTGACATAAACCATTTAATTTTTATTTTCTTAACCCTTCGAACCCTGGTGGTATCTTCCATTCCAGAGCAATGAGAGTCCATATTCATTATTTGGGGTAGACCAATCAATATTGTCAATGTGCAAAAATATTGATTGGTCTGCACCATGCATTTATCTTGTAGCCATCCCCCTTAATGACATTTTGATGTAGCTTATGACCCGGCCAGAAAAACTACCTCTGCTGTTCAAAGGGTTAAGTTTGCATTGGTTATAAAAAGAGACCATGCATCAGCCAAAAGGACCATGTTGGTGGGTCTGAGAAACAGATTTTTAACTTTTTAGGCCTTAAAGGATAATATTATGCCGCAGAGTAAAGTGACCAATCACAAGCTTTTAATACCAACCACTAAAACAAATTTTACTTAAATTCCTGCAGTATCCTATTCTAAGTCTCAAAACATACCTGTTACAATGTTAAAAAAAAAATCACTTCATTATTCAGTATCTTAACTTTTAGTTAATTATTTTATCAATTTCATGAATTGTTTAAAAATTATTTTAGAGATTCTTCTGCACTCTTTGGGAAAGGGTCCAGGGCCCATGCAATTAGGAAAATTTGCATTATGACAGCTCTAATTGGGAATTTGTTTGGGAAAAAAAAACATGCAAAGAATGAGAAATATTACCTTCATGTTGAATTGGGATGTTTAACATTAATACAGAAACTACTACATGTATTGAGTTTTATAACAAACAGTTGAATGAAATAGTGATCAGACTCTGTAATCTCTATAATAAATTGTTCTTATACTATAAACAGGACTTATATTTCGACGAGCATCCGAGAATCGATTCGCATAAAGATTCGCGCATTAAAACCGGCGAGAATCCATGTAGATTCTTGCTGCACCTCTGCTATGATTCGCGTGAAAAAAATTGAGTCAATTTAACCCTTTAACTAACACAACGGCAACAAATTAACCAATAGAAGGCTAACATGACCTGAAATATCCTGACACTTTGTCAATAAAATCTTACAAATATGGCTGTCATTGGAACTGGCTCATTGAGCCGGTTCCAATGACAGCCATATTTGTAAGATCTTATTGGTAAATATTGTTCATTTAATTATTTTATCATTTTTTTTATTATTTATTGTTTAAAAATTATCAAATTTAGTTTTAAAAATTAAAAAAGTGTGTTGGGTAAAAGCTTAACATGTGTTATCAGTATACAACAGTGGTTCAACCTTGGTGGCGTCATGGGATCCTGGGACACTCCTAGTAGGTATGGATTCTCACAACCATTTTCTCGAGAATCCAAATGGATTCTCACAAATTTAGACGAAATATAAGCTCTGATAAAATGATGAAGATATTTATGCATTTTGCAACCCTTCATCAGTCAACATTCTTCTACCCTTCATCAGTCAACATTCTGCTACCCTTCATTAGTCAACATTCTGCTGCCCTTCATCAGTCAACATTCTGCTACCCTTCATCAGTCAACATTCTGCTACCCTTCATCAGTCAACATTCTGCTACCCTTCATCAGTCAACATTCTGCATTGCTACCCTTCATCAGTCAACATTCTGCTACCCTTCATCAGTCAACATTCTGCTACCCTTCATCAGTCAACATTTTGCTACCCTTCATCAGTCAACATTCTGCTACCCTTCATCAGTCCACATTCTGCTACCCTTCATCAGTCAACATTCTGCTACCCTTCATCAGTCAACATTCTGCATTCTGCTACCCTTCATCAGTCAACATTCTGCTACCCTTCATCAGTCAACATTCTGCTACCCTTCATCAGTCAACATTTTGCAACCCTTCATTAGTCAACATTCTGCTACCCTTCATCAGTCAACATTCTGCTACCCTTCATCAGTCAACATTCTGCTACCCTTCATCAGTCAACATTCTGCTACCCTTCATCAGTCAACATTCTGCTACCCTTCATCAGTCAACATTCTGCTACTCTTCATCAGTCAACATTCTGCTACCCTTCATCAGTCAACATTATGCTACCCTTCGTCAGTCAACATTCTGCTACCCATCATCAGTCAACATTCTGCTACCCTTCATCAGTCAACATTCTGCTACCCTTCATCAGTCAACATTCAGTAGCTTTGCAGTTGTGTCAGGTAAGTCTTGGTTGCCTATATAGGCATCCAAGACTTGCCTAGAAACATCTGATAAGGTTCTTGGGATGTAACTTGCAAACATCTCTAAAAACTACCTGCTGAGGTACCTGTTTTCTTGCATTACAAAAGGATGGAAGTCAAAATGAGACCTTCAAGAGGTAAAGAAGAATTAAATTTTTATTTGTATGAGGACTGAAATTGGGAAATTTTTGGTTTGAATTGGGAAAAATCATGCCAATATGCCATTGGGAAAGGGTCCTATGTTCGGCCCCTATAGACACCCCAAAAAATCCCTGAAATGGGATGACGAAAAATAATAATAAAAATAAACAAGTTTAGTCTGCATTATTGTGCAGCTATTGTTTGCACATAATATATTTTATAGTTCTTCTTGAAAAGTGTCAGTTTATTGTTTATTGTAAAAACTGAAAGTTTTGGGGGGTAATTTGTCTTTTTGATTTGAATTTTAACAGCATACTCTGTTACATCATTTTGTGAATCTGTTAATGAACCTGAAAGTTTTACAGAACATAATTTACAATTAATTCTTTACCTTACATGAATAACAAATGACTGTTACAAACAAATTTCAGGAGTGAAAATATTTTGTTTGAAAAAATAAAAATGGAACTGAAAAAACCTTGTTTTTTAATGGAACCAAAACCAAATTACAATTTCAGAACCAGACAGTTCTAAACTTGCTACTTTTATTGATTAGCTAGTGAGGCTATGTACGGATTCCTGTCATTTGGTTGACTGAGTATCAATTTATCTTCTATACTTTCCACAAACAAAAATATGGTCAGACTAACACGAATTAGAACGCCACCTTTATGTGGCCTGAAGTTGAGTTTGTACAATTCCCAAGATTTAGAGTTTCTGATCAAATGCTGTATAGAGGATATCTAGTGTTTTTGAGAGGATACCGAAAAATTATCTCATGAGTGACCAATACAAATGTTTATTTTGTGCGAGCGAAAATATCCATTTGTCCCATCACAAATGAGATAATTTTCAGCATCCACTCAAAAACACTAGATTTTCTTTTTATTATATGCTTTTTATAAGAATCTGATAATTCCACTCGTTTCAACCATGAATTGATGCATGAAAGTAAACAGCACATTGACTCATTGATATGCGGAAGTGATTTGATTGATACTTGGAACAGATAGAGTCTTGCGATCTGATTCAGCTGGCAGGTTTCTAGTCCAAACATGGCCTGAAAGTCTGTAATATAAGTTTTTGGTTTGGTACGTCCTTTGAAAGGACGTACCAAACCAAAAACTTATATTTAGGACTTTCAGGCCATGTTTGGACTAGCGGGTTTCATGCATCAATTCAAGTTGAATAAGTGTTGAATTTTTGCTGGAAATGATCGGTATCCACTCACAAACACTAGATTTTCTTTTCATTATATGTTTCTAGAACAAATTCATCATTTCCAGTGATAATTTGGCTCGTATTCACCTTGAAATGATGCTTTGAAGGCCGCCATTGTGATTGATACAGTGAAAGTGAAAATTTCTATATCTTCACAGTGGGGGGATACGATTTCTATCTTTCCACAATTTCTTCGATAATCTATCGCTTAGCACATGATAAAATGTGATATCTATTTCTTCCATTGAAGTTAAATAAATATCACTTTGATATAGGAATCGGTTCGGTAAATGGTTTCCATGGTAACTGAGCCTAATGCTAAGACCTGACCTTCAGATAAGTATAAATTATCAATTTTTGATGTTCTGAAATTATTCTTATGCCACCGAAAAAAAAAATGTTCGGGCACATATAGTGTTTGTCATTTCCATCTGTCAGTGCATCAGGAAGATTTTTGTGTCCGCTCCATAACTCTGAGCTGCTTCATTGGATTTTGTTGAAACTTGGCATACATGTAGCTTATGGGGAGACAACGTGTCACGCACAAATTCCTTTTTTGTTCAGTGGAGGTCAAGGTCACAGATCAAAGTCATAGTTCGGGGGCATCCGTGGCTGTGCGGTCACTGTTAGTCTTGTTGTCTTTTACATTTCTGCAAAAACATAGTATTTTTACCTGCATCGCCAGCGGCAGAGCAGGTCTAGTAACCACTCGACTCCGTCCGTCAGTCTGTCAGTCCATCAGTCCATCAGTCCATCAGTCTGTCAGTCCGTCATTCCATCTGAAACACTTTTTCCGTCAAGGTTTTCTTGGCTTCTATGAAAGGAAATGATTTTATATTTCGTCTGCTGCTTCATAATGAGTTGTATCGTGTAAGCAATTTTCAGATCTGCCGTGCAGCCACTTCCTGTTTGCCGATACTTTGAAATTTTACTGTACCCACTGAACACTGAAATTTTTCGGCAAACTTATTTCGGCTTCTATGCAAGGGATTGATTTTATATTTCATCTGGAGCCTGATAATGATCAGTTGTATCGTGTATGCAATTTTCAGATCTGCCGTGCAGCCACTTCCTGTTTGCCGATTCAATTGCATGCAGCGACGCAGGTCCAGACCCGGTATTGGTTTTGGCTTGTTAATGTACAGCTCTGCCTCAAAATGATCACAGAGATATGTAATATTTGAGAAGCTTGTTAAAAACAGATTGTGCAATACTTGTTCATGTAAATGTTATTGCAAACATTTTCTATCAGAAATAATGGCGAGTTGAAGAAAATAATACTTGTTCTGAATAGCTTGGAGCACAAAAGGCTGGTACTATTCCTGTCCTGTTACATGTTGACTGGTTGCTTTAAAAAGCACTCATCTTTCTTCTCTACTGATTGAAGACACTTTTTCATTATTGCCCAATGTCGTTGCAAGGTATTACCAACTGAACTGCACAGTATAATGCCCACCCACTTTTTCTACAGTGGTACCCATGTAATTCGATATCTCTTTATTGAATAATCTGGTTAATTGCATATAACCTAGAAACACCAAACCTTTGACCATACCATTCAACATACAAACCTACACTGTTATTAGGTTAAAAAGTAAACTCCTGTTAATTGGAAAAAATGGGGAATTCACTGTTTGTCAGAAAAACTCTTTCACAGAAAGAGGTTTTTTTGACAAACAGTGAATTCCCCATTTTTATATACAGTAGAATCCTGTTAATTGAATATCCATTTTGCCAGTGAAAATTATTCAATTAACAGGAGTAAACAATTAACAGGGATTCGGTCAGTTTCCTATGTTCTGGAGGTAAACTGAGCATTTATTCTATTATATCTTGTTTGACAGAGCTCATAGAGCTCTGTCAAACAAGATATAATAGAATAAATGCCTGTATTGGATGCAGTGAGGCCAAAAAGGTTGATAATAAATAAGGGAAATTTGGTGCGTGTCACAGTAATTTTTTCACCACATTACAAAAATTTATATACAATTAACAGGAGTTTACTCTACAACCCATATGCAATTAACAAATCAAAATTTGTACTGAAGCTATGGTAAATGGTTTTGTGTTTGAAAATCATATTCAATTAACAGGGATATACAATTAAGCGATATCCAATTAAGTGGGTTCCACTGTACCTATTTGGCTCCAGTTAATCTACAGTATGTGGAGAGTGTATTATCACTAAAACACCCGCAGAGTGGAGATTCCACCCAACCAATAATTGCAAATTTGTTGCAAAGCATAACCAGCACAAGCAAAGTTTCAGCCAATGGACCTCCGGGTTTAACCCGGAAGTACATTGGCTGAAACATTGCTTTTATTTTTTTGTCGATATGTACAAAATTTGAAAGTTATAGCTTGGGTGATAGCTCCACTCTGCGGGTGATTTAGTTACAATCCATTCTCCACGTACTGTAGTTTAGGCATTTTATCTATTATTTATTTATTGACAGTGCTCTATGAGAATATTATTTATTTAAAATACAAATTATATTTCTGGTATTATAGGTTAGGAGGTGGTTAGAACGAATCAGAAAGAGAAGGAAAGAAGATCCCAAGTATTTGAAAGCTCCTGGTCTTGATGATGCACGAAGAATAGATCTACAGCAAAAGATTATTGAATGGAGAGAACTGAATCCTGTAAGTCTAATGGGGATGAAAAAGGTGGAGTATTGCAAGTTGAATTTGAATACATAGTTTGTTATCACTACAGATTTTCATTTACCATTTCAACCTGTTAGGAAATAAATTACCCGGTACCATATTTACTCTATGTATTGGGACACTCTATGATTTAGGACACACATTTTTTCCAGAAAACTATACTTTTTTTATGCTCCAAAGTTTGGGACATTCAGGAGATTTGTTTCCAGTTGGCCCATCGCTAGTAGCAGACGACACTCATAAAAAAAATTCTTGAGTAACTAAAAATTTTCATTTTTTGCTTCCAAAACATAGCTTATAATCCCTCATTGGAACGAGCGCAATGCGCACGTTCCAATGAGGGATCATAAGCTATGTTTTGGAAGCCAAAACTGAAAATATAAAAAAAATTGGACGGCGATATTTTTATACTGTACCAATGACCCAGACATAGCTGGTGCTAACTCTTAAAAATATAGGGCCAAACACAAATTTTGCCCCCCAATCCCCAAAATTTGCATCTAAAACCAAAGAAATCATGTCCTGAATGGCCGTCCATACTTCACCTCTACTGCGCATGTGCAGTGTCAAGGACATCCTGAAATTGGCGCCATTAATCATTCTTTGTTTGGCCCTTCATCAGTTAACATCTGACTGATCTTTGTGCTTGTAAATCTCAGTTTAAATGATGCCAGACACATAAATATTAGAGAAATGGTGATTCTAAGGAGGATATAGAAGGAGGAGAGGAAAAATGAGTGACAGAAAATAATCAGGGCTGTAACTTAAAATTTTTAAATGAAATTATGTTAAGTTACCTATTTTCGAGGCAAGAGCCTGTTGTTGTCATTCTTGTTATCAAGTTACACTGCTTGTTCAGTGTTTTCCGCTCTCCCTATCCTTTAAGTCCCCCCTAGCTATTCTCCCATGCTTTTGGCATATTTTTGGTAATTTTATTACTAAAATTTCTTGGGAGTTTTAGCTGGATAACAGAATTAATTCTGTTCTTTTCCCCATGTTTACGTCTTCACCTATGGGTGGTTAGGCATAGTGTTCTGCATCTACCATCTGATGTTCTGCAGTTTCTTCCCTGGAAGTCTCTGTTTTGCATCAGATAGTGTATTATTGGTAACTGATTTCGGGCCAGGGTTATCAGTGCCTGGAGTCTTGTTTCTGGTGTTTTTACACTTCTTGTTTACATTAACAACAGCCCTCTGTGTGAGGGGGGATTTCTTAAAAATAATATCTTGATGTTAGTTTAATCATTACTAGATACATTATTATTGTTTGTAAGTGTTGCATTAATTTTTTAAAATATTTTTAAAATCTTTGCCCACACTTAGGCTTGGGATCCATTGGGGCTCAACGTTACTTTTCAGAAACTTGGGCTTTTCTGAAAAAATATTTTTTCAAAATTTTTTGATTTCAATTATTTTTTCTATGTTAATGGATCATGTTATTATGTATTTTGATTGTCAGGGGTTGGTGCGAGTACTAGGACTTTGTTTTCTTTTCACATTGAAAGGATATTGTTCAATTGTAATAAGAGGAAATCTTCCTCTGACTTTCATAATCATTGTATAAATATAGTCAGTGTACTCTCACTAACTCCTGTTCCGTATGTGTTAATTTTGATGACAACATGGGAAGCGTGTGTCACGGTATGTTAGTGGGGAAATGGCCATTCCGGTCCTTTCCCCGCAGGGTCACTCTAGTTTATCAATCTCTATTTCAGACGATCAAGAACAGGGTGATGTATCCGTGATGTCTTCCAAAAGTGTGCCTCCGTTATCACAATTAATGAAGAGCTAGCGGAAAAGTGCTCATGAAAATACGTCAATTGCCTAAGAGGTCCCTAGTAGGATCGACGGCCTTTGACGTCCACTAGCTCGCCCGGTGTAGCGTCCATTCATCGAATGGTTCGGCAGCCGGGTTCGTCCGTTGCGGTCCAGAAGGAGTTTTGGGTGATGCGAGCACTATAAATCAACCAAATGCACACCCAGTGACGGCGGATTAGAGGAGAGAACGGAGGAAGCCTTTTAGTCCGGTTCCTAGCTCGTCCAGGTCCATCCGGACAGCGAGCGAGAGAGGTCCCTCTCTCGTACAACAACATCTGGCCCCAGATGTTGTGGTACAAAATGTTTCGCATTCGGAGCATACGTCCGCCGCTCGGGACGCTTCGTTAGATAGACAGCCCGGAGAGACTGTCAATAAGGCTTCCTCATCCTCATGGTAGCGCACACGACCGCTCTTGGCTACGTGACCTCGGATATCCAGTCAACTTCGCCAATCAGAGAATCCTCGGCGACCAGGTCACGCCATCCGATAGCCAGGGACACGAGGCCTGGAGACTCCGGACGTTCGCATAAGAAAGTATGCGGGAGTCAACGTACACGGAGCTTCCAGCGGCAAAGCATCGTAAGACCACTACTGCACAGGCCTCGGTGACGGACGTGCTATCCCAAATAGCACAACTTATCGCAGCATCCCAGCAACGACAGAATCTCTGTCGCATCATGTAATATCCGACGACGCTGGGTCGGGACGCTCCGCGGAAGCACGGACGTCCGAAAATTTCATACGGTTCGACGGGATGTCGAAAGGGATTCGGTGGATTTCGAGCTTTCCCTTTCGGAACAACATAAGCTACTGTATATGTCATCCGACTTCATCTTCTAGAGGTTCTTCGTCGGACCAGAATGCTGCGATGCCGGATAAGAAACTGATAGCGTCGGTGGACACAGAAATTTTTGGTTCGGTTCAGGGACATCGTCCCTCAGTTCTGACACAGTCCAATAATGTCTCAGAAACTTTCGATTTATTGAACGACGCTATATATATATTTTTTATATGCTTGCTATTTACAAGCATGTCTGGTTTCTTGTTTGCAAAGTTACTGAGATGTCTTTCAAAGTGTGCCTCTGTCGTCATAGTTAATGAAGAGCTAGCGGCAATTAGTGCTCATGGAATACGTCAATCGCCTAAGAGGTCCCTAGTAGGATCGACGGAGTTGACATTCGCTAGCTCACCCGGTGTAGCGTCCATTCATCGAATGGTTCGGCAGTCGGGTTCGTCCGTTGCGGTCTAGGAAGGAGATTTGGGTGATGCAAGCACTATAATAGACTTTAGTACACACCCAGTGACGACGGATTAGAGGAGAGATCGGAGGAAGCCTGTTAGTCCTTTTCCTAGCTCATCCAGGTCCGTCCGGGCGGCGAGCGAGAGAGGTCCCTCTCGTACAACAACATATGGGACCAGATGTTGTGGTACAGACATTTCGCATTCGGAGCATATGTCCGCCGCTCGGGACGCTCCGTTATATAGACAGTCCGAGTGACTGTCGATAATGCTTCCTCATCCTCACAGCAGCGCACACGACCGCACATTGGCTACGTGACCTCGAGTATCCGGCCAGCTTCGTCATTCAGTGATTCCACGGCGAACAGGTCACGCCATCTGGTAGCCAAGGGACACGAGGCCTGTACACTCCGGTCGCTCGCATAATAGAAGTATGCACGGGGTAACGAGCACGGAGCTTCCAGCGGCAAGGCATCGTAAGACCGCTTCTCCACAGGCCTCAGTGACGGACGTGCTATCCTAAATAGCACAGCTTATCGCAGCATCCCAGCAAACGACAGATTCTCGGTCGGATCAGGAATAATCCGGCGGCGCTGGGTCGGTGCGCTCCGCTGTTGCATCAGGTACGGACGACCGAACATTTCATAGGGTCCGACAGGATGGCGAAAGGGATTTGGACGATTTTGAGTTTTCCCTTTCGGAACAACAGAAGCTGCCATACATTTCTTCCGGCATTATCTTCCGAGGTTGTTCTGTCGAACTACATTGCTGCGATGCTGGATAAGAGACTAATAGCGTCATTGGATACGGAGTTTTGGATCGGTTCAGGGACATTGTCCCTGAGTTGCCGACGCAGTCTAATAATGTCATTAGAACATTCGAATTATTGAACGACGCTATATTTAAGCTTGCTACCAAACATGCTAGTCTAGTTTCTTGTCCGCAATGCTCTATTCTGCCTTTCATCAATTCTAGGGAAATAAATTTTTGTTGGCAGAACTGGGCATACCGAGAGTTCCTATGCGTCTAAGACGGCGAGGTTGAACACTGGGAATTATCTTTTTCGCCGTCTATGTCAATTCCAACCACGACGTTGGAAACGACAATGATGTCTAATAGACTTAACTTAGATGCTTTATCATACGTAGACCACCTTACTGAGGCGTTATCATTACGTCTTCAAGAGAAAGAATTCCAGGATATGATCCTCAATGAGATTTCTTTCAGGGACAGTAGTTTTCCACGTATAACTCCGCCCTTCAGTGGCAACCTGGAGTTGGTTAGACGTGATGCAGCCCTAGCTATATCCACGCACGTGGATAGTAAGGTGAAGAACTCTCTCAGAGTCGCTTCGGTCTCGGAGAAGCTTCTCTTCGACGGCAACCTTTCAGTAATCTTTGAATTGCTCGATATACACGTTCTCTTGTCAATCAAGTGTAACAAGAGATTCAGACGTGGGCAAACATTCGGTGGTTGACTCAGAGAGTTCCACTGTAGTTGCCGGATCCGAGTTTTTCGATTATGACGGATGCCAGTCAAACAGGTTGGGACACAATATTGATCCCAACGGATTCGAAGTGCCAGGGTCTTTGGGTTCCGCAGTTTTTAGGCAAGCACTTAACTTCCAAGAAATGATATTATTTTGGCTTGCATTACGTCATTGGATGAACATTATTCAGTAACGCATGTCCAAATCCTGTCCGATAATACGACAGTAGTTGCGTATATCCGGAACCAGGGAGGCACTCATTCGGTTCCGTTATTGATTTTAACGGAAAGAATCCTTCTGTTTGTTATAGAACACCAAGTTCTGTTTCGGTCCGTCATATTCTGGGTCGTCGGATCGTATTAGCAGACTTCCTTTCACGTAAGGGTTGTTCGTTGCCGTCAGAATGGACTCTCAACAAACAGGTATTCAATCAGATTTGCTACCAATGGGAGCGCCCAGTGATAATTTATTTGCGACACAACTCTCCAATCAATTGCAGACGTATGTGTCACCGTGTCCGGATCCCCGAGCATATGTAGTTAACGCTCTATCGATCAAGTAGGACGGTATGATAAGATATGCGTATCCTCCAGCGCTGTTGATTCAGCAAGTATTGCTAGGATTATACATTCACAATACAATTCTGTTGGTAGCATCTCTGTCTCCACAGAGACGGTGGATAAATTTACTTCGATGTCTGCTGTGGGAATTACCGCGGAAACTTCCTCCACGAGAGGATCTTTTTTCGCTAGGGAAATCGTGTCAACTTCATCACAACCTGCAAGGTCTCAACCTTCACGTATTCCGTTGTGCGGTCCTTCTTGCATGGCAAGCATTGTACAGGACGAGCAGTGGACGCGATTTCTAACTGTAGGAGGACCTCCTCTTCGCTATACTATGCGGCTAAAGTGGAGGTTCTTCCGTCGTTGGTGTAGGGATCTTTATGTTGATATTTTTGATCCCTCCATACCAGACATTGCAAACTTTCTAGTATACTGGTTTGACGAGATCAACTGCAGCCAGTTACTTTTAAAGGTTATAGGTCTACGTTATCTGATACCTATGCACACCATGATAGTTTACAATTGAGCCTAATGTCTCTTTATCTAAGTTAGTTTGAAACTTTTCGATAATAGACCTAGAATCCTTAGATTAATTCCTATACGGAATTTAGCTTGGGTCCTTATTAACTAAAGCAACCATTTGAACCTCTTGAGACAGTAGTTTCAAATTCTGGCCTTTAAGGCAGCGATTCTCTTAGTCTTCTCTTCTGCTGAAGAGTCAGTGAGCTTCATGCACTATCGGTGGACGATTCTCACTTTCGTAGTATCGGGAACTCTATTACCTTTACTACTAATGTTGTATTTTTGGTTAAGAATCAGGCTCCTAATGATATCCGGAACCTATTGTTTTTAAGGTCCTTCCGTCTTCGAACGGGCATAGGCCTTTACTCTGTCTGGATAGACCTTTATGTATTTATTAACAGATCTCAGTTTATCAGTAAGGACGTAAAGCTTCTTCTGGCTCTAATGCTTAATAGAAAGATCATTACGGTCCATTCTATTACTAAATGCATTCAATTAACTCTCGGTACTGCTTAGGATAATCTATCCTTAACTCAGCAGTCTGTGCTTAAGATTTCGGCTCATGAAGTAAGAGCTCTTCAACATCTTGGGCTTACGAAAATAGTGTTGCTATTATAGATTTAAAGTAGGCTGCATATTGGTCTCAGCCATCCACATTCACAAATTTTTATCTCAGAAATATCGAGTCCATTTCTGGAGGCCTGCATTATTTAGGTCCATTATCGGCTGCTCAGAATGTCGATCACTTAACAATTAAGCAACTATAGCTATGTAGGCTTTATGTTCCGGCAGTGACTCCGTCCTGCTGCCCTCTTCGCTCTGGGCTATTTGACCCAGGGCAAGAAAAAGGGGGGGGGGGGGGGGCGGAGGGTGTTCCCTTGGGTCACCTGTTTTATTATGAAAACAAGGGGATACCTCCTCCGGAGTCAGTAATTCTGAGCTGTTACTGGGATGGTTTTTTAAGTGAAAAGTTATGTTTTAAAATTCATTCATGTCATAGTTTTAAAGTATAGCATTTGAATATGTCACGTGTCAAACGGGCGTTATTATTCGATCCTCGGACACTTTTAAAAGAGTATAAAGAGTCTCAATTCTCTGGACTAACTTTATTTATTGGCTTACTTTAAAAATAATTAGTATAAGAATTATACTGGATATTAATAGAGAATATGGATGTTATGATGCTCAATTATAGAAGGTATTGTGTCTTTCTAATTTATCATAAATAAGAAAGATACATGTGAAGCCTAATTCTCCTTTTCTCCTCCAGGAGATGACTCTATTTTATATAGTTGAGCTTATTGGATTTTTCTCTATGTCCTGGGCCCTCCAGCCTTTTTACTGTTCAGCTATGTCTGGGTCATTGGTACAGTATAAAAATCTTAAAAAATTTATAGTAATTTATATATTTTTTATACTTACCAATGACCCAGACGGGGATGGCCCTCCCAGGAGTTGGGAACTCATACCTCCCCGCTGAGGACATAGCGCTTACCAGGCACTGATGGTAAGAATGATTAATGGCGCCAATTTTGGGACGTCCTTGACACTGCGCATGCGCAGTAGAGGTGAAGTATAGAGGGCCATTCAGGACATGATTTCTTTGGTTTTAGATGCAAATTTTGGGGATTGAGGGGCAAAATTTGTGTTTGGCCCTATATTTTTAAAGAGTTAGCACCAGCTATGTCTGGGTCATTGGTAAGTATAAAAAATATATAAATTACTATAATTTTTTTAAGTTTCGTATATAGTGATGGAAAACGAATCACACACAACTTTATTCAGCATCAAATCAAGACCAGGCTGTGTTCTTTCCTCACTTTCTAAGAATTGGGACACCTGTGAAAATAATTATTTTTAGCTGTCCCAATACGTAGAGTAAATACGGTAATAACTTTTTGCGCAAAGAAAAAGTTTACCAACCCTAAGTATGAAACAAAGTAAGTATGGAATCCAGAAGAAGGTCAGTAATAACTTTATAGAATAGCCCTGGAGGGCTGTAGAATTAAATTATTTAGGAACCTACTTACAAATTGAAAATAGGCAGATTCATATGCCTGTTGATAGTAGTGCGTTAGAAATACCATTTAGGAATTGAAGGATTAACTCCTAGCATGCTGCTGGTGGATATTCCTGCCCTGGACAGGATTTCTCAAACCAGTGAAATAAGTATATTTTGGTCACATTTAATCAAATTTTCCCTTGCAAGTGTATCAGAGTTTTCTCAATATTGATTTACTGAGTTAAATTTAGATGGATTTTTCATCATATCTAGTCATGGCTTCTTAGGCTTCTTCATAAATATTATATGAGAAAAACACTCATTTCATATTCTATTTATCATATGACACACACACGCACAAATTAGCCACTTAGTATGACCCTTTAACCCATCACCTAACTTGAGTTGAGGAAGGCACTTGAAATAAACATCCGCGTATAACTAAATATTTTCATTTTTTGCTTCCAAAACATAGGTTATGACCCCTCATTGGAACGATCTCATCAACCTCGTTCCAATGAGGGGTCATAACCTATGTTTTGGAAGCAAAAAGTGAAAATATAAAAAAAAATGAATGGCGTTTTTCTTGCAGGTAAAAGATTAATACAATATAACCCACCCTAAATAGGACAGATAACGTAAATACTGAAATTATGCAAATGTAACCCAGTTGTATTTTGTTTAGCCAATCAAATTGTCCAGTTTTGAAATTGACCAATGAAAGCTCCCAACTCTAATTATGCAAATTATGAAAATGTGGCCCAGTTGTATTTTGTTCAGCCAATCAAATTGTCTAGTTTTGAAATTGACCAATGAAATTGACGGAAGGCTTTATTTATCACTGATTAATATGAAAACAAAATATCAAATGTTTTAAAGTGAACAAAACGGATGAGTCATATAATAAATATGTATATTCCAATAAGACTAAAATCCTCCCCTATGATTGGATGAGGGCTCATGAAGTTTTTTGTGTTTACAGCTCCAGTAGCATATGTTACCATTTGACGTCACCATGCAAAATATTTGAAATGATGCCGTTTTGGAATTATTTCATCAACAGAGTTACTTACGAACCACTTCATATTTTTATACTGTACCAATGACCCAGACTTAGCTGGTGCTAACTCTAACAAAACCAGGGCCAAACACAAATTTTGCCCCCCAATCCCCAAAATTTGCACCCAAAACCAAAAGAAATCATGTCCTATAGGACCTCCATACTTCGCCCCCCACTGCGCATGCGCAGTGTCAAGGACGTCCCGAAATTGGCGCCAATTATCATTCTCTGTTTGGCCCTTCATCAGTCAACATCTCACTGATCTTTGTGCTTGTAAATCTCAGTTTAAAGGATGCCAGACACGTAATTTTTGGAGAAATGGTGATTCTAAGGAGGATATAGAAGGAGGAGAGGAAAAAGGAGTGACAAAAAATAATCAGGGCTGTACTTAAAAATTTTTATGAAATTATGTTAAGTTGCCTATTTTCGAGGCATGGGCCTCTTGTTGTCATTCTTGCTAAAATGTTGCACTGCTTATTCAGTGTTTCCTCTCCCCTGGCCTTCTAAGTCCCCCCTTGCAATTCTCCCATGCTTTTGGCATATTTTTGAGAAAGTTCATTTCTAAAATTCTCTTGGGAGAGTTGCTTGGTTACAGAATGTTTTCTGTTATTTTCCCCATAGTTACGTTTTCACCCATGGGTGTATAAACGTTGTGTTCTGCATCTTCCATCTGATGTTCTGCAGATTCTCCCCTGGGAGTCTCTGTCTTGCATCAGATAGAGTGTAATTTTGATGACTGATTTCGGGCCAGTTTTTTCAGTGCCTGGAGTCATGTTTTCTGGTGTTTTACACTGTTTGTTTACATTGGCAACAGCCTTTTTTGAGGGGGGCTGTTTGCCTTTGGTGTAGTTTATCTCACTATTAGATACATTTCTATTATCCGTAAGTGTCTCATTAATTATTTAATATAAATTTAAAATTTTTGACCACACTTTGCCATCGGATCCATCGGGGCTCAACGTTACTTTTCAGAAACTTGGGCTTCGCTGAAAAAATATTTTTTCAAAATTATTTTGATTTACAATTGTTTTTTCATTTATTAATGGATCATGTTATTATGTATCTTTGTGTCAGGGGTTTGTGCGAGTAACTAGGACTTGTTGACTTTTCACAATGAAAGGATATTGTTCAAATTGTAATGGGAAGAAATCTTCCTCTGACTTTCATGATCATTGTATTAATTGTAGTCAGTATTCTCGCACTAATCCCTGTTCTATATGTCAATATTGGGATGACAAACATTGGAAACATGTGTCACGGTATGTTGTTACTGGAGAAAGGGCTATGCCGGCTCTTTCTCCGCAAGGTCACTCTACTCTCTCAGTTTCTATTTCAGAGGAACAAGAACAGGGTGATGTTTCCATGTTATCTTCTGCAAGTGCGCTTCCGTCATCACAAATGAATTCAGAGCTAGCGGCAAAAGTGCTCATGGAGATTAAACAAATGTCGTCCGCTAGCTCGCCCGGTGTAGCGTCCATTCACCGAATGGTTCGGCAGCCGGGTTCGTCCGATGCGGTCCAGGAGGAAATGTTGGGTGATGCGAGCACTATAAACATTCAATGTGCACACCCAGTGACGGCGGATAGTAAGCGAGATTGGAGGAAGCCTTTGAGTCCGGTTCCTAGCTCGTCCAGGTCCAGCCGGGCCGCGTGCGAGAGAGGCCCCTCTCTCGTACAACAACATCTGGGACCAGATGTTGTGGTACAAAATGTGTTGCAAGTGGAGCATACGTCCGTCGCTCAGGTCGCTCCGTTGTATAGGCAGTCCGCGGAGACTGCTCAGGCTTCTTCTTCTCGTCAGCGCACACGACCGCACCTTGGCTGCGTGACCACCGATATCTTACCAGCTTCGCCGATCAAGGATTCTTCGGCGACCAGGTCACACCATCCGGCAGCCAGGGACACGAGGCCGATGGACTCCGGACGTTCGCATAGAAAAAGTATGCGGGAGCCATCTGATGCGGAGCTGCCCTCGGCGAAGCAGCGAAAGACTGTGCCTCCGCAGGTCTCGATGCCAGACATACTTGTGCAGATAGCACAACTTATCGCAGCATCCCAGCAGCCGACAGAAACGGTGTCGGATCGGGAATTATCCGACAGCGCTGGGTCGGTACACTCCGCCGAAGCATCGGGGGCGGACGACCGGGAGCATCATGAGGTCCGACCGGATGGTGAAAGGGATACGGATGTTTTGGAGCTATCCCTTTCGGAACAACATAAAGCTGCCGTGGACTTCATCCGGCACTTTCTTCCTCAAGTTGTTCCGTCGGGCCAGACTGCTGCGGTTCCGGACAAGAGGATTATAGCGTCATTGGACTCTGAATTTTTTGAGCGGTTCAGGGACATCGCTCCCGAGTTTCCGTCGCAGTCCAATAATGTTGCAAGAACATTTGAATTATTGAATGACGCTATATTTAAACTTGCTTCCAAAACGGGGAAAGCAGGTTTCTTGTCTGCCAATACTCTCAACCTGCCTTTCATTAATGCAAGGAATAAATTCGACACGGCAGGACAGGGTATTCCGAGAGTTCCTCTGCGTATGGACGACGAGGCGGAAGACTTAGAGCTATCATTACCGTCGTCGGCTTCTATTCCAACCGCGGTGTTGGAAACAGCTATTTCGTCTAACAGAGCCAATTTAGATGCCTTATCTTACGCAGATCACCTTACTAAGGCATTATCACTGCGCCTTCAAGGGAAAGAATTTCAGGATATACAATTCTTTTTAAGACTTCTTTCAAGGGCAGTAGCTTATTCCACGTGTAACTCCGCCCTTTCAGTGGCAAACCTAGAGTTGGTTAGACGTGACGCAGCCCTAGCTACATCCACACTCGTGGATACTAAGGTGAAGAACTCTCTCAGAGTCGCTTCGGTCTCCGGAGAACTTCTCTTTGACGGCAAGCTTTCTGCTATTTATGATAAAATTACAAAGAAAGCTTCGGATTCTCTGTTGTTCAAATCTGCTTCTAAGAAGTCGGATACGGCAGACAAGAATAAGACAGGCACTTCTGGGTCTAATGCGCCCAAGAGAGGTTCCTATAGAGGTTCCGGTGCATCCTCTTGGTCTTATTCGAGAGACCGTCAGGGTAGCGACTCTCGTTCGGGTCGTCCTTCGGGCCGGGACAACCGGTCGGACGCCCCGAGGTCGACGGGACGAGGTGCGGGTCGTGGAGGACGTGGTTTCTCCTACCGCAGGCCTCGTAGGTCCAGGAGGTGATGGCTTAAACCTCTATCGCGTACCGGTTGGCGGAAGGTTGTCGAGCTTTTCACAAGAATGGGCGTCGATTACGGACGACCCTTGGGTGAGAGGAGTGACTTCGGAAGGTCTAAAGATATCCTTCAAACGAAAGCCTCCATTAACTCGAAGTCCAAAGTGGACTCAACTTCCGTCAAATCCGCAGAAAGAGATGCTCTATTATCAGAGGTGCAGTCTCTTTTAATGAAGAACGCGGTAGAGGTTGTAGAAAACCAGGAGACTCCGGGATTCTACAGCCATCTGTTTCTGGTTCCGAAACCAGATGGCTCGTTCCGTCCAGTCATAGATTTGAGCTGGATAAACAAGCTGATCGTCGCTCCGAAATTTAATATGGAGACGATTCGGTCGGTCAGAGCGAGTATTCGGGTGAACGATTATGCAACAAGCATAGATCTCAAAGATGCGTACTTTCACGTCATGGTACATCCGACATTCAGAAAGTATCTACGCTTCGCAGTCCTAGGAGTGGTGTATCAATTCCGGGCGATGTGCTTCGGACTGAATCTAGCACCCTGGGCTTTCACTCGGGTAATGAACTCGGTGATGATCTATTTCCGAGCTCATTCCTCTGCGGTAACGTCGGCCTACCTGGACGACATTCTTCAGAGGTACGGCAACGAGTTAACGCTTCAGAACGATGTTCAGAATCTACTTCTATTGCTCCGACGTCTCGGTTTTATAGTAAACGTGGAGAAGTCGGATCTGGTGCCGTCCAAGTCATTCACACATCTGGGAATGAGCTTCGAGACGCACAACAATCTCGTTCGTCTGCCATTAATCAGAGCGAAATTAGTCAGTTGTTACGCTCGCTATTGTCTGCACGCAGACAAAGTCACAGCGAGAGAATTTATGAGACTGATAGGTCTGTGCGGAGCCGCTGCGGATCTCATTCCGATGGGGCGGTTACGCACGCGTCCTCTCCAAATTTTCTTGACTCAGAATTGGAGTGTGAAAATTCATTCGCTCGACGTAGACGTTCTCTTGTCAGATCAAGTGAAACAAGAGATTCAGACTTGGGCAAACATTCAGTGGTTAACTCAGGGAGTTCCGCTGCAGTTGCCGGATCTGAGTTTTACCATTATGACGGATGCCAGTCAAACAGGTTGGGGTGCATCATTGATCCCAACGGATTCGAGATGCCAGGGTCTTTGGGATCCGCAATTCCTGTGCAAGCACATAAACATCAAGGAAATGATGTCAATTTGGCTTGCGTTACGTCATTGGATGGACATTATTCACAATGCTCATGTCCAAATCCTATCCGACAATACGACAGTAGTGGCGTATATACGGAATCAGGGAAGCACTCATTCAGTTCCGTTGTTCAATCTAACGGAAAGAATCCTTCTGTTTGCGCTAGAACATCACGTTCTTCTTTCGGTCCGTCACATACCGGGTCGTCTGAATGTGCTAGCAGACTCCCTTTCACGAAAGGGTCGCTTGTTGCCGTCGGAGTGGACTCTCAACAAACAAGTATTCAATCAGATTTGCTACCAATGGGAACGGCCAATGATAGACTTATTTGCGACACATCTCAACAATCAGTTGCAGACGTATGTGTCTCCGTGTCCGGATCCAAGAGCATTTGCAGTAGATGCTCTGTCGATCCCTTGGGACGGAATGATAGGATATGCATATCCTCCAGCGCCGTTAATTCAACAAGTATTGCTAAAGATAAAACAATCTCAATGCAAGATTCTGTTGGTAGCATCTCTGTCGCCACAGAGACCGTGGATAAATCTACTCAGGTGTCTGTTGTGGGACCTACCGCGAAAGCTTCCTCCACGGGAGGATCTTCTTTCGCAGGGGAAATCACGTCAACTCCATCACAACCCGCAAGGTCTCAACCTTCACGTTTTTCCGTTGTGCGGTCCTTCTTGCATCGCAAGCACTTTACAGAACGAGCAGTGGACGCGATTTCTAATTGTAGGAGGACCTCCTCTACGCTAAACTATGCGGCTAAGTGGAAGGTTTTTCGTCGTTGGTGTCGCGATCATTCTGTGGATATTTTTGATCCCTCTATACCAGACATTGCAAACTTTCTAGTATACTTGTTTGACGAAATCAACCTGCAGCCTGTTACTATTAAGGGTTATAGGTCTATGTTATCTGATACCTATGCACATCATGATAGTTTACAAATTGGATCTAATGTCTCTTTATCTAAGTTGGTTAGAAACTTCTCGATAAATAGACCCAGAACTCTTAGACTAATTCCTAAATGGAATTTAGCTTGGGTTCTTCTTAAATTGAAGGAAAAGCCATTTGAACCTCTTGGGACAGTAGATTTCAAATTCTTATCTTATAAGACAGCTTTTCTCTTAGCTTTCTCTTCGGCTAGAAGAGTCAGTGAGCTTCATGCACTGTCGGTGGATGATTCTCACTATCGTAGTGTCGGGAACACTATCACCTTCACTACTAATGTGGGTTTTTTAGCTAAGAATCAGGCTCCTAATAAATATCCGGAACCTATTGTTATCAAGGCTCTTCCGTCTTCAGATGGGCGTAGGCCTTTACTCTGTCCTGTTAGAGCGTTACGTATCTATAAACAGAGATCTCAGTTTTTTAGAAAGGGACGGAAACGTTTTTTTCTGTCTTTGATGCCTAATAGAAGGGACATTTCGGTCCATTCTATTGCTAGATGGATTCAATTAACTATCCGTACTGCTTATGAGAGTTTATCTTCTTCTCAGCAGTCTGTGCTTAAGATTTCCGCTCATGAAGTAAGAGCTCTTGCTACTTCTTGGGCTTATGCTAATAGTATTGCTATTACAGATTTAATGAAGGCTGCTTATTGGTCTCAGCCATCCACATTCACGAATTTTTATCTCAGAAATATTGAGTCCATTTCTGGAGACCTGCATTGTTTAGGTCCGTTATCTGTTGCTCAGAATGTCGTCCACTAAACAGTTGCAACTATAGTTATGCAGGCTTTCTGTTCCGGCAGTGACTCCGTCCGGCTGCCCTCTTCGCTCTGGGCTATTTGACCCAGGGCAAGGGGAAGGGGGGGGGGGGGGTTCCCTTAGGTCACCTGCTTTATAGTGAAAAGCAAGGGAATGCCTCCTCCAAAGTCAGTATTTCTGAGTCGCTTCCGGGATGGTTTTAAAGTGTAATATTAATGTTAAAATTCATTCATGTCATATTTTTAAAGTGTAGCTCGGTGTGAAGCATTTGTATATGTCAAGTGTCAAACGGGCTTTAATATACAATACTCGGACACTTTTAAAAGATTATAAAGAGTCTCAATTCTCTGGACTACTTTATTTATTGGCTTACTTTAAAAATAATTAGTATAAGGGTTATACTGGATGTTAATAGAGAACATGAATGTTATTGTGCTCAATTATAAAGGGTATTGTATCTTTCTAATTTAATATTAAATAAGAAAGATACATGTAAAGCCTAATACTCCTTTTCTCCTTAAGGGGTTACCTCTTTATTATATAGTTGAGCTTATTGGATTTTCCTCTATGTCCTAGGCCCTCCAGCCTTTTTACTATTCAGCTAAGTCTGGGTCATTGGTACAGTATAAAAATGTTAAAAAATTTATAGTAATTTATATATTTTTTATACTTACCAATGACCCAGACGGGGATGGCCCTCCCAGGAGTTGGGAACTCTTGCCTCCCCGCTGAGTACATAGCGCTGACCAGGCACTGTCAGTCAGAATGATAATTGGCACCAGTTTCGGGACGTCCTTGACACTGCGCATGCGCAGTGGGGGCGAAGTATGGAGGTCCTATAGGACATGATTTCTTTTGGTTTTGGATGCAAATTTTGGGGATTGGGGGGCAAAATTTGTGTTTGGCCCTGGTTTTGTTAGAGTTAGCACCAGCTAAGTCTGGGTCATTGGTAAGTATAAAAAATATATAAATTACTATAAATTTTTTAACTTTTCTAGATTTTTCGCACATGTGCAGACCATGTTCCAAATGAAGTGTTGTTCAAATTATAAATCAGTTTATGATTTGAACTAAGAAGGAGTTACCTCAAACTTTATCTCATTTATTGATTATTTGTCCAGCGACACTGTGGGTACCCAAGAGGTTTATTTACTGAACTTGTCATCATTAAAAGTTGCTTTGTTCATTTCGCGATGTGGGTTTTGGGCTATCGGTAGGGATATATGAGAACATATACATTATTGCGATGAATTGATGGAAAATGGTCCACTGTTGACAGCTTGGACCTTATGTTCAACCTGAAGGCTCTACATCTCAGTTGAACATACGCTCTGAGCCGTCAATTCATCACAATAACTTCTCCTCCGATTGGACGAGAGCTCGCTTAGTATATTCTATGTTTACGGCTCAAGTGGCAAATGTTACCGGCTGACCTCACAACGCGAAATATTTGCGATGACGTCAGTTTCGTAACTGCTTCATCAACAGAGTGACTAGCAAGCCGCTTCATTTTTCTGGATGTTTCACGTGTGCAGCAGACGATGTTAGGGATGATGTGTTGTTTAAATTACAAACTGATTTACAATTTGAACTAAGATGGAATGAGTTTATCTGGTTTACTGATTATTTATCCAGTGCCGTCATGGCTACATGAGAGGTTTATTTACTAAACTTGTGATTGTTAAAAGTTGCCTTGAACACGGCAACTTTTAATGATCACAAGTTTAGTAAATAAGCCTCTTGTGTTTCACGATGAAGGTTTTGGACTATGGGTAGTGTATATTGGAACATATACATTATTGTGATGAATTGACGGTAACATGGTCTGAGGTTTGCGGCTCGGAGCGTGTGTTCAACCTCGACGCTTCGCATCTCGGTTGAACATAAGCTCTGAGCTGCAAACCTCAGACCACGTTGCCGTCAATTCATCACAATAACTTATAATGTTCCAATAAGAGTAAACTCCTCGCCCTCTGATTGGATGAGAGCTGGCATAGTTTATTTTGTGTTCACGGATCACGTAGCAAATGTTACCATCTGACATCACAACCCGAAATATTTGAAATGATATTGCCTGTTTCGTAATTGTTTCATCAATGGAGTGACCAGCAAGCTGCTTCATTTTTCTGGATTTTTCACACACGTAGCAGACGGTGTTCCAGGTGAAGTGTTGTTTAAATTGCAAACACATTTACGATTTGAACGAAGATAGAATGAGTTTATCTGCTTTATTGATTATTTATTCACTGCTGTCATACACAAGAGGTTTATTTACTAAACTTGTGAGCGTTAAAAGTTGCCTTGAACAAGGCAACTTTTAACGATCACAAGTTCAGTAAATAAGCCTCTCTTATTTCACAATGTAGGTTTTGGGCTGTGGGTAGGGTCATATTGGAACATATACGTTATTGTGATAAATTGACGATAACATTGTCTGAGGTATGTGGCCCAGAATGTATGTTCAACCTCGACACTTCGCGTCTCATTTGAACATAAGCCCCGATCCACAAACCTCAGACCATGTTACCGTCAATTCATCACTATAATTTATAATCTGGAGATTATTTATTTTATAAAATGAGCTATTTATATCATCATGCATAATAAAAATAATAATTGGGGATATTTTGAGTATTGAGTTCAGTTATGTGTAATTTTGCCCACATGCTACATAAAATTCCCTTGAGTTGCAGAATGGATAGTTATCCCCTAGCACTGGTCTTGCACAGATGCCTTTTATCCCAGTTATCAGTTATTAACACCTGGCACAGAATTTTCTTTAATTTTTCTGTTTTTCTCTTGTTTAACTATGAATTTAACCAATTATATCTCCTTTGATAGAGCTCAATGATTGGTTAAATATCAAACTGCATCATGGGAAATATTTACTGCTGAAAACTTTGCCATTTTGACATCAGCGTGCAGAGGGTTAACCCTTTGAACCCTGGTTTCCTGGAATGGTATTACCTTTGTGGACACTTACGGCAAGATGGGTCAGTCCAATATCAATATACAGGGAGGATAAATTAATAACTGCAGTCTGCAGCCTTTTGGCTGCAGACTGCAGTTATTATTTTATCATCAATACCCCGTGTATAGACCTCTCATAATAAGACAAAAATGGGACGAAATTATGGACCGAAAATTGGCCTTATGAGTTCAAAGGGTTAAGGCAGCTATATTATAACAACATTTATATCGCTTGTAGTTTAGTGAGTATGTATCATTTTATTGTGGGGGCGCAGTGGCATCGCGGTAACCGGTTCTCGTCAGATCACCGTAGTTAAGCAACATCGAACCCGGTTAGTCCTCGGATGGGTGACCGTCTGAGCGATCGATTCAGACTCCTGTGTTGTGTCCTTGGGCAAGGCACTTAACCCCGATTGTCCACATGGGGGCACAATGACACTGTGTACTAAGGCGTACTGCACATCGATGGTGTGCATGTCTTCAAGCAATCTAACCCTGCCTGTGCTGCAATGCAGAGTTACGATGTTGGGGAGCTGGCAGCTGCTCGTCGTTGCTTGGTGGTTCTCTCTGGGAACTCCGGCTTCCTCCACCTGTAAAACTGTCACGTCATGATAAGCTATTGTGCATAAGTATGTGACCTTAAACACCAATAAAATAAATAAATATATAATCATTTTATTGTAGACAAGACATAATACAAGAGAAGAATTAGAGAAGATACACAATCAATCAGCAGATATGTTAGGTAGATTTTATAAATCTTTGAAATCACAGAGACAGAAAGAAGTACATAGGGAAGCATTATTAGCCAGACTAGAGACTGATTCAGATTTATTAAGTTGTAAGTATAGTGAAGCCCATTTATTTTGATGTCTCAATTGAATTGGAGTTTAAGGATACTTTCGATAGCCACCTCATGTCTGACAGATTTATGGGTGGAGGAAGCCAGAATACCCAGAGAGAACCATTGAGCAACGGCAAGCAAATGTCAGACTCTCCAGCGTACTAACCCCCCACACAAGCGAGGCTAGCATTGGTTGAAGACAGGTGCACATCAGCGTGCATTACGCCTTAGTACACAGTTCCACTTATGTGGGAAATCGGAATTAAGTGCCTTGCCCAAGGACCCAATGCAGTTACCCCTGGTTGAAGCTCAGTGCCGTAGTAACCACAGAGTCACTGTATTCCTACTCAATTGATTAACCCTGTTAATATAACTTCCCAACACAAAACTATATACCATACCTTCAGTTAGAGTCATATATCCCTTAAAGGGGCATCTGGAGAGATTAAGAATACACATTGTGGATGTTTTCAACTTTATTGAATGGTATCATTGACATCATTTTACATTAACAATTGAACAATTGCAGAAGGTAATAAAATGCAGTTTATGAATCATCACAATATGCTTGGCAACAATCTGTTGAACCGATGGTCCAGGAGCCGTTGCCATAGTCATACGATTGCCAACAATCGGTCGATTGTGGTGGCTGGTTCCAATCATCGGTTGAACACTAGTCCCTGACAGCCTTAATCTGGATCTACAGATCTCCATTTGTGTGACAATCCGGAGCTTCATTAATTAAAATTTTGCTGCTGATGATTTTTATTACCTGGTAAACGCATGCGTGGACATCACTGCCCACACGTGGATTACGACCAGTCCTTGGTGACTGTATTATATGTATGTTATTAGCTTAGTTTTAGAATACTTAGATGTTGTGTCTTTTAGATTAAAACCGAGACTTTTGTGAAATCATTATAATCCAACTAGACAACAATTTGAGATCCTTGTTTAACCCTTTACCTAACGAATCGCCCGCATCCGCCTGCGTAATATGCAAATTGAGCAGTTGAAACAAGAGCTGGACTTTCGTCTGGTGCATACCCCCACTAGGTGTACTGCCTAGTGTTGGCATACGTATGACCAACAAATATTATTTATCAATATTCTCGTACGGACTGACGGACAGATGCACAGATGGACGGACGCAATCCAGTATACCCCCCCCCCCCCCTTCTATTTTCTTCGAAAGTTTTCAACAATTTCCAACAATTTCTAAGTCAAAAGGTATGGTAAATTGTTTGGTGTTTGGAAGTTTTATGCAATGAGGCAGAAGCCTTTGTCAAAGACAAACTGCATGCCATATTTCACTGAAATCCGATAACCCATACCTGAGATACAGGCAAAACAGACAAATAATGTCCATTTCCTACAATTTCTAAGTCAAAAAAGGGGGATAACTCTAAAAAGGAGAATGTGAGAAATATCGTTGAATCCTTTTTTTAAAGCCTATACCATAAGCAGTGTTCATGGCAAATTTCATTGCAGTAGAACATTTGATACCCGAGATACAGGCCGAACAGACAAAATTTGGCTCAGACGGACACAATTTCTAAGTGAACAAGTAAGAAAAAAAAAAAATAAGAAAAAAAAAAATAACTAGTGTGGGCATACCTATGACCAACAAATATTATAAAAAATAATAATTTACTCAAGTTATGAATATTCTCAGACGGACTCACACACGGACGCACACACGGACGGACAGACAGACGGACGCTTGTAATCCAGTATACCCCCATTTTCTTTGAAAATGGGGGTATAAAAATTAATTTTTTCAAAATATTTCAACAAAACCAGATCATGTGACCCCTCATTGGAACGAGCTCATTGAGCTCGTTCCAGTGAGGGGTCACATGATCTGGTTTTGTTGAAATTTTTTGAAAAATTTTAAAAAATTATATTTAAAACAATAAATTTTGATATCGTCTGTGTTGGGTAAAGGGTTAAGTTTCAAGAACATAATTAGCTAGAAAGTCAACTGAATAAGTCTTTAACAATATCAAATTCACTTAACTTATGCTACAGGCAAATTAAATTTCTGGTTTGTATTATTCACGAGTTGTGATAGGTGAATAGTTAATTATTTTCATCATTTTTCTCTTCCAGCTGCTCCAAAATTACATGATATTGATGAGAAAGATATTGAGAAGTTCACAAGCCAATCTGTCCCTGTTGCTATGAAGGCAAAAGCAAATCATACTGAGATGTTGAAGAGTTTACAGTTGCCGTGGTGGAAATTGCTATCAAATGAATACCAAGACCAAGAATATGAAGAGGAAGACTTCCATGTATTTTAAATCATTGGAGTGGAGCACCACTATTCATTGACAAAAATCATTAGGAATGACCAGCGTTTATAGTATGTGGCGAGTGGAATACCAATAAAATATGGAGTAGAATGTCAACTAAACACTTAACATTCATGCGAGAATCAGAATTGATTTTCGCAGAGAAAGCATTGAGTATCAACTTTGATTCTCACAAAATGTTCATTTGATTCTTGACATAAATTTTGAGATTGTCATAGGCACTCTCCCATAATTTGTAACAAGGCAAATCCTTAAGACCAAAGGGGGGGACGTGGTGGCTCAGTAGGTAGAGGTGCAGGCTGCAAGCTGAGAGGGCCTTGGTTCGAATCCCACCTGTGTCCTTGGGCAAGACACTTCACCCCCATTGCCTACATGGGGGCATGGTGATGCTGTGTACTAAGGCATACTGCACGTCGATGGTACACTTGTCTTCAACCAATGCTAACCCTGCTTGTGTGGAGTTAGTATGTTGGGGAGCTGACAGTTGCTCGCCGTTGCTTGGTGGTTCTCTCCGGGTACTCAGGCTTCCTCCACCCGTAAAACTGTCGTGGTCATGATTAGCCATTGTGCAGAAATATGTGACCTTAAACACCAATAAATGAATAATAATTAAAGACCAAAGACTTCAAAGATAATAAGAAGTGTATCCATTAAATATGAAGTCTTTAGTATTGGTTACCTGATCTTCAGATTAAAGCCCAAATTTGGGCTTCCAGCACTCTACCAGTTAAATGTGGGGTCACAGGAAGGAAATTCTTTATATTTTTATACTGTACCAATGACCCAGACTTAGCTGGTGCTAACTCTGAAAAATCCAGGGCCAAACACAAATTTTGCCCCCCAATCCCCAAAATTTGCATCCAAAACCAAAAGAAATCATGTCCTATAGGACCTCCATACTTCGCCCCTACTGCGCATGCGCAGTGTCAAGGACGTTCCGAAATTGGCGCCAATTATCATTCTCTGTTTGGCCCTTCATCAGTCAACATCTCACTGATCTTTGTGCTTGTAAATCTCAGTTTAAAGGATGCCAGACACGTAATTATTGGAGAAATGGTGATTCTAAGGAGGATATAGAAGGAGGAGAGGAAAAAGGAGTGACAAAAAATAATCAGGGCTGTACTTAAAATTTTTTATGAAATTATGTTAAGTTGCCTATTTTCGAGGCATGGGCCTCTTGTTGTCATTCTTGCTAAAAAGTTGCACTGCTTATTCAGTGTTTCCTCTCCCCTGGTCTTCTAAGTCCCCCCTTGCAATTCTCCCATGCTTTTGGCATATTTTTGAGAAATATCATTTCTAAATTCTCTTGGGAGAGTTGCTTGGTTACAGAATGTTTTCTGTTATTTTCCCCAAAGTTACGTTTTCACCCATGGGTGTATAAACGTTGTGTTCTGCATCTTCCATCTGATGTTCTGCAGATTCTCCCCTGGGAGTCTCTGTCTTGCATCAGATAGAGTGTAATTTTGATGACTGATTTCGGGCCAGTTTTGTCAGTGCCTGGAGTCATGTTTTCTGGTGTTTTACACTGTTTGTTTACATTGGCAACAGTCTCTTTTGAGGGGGGCTGTTTGCCTTTGGTGTAGTTTATCTCACTATAAGATACATTTTTATTATCCGTAAGTGTTGCATTAATTATTTAATATAAATTTAAAATTTTTGACCACACTTAGCCATCGGATCCATCGGATCCATCGGATCCATCGGGGCTCAACGTTACTTTTCAGAAACTTGGGCTTCGCTGAAAAAATATTTTTCAAAAATTATTTTGATTTGCAATTGTTTTTTCATTATTAATGGATCATGTTATTATGTATCTTTGTGTCAGGGGTTTGTGCGAGTAACTAGGACTTGTTGACTTTTCACAATGAAAGGATATTGTTCAAATTGTAATGGAAGAAATCTTCCTCTGACTTTCATGATCATTGCATTAATTGTAGTCAGTGTTCTCGCACTAATCCCTGTTCTATGGATGACAAACATTGGAAACGTGTGTCACGATATGTTGTTAGTGGAGAAAGGGCTATGCCGGCTCTTTCTCCGCAAGGTCACTCTACTCTCTCAGTTTCTATTTCAGAGGAACAAGAACAGGGTGATGTTTCCATGTTATCTTCCGCAAGTGCGCTTCCGTCGTCACAAATGAATACAGAGCTAGCGGCAAAAGTGCTCATGGAGATTAAACAAATGTCGTCCGCTAGCTCGCCCGGTGTAGCGTCCATTCACCGAATGGTTCGGCAGCCGGGTTCGTCCGATGCGGTCCAGGAGGAAATGTTGGGTGATGCGAGCACTATAAACATTCAACGTGCACACCCAGTGACGGCGGATAGTAGGCGAGATCGGAGGAAGCCTTTGAGTCCGGTTCCTAGCTCGTCCAGGTCCAGCCGGGCCGCGAGCGAGCGAGGCCCCTCTCTCGTACAACAACATCTGGGACCAGATGTTGTGGTACAAAATGTGTCGCAAGCGGAGCATACGTCCGTCGCTCGGGACGCTCTGTTGTATAGGCAGTCCGTGGAGACTGCTCAGGCTTCTTCCTCTCGTCAGCGCACACGACCGCACCTTGGCTACGTGACCGCCAATATTTTACCAGCTTCGCCGATCAGGGATTCTTTGGCGACCAGGTCACACCATCCGGTAGCCAGGGACACGAGGCCGATGGACTCCGGACGTTCGCATAGGAAAAGTATGCGGGAGTCATGAGATGCGGAGCTGCCCTCGGCGAAGCAGCGAAAGACTGCGCCTCTGCAGGCCTCGGTGTCGGACGTACTTGTGCAGATAGCACAACTTATCGCAGCATCCCAGCAGCCGACAGAAACGGTGTCGGATCGGGAATTATCCGACGGCGCTGGGTTGGTACGCTCTGCCGAAGCATCGGGGGCAGACGACCGGGAGCATCATGAGGTCCGACCGGATGGTGAAGGGGATACAGATGACTTGGAGCTATCCCTTTCGGAACAACTTCATCCGGCACTTTCTCCCTCAAGTTGTTCCGTCGGGCCAGACTGCTGCGGTTCCGGACAAGAGAATTATAGCGTCATTGGACTCTGATTTCTTTGAGCGGTTCAGGGACATCGCTCCCGAGTTTCCGTCTCAGTCCAATAATGTTGCAAGAACATTTGAATTATTGAATGACGCTATATTCAAACTTGCTTCCAAAACGGGGAAAGCAGGTTTCTTGTCCGCCAATACTCTCAACCTGCCTTTCATTAATGCAGGGAATAAATTCGACACGGCAGGACAGGGTATCCCGAGAGTTCCTCTGCGTATGGACGACGAGGCGGAAGACTTAGAGTTATCATTACCGTCGTCGGCGTCTATTCCAACCGCGGTGTTGGAAACAACTATTTCGTCTAACAGAGCCAGTTTAGATGCCTTATCTTACACAGATCACCTTACTAAGGCGTTATCACTGCGCCTTCAAGGGAAAGAATTTCAGGATATTCAATCCTCTTTAAGACTTCTTTCAAGGGCAGTAGCTTATTCCACGTGTAACTCCGCCCTTTCAGTGGCAAACCTGGAGTTGGTTAGACGTGACGCAGCCCTAGCTACATCCACACTCGTGGATACTAAGGTGAAGAACTCTCTCAGAGTCGCTTCGGTCTCCGGAGAACTTCTCTTCGACGGCAAGCTTTCTGCAATTTACGATAAAATTACAAAGAAAGCTTCGGATTCTCTGCTGTTCAAATCTGCTTCTAAGAAGTCGGACATGGCAGATAAGAGTAAGACAGGCACTTCTGGGTCTAATGCGCCCAAGAGAGGTTCCTATAGAGGTTCCGGTGCGTCCTCTTGGTCTTATTCAAGAGACCGTCAAGGTAGCGACTCACGTTCGGGACGTCCTTCGGGCCGGGACAACCGGTCGGACGCCCCGAGGTCGACGGGACGAGGTGCGGGTCGTGGAGGACGTAGTTTCTCCTACCGCAGGCCTCGCAGGTCCAGGAGGTGATGGCTTAAACCTCTATCGCGTACCGGTTGGCGGAAGGTTGTCGAGTTTTTCACAAGAGTGGGCGTCGATTACGGACGACCCTTGGGTGAGAGGGGTGACTTCGGAAGGTCTAAAGATATCCTTCATACGAAAGCCTCCATTAACTCGAAGTCCAAAATGGACTCAACTTCCGTCAAATCCGCAGAAAAGAGACGCTCTATTATCAGAGGTGCAGTCTCTTTTAATGAAGAACACGGTAGAGGTCGTAGAAAACCAGGAGACTCCGGGATTCTACAGCCATCTGTTTCTGGTTCCGAAACCAGACGGCTCGTTCCGTCCAGTCATAGATTTGAGCTGGATAAACAAGCTGATCGTCGCTCCGAAGTTTTATATGGAGACGATTCGGTCGGTCAGAGCGAGTATTCGGGTGAACGATTATGCAACGAGCATAGATCTCAAAGATGCGTACTTTCATGTCATGGTACATCCGACATTCAGAAAGTATCTACGCTTTGCAGTCCTAGGAGTGGTGTATCAATTCCGGGCGATGTGCTTCGGATTGAATCTAGCACCCTGGGCTTTCACTCGGGTAATGAACTCGGTAATGATCTATTTCCGAGCTCATTCATCTGCGGTAACGTCGGCCTACCTGGACGACATTCTTCAGAGGTACAGCAACGAGTTAACGCTTCAGAACGATGTTCAGAATCTACTTCTATTGCTCCGACGTCTCGGTTTTATAGTAAATGAGGAGAAGTCGGATCTGGTGCCGTCAAGTCATTCACACATCTGGGAATGAGCTTCGAGACGCACAACAATCTCGTTCGTCTGCCGTTAACCAGAGCGAAATTAGTCAGTTGTTACGCTCGCTATTGTCTGCACGCAGACAAAGTCACAGCCAGAGAATTTATGAGACTGATAGGTCTGTGCGGAGCCGCTGTGGATCTCATTCCGATGGGGCGGTTACGCACGCGTCCTCTCCAAATTTTCTTGACTCAGAATTGGAGTGTGAAAATTCATTCGCTCGACATAGACGTTCTCTTGTCAGATCAAGTGAAACGAAGGTTTCAGACTTGGGCAAACATTCAGTGGTTAACTCAGGGAGTTCGGCTGCAGTTGCCGGATCTGAGTTTTACCATTATGACGGATGCCAGTCAAACAGGTGGGGGTGCTTCATTGATCCCAACGGATTCGAGATGCCAGGGTCTTTGGGATCCGCAATTCCTGGGCAAGCACATAAACATCAAGGAAATGATGTCAATTTGGCTTGCGTTACGTCATTGGATGGACATTATTCACAATGCTCATGTCCAAATCCTATCCGACAATACGACAGTAGTGGCGTATATACGGAATCAGGGAGGCACTCATTCAGTTCCGTTGTTCTATCTAACGGAAAGAATCCTTCTGTTTGCGCTAGAACATCAGGTTCTTCTTTCGGTCCGTCACATACCGGGTCGTCTGAATGTACTAGCAGACTCCCTTTCACGAAAGGGTCGCTTGTTGCCGTCGGAGTGGACTCTCAACAAACAAGTATTCAATCAGATTTGCTACCAATGGGAATGGCCAATGATAGACTTATTTGCGACACATCTCAACAATCAGTTGCAGACGTATGTGTCTCCGTGTCCGGATCCAAGAGCATTTGCAGTAGACGCTCTGTCGATTCCTTGGGATGGAATGATAGGATATGCGTATCCTCCAGCGCCATTAATTCAGCAAGTATTGCTAAAGATAAAACAATCTCAATGCAAGATTCTGTTGGTAGCATCTCTGTCTCCACAGAGACCGTGGATAAATCTACTCAGGTGTCTGTTGTGGGAGCTACCGCGAAAGCTTCCTCCACGGGAGGATCTTCTTTCGCAGGGGAAATCGCGTCAACTCCATCACAACCCGCAAGGTCTCAACCTTGACGTTTTTCCGTTGTGCGGTCCTTCTTGCATGGCAAGCACTTTACAGGACGAGTAGTGGATGCGATTTCTAACTGTAGGAGGACCTCCTCTTCGCTAAACTATGCGGCTAAGTGGAAGGTTTTTCGTCGTTGGTGTAGGGATCATTCTGTGGATATTTTTGATCCCTCTATACCAGACATTGCAAACTTTCTAGTATACTTGTTTGACGAAATCAAACTGCAGCCTGTTACTATTAAGGGTTATAGGTCTATGTTATCTGATACCTATGCACATCATGATAGTTTACAAATCGGATCTAATGTCTCTTTATCTAAGTTGGTTAGAAACTTCTCAATAAATAGACCCAGAACTCTTAGGTTAATTCCTTAATGGAATTTAGCTTGGGTTCTTCTTAAACTGAAGGAAAAGCCATTTGAACCTCTTGGGACAGTAGATTTCAAATTCTTATCTTATAAGACAGCTTTTCTCTTAGCTTTCTCTTCTGCTTGAAGTGTCAGGGAGCTTCATGCACTGTTGGTGGATGATTCTCACTATCGTAGTGTCGGGAACACTATCACCTTCACTACTAATGTGGGTTTTTTAGCTAAGAATCAGGCTCCTAATAAATATCTGGAACCTATTGTTATTAAGGCTCTTCCGTCTTCAGACGGGCGTAGGCCTTTACTCTGTCCTGTTAGAGCGTTACGTATCTATAAACAGAGATCTCAGTTTATCAGAAAGGGACGAAAACGTTTCTTTCTGTCTCTGATGCCTAATAGAAGGGACATTTCGGTCCATTCTATTGCTAGATGGATTCAATTAACTATCCGTACTGCTTATGAGAGTTTATCTTCTTCTCAGCAGTCTGTGCTTAAGATTTCGGCTCATGAAGTAAGAGCTCTTGCTACTTCTTGGGCTTACGCTAATAGTATTGCTATTACAGATTTAATGAAGGCTGCTTATTGGTCTCAGCCATCCACATTCACGAATTTTTATCTCAGAAATATTGAGTCCATTTCTGGAGACCTGCATTGTTTAGGTCCGTTATCTGTTGCTCAGAATGTCGTCCACTAAACAGTTGCAACTATAGTTATGCAGGCTTTCTGTTCCGGCAGTGACTCTGTCCGGCTGCCCTCTTCACTCTGGGCTATTGGACCCAGGGCAAGGGGAAGGGGGGGGGGGAGGGTGTTCCCTTAGGTCACCTGCTTTATAGTGAAAAGCAAGGGAATGCCTCCTCCAAAGTCAGTATTTCTGAGTCGTTTCCGGGATGGTTTTAAAGTGTAATATTAATGTTTAAAATTCATTCATGTCATATTTTTAAGTGTAGCTCGCTGTGAAGCATTTGTATATGTCAAGTGTCAAACGGGCATTAATATACAATCCTCGGACACTTTTAAAAGAATATAAAGAGTCTCAATTCTCTGGACTAACTTTATTTATTGGCTTACTTTAAAAATAATTAGTATAAAGGGTTATACTGGATGTTAATAGAGAACATGAATGTTATTGTGCTCAATTATGAAGGGTATTGTATCTTTCTAATTTAACATAAAATAAGAAAGATACATGTAAAGCCTAATACTCCTTTTCTCCTTGAGGGGTTGCCTCTATATTATATAGTTGAGCTTATTGGATTTTCCTCTATGTCCTAGGCCCTCCAGCCTTTTTACTATTCAGCTAAGTCTGGGTCATTGGTACAGTATAAAAATGTTAAAAAATTTATAGTAATTTATATATTTTTTATACTTACCAATGACCCAGACGGGGATGGCCCTCCCAGGAGTTGGGAACTCTTACCTCCCCGCTGAGTACATAGCGCTGACTAGGCACTGCCAGTAAGAATGATAATTGGCGCCAATTTCGGAACGTCCTTGACACTGCGCATGCGCAGTAGGGGCGAAGTATGGAGGTCCTATAGGACATGATTTCTTTTGGTTTTGGATGCAAATTTTGGGGATTGGGGGGCAAAATTTGTGTTTGGCCCTGGATTTTTTAGAGTTAGCACCAGCTAAGTCTGGGTCATTGGTAAGTATAAAAAATATACAGATTACTATAAATTTTTTAACTTTTCACCTTTAGTCATAATGTGAACAAAAAAATTTTGTTCTGATATGTATCATTGGAAAATTAGAAAAAGGAATCTTTGTTTTGTTCATCCGAAATGATATTTAACCCTTTACCTAACGAATCACCCACATCCGCCCACGTAATAGGCAAATTGAGCAGTTGAAAAAATTAAATTTTTCAAAATATTTCAACAAAACCATATCATGTGACCCCTCATTGGAACGAGCTCATTGCTGAAAGCAATTAAATTGACTTTACTCTGTTTGCATTATCAGTTAACTTTTTTTAGCACTTGTAAAAAAATATATAGAGTTGTCATGTTACAATTTATTGGACAGTGCCAAGAGATATTCCCCTAAATTGTAACAAAATAATGTCTTATGAGCAAAATAATGCTAAACTAAGGCTCCCCTTGCTGTAAGAATGGTATTTTTGATAAAACATATTCTGTTACAGTTAAAAGTAGAAGTCCTGTCATGAAATGCGCACAAATAGCACGTCGATCTGCGCGTTAATCTACACATTATGACCATAGTAAGGCTATCATATACTGTACATATGGCCTGTGCACAAGCAATGTTTCAGCCAATGGACCTCCGGGGAACCCGGAGGTCCATTGGCAGAAACATTGCCTGTGTTTGCTATGAGTAACCAGGAGAACCTGCCGTGCTTTGGATGCCATTCAATATGGCAATTGCACGCAATTCTAATGGGCAATTAAGCCTAGATAAGCGCACAATTTGTGACAGGACTTCTAGTTTTAACTGTACCTTTGAAAAATAATTTATCACATGATATGGTCTTTAGCACAACTTGACAACGTCAAGTATGAGCTGTTGGGATGGGTTGTGATCCGTCATTCATCTGTACGTCCATACATCTGTCGGTCACAATTCCTTTAGCACACCCAACAGACCGCAGCTCTCAACTGATCAGTCACAAATTTCATTTGTAGCTTTGGGGCAATGTCTAGATGGAAGCTATAAAATTTTTCCGAATTTCGTTAAAAAACATGGCCACCAGTAGCCATCTTAGATTTGGCATATAAATTGTGAACAATTCCATTACCACACCCTACAGGCTGCATGTTTCACCCGATCTTTGTCAAATCTCATATTTAGCTTTCACGTGATGTCTAGATGGGAGCTATTTAATTTTTCTGAATTTTGTTGAAAAACATGTCTGCTAGCAGCCATCTTGGATTTGGATATAAATTGTCCAACAATTCCTTTAGCACGCCATACAGGCTGCAGCTCTCACCCGATCAGTCCAAAATTTGATATGTGGCTTTGGGGCAATGTCTAGATGGAAGCTATCAAATTTTACCAAATTTCATTGAAAAACATGGCCGCCAGTTGCCATCTTAGATTTGGCATATAAATTGTCAACATTTCCATTAGCACACTCTACAAGCTGCATCTCTCCCTCGATCTTTTTCAAACTTCATCTGTAGCTTTGATGTGATGTCTACAGGCCGCATCTCTCACCTGATCTGTTTCAAATTTCATATATAGCTTTGTTGTGATGTCTAGATTGGAGCTATCAAATTTTTCTGAATGGCGTTAAAAAAATATGGCCGCCAGCAGCCATCTTGGATTTGGCATATGAATTGTCAACAATTCCATTAGCCCACCCTTCTAGCTGCATCTCTCACTCAATCTTTTTCAAATTTCATTGAAAAACATGGCCTGCCAGTGGCCATCTTGGATTTAGCATATAAATTGTGAATAATCCCATTAGCACATCCTACAGGCCGCATCCCTCACCCGATCTTTTTTTTAAATTTCATATGAAGCTTTGGTGTGATGTCTAGATGGGAGCTATTAAATTTTTCTGAATTTTGTTGAAAAACAATGCTGACAGTGGCCGTCTTGGATTTGGCACATAAATTGTCAACAATTCCATTAGCAGATCCTACAGGCCACATCTCTCACCCGATCTTTTTCAAATTTCATATTTTGTATGACATCTAGATGGGAGTTATCAAATTATTCTGCATTCTGTTGAAAAAAATGGCCGCCACCGGCCATCTTGGATTTGACATATAAATTGTCAACAATTCCATTAGTACACTCAACAGGCCCCATCCCTCACCCACGTTTTTCAGATTTCATATGCTGCTTTGGTGTGATGTCTTTTCTGTAGAAACTTGAGTGAATGACTTGGCATTACTGGGTCTTTTTATTTAGTTCAGTTCTTTCTTGGACAAGTTGAGCTGCAGTGTCATTGACACTTTCATGTTGAAATTTTTGAAGCATTTGAAAACAACAAAAAAATAAATAAAATGGCAAATTTTGATATCATGTGCACTGAGTGAGGGGTTCTTTCTCGTTTAACAACTTGCCAGCATGGCTGTCATCTAAAATCTGAAAAGTTGATAGGTGGGCTTACTTTTGATTATGGGCTTATTCCCGGGTCAGTACGCTAAGCAGAGCAGCTGCCAGATTGAGAAGTGTTCTTTCAGCATGAAGGAAGATGCTGAGCCATCTGTGATAACAAATTTATTTATTATCAGTTATATATTTATTTATACTTCAGTATTGTAGCTTGTTAGTTAATAAACAAATAAATACTTTTTTTTGTTCTTGTCAGTTTTGTGGTATGAATATTGTATTCAAAATAGTCCATTGGAATCCTGTGAATTGAATAACAATGTTGTCTGTCAAAATTGTTTACAGTAGAACCTGTCTTGAGAGACCGCCCTTTGGGCCACACAAAAGTGGTCTCTCAAGACAGGTGGTCTCTCATAACAGGTTTCAGGTTTCCTCAAGTCAGTGAATAACCAACCACAAAATTCAGAAATGGAGAAGAATGGATTTTTGTAATTACTTTGTTGCTGTTCTTTTTTATGAAGTTGTTGTAACAAATTGAAATGGACTGTTATAAAAATAAATTTGTGTTGAAAATCTTCATTGAAGATTTTCAACACAAATTTATTTTTATAATCCTATCTGTCACATTTCAGGTATGTATTAAATTGTTTATTCAGCAATAATTCTAATCTTTTCACAGGGGTCTTATAAAAACATCTCAATCTTTAATGAGTTATGTAACTGAATAGCAGTTGAAACCCTATTAAGAGCTTTTAATACTTTTAATTATGTTAGTATAACCACAATGGATTTTCCGATTCCAGAACAGGTAAAAAGTTTTTGTCATGGTTTCAGTCTTCAAAGGGGCAGTCTCCCAAGACAGGTCCATTATGGCATAAAAATACAAGTTGGTACCAGGTCACAGTGGTCTCTCAAGACAGGTGGTCTCCCATAGCAGGTCCATTATAGAGTAAAACTAATCAGTGCCTGGCAGATGTGGTCTCTCAAGACAGGTTTTACTGTAATTCCTTTTAAGAGAGACCCCTTTCATTAAACATTATTTTGTCGCATGAGTGCTAGAATGTTCTATGTCTCATAGGGGACATAGAACATTCTAGCACTCAGGCGACGATTTGGTATCTATAATTTAGGGATCTGTGAATCACAAATTTCTTTTCGAATCGAATCTCGAATCGAATCGTGTCTCTGATATCGACATCAAATCGAATCCCGAATCGAATCTTAAAAGGTAAGTTATTTCATATTGCATCAAACGGAAGTTACGGAACACTGTGATGACCCTTACGCGACGGAGTGAACACCTCAAACACCAATAACTAAATATTTTCTGTAGCACCATCGCTGAAACAACTAGGCCTATTGTCCATAGTTTTAGTTTTTGAAGGCCTAACTTGTTACTATTCACGTTCTTAAGAACATGAATAGTAACAAGTTAAGCCTTCAAAAACCAAAACTATGGATAATGTTCTGGGCCAAATTCACACCTTACCTAACAATTAAACATTGTCAATTACTCAAATAAATAGGAATTGAGCCTACATGAATGAATTTTCTAATGACAGTTTTATCCTATTTTTGTTGGAAATGTAACAAATTGAAGTTAGTACGAAAGATTCGAAAAAATTGAATCCTGAGACTGATTCGGGATCGATCTCGAAGCATACGTATGGTATCGATATCAAATCGAATCTCGAAATATTCACAGGATCCTACTATAATTACTAGAGTACTGTCTGGGGTACAGGCAAATGCTCTGTAAACTTGTTTTGGACAGGGCTTATATTTCGACGAGAATCGATTCACGCAATAAAACAGGCGAGAATCCATGTAGATTCTCGCTGCACCTCTGCTAGGATTCACGTGAAAAAAATTGAGTCAATTTAACCCTTTAACTAACACAGTGGCAACAAATTAACCAATAGAAGGCTAACATGACCTGAAATATCCTGACACTTTGTCAATAAAACCTTACAAATATGGCTGTCATTGGAACCGGCTCATTGAGCCGGTTCCAACGACAACCATATTTATAAGATTTTATTGGTAAATATTGTTCATTTAATTATTTTATCATTTATTTATTATTTATTGTTTAAAAATTATCAAACTTAGTTTTAAAAATTAAAAAAGTGTGTTGGGTAAAAGGTTAACATGTGTTATCAGTATACAAAAGTGGTTCAACCTTGGTGGCGTCATGGGATCCAGGGACACTCATAGTAGGTATGGATTCTCGCAACCATTTTCATGAGAATCCAAATGGATTCTCACAAATTTAGACGAAATATAAGCCCTGTTTGGAGCATGGAAATACCAGCTGTGTACCTTTCTCATCCGGCGAGTGGCTGAAGAGAGTACAGTACTATTTATGTTAATAAGTTAAATAATAATATGAATATGATGATTCGTACACCAGTTGTTTTGTGGCATTTGATGATCTTGAAACATTCTTTGTTCACGAGTTTATTCAATTTTTCTGAATCCTCAGGAAACATTATGTTTTGGGGCCCAAAAAAAAAAAATACTTCAAAACACCTTGGTGATAATTCAAGTGGGGTTAGATAGTGCAAAATGTTGACGTATCATCGATAATTATGTTCTGGTTTGTTTGTTGGTCAGCCTGCTACACATTCTTGCAGAACAGAAATCTTATCATGGCTGGCTGTATCAAATAAACGTTTCGATAGCTTGTTGGGTGTGAGTAGTAGAGGGAGAGCTGGAGCTGTGACCAGGGATGTGGCAAGAGGTGCCCCTCCCCAATCCTGGCCAAAATTTTCTATAGTTGGAATTTCGGAGGGCAAGTCATGAGTACTTGGAAATTCCATCTATGTGGATTTTAGAGCTTCTTCGGTGATGCTGATGTCACCTTTATTTCCCAAAATTCCAATTCCATTTCAAGTCGGCGAAAATTCCAACTGTTACTATTTGCAACTGCGGTATGCACAATATCGAGTTTCATAAGTATGCATGTGTCAGTCGGTACGAGATTTCTATAGTACGTTTACTTATTGTAATAAAAAACAAAATCCTCGAAATGCACTTCAAGAAAATCACATCATGTAACATCGTTATCCTGAGTTAATTCCATCATTCACAGTTACAAAATGATGACACATCGAAAATTGATCATTCCTGCAAACGATCTGATCTCATGTTAGGACAGTGTGAATTGCTCAAAGTTCTCAGGCATTTGTTTAACACATATTCAATTCCCAGAACAATACCAAATAATAGTAACCTGATAATTCCATCATAAATGTGTTGGCATTTCAGTTACTAGAATCAATTTTATGCCTCCTTTCATGAATTCATTTTCAAAAGTTTTCTCCTTAGTAAATTTTCAACTAGGGGAGAGGACCGTGAGCGGGGTCCCCTTCCCTGCCCCCCCCCCCCCCTTGTTGGAAATTCACTACCCTGCATCCCCCAATCGGAAACCTCTAGCCATGTGCCTGGCAGTGACGTTAGAGCCACATGGCTTGGTTACATTTTATGGGGTTGCAATGATAGCCCACGTGAGTGGCAATGTTGTGACGTTATTACAATAGTGATATGTGGTGTCAGTGTGCATGTCCAATCCATTTTAGAATGGCACGCATATCCATCGTCCATTTTGTATACTGGAGACCGCCAGTTTCGGTGGTTGCACTTGGTTGTTATGGGCCTGGAAGGCTTCTAATAGGAGAAGGGTGTCTTCGAGTCAATGGGCATAAATAGAAGGATGTGTGTTCTGTGGATCTTTTCAATACCACAAACAAACCCCCACTTACCGAAAACAACAGAAACTTGTCATAATCATTTGTATATACGGTTCATCAATTTTTTCAATGATGTCATACCTGACGTTACTGACACATGCCTCATGTCACTGACTATGTGATTGATTCACAGCAGCGACCCTGAACTAAAGCTATCTGACATCACTCTGTTAACTATCCTCAGATAACTGTCATTAGATAACTATCCTCCAAAAGATATCCTTGGAAAGGTATCCTCCAAAAGTATATAACCATGTCATAGGTATCCTTGTATACCCAGATGAGGATGTGGGGACATCCTCATCTGGGGACAATATCCTCAGAAAGGTATCCTCCAAAAGTATATCTTCATGTCAGGTATCCTCGTATACCCAGATGAGGATATGGGGACCATATCCTCGGAAAGGTACCCTCCAAAAGTATATCACCATGTCATAGGTACCCGTATACCCAGTTGAGGATATGGGGACGATATCCTCGGAAAGGTATCGTGCAAAAGTATATCACCATGTCATAGGTACCCGTATACCCAGTTGAGGATATGGGGACGATATCCTCGGGAAGGTATCCTCCAAAAGTATATCACCATGTCATAGGTATCCTTGTATACCCAGATGAGGATGTGGGGACAATATCCTCGGAAAGGTATCCAAAAGTATATCTTCATGTCGGGTATCCTCGTATACCCAGATGAGGATATGGGGGATGATATCCTCGGAAAGGTATCCTCCAACAGTATATCATCATGTCAGGTATCCCCGTATACCCAGATGAGGACACGGGGGAAAGGTATCCTCCAAAAGTATATCACCATGTCATAGGTATCCTAGTATACCCAGATGAGGATATGAGGACGATATCCTCGGAAAGGTATCCTCCAAAAGTATATCACTATGTCATTGGTATCTGTATACTTAGATGGGGATATGAATGATGATATCCTCGGAAAGATATCCTCCAAACGTTAATCACTATGTCGTAGGTATCCTTGTATACCCAGATGAGGGATGATATCCCCAGGAAAAGGTATCCCTCAAAGACATATCACCATGTCATAGGTATCCGTATACCCAGATGAGGATATGGGGACGATATCCTCGGAAAGATATCCTCCAAAAGTATATCACCATGTCATAGGTATCCTTGTATACCCAGATGAGGATATGGGGACGATATCCTCGGAAAGATATCCTCCAAAAGTATATCACCATGTCATAGGTATCCTTGCATACCCAGATGAGGATTATGGGGACGATATCCTCGGAAAGATATCCTCCAAAAGTATATCACCATGTCATAGGTATCCTTGTATACACAGATGAGGATATGGGCAATGATAGATTATATGACACTGAGTGACTTCCGCATAGATTTTATGGGAGGAGGATATGAGGAATAACTATTATACCTCACTGGGGATTTCTTTATGGCCTCATGCGATGAAAAAAAGGATTCTATCACCACAGACGTATTACAGAACCAGATTCCTGTAAGTGGGATTCTGTAAGTGGGATTCCGTAAGTGGAGTGCCATGTGCGGGATTCGTATCCGATTTCGCGGACGTGCTAGTGGTGTTCGTAGACTAGTGATATTAGTATTGGTATTAACTGGTAAAGTGCTGAGTTTTTTTTCTGACAACAAATCAAAGCTCATCATATACTGCTCTATTACATTCAATTGGATAGTGTCTTATAGGCACTATCCAATTAAATGTCAGAGAGCAAGGTATTGCATAAAAATCTGATTCATATCAGGTACAGTAAAGGCTTCCTTGGGCAGAATGTAGCTACAGACAGTTATTGCCTGTCACTTTTAGTAAAGCCCAAAATAGGGCTTCCAGCAATCTACAGTTAATGGTCGACAAGCATGGGGCTGATAGATCCTAAGAGCATAGGGGATTACAAATAGTACTTCTTAACTTAGAAAATAGTAGGTTAGTATTGGGATAGAAAGTTGAAGCAGGGGTGGAAAGCAGAAATGGTAGACAGCCGTGCCAAAGGTCTCCTCAAATACAGAGATGATGAGTTGAGGGCTGATAGATTATATACCCCATTGAGGGATTTCCTCATGGAGTCATACTACAAAAGGGAATCTGAAAGCATAGATAGACCATTGAAGGATTTCAAGGTAGGATTTCGAGTATCGATACCGAAATGAGAGTATGAGAGATGATAGAATATACCTAACTGTGGGATTTCTCATAGTCCTCATGGCCTCGTATTCAAAAACCCCTTGATGGAGGAATAAGGGACCTGAGGTTACCGGGATAGAGTCCGCAAGTTTGCAGTAGTGCTACAAGTCAATAGAAATTGTACAGGACTAAGAGGGTGGTACAACACTAGTATCGGATGAATACTGTGGAAACTGTTCGTATGACAGATGGTGTTGACTGTGGATAAGTCGGCAGTACTGACGTTAGAGATATGAAAACTTTGCGTGGTCTGGAAGCCAAGCGCCGAATAGATGTTAATAACCATAGCTACACTTAGATAGATATTCTCAGATAAGTATCCTCTGGAAGTTATTCACAAACCGAGTCCTCAAAAAGGTTTCCCCCAAAAGGTATCCTCCAATAGTGCATCACTATGTCATAGGTGTCCTAAAATCTTGATATGAGGGATGCTAGATTATACATCACTGAGGGATTTCCACGTTGCCTTCATGACCTCATATTGTTAAGTACCCGGATGAGGATATGACGGACTTGAAGTTGGACCGCACAGTATGCAGAGATAGTGGATGTGGTTTAGATGCATGGGGTGATCCGATTGGTCCCGGTGAAGCACAGCAAGGAGTTGATAGAACTAGATCAAACGCTAGAATGCGAGTAGCTGGGATACAGACTGGGATAAGCAGAAACTGGGAATTCCGAAGGAACCTGATCCACAAAGATACTCTTATACAATGCAATGACACAGTCCTATATCATTATTATCCACCAATAAATTATTTTCATTCATTGAGTTTTTTAACTGCAATCCCGACTGACTAATATTCCATTTACAGTTCGTGGAGAGTGTATTATCACTAAATCACCCGTTGAGTGGAGATTCCACCAAAGCAATAATTGCATATTTGTTTCAAAGCATAACAAGCGCAAGCAAAGTTCCAACCGATGGACCTCCGGGTCAAACCCGGGGGTCCATCGGCTGAAATACTGCTTGTGGTTTTTGTCCATGTGTACAGAAGTTGAAAGCGATACTCTGGGTGATAGCTCCACCCTGCGGGTGATTTTGTTACAATCCACTCTCCATCTACTGTGTATCATCAATGCATGTTTTCGAGGAAGACAAGTCTTGATGATGCAGTTGGAATATTTAATCAGTCGATAAAATATTCCAACAACATTATCAAGACATATCGGTCATCTTCGCACACCGAAGGGTGTGCCCAAGGCGTACCGGGACAGTGTATGGCAAACCACCTCCTTAAGGCACCTTTAGTAAATACAATGAAACCGTTCCATGTCCGACAACCGCACATAAGTAAAAGAACCAGGAAAGCCACCAAGACTCAGTCCGCCGACAGTTGTCTGTGTGAATCTATGGGTTGTTTTTCAGGCATGCAAACTCTGCCACTTATGATGTGTACCTCGTTGGGAAGGTACATTGCCCTCATTAACCGGTATAATCTGTGCCAGGCTGTAATATGTGGTGGTGATTCAGTGGGTGGTGTCTTGTCAATCTTCTGGCCCGTATAGACTGCCACTGTAGTTGTTGATGGTCCCGATCGAGCCCTCATTGACAAGTGCATTTACGAGTATAGTCTGTCTCCGACTCGATCAGGCCAGTCGCTCCGAAAGTACGCATCCATGAAATGAGAGAGCCGTTTGACCAGTAGTTTAATGCTCCCGACGGATCGCTCAATGGTCCAAGAAGACTTGGAACTTCCGTTGGTTTAGACCGGATGATTGATTTCGCTAGAATGGATGAACCATTGGGGGGGGGGGGGGCGGAGGGGGCTGGTCGGACAAGAGAGAAGAGGAAACACCAGCAGAAACACCAGCTAGGGGGTGGCCTCCGCTTGATGTTCCATAATGGTTACAAGAGTAGGAATGGTTACAAGAGTAGGAATGGAGAAATTTCCAGTAGCATTTTCAAAGGCTGGGTGCCATCCACCAATCATTCATGGAGGGTAGATATGCCGTATTTGACACCCCCCCCCCCCCCCCCTAAAAAAAGAAGGTTGAGATGGTTAGTGCATTTGTCGACCAGTTTGTTGGTGTCTTTTCTTTTAGTAATTTGTTGAGTCGGTCGGGCGAGGTCAAGACGGGAGCGGCATCGCGTAACAGCGATGCTGGCATCTGTTCTCGGGGGCCGCGATGAGCACACCTTATTGTTCGACTCTGCAGTTTCGCACTATTGCACCGCGATACAATTCTAAACTAAGGGCATATGTTGAAACTAATGTCATGTGAAGTGGAGATATATTTTTAGTGTATCAGATATAATGATTACATTTGGCTGTTTGTTGGACAAGAGAATTTGAAGTTTGAAGAGTTGGAGTTTAATGCGTAGGGGGGGGGGGGGGGGATTACCGGGGGAATTATGGGAAACAGCGGCTTCTATTTTGAAACTGTCATTTTACACGGAGTTGTTACCGGGCATGTAACTTAAAAATGAGACGGAAGCAAATCATTTTTTTTCACATTTTAGAAACATGGGATGTTACTCCAGGAGTGGGGATAGTGAGAAAATTATGTCGGCTTAAGCGGGCGGCTTACAATAACTGAAATAACTGGTTATGGTATTTTTCTTGCAGTTTTCCAGATTGAAACCTTGCATTTGACAGTAAATTATTTCAGCCACATTCAGATTGTTTATTTCCACTTATTCAGATAGTATTGTATGTTTTTATTGCATTTGTAAAACGTAATACACGTTATGGGTCAGATTACTAAGTAAAAGAATATTCGCATTTGAAGAGAATGTTTGCCATGCCATTTATTGGAATGCCTGGTAATTTGTGCCGAGGACCTTATGCAGCGGGGTACGGGACAAGTCGCCGTCGGGACAACTCACCGTCGGAGGGCGAGTTGTCCGGATTTTTACGACGAGTTGTCCCGTTTTTTGTTTTTCAAAAAAATGTAATTTATTCTTAATTTATTCTATTGAAATACTGTTAATTTTATCATTTACTTACCTGTAGAGTATTTTTACAAATAAATCCAACCTCCGTGAATTGAAAAAAAACAGGTGAGTTTCAAGTTTCTTTCCTAACTGTAAACTGTGAATATATATATATATATATATATATATATATATACACTTCATCAAATATTTTATATAACTTCGTCAAATTGCCGTCATGCTCGGAAGTTTACTTCCTTCTGAGCGGCTTCCATTTTTGACTAATACTTGTTCCGTTACGTTAAGTGCCGTACCAATGTGTATCGCGTTATGGGAACGTAAAATTTAGCGTCACGCTGATCCTAATTGTTGAATGGGAATTATAAAATTGATCGTGATACGCGTACGTCTTACAGATCGATTTATTATTTGGCAAGTGGCTGCCTAGCTCCTAATCACGAACCCGTCCGTAAAATCGCCGATGCATGTCTTCCTTGGGTGGCAACAAGTAAAGATATGTTCCGCATTACACGTTGTTCACTGTTTTTAATTGTAAATTATGGACAAACAAGACCGTATTATATCTTCCTTAGGTGGTAACGAGTGGAGATATATTCCGCGTTATTGCGCGCATTTTTTGTTCTCAGCCTTAGAATTAGAAGCATTCAATCATTTATCTCAACCTCGCCCTGGTAACAGAGGCAGAAGCGAGTTTGCATGCAGTATTCACACATTCAACCATTCCTTGACCCGAATTGTTCAAACGCGTTGTTCTCCATATTCAAGTGTATTGCTTGTAAAAACACCGCATCATATCTCCCTTGGGTGGTAAAGATATGTTCCCCGTTTCATGTTGTTCCCCGTATCCGAGTCTATTACGCGCAAAATAACTGTATCATATCTTCCTTGGGTGGCAACAAGTAAAGATATGTTCCGCGCTTCACTTTGCTTTTTGTATTCAAGTGTAAATTATGAAAAAATACCGTATAATATCTTCCTTGGGTGGCAACAAGTAAAGATATGTTCCGCGTTATTACGTAAATAACAAATATGAATTAGACACTATTTCTAAAACCTCGCCCTGGTAACAGAGGCAGAGGCAAGTAAGTTCGTATGCCGTATTCACACATTTCTTTCCTAACTGTAAACTGTGAATATATATATATATATATATATATATATATATATATATATATATATATATATATATATATATATATATATATATATATATATATATATATCTCGGCCACGTCTGTGTGTGTGTGATTGTGATTGTCATGGTAAACGGTAATTAATTAAGCAATGAACTAAAAGGAATTTTTTCTATTGTTCTTTGCAGCTTAGCACCGACGTCTCAACACCCTTGGAACGAGATTGAGCTTTTACAAGCTGATACCAGCCCTGCAGACAGAAGCTGAAAATGTGGAATTGAGGGTGCAAGCATCAGATTTGGAAACTGAATTAATTAATTATTGTCATTGATTTCAACGAATCGTCTGTCACTCTGATTAATCTTGTTATGTTAGTGACTATTATTTTATATGTTATATTATTAGATGTTATATTGAACCTGTCTTGTTAAATAAGTCATGAGTATTAATAAAGATAATTTAATCATATGTCGAGGGTTACTTATCAATTACTACTCCACGGCGACTTGTCCCGACGGCGACTCGTCCCTCCTCGGGTACGGCGAGTTGTCCCGACGGCGAGTTGTTCCGTTCCCATGCAGCGCGCTGATATTAATTTTTCCATCATGATTACGAATCCATAACTTTAATTGAAGGCCGCATACTACAAAAATCAGTACAACAAAAAAGTTAGTCGCTTTAGGTTACTGACATAATTGAAACATAATAATCAGTAACAGCAACAAAAGAAATTGGCGTTGAGATCGTTCATTGAAGTGTCCTAAGTTATGTTTTGGGGGCAGAAAAATGAAACTTTTCAGTTAAAAATGACAAATGCTAAGCAAATATCGTCCACCGGTCGCAAGGACCACAAGTGTGAGCCATTTAAGACTGGGGACTTGCGAATATTCGAAATTCGTCCCGATTCGAACTTATTCAGAAATTTTACCATTGTTGAAATGTTTTCAAAATCTAACGAAGTGTCTTCTCTAGTTCTCTTCTTCTATCGTCAGATCTCCTGTACAGGAAACCAGATGATAGCTGAAGATTTCAACGAGGTTCCGCTTTCAAAACTATAGACCTGGAACGTAATTAAGCACCATCTGAGGGGGCGCGGTGGCGTCGCAGTAACCGGTTCTCGTCAGATCACCGAAGTTAAGCAACGTCGAGCGCGGTTGGTAGTTGGATGGGTGACCATTTCAGCGACTGATTCGTGCTCCCGCGTTGTGTCCTTGGGCAAGGCACTTAACCCCGATTGCCTGCATGGGGGCACGATGACGCTGTGTACTAAGGCGTACTGCACGTCGAGGGTGCGCGTGTCTTCAACCAATCTAACCCTGCCTGTGCCGCGGTGCAGAGTTCAGTGTTACGATGTTGGAGAGCTGACAGCTGCTCGTCGTTGCTCGGTGGTTCTCTCCGGGTACTCCGGCTTCCTCCACCCGTAAAACTGTCACCGACATGATATGACCCTGGCTGTTAATGTGTCGTTAAACCCTAATAAAAAAAAAAGAAAAAAAAGCACCATCTGAGAGGTTTCATGACAGTGGTGTTGCTGTTACTGATTATTATGTTTCAATGATTGCTATGTCTTGCAGTGTATTTCATCTTGTGAAACATGTTGTTTCTAGTTGATAGCGTACCCCAAACACATTCCCTCGTTCACGTGAAGCATACTTCTCACGAATGTCACAAAACACTATCATTCACATGCAGTATCTGGGTATAAAACAAGAAAATTTGTCACTTATTTTATCAATAAATGTTGACATGGCAATGGGGGGACTGTCAGAGGCACTAAGATGGCAAATCGTTGACATGCAACAGGCATGTCCTTCAAAGCTATTGGTAGAGACAACTTTGTTATAGTCATTCCTTCATCAGCAGATTTGTCCGAAAACATCAACATACCAACGATGTTAAGGACCAACCGAGGCCTGGACAACCCCAAAAGACCTCCTCGGGAAGAGCGGAGTTGGGGACTCCTCGTCAATAGACCATTCTTTCCACAAACACTCACTGAAAGATAGCATAAAAGTAATGACAGTTTCTATTAACACCACTGCGAAAAAAACGGGGGGTGCTTAAGTTCCAGATGTATACTTTGATTTCGTTTTCGTTTTGAAATATCCCGCCTTTTTGATTGATTTGTCAAAACAGACATTCCGCCATTTAGTGGAGACTGACAATATTTACGCTTGAAAAACCGTGAGATGGAATTCGAATAGTTTCGAAACCCTCTGTCTGATTTGATTCGACCGAAACTTTAACTCATACAGGGTTCATGTCCATATATATTTATTTAAAACTATTTTTATTTTTCTTCCAAAAATCGCAAAAAATCCAATAATTTTCAAAAATGGAAACATGACATACTATGAAATACATGTTCAATCCCTAGCACTCTGGTAGTGCAACAAACTTTTATCCAATCACTCTGTTTTTTTCTTGTTTAACTATGAAATTAACCAAATATACCTTGTTTGACAGAGCTCACTGAGCTCTGTCAAACAATGTATATTTGGTTAAATATCAAACTGCATTATTGGAAATATTTGTTGATCAAAACTTTGTCATTTGACATCAGCGTGCAAAGGGTTAACCCTTTACCCAACGTAATGGCCAAAACCGGCCAGCGCTATTCTCAAAAATTGCCAATTAATTTTAATTATTTTTTCATTTTTTTGTCTCTAAAACATAGGTTATGACCCCTCATTGGAACGAGCTCGTCGAGCTCGTTCCAATGAGGGGTCATAACCTATGTTTTAGAGACAAAAAATGAAAAAAATAGTTATTCAAGAATTTTTTTTGCAAGTGTCGTCTGCTTTTCATGTTAGGTAAAGGGTTAAGGATGATAAATCAATTTGAGAATGAATGAAATGAGTGAGAGGCCAAATACCTTATAACATTTTTCTTTTCAAAACATAAAAGATATCCTAACTCCGAACAAATGTACATTTTAGGTTAACCCTGTTCCCACCAGACACAGGGTCATCGCCGAGATAACGAAGTCCGCCACGTGATAAATAAAATGAAGACAAAATCATCAAAAGATTGTAACGATATCACCTCATGTCTTCTAAAACACACAGTAGATGAGGTAGTTCACCTTCTCGCATACATTATTAATAATCCCTTAATTAGTAGTAAAGTACCGAACAGGATGAAAATTGCGTAGGTGACTCCTGTTTTTAAAGCAGGTTTACTAACTACACACCAATCGGTATACTACTCGTATTCTTAAAAATAACTGAAAAGCTCACGGAGGTGAGACTTTAGTAAACTTACAAAATAGGTTTAAATTTTATATTATAATCAAAGGGGATTCCGAAAGCAACACAGTACAATTCAACCAGTTCTCCAACTCCGAAAACAACCACTGGAATAGAACAAATAATAAACACAGTACAATTCAACCAGTTCTCTAACTCCGTAAAGAGCGCTGGAATAGAACAAATAAACACAGTACAATTCAACCATTTCTCCAACTCCGTAAAGAGCCTTGGAATAGAACAAATAATAAACACAGTACAATTCAACCAGTTCTCCAACTCCGTAGAAACACTGGAATAGAACAAAAAATAAACACAGTACAAATCAACCAGTTCTCCAACTCCGTAAAAAACACTGGAATAGAACAAATAATAAACACAGTACAATTCAACCAGTTCTTCAACTCCGTAAAAACACTGGAATAGAATAAAAAATAAACACAGTACAAATCAACCAGTTCTCCAACTCCGTAAAAGCACTGGAATAGAACAAATAATAAACACAGTACAATTCATCCAGTTCTCCAACTCCGTAAAAACACTGGAATAGAACAAATAATAAACACAGTACAATTCAACCAGTTCTCAACTCCAAAAACAAACACTGGAATAGAACAAATAATAAACACAGTGCAATTCAACCAGTTCTCCAACTCCAAAAACAAACACTGGAATAGAACAAATAATAAACACAGTACAATTCAACCAGTTCTCCAACTCCGTAAAAAACACTGGAATAGAACAAATAATGAACACAGTACAATTCAACCAGTTCTCCAACTCCATAAAAAACATTGGAATAGAACAAATAATAAACACAGTACAATTCAACCAGTTATCAAACTCCGTAAAAAACATGGAATAGAACAAATAATAAACACAGTACAATTCAACCAGTTCTCCAACTCCATAAAAACATGGAATAGAACAAATAATAAACACAGTACAATTCAACCAGTTCTCCAACTCCATAAAAACACTGGAATAGAACAAATAATGAACACAGTACAATTCAACCAGTTCTCCAACTCCATAAAAACATGGAATAGAACAAATAATAAACACAGTACAATTCAACCAGTTATCCAACTCCATAAAAAATACTGGAATGGAACAAATAATAAACACAGTACAATTCAACCAGTTCTCCAACTCTGAAAAAACCCACTGGAATAGAACAAAAAATAAACACAGTACAATTCAACCAGTTCTCCAACTCCGTAAAAAAACACTGGAATAGAACAAATAATAAACACAGTACAATTCAATCAGTTTTCCAACCCCGTAAAAAAAACACTGGAATAGAACAAATAATGAACACAGTACAATTCAACCAATTCTCCAACTCCATAAGAAACATGGAATAGAGCAAATAATAAACACAGTACAATTCAACCAGTTCTCCAACTCCATAAAAAATACTGGAATGGAACAAATAATAAACACAGTACAATTCAACCAGTTCTCCAACTCTGAAAAAACCCACTGGTATAGAACAAATAATAAACACAGTACAATTCAACCAGTTCTCGAACTCCATAAAAAACACTGGAATAGAACAAATAATAAACACAGTACAATTCAACTAGTTCTCCAACTCCGTAAAAAAACACGGGAATAGAGCAAATAATAAACACTGTACAATTCAACCAGTTCTCCAAATCCGTGAAATAAACACTGGAATAGAACAAATAATAAACAGGACAATCACACTACCTTAGCATTGTTTTAAGACCTATACAGGACATTTCATCCCCTGAGTTCCAATGGGTTCTATGTATCTACTGGCAGCGTACTGGCACATAGAACACATTGGAACTCAGTGGATGATTTGTCACAATAACACCTGAAATACTACTATTAAGAAAATTGGAGGTCCAACAGATGATTTAGAAATTATTTGTCTAGCAGATCACAGTATGTTTTGTTTGGAGAACCTTGCCAGCCATTGCTGTGGTGTTCCACAGGGTTCAATTCTAGGTCTAGTCTCTTTTCTTGTGTATACCAACAATCTTACTAACTTAACGTCACTCACTATTTTATCATTTGCTGATGACACCACTGCATACTGCTCAGGTTCCTATAGTAATCCAATAACAACGTATTTTAATGATGAAATTCAAAATATTTTAATGGTGCCCTGTAAACTAGCTAATGATGAATGCGAAAAAACACGCATATTGTAATGAACCCAAATGAAAGAAGCAACAATAATATTTCCCTAGAGTTAAAAATAAATCTCATACAATAAGCAACAATTCAACCAGTTCTCCAACTGCAAAAAAGCACTGGAATAGAAAGTAATAAACAGTACAAGGACGGTACCTTAGCATTGCTCTTGGATCTATACAAGGCATTTGACACCACAAATCATGAAATACTATTAAGCAAATTGGAAAGGTATGGCATACAAGTTCTCATCAACTCCGAAAAAAAGCACTGGAATAGAAAAATAATAAACAAGACAAGAACAGTACCTAAGCATTGTTCTTGGGCCTATACAAGGCATTTGGCACCAGAAATCATGAAACACTATTAAGCAAATTGGAAAGGTATGGCATACAAGATCTCACCAACAGATGGTTTAGAAGTTACTTGTCTGACGGATCACAGTATGTTATGCTTGGAGAACACACATCAGACCTTGCCAACCAATGCTGTGGTGTTCCAGAGGGTTCCGTTTTAGGGTCATTCCCCTTCCGTGTGTATACCTAAGACATATGTAACTCGGCCTCAGTCAGAGTTTTGTAATTTGCTGATGACACCACTGCACACTGCTCATGTCCACATACTAATCACATAACCAGATATTTTAATGATGAAATTTAAAATATTTGAATGGTGTCTGCAAATCAGCTAATGATGATTGCGAAAAACACGCAAATTGTATTGAACCCAAATGAAAGAAGCAACAATAATAAACAGTGATGAACATTTGACCGACAAGGCTCACATATCTCGATCACATTAAAAAAAATAGCGCACACAAACTATAGTCTCAACAAAATCAAGAATATTTTCTTCCATTGAGCCATGAAAACGCTACACTAAACCAAAATACCGAGTCAAAACTGTTATATGGAGTCCATGTTTGGGGTATCTCCAGGGCCATTAAGAAACTAGTGAATATGCAAAAGTGATTACTACGAATAAACAATAACAAAACATATAATGACCTTACAGATCCTTTATTCAAGAAAGACAGAGTAGAAAAATAGTAGATTGCCGGCATCCTTTATTCATATACTTAACTCTTTACCCAACGTAACGGCCAAAACGGACCAGCGCTATTCACAAAACTCGCCAATTAATTTTCATTATTTTTTTCATTTTTTGTCTCAAAAACATAGCTTATGACCCCTCTTTGGAACGAGCTCGTCGAGCTCGTTCCAAAGAGGGGTAATAACCTATGTTTTTGAGACAAAAAAATGAAAACAATTAGTTCTTCAAGAATTGTGTTTGCAAGTGTCGTCTGCTTTTCATGTTAGGTAAAGGGTTAATGTAGTAGACAATCAAATTAGTAGCTCTATCAGACAGTTTGGTCTCCCACATATCGTCGCCTGATTGCTAGAATGTTCTATGTCCCCTATGGGACTATATATTAACTCCCCTATGGGAGTACTATGTCCCCTATGGGGCTATATATTATATCCCCTATGGGAGTACTATGTCCCCTATGGGACTATATATTATCTCCTCTATGGGAGTACTATGTCCCCTATGGGGCTATATATGATCTCCCCTATGGGAGTACTATGTCCCCTGTGGGACTATATATTATCTCCCCTATGGGAGTACTATGTCCCCTATGGGACTATATATTATCTCCCCTATGGGAGTACTATGTCCCCTATGGGACTATATATTATCTCCCCTATGGGAGTGCTATGTCCCCTATGGGACTATATATTATCTCCCCTATGGGAGTACTATGTCCCCTATGGGACTATATATTATCTCCCCTATGGGACATAGAACATTCTAGCACTCAGACGACGGTATAGAGAAAGCAAGAACCTGATCTCTAGATAAACTCCCTTTATACACTTTTCCGAAACTCTTGAACGCCATCGAAAAAGCACTTTGAAATACCAGTAACAGTTTAAGAAAAATTTTACTTACATATTTCCTCCCTCATATTCCACCTATGTCAATTGTGATAATTCCTACTGTCCTGACTACACTTAATAAACTTGTAATCATAAAGAACCTCGACAGGTTTTTACATAACGTAATAGATGTACTCCATGTTAGAATTTGAAACCCTCGTTCTGGCCAAACTTGCTGTTCTTGTTCACGCCGACCGTCCAACAAATACACGTAGAATACGTTCAACATACAAGTGAGCGTTTCTTGTCAGTAGTTTCGACAAATCGGTGATGTTTATCTGATGTTTATCTGAAGACCCCTTAGCTCCGAGTAGATATCTACCCCACGAGCCACAGAGAATTATTGGAATGCATCACCTCTGGATCTCAGTGCGTGATGCGAGACTTGTTTGCAAACGCATTCGTTGAGCATCCAAATATGCTGCCCTCCGGATGCAGTGACCTACTTGGACACCAAAGCATATAGTTTTTCTGCTTTATCGATATCTGAACGACAACGAGTCCTGGCTGGGACGACGAGTAATGAAGTGGTTAAGAAGTGGTATCAAGCCGCTGGCTTTTGTGTTGCAAGGCATCGTGGTCCCGAGCGATGTAATAGCTCCCCAGTCCCACTTTAGCGTCACATACAACTTTTTAAATCTGAACCAATTGGTCAGTCTGTTCGAAAATGAACTTCCTTTCAGGCGGTGACAGATAGACAGCCAATCGACTATGCCATCTCATACAGTATACTATTTATTAAACTTGTGAGATATATGTATTTGTAACCGTCTTTGTACTCGAAAACCATTTATATATACTGTGAATAAATCATGTGAATCTGATCCAAGATTTTAGTTCTGTTTGAATGGTATTATAAAGGGGACCATAGTGGTGTGTATTTCCGCACACTTTCAATGTTAGTCCTAGCTATGGGTCAACAGCTTTGTGTAATAGCGATTAAAAAATTATAAGGGTGAATCCCCCTGGAAACACCGGGAAGTGAAGCAGTGCCTGTTTGCTATGGTAAACAAGCTCTGTATTAATGGGGAAATAGGACCCGGACCAGTGCCTGGGGTGGTAGTCTTCTAAAATAGACATGGGCATAAACGATTGACTGGACTTGACTTTATATTCATGTTGCAGTTAGGATTAACCGTTGTGTAGAAACATGTGAAATTAAACACCAATAAACGAATAAATGAAAACCATTTGAACATTAGAATGCCAGTTAAACATTGCGTAGGCGAAAAAATGGTTTAGTTCAGTTTACATGGACTAGTAATTTTCCACAGGGTGTGCAATATTTCCATGGACGCAATAATATTAGATTGCAAACACTAATTACAGGAATAATCATCAAAAATTTAATTAATGAAGCACCGGGTTAATTAAATTTTGCGGGTGATGATTTTTATCACCTGGTAAACACATGCGTGAACGTCACTGCGCACGCATGACTGCCGACCACTCCAGGGCGACTGTCCTATGTAGTACGTGGAGAGTGTATTGTCATTAAATCACCCGCAGAGTGGGAGTCCACCCGAGCAATAACTGCAAATGTGCTGCAAAGCATAACCAACACAAGCAAAGTGTCAGCCAATGGACCTCCGGGTTAAACCCGGAGGTCCATTGGCTGAAACATTGCTTGTGTTTCTTGTTCACATGTATAGAATTTGAAAATGATACTTTGGGTGATAACTCCACTCCACGGGTGATTTAGTTACAACCCACTCTCCACGTACTGTACATGCAGTAGAAAAATAGGATCGGTTGTTTGGGATTTTCTTTTCTATTTTATTTTCCCATACAGCTGCTCAACCTTTTACCCAACGTAACGACCAAATTCGACCAGCCACTTATAAAAATCGCCATTCAAATTGTATTTTTTTAAATTTTTGGTCTCAGAAACATAGCTAGTGACCCCTCGTTGGAATGCGCTCACTCCGACGAGGATCATTATCTACGTTTTTGAATCCAAAAGTGAAAACGAGTGAAAACGAGTTCACTGAACTCACTGAGTTAGTTCAAATGAAGGATCAGTAGGTGTAGTTTTGAGACTGAGGGTGAACATTTCATTCAATTTGTTTTAAAGTGTTGCCTGTTATTTGGGTTAATTGAAGGGTTGAAAACTATGGCTTATTTTCGAGGTGCACTTGTATCCATACCATGCATGTCAAAGTACCGCCGGTACCAACACCAACATAACCGCCGAAACTGGTACCAGTACCGGGACAAGTCAGCAATCACGTGACATATCACTATCAAATGAGAGAAATTCTCATTTAAACCGACTCAGTCCCCAAGATCGCAAGACATGGCATCGTACCAGTCATTCTGCGGCGACATCAAAGTAATCATAAAGTATGAAGATCGTGCTTATGATTACTTTGATGTCACCACAGAATAATTTCTTTGAAGTAGCCGATGACGGCGCTTTTTATTGTCTTTGATGCCACATTTGGAAAGTCAAAATGGCCGGCCTTATCGAGGTTGTGGTGCAGACAGAACATGCACTTTTAGAGTGTTTTGATATGTTCATTCACAAATAAGTTGAAAGTATGTCGTGCAAGTGTGCCACACACGATTATCAGCCGGTTTACCCTCGTTCAATTAGGAATTTCCCCATAAATAATTTTGTCCCGGTACCAGCGGGACAAAAGCTTCTGTACTAGCTGCAGCCCGAGGAAACCGGCGGTACCGATACAGGTACCGGCTGACATGCCTATGCTACTGGCAACACGCTATTCAAATGCATCTTAATATTAGTTGTGTGCCTGACTTATTTTCTCTAGGCTTCACCAGAAACACCACCCACCCACCTCACCTTCCCAGCCCACCCCCGCATACACATTCGCTGTTCATGCATTCGACTTGGGTTTACCACAGTAAACAAGCACTTCCTCAGCCCCCGGGGTTCCCACGGGAGACATTACGGCCTTTTCCTTTCAAATGAGTATTTTAAAGGTAGGGCTGAGAAAAAAATGAAATGATTCAGGTTCCCAACATATCCTAATTTCACGTCTTTAATTATCGTTTATAACCACTTGAGGTTTAGGGACTTCTGAACAGCCAGGGTCACATTGTGTCGGAAACAAAAATGTTATCTCCATATAAAATGATATCGGAAGATACGTATGGAGTGAATAGAATATTTTGTATGAAAACAGTGCACTAATGTAGATCTGAATTCAGTGCATTCAGATCTGTCCTGTGTAAATGTGTGCTTTGAGAGAAAAATGTGAAGAATAGAACAGTTAACTGGTTTTGTTTGGACATGGTTGTAATTCACCTGTGAGATGTGCGGATTATTTCGCTATGTATACTTCATGCCATAAAATAATCCTACCGAATCCCTGTCAACCCTTTACCCAACGCAGACGATTTCAAAATTTATTATTTTAAATATCATTTTTTAATTTTTTTTCAAAAAATTTCAACAAAACCATATCATGTGACCCCTCTTTGGAACGAGCTCGACGAGCTCGTTCCAAAGAGGGGTCACATGATATGGTTTTATTGAAAATTTTCGAAAAATAATATTTTTCAGCTGCAGAATTTACATATTACGCCGGCGGATGTGGACGATTCTTTGGGTAAAGGGTTAAGAATCACACTGAAATTTAAAAAGAACTAATTTCACCCGAAACAAACAAACCAAATGTTATCTATACATTTCCTATTGACATCAGTAAAAACAAAGTGCTCAAAGCTTTTACAGATTGCAACAAGAATGAGAACAGACATAAACGCGTATTGTGTTATGAACATGTCTGAAACCAAACCAGGTTGGGTATGATTATTATTGTAATATATTCGGATTATGTCACACTGCCCCACCTTATGAAACAATCACTCCACACCTGACTTGGAGAATAACAGTCAAACCCAAATCGAACATGTTGGCTGTTATTAGTTTTAAATTATGGAAACAAGAATTATTATCCATTGTAGTCCTAATGGAAGAAATTGTGCATTTTGTCTAGATTACGTTGTAAATCAGATGTAACATGGTTTTCATAAAACCTTCGTCCTTCGGTTAGCTTTTATGATACAGTGGTTTCACTAAAACAATGAAAGTTTTCTCCATTTTGTCGACAGCGTAAAGTAATGAGTAATGTTGCATAATGATGTACAGTATTGGGTTAATTGATGTGTGTGGTGGGGAATGTCACCATGTCGTCCCCTTAGTTTCAATGTGTTCTATGTGCCTACTGGCACATAGAACACATTGGAACTCAGGGGACGATGTGTATGGGTGGGCTTATTGGCAAAAGGTCAAACCTGCCGGAGAATTTGGCTGAAAAGTTGACACAAAGTTAGGTGGTCAATCCCAGCACAAAGATGCACTAACCCTTTATATAACGTTACATACGTTCACGTTATTTAAAAATTGAATAATTGAAGGAAATAAAATTAAATGAGTTTCAACAAAACCACAGGGACGTGGAGACAGGGGGTGGGGTGGGGATGTCCCCCCCCCCCAATCCTGTCCAAAATATCCTAGAGCTGGAAATCGGAGGGCAAATCATGAGTAGTGGGATATTCCATCTACCTGGATTTTAGAGCTTCTTTTGGTGATGCTGATGTCTTCTTTACTTCCCAAAATTCCAACTCGTTTTCAAATCGGAAAAAAATCGAACTGTTACTATTTACAACTACAAGGTGCGCAATATAGAGCTTCATAAGTATGTATGATGCCAATCTATAGTACGTTTACTTACCGTAATAAAACAATCCTCGAAATGCACTTCAAGAAAACCACATCATGTAAAACCGTTATCCTGAGTTAATTCCATTATTCACAGTTACAAAATGATGAAACATCAGAAATTGATCATTCCTGCATAAGATCGGATTTAATGTTAGGACAGTGTGAATTGCTCAAAGTTCTCAGCTTGAGCATTTGTTTAGCACATATTCAATTCCCAGAATAATACCAAATAATAATAACCTGAAAATTCTATCATAAATGTGTTGGCATTTAAGTTACTAAAATCAATTTTATGCCCCCCTTTTTGGCTTCGTTTTCTTGGCTGTGAATTTCGAACTGGGGGGGGGACCTTGGAGTTTCACCCTCCTGATCCATCCCTCTAGTTGGAAATTCACTACCCTACACCCCCCCCCCCCCCCAGGCGGAATCCTCTAGCCACGTCCCTGCAAAACCATATAGTGTGGCTCCTCATCATTGGAATGTTTTCGTCGAGCTCGTTCCCATGAGGAGGTCACATGATGTGGTTTTGTTAAAACTTTTTAACCCTTTACTCAACGTAACGACCAAAACCGGCCAGCGCTATTCTCAAAAATCGCCAATTAATTTTCATTATTTTTTTCATTTTTTGTCTCAAAAACATAGGTTATGGCCCCTTATTGGAACGAGCTCTTCGAGCTCGTTCCAATGAGGGGTCATAACCTATGTTTTTGAGACAAAAAATGAAAAACATTAGTTATTCAAGAATTTTTTGTTTCCAAGTGTCGTCTGCTTTTCATGTTAGGTAAAGGGTTAAGGGGTTCTTTTTCGTTGTGACAACTTACAACATGGCTGTCGACGAATGTTTCATTCCAAAGTCAGGGACTAGATTTATTTGTAAGAAAGGGACTCGGAAACTGAAATTTGAAAAGTTGAAAGATGGACTTACTTCCGATTATGGACTTATTTCAGAGTCAGTACGCAGAGAATAGATGCCGGATTGAGAAATGTTCTGCCAGCGTAAAGGAAGATGCTGAGCCATCTGTGATAACAAATTTATTTATTATCAATTATATTGTAAGTTAACTCTACCAACATGTTTGGTATATGGAGATTTAATATCTGGATGTCGGTATTTAAACACCGAGCCACAGGCGAGGTGTTTAAATGAGACATCCAGGTATTAAATCTCCATATATCATACAAGTTGGAGGAGATAACGCCTTTGTCCCGTTTGAAACTCAATATAATAGAAACATAAAGGCGAAAAAATTGTGAACGCGTTTCTCGCGCACCGTAAAAAGTTCGACCAAATTCGCGAATAACTATTTTGTTTTTACAAACGCAGAAGACAACAGATAGAGTTGCATCCCTTGGGTCGTTTAGGAAACGAGTAAACAGTATTTTGTTGACATAATCGTTCCCCGAGTTCCAATGTTGTCGTTGCCTACTGGCACAAACAACATATTAGTACCCAAGAGATGAATTATTTGCTCTTATTTTATTTTTCTCAAGTTGTTTCATTTTAATAATTCGACTATTTAATTTATAACGACAAAATATGATCGAATTGTCGGAAATCTGGTGATATTTGTGACTATTTTCCGGTTTTTGGTTTGATTTTTATATCGAGGCGAGTAAAAGCGGAAAGCTTTCGTTTAAACCATAATTATATTCCCGATGTTTCGCGTGTGCTTATACCCTGGATGTTGCACGCTCTCATATACCTTGGATGTTGGGTGCACCCTTTGCCATGGAACCTTATTTGTCCAAGGCATTCTAACCAATCAAAAGACAAAATATATCGGGATTTAGGGACATTTATTTGTACATAAATATTGTAGATTGTTAGCTAATAAACAAATAAATACGTTTTTTGGCCCCAACCGCCTAGCGAAACAATACTGAACCACGCACACCACTCCGCCACATACTGAGCCGCAGACGAGATGTTTAACCCATTACCCAACGCAGACGATATCAAAATTTATTATTTTGAATATAATGTTTTCAAATTTTTCAAACAATTTCAACAAAACCATATCCTGTGACCCCTCGTTGGAACGAGCTCGACGAGCTTGTTCCAACAAGGGGTCACATGATATGGTTTTGTTGAAATTTTTTGAAAAATAATATCTTTTCAACTGCTGAATTTGCATATTACGCGGGCGGATTCGGGCGATTCGTTGGGTAAAGGGTTAAAGGAGACATCTAAGTATTAAATCTGACGGAAATAACGTTTTAACCCGTTTGAAACACAACAGAAACATAGTGGAAACAAATTTGTGGGCGTGTTCCTTACGTTGGACCAAACTCGTGAAGAATTGTTTTGTTTTGACAAACACAGAAGACCACAGAAAGAGATGCATTTCTTGGGTCGTTATTGAAAACGATTAAACAGATTTTCCGGCGCAGATTTGCTCTTATTTTATTTTTCTCAAGATGTTTGATTTAGGTATTCGATTATTTAATTTATAGCATTTAGAAACAAGGGGTGATGTAAGTGGGCAAAGTACGCTTTTGATACTGGTGGGTGTCAGAAAATGACGTGTTACGGCATTTTTTCATGCAATTTTCCACGTTGAAGCGTTGCATTTGACAGTAAATTATTCCAGCCACATTCAGATTGTTTATTTCTATTATTCAGATAATATTGTATGTTTTTATTGGATTTGGAAAATGTAATACATGCCATGGGTTAAATAACTAAGTTAAAGCATATTTGCATTTGAAGAGAATGTATGGCATGTCATTCTTTCAATACCTGGAAAACTGGAGCAGAACCTATGCAGAGCGCTGATATTCACCTGTCCGTATCCGTTCTCGATGATTGAATAAATGGATCTGTGGCTGCTGTTTAGTAGTGTTGTTATGTACACGAGTTGATGTAATGTGGTAGTGGTGTTGTTAATGAGTCGGTAGGAGTTGGGTCAAACTACGAGCGGCACCCAGCGACTGCGATGCTGGCATCGGTTCGTGGAAGTTCGATGAACAGATATTATGCAGTAGGTAGTTTTTGCCTATCCGTACCTACTATGGGGTGCTTGTATGTGTGCTGTGATTGGTGTTATAAAATGTACGCGAGACAGTGTAGAGTGGGTTGCAATTTGGTAATACAGTGTCTGTGTTGATGTCTGTTGTTGAATAGTACGGGGAACTGGTTCGCAGTTTTATGAGCTTGTGAGATAGACCGTTTTAATAGGTTTCACCTTTAAGTTTTTTTTTTTTGGTACTCAGTTCAGAAATGAGTTCGCTCGCTTTAAGAATATTAACCCTATGAACTCTAGTGGTATCTTCCATGCCAGTTCAATGGCAGTAATTAGAAGAGTCCATATTCATTATTTGTGGTAGACCAATCAATATTTTCAATGTGCAAACCTGGTATTGATTGGTCTACCCCACACATTTACTGAACAGCCATCCTATCTAATGATGGCGTTACGACGTATCATGTTCCTGGCCGAAAAAACGGCCGCTAGGGTTCAAAGGGTTAGATGTTTTTCCTCGATGTTTTTAAACCGAGTTTCTATCGGTTTCAGTATTAACCCTTTTATGAAAGGCTGTGATTGGTGTTCTTGGTGGGGTTTGGTGGCTTACGCGTAGGCTGTGGTTTTGGACACATTGGAGTATGGTTAGGTTTGTTTTACTGAGATTTTTTATGAAATAGTACCCATATTCAAGGACTGGTCTGAAGAATGATTTATAGAGTTTTTGGTAGAGTGTTTTTTTTGCACCCCTAATCCTCCTCCCCTATTATTTTTAGTAAATTTATTCGTTTGTTTGCTCGGGATATGCTATTGTAATGTATGTGTTTAGGGGCAATATAGCCTATCTATAGTTACTCCAAGGAACTTGACCTCGTCGCGAGTCTTAAGTTTCGTATTGCAGAAGTGTAGGTCGATGGGTAGCACTTATAAATTTTTCAGTTATGATTAGTTTTTGGATTTTCTCAGGGTTGATCTTGATGCTCCAATCTTCTAGATCCTCGTCCTGCAGTCGTCGTTCGACGATGTCGCGAGATCTTGCGGTATACAGTCCCTTGTCATCTACTAACTGGAAACTTTCGACTTGATTTTCACCCGAAGCACTTTGTAAATGTGGTTAACATAAATATAAAAGAAGCGGGCTGCGGACCGAACCCTGGGGCGTACAGGCCGAAAGCTTCTCCTGCTCTGATTTTTCGTTGTTAACCCTAACTTTAATTTTTCCGGTCGTATAGGAAAGATGAAATAATTCTGAGTATTTTGTTTGGGAGATGCATTTTGACCATTTTGTATCTCATACCATTATGCAAGCCTGGAAATAAGCAGACCGTCATCTGCAGAATGAGGTTATCAACGGGTGAATTTGGTGATGCTACCCTACATGGCATGGCAGTATCACCAAATTAACCCTCTATGAACTTCAATCTGAATCAAGATTTCAGGCATAAACAGAAAGAGGGACACAGAGAATAAATTGGGGGAGTCTAGACAACTGTATGGGATAGCATCTGCAAATTCATCCCCTGGGGACCTCTCTGTGCAAACGACAGATTGCTTATTTCAAGGCTTGATATTATACCAAACTGAGGCGGACGCTTTTTCAACGTTACGTGGAACCGCTGTCCTAATTTCCTCTTGTGGCAGTGAAGTCTGCAGTCAGTAAATCGCTACACATGCTCTATGGCATCATCTTCACGACGCCCCTGTTTATTTATTTGGATGGCAGCTGAGACCGGTTAACCCTTTACCTAACATGAAAAGCAGACGACATTTGCAAAAAAACCCAATTCTTGAATAACTAATTTTTTTCATTTTTTGTCTCCAACACATAGGTTATGACCCCTTATAGGAACGAGCTCGACGAGCTCGTTCCAAAGAGGGGTCATAACCTATGTTTTTGAGACAAAAATGAAAAAAATAATAAAAATTAATTGGCGATTTTTGAGAACAGCGCTAGCCGTTTTTGACCGTTACGTTGGGTAAAAGGTTAATCAATCCGTCAAAAATAAAAATGAATATTATTTCACCCATTGACATCTGAAAGGCGGAATGATAATGTGTTTATCTTAGTTTTAAAAAAAACCAAAAACATTACATCTTAAAATGAGGCAAATGTCATCCACTGTAATAGCTTCTGTCAATCACGCAGTAAACATGAGGTCGAGTCTTTAGTGTTGGCATCATAGTCGTTCATTATATATGAACTACGAGTAAAACCAATACACGTCAGAGAGTTTTAAAATGAGGAAATACAATTTTATTTAGTTACTGACCTTAAGAAAGACATCACAAATCTACATTGACCTTCTGTCCAAATGAGTCGGTGAAACGAGACAGATATTCGCCAAGAACGCAGTGGTGGAGGCAGGATACACGCAGCAAATTGCTAACTCTTCCCGCAGTCATCTCATCAACGTAATCAAAATGAACACTTTCTGCTGGGGTGGGGGGGGGGGGGGGACAATTTGATGGAGGGTGGTACTGAAATTGATAAAAATGAAAAACTATTATCATTTTCCAATTGAATTCCACTTTCCACTTAAATAATTCCAGTAAATAATTAGATTTATAAATTAGTTCTTGGAAGATAGGTCATCGTTTAGATTATTATGGGAAGTGAAGGATACCTGTTTTGTCTGCTGACAAATCGATTGCTGTTTTGAAGGAAGAGCACAAATTAGTGTTTTATTATGATTAACATATAGCTTAACTCTTACGCCGCCGAAAGCGACTATTGTCATCTATTTTAGATGTTTATCTGTACGTTCGGGTATGCGCAGACAAGCCTACCATCTCATTACTTGTCAGAGAACCCTTTCAAACAATAACTCAGAAGACAGAGTTTCAAGCGTGTCATAAATGTTAACCCTTTACCCAACGTAACGGCCAAAACCGGCCAGCGCTATTCTCAAAAATCTCCAATTAATTTTCATTATTTTTTCATTTTTTGACTCAAAAACATAGGTTATGACCCTTCGTTGGAACGAGCTCGTCGAGCTCGTTCCAATGAGTGGTAATAACCTATGTTTTTGAGACAAAAAAAATAAAAAAATTAGTTATTCAAGAATTCTTTTTGCAAGTGTCTTCTTTTCATGTTAGGTAAATGGTTAATACACTTCCTCGCATACAGGCGAACATAGAGGTGCTCCATATGACTAAAGTGGGCGTGGCAGTAAAAGGGTTAAATTGTCCGGTACGTTATAGTATGACGATCAGAAATTGCATCTCGTATCGATGCAGTTTGCTTATCAATTCTGGTTCGTTGAAAACCGAGAATCTCAAATATTTCAAATCCATATCATTCCTTTCTCAAACGAGGCTCAAGTAACGCCAGTGATGTGCGCAGATCGACAATTGTACAAATGCGAAGTTATTTTATGCAAAATACTGTGCAGAAACATTCAATAATCAGTAGATAAACATATCCCGTTGAGTTAGACATTCGGAATTTGACTATGGAAAACCATTCCCCAAACTCGTTTTATTTGAAGAAAAAACAATCAACAAAATATAATTCTCGATCTCGGTCTATTTGTCAAGAACGAATTCACAGGGTGTGTTAATTCTGTGATAGGAGCGGTTTTGTGCCGTTGCTCAGGCATTGCGTGTATGCAGACATATTCTATTTGACCCGCTTCCGGCAATTATAGCACGGTAAGAGTGAATATACCTGGGATAAGAGGACGGAGCCGATCGACTCTCAGCCAATCAAATTACGAGTTCACAAAGACCAACGAGGTCAAATTTAACTGATGATTTACAATTTATATATTGTCTATATTTCACTTTGTAAGAGTCCATTATTATATAATGTACAAAGTATTACAACAGTCAATCAGTCTGGATTACCACATTATGTCTACGGCGTGTTGTTTGATCTGGCCTCGTTAACTCGACAGAATATGCCAACCCAGATAAATTGGATGTTATAAGAACCTGACAGTGTGTGTATCTGTCTCATAAGATACAGGCGTGTATTTTAAAGTTTGATTATATTCTGTAACGGCCTCGGAAAAAATATAAGGCAAAATGTCCTCCCGGATGGGTGGGTCATCTGAGGCTGAAACAGGTTTTTCCCTTAATTCAACCATTTATTATACTTATTTTTTTCTTTCCTTTTTTCAACTTACTCGTCCTGCATATGATTCATATTCTTGTGGAGAGATAAAAAAAACAAAATAAAAAAAGCTATTATTACACGCTTGTTCTGAATAATCCCCATCTACAGCAACACTAAACCGTGCGGAAAATGAAAATCTATTCCGCACATATGTGCGGAATGGAAATTGTTGACGAACTACTTTTAAATAGAAGCGAAATTTCACTAGAATTTTCTTCAAATCGTGCAATGCTATGACAATTCGAATCACTAGCGATAGCTGAAAATCGTCCCCCGAGTTCCAATGTGTTCTATCTACCAGTAGGCTGCCAATAGGCACATAGAACACATTGCAACTCAGGAGAGAAATATTAAATCGTTGACGGACTATTTATAAATAGAAGCGAAATTTCACTGGAATTTTCTACAAATCGTGCACCGCAATTACAGTTTGAATCGCTAGCGATAGCTAAAAATCGCCCCTTGAGTGCTAATGTGTTCTATGTACCGGGAGGCACATAGAACACATAGCAACTCATAGGACGAAACAGTAACACAGGTTCCCCTTGCAAATTTTGGTTGGCTATAAAATGTGTTCTTTTTGTTGATAGTTGTCAAATGAATTGCTGACTGTCCTTCTAATAATTATTTTTATAGACATGAAACCGTGTAACAAACTCAGAACGACACGCGTGTGCGAAAGGGTTAATTGATATGGCACTTGTGCCATCGCGGAAAGATAAAATCTGAAGCCTGCAGCCTCTCGTTCTATCCTTCAGCGCTGGCTCTCGTGCCATATCGATTAACCCATTCACACGCGTGTGTCGTTCTGTGTATAACCCCACTAGAAGTAAAAAACATATTCGATAAATAAACTGAAATCCTCTGTTCGGAGGTATGGATACCCGGAATTATGTGGAAAAAAATATGGTTTCCAAAGAATGCTTTTCATCAATTAAAATGTTCAGACATATAGGAAACCTCACCGCCTTTCACGACAACTTACAAAATAACAATTTGTATATATTAGTGGGGGTATATGAAGCATATCTGGGAAGTGAGTATATTTCTATATGAGTTTCAACAATCGAATGAACACTCCAGTGGAATCCTTTAGGCTCTCCGCCACTCAGCCATTATTCCCACCTGATGTCACCTTTCGTTTCCATCTATAAATTATAGATTGAAGAATGAAATTTTGCACTTTACAAACTTTGAATCAGTTCACACTTGTTGAATTCTCCAAATGCGAAATCAGTGAGGAATGGCAAATGATATGTAATACTTCATGATATAAACAAACAAAAAACAAACAAGAAAATTCTTTATCTTGAGGTTTTATGGATAAATGTATACTATGTAAAGAAATGTAATCGCATGTAGGCGCATAACCTCCACTAGAATAAGTTTGGCTGGTTTCCAAATATGCCAACAGCCGTCAACCCTCAAGAGCTATTTATTCACATCAAGCATTTTTTTTTCATTTGACACATTTTTTCCTCTGGAAGTCATATAGTCAAGCCTGTATTTCAAACTGGAAATCGTGTTACGTAATCTATTCTGTCCCACTTATACAATTACTAAATAAATTCTGCTGAGGCATGAAGGGGAAGTTTGGAGAAGTAGGGAAAAAATTCAAAATTATAAAAGAACTCCGTAGAACACGGGTTCTATTGGAAGGTAATTTATTAGGCGCTCCATGCAGAGATTGAAAATACGTACATTTCTTGAACCATTCTCAGTCATCATCATGAAATGACCAAAGTGTAAATTGGTTTTGAGCATTCATCGAAATCTTACTGAGGTCTGGTTCATTCAATGTTAGCCTGAGAGCAAAACATAAAACGATTTTGTCATGAAACAGCAGAGGTTTTAAATAGACATCTGCCCGAACCTCCCCCCCCCCCCCCCACCTCCCAATTATAAACACAAAACTTTGTTAAAATTGCAATAAGGTAACTTGACTCATTCCATGAGCAGAATTTATTTATTTTCTTTGTTATTTGTTGATTTAACAACCACATGGTTAACTGTTCGAATTGGATACATTCATGTGCAACTCACACGTGGGAAACATTTTAGGATATAAAAAAAACTTCTCGTTAACGGTTATTGTTATCGGGAAAGGGAGTGGCATTCTGAGCAATTCTATTGATATAAAAGTTGGAAATGGGGATGGCGGAACATTTTAGCTCATTTCAGGGAAGAGGACAGAACATACAACGTCATATTTCACGATGTTCAAAGGCAGAAGGGGGTAAGCGTCAAAAATGTGTAGGAAAAAAATGTATTCGAAGGTGGGTCGGTGCTTTCTCCAGAATGGTTGCATATGTATATGGGAGCAAATTAATCATGTTTCCTCCTTTGAGTGCAACAAGAACAATTTCGTACTTTGAATGCAACAAGGTGCCATCTGCAATGTTATAGCATTGCAGATGGCACCTTGTTGCATTCAAAGTACGAAATGTTTAATCTAGACCTGTCTCTTGTAAGTATCTTAGTTGCACAAAAAAAATACAGGTGATAAAAATTTTGATACTAAATAGAACAATAAATAAATAAACTACAAACGCTATTATTAACGTTTCCAAAATAATTTCATAATTATTAATTACTCACTGTTTATTCACTCCAAATAAATTATTGTAGCAAATAATTCATTATTTTCCCGAAAGACTGAGCAAGATTAAAAGGATTTTGTAAGAAAGAAATGTTTTTTATACGAAACAGATTAATTGGATACACTCTTCTTTCAGTCGATCCATAATACAAAACCTGCCATGATCAATACTGTTGCCAATAGATTATCTGACAGGTGCGAATTATGTCTCTCCTTTGACGCCAGACAGCGATTGTATCGAAAACGATGCACTAAATAATTAACCGCAATGCCCTTCAGACCTACTAAAATTATATTTTTGATATTTATTTATTTATTGGTGTTTAAGGTCACATATTTATGCACAATGGCTAATCATGACCGTGACAGTTTTACGGGTGGAGGAAGCCGGAGTACCCGGAGAGAACCACCGAGCAACGACGAGCAGCTGCCAGCTCCCCAACATCGTAACACCGCACTGCAGCACAGGCAGGGTTAGATTGGTTGAAGACATGCGCACCATCGACGTGCAGTACGCCTTAGTACACGGCGTCATCGTGCCCCCATGCGGGAAATGGAGATGAAGTGTCTTGCCCAAGGACACAACGCGGTTGCCGCAGGTGGGATTCGAACCGAGGACCTCTCGGCTTGCAGCCTGCACCTCTACCTATTGAGCCACCGCGCTCCCTATATTTTTTATGTCAAATGTTGGGGCTAAATGCTGCAGTTTTGTAGGCAAGTGATTTTTTAGTGTTACTGGTAACATACAGTACATGGAGAGTGGATTGTAACTAAATCACCCGCGGAGTGGAGATATCACACAAGCTATAACTTTCCAATTTTGTACACATCGACAAAAAACACAAGCAATGTTTCAGCAAATGGACCTCCGGGTTTAACCCGGAGGTCCATTGGCTGAAACTTTGCTTGTGCTGGTTATGCTTTGCAACACATTTGCAATTATTGCTTGGGTGGAATCTCCACTCTGCGGGTGATTTAGTGATAATACACCCTCCACGTACTGTAGGCATCCAGCAACGGGAGTAGTAGTGTTCGTATGTTTGAGGGAATATTTGGGGGACCCTGGTGGGGTACCCCGGAAGTGACGTCATGTCACGTGACCTAGTGCCGCCATGTTGTGTTGTCATGGTAACCCGCGTGAGCGGCCATGTTGTGACGTCATCTCCATAGTGATACGTGTTGTTAGTGCGCATGCGCAGCGCGTGTTGTTAGGGTGATACGTGTTTCCTTCGTCCATTTTGTATACTGGAGGCCGCCATCTTGGTTTCTATGGTAGCACGTGATTGCTATGTTACCCAATTGTTCTACAATAGGACGGGGTATGTTTTGAGGGTATGTTCGATTGAATCGGAGTATATTTAATTACCACAAACAACCTGACAATCCCTCCAAATCACCAAAAGCCACCCGAACTTTTACTATTTCGAATTCTTCCAGAATTCTCTGCTTCTATCTATATGCAATAGTTTTCCTCTACCTAGGCATGTTCCTTTGTTCTAGAATATACTCCAGTAGCGTAGAAGAGCCTATTAGTTGGAACAGTTTATCTTATTATTACTATATTTAGCAATTTCTGGTCTATTCTTGTTAGTTCTGACCCTATTCCGTGTACTCTTGTTGTTTCATTTGTCTAACTAACCAATCAGATTGCTTGATTTCCCATAATCTGTATGCCGGGTTATCTCCGTTGTGTATAACAAAAGCCTATATCCAATGGCACCCCAATTTTAGCACCCCTTTTTTGCAAAACATATGACCTTCCGCACCCCTTTTTGTCATATGTGCTTATGTGAAAAGGCACAATGTGACACAATATGCCCTATCACATAGGCACATGCTTTATGTGCCAATATGTGCTTATGTGAAAAGGCACAATGTGACACAATATGCCCTATCACATAGGCACATACGGGTATTTGAGGATACCTATGGCCTGGTATTGTATTATTCGAGGATACCTACTAGAGAATCCCTTTTTTGTCATATGTGCTTATGTGAAAAGGCACAATGTGACACAATATGCCCTATCACATAGGCACATACGGGTATTTGAGGATACCTATAGCCTAGTATTGTATTATTAGAGGATACCTATCTAGGATACCTTCTGGAGAATCCCTTTTTGTCATATGTGCTTATGTGAAAAAGCACAATGTGACACAATGTGACCTATCACATAAGCACATGCTTTATGTGCCGATATGTGCTTATGTGAAAAGGCACAATGTGACACAATGTGCCCTATCACATAGGCACATACGACCAAAATGGGATTCCATAGCCACAGGCGTTTGCGAAAAAGGGATTCCACAAATGGGATTCCAAAAAAGGGATTCCACAAATGGGATTCCGTTTCCATCTTGTCGCCAAAGCTCCAGGGTCACTACTGGTCTATGGTCTATCTGTCCTATCATTAGCTTCTACAGCAGTCTTATTCCATTGCGGCCTTGTACCAGCACTATTGACTAAACTACCATCCATTAATATTGACTTGTATCACTACTTCCTAGCTATATACTTCGCTCAAACCTTCAAAATGTTCAATCAGTGTATACATATAACACATACCGTAATTGAGATTCCTAGCCGATTCCGTAAAATATGGATTCCGTGTTTTTACATAAATTATCGAAAAATTCTACCCTCCATTGTGAACTACAGGCCGCTCAATCCTATACGATGTGATCCTGGTTGTTGAAAGTGTTGTTAACCCCCAATAACTACTTTAGCTCCTAGATGGTTGTATGTTAAGAGAATGATTCAGTTTTGCCTGGGGTCTTTTACTAACGAAAGTGATGTTTTTTCGCAGTACCACTTCTTTCTTAGGTCAAAAAATGGATGACCGACGGAAAGGGGGCTCATACGTGACCAGGCTTAAAAAGTAATCGGAACACCACTGTGGTGATCTGAATACTTTTGAATGGGGGCAATGGGTCTATCTTTATATTATTGAGGCGGCCCTAAAAAGGGCCTTGGGCAGTGATCTATGATCGCTGCCCGAATTTCGAATCGGCCGGGAAATGCATGGGATTGTTTATAATTCTCTCCCTGTATTCTTTATAGGACTGGGTCCTAAAGACCCAGTCCCGCCATCCCCCTTTTATTTCTTTCATTACAGAAAGGTGTGGGCTTGTCTAGATCCTTACAGAAGAGTAATCTCTTCCAAAACGCGATCACTTCGTCGATTTGAACGCGTTCGAACGCCGGTTCGAAACACTTGACGACCATATCTTCCCTTTCCATCGTCAGACACGAATGATTCTCATGATCGAAGTCTAGGTGATCCCGACATCCGACGCATCGTTCTAACAAGAGGCGACCTAGTTGTTCGTTCACACAGAATGCGTAGGCTCTCATCAGCATTTTTAAAAGAAACCTTGCTCTAATATTCTGGGAAGCTCTCATGATTTACGTATTTTTTTTTTATTATCTATTCGATTTGATATATTTATTTTTAAATAACTATTTATTTATATTTTTTCTCTCTCCTATATATATCAATCACTTTTTTTATTTCCTCACCTCAAAACCGATTCCAGTTGAGAAAAAAAAAAAAAAAAAAAAAAAAACATTTACAAAATAAACCTCTCTAAATGAGTTTTGCTCTCGAAAGTGTTAAATCGCAACCGCGCTTATTCTCACCATAAAGGAAAACTCGAATAATCAAAAATCGCAAATAAACATATCAGTAATGTAACACTTTTCAAAAACGCGTTTAAATCATATCAATTAATCTTTTGAACTGTTTCTGATTTCATCCATAGAATAGTTTTTTCAGTTAAACTATTTAACTGACAATTGATGCTCATTTGAATAAAAACCCGTAATACATTTCGAGCGTGACAAATGACGTTCTCAGTAAGTATATACAGCAGGGATTTTCCAAAAAATTTAGTTTTTTTTTTGTTGAGTTTGAAAAATCCCACTATGGGTATTCCCCCCACTTACGTCAGAAATGGGAGTGCCCAATAGTAGTCTGTTAAGTTTGGAAAAATCCACTATGGGTATTCCCCCACTTACGATCGGGAAACGTGGCAGTGGTTTGCGGGTTCAGTATCACCTTTTTTCCATGTACAGTACCGCACATAAGTCGATTTTTGATGTAGAATCCGCAAATGGGTTTCCCTGTACACCTCCATAGGATTCAGTATTAAAATCGTGTACAGATACAGATGATATAGAATCCGCAAACCACTTTTTGATGCTGATACAGAATCCGCAACACGTTTTTTGCTCGCGATTTTAACACTGGATCCTATGGGGGAAACCCATTTGCGGATTCTAAATCAGACAATCGACCTCATTTTTCTTAAAATTTCATACATTTTTTTCACTCTTGAGCGACGTGTATATAGAATCCAGTGATACAGAATCCGCTTGCGGATTCTGTATCACCACCAAAAAACGACATTTCGTGTACTTGAACACGATTTTAACACTAAATCCTATGGAGGTGTACATCGATGTACGCGTACATGTACAAAAAAATGTACAAGTGGTACAGAATCCGCCTTTTATACCTACTGCTAATTTATTAGGTGCTCCATGCAGTGATTGAAAATACGTACATTTCTTGAACTATTCTCAGTCACCATCATGAAATGACCAAAGTGTAAATTGGTTTTGAACATTCATCGAAATCTTGCTGAGGTCTGGTTCATTCAATGTTAGCCTGAGAGCAAAGCATTAAACGATTTTGTCATGAAACAGCAGAGGTTTTAAACAGACATCTGCCTGAACCTCCCCCCTCCCACTCCCAATTATAAACACAAAACTTTGTGAAAATTGCAATAAGGTAACTTGACTCATTCCATGAGCAGAATTTATTTCTTTTCTTTGTTATTTATTGATATAACAACCACATGGTTAATTGTTGGAATTGGATACATTCATGTGCAACTGACATGTGGGAAACGTTTTATGATATAAAAAACTTCTTGTTAACGGTTATTGTTATCGGGAAAGGGAGTGGCATTCTGAGCAATTCTATTGATATAAAAGTTGGAAATGGGGGTGGCGGAACATTTTAGCTCATTTCAGGGAAGAGGACAGAACATACAACGTCATATTTCACGATGTTCAAAGGCAGAAGAGGGTGGGTGTCAAATATGTGTTGGAAAAAAAATGTATTCGAAGGAGGGTCGGTGCTTTCTCCAAAATGGTTGCATATGTATATGGGAGCAAATTAATCACGTTTCCTCCTTTGAGTGCAACAAGAACAATTTTGTACTTTGAATGCAACAAGGTGCCATCTGCAATGCTATAGCATTGCAGATAGCACCTTGTTGCATTCAAAGTAAGAAATTTTTAATCTAGACCTGTCTCTTGTAAGTATCTTAGTTGCACAAAAAAATACAGGTGATAAAAATTTTGATACTAAATAGAACAATAAACAAATAAACTACAAACGCTATTATTAACGTTTCCAAAATAATTTCATAATTATTAATTACTCACTGTTTATTCACTCCAAATAAATTATTGTAGCAAATAATTCATTATTTTCCCGAAATATTTAGCAAGATTAAAAGGAGTTTGTAAGAAAGAAATGTTTTTTTATACGAAACAGATTAATTGGATAGACTGTTCTTTCAGTCGATCCATAATACAAAACCGGCCATGATCAATCCTGTTGCCAATAGATTATCTGACAGGTGTGAATTCTGTCTGTCCTTTGTCGCCAGACAGCGATTGTATCGAAAGCGATGCACTAAAACAATTAACCGCGAAGCCTTTCAGACCTACTAAAATTATATTTTTGATGTCAAATGTTGGGGCTAAATGCTGCAGTTTTGTGGGCAAGCGATTTTTTAGTGTTACTGGTAACATAGGCATCCGACAACGGTAACAATGACCGCTCTAATATACAACCACGTGCTTAATTTCGATTTGTTTCCGTTTCTTTACCACATATAAACTATCCCGTTTTTCCCAACTTTATCAAAAGTCTATTTTGCCAAATGCTTTATGAAATGTGAAACATGAATTCTGGTAGTCTCACAAGAAAATGTTGATTTTGAATTTGCTCTGCTGGCACCCTTGACCACCAAATATGAACTGTATAAAATTTCTGTGACTTTTATCGTAATAATAATAATCTTTTGGTTTTCCACTGATTTGACGCTGTCCTCTAACGAGGACGCCTACACCAACCAGTCACCCGCCTAATCTCCCAGCATTCTGACACAAAATGTTTTATTATTTCCCCCATTGGCGTTTTCTCAGTTTGCCCAACTATGATATTGACTATTTCCCCCACATCATCCCTCATCTACATATCCCTTACCCACATATCCCTCACCCACATCACCCCCACCCACATATCTCTCATGCTTTCATCCCATCCTACCATTAGTTTTTCAAGAAATCTTATTCTTCTATGCAAATATTTAGGGAATTCTCAAAATAAATGTCCCAGGATCTCCGCTTATTTTGCAGCTTCTCTCCTCGCCTTTTCCGATTTTTCCTCTCAGCTCGAGCGACTTTGACCTCACTTAGTAACCCCCCCCCCCCTACGATCCATCGAGGTACTCCTCAAAAGCTCACATATCATTTTTTTATAATCCGTTCAAAGAGCTCTGTTGAAATCCTCGAGAACTATTCCCCTGATAAAACTGCCTCATGCTTCACCCAAATCCCACCCCCAACCCTTCTAGATCTCCAGTAATAATTGCCCATTTATTCCAGTAATAACTGCCCATTTACTCCGGGACCTTGTCCATCCTGACTAAATGTTGAAATCCGCGATAGATAGTTAAATGTTGTGTTACACCACCTGCTGGTTGGAAGGTTTATCGGGTAATTCAGGTAACATAGTTTATTTCCAAATGAAACAAAATACTGCGTTTTGATTGGCTGAGATGTACTGTGTAACTTGTAATCCACAGTAGTTTTTTTTTACATCGTGGTTAACCACTGTGTAAAAACAAGAATGCACAATAGCAGGCTATATGACTAAAATGTACCCATTTGTAATTATTAATTCATACCTTTTGCTTGGTTATGTTAGACCAAAAATAAAAATACAAGACATTTAATATTTATGTGTAATAAAATATTAAAGATATTGATGTCATTGGAAATGGCTCATTGAGCCAGTTGCAATGACATCCATATTTGTCTGGTTTTATCAAGAAACTTACAAAGTACAAATTTTCTGTCAGTTTTTCCCACAATTTAGGTTAAAGTATTGAGTACACCAACATTCTTGGAAATAAATCCGTTATCCTTGTGTTTTCCAGGGAGTTTGGGAGCACACACTGGACTGGGAACTCGTACACCCTTCGGCTTCGCCGCAGGGTGTATGAGTTCCTAAACTGATGTAAACTCTCATACACCCAACAGTAGGTGATAATTGCGGGTGCAAGCGTACATGTACATGTACGGTACATGTACGTGTACGTGTACACGTACATTCGTGTACACCTCCATAGGATTTAGTGTTAAAATCGTGTACAGGTACACGATTTGAACGTTTTTTAGAAACGGAAAAACGTTTTTTGCTCGCAATTTAACACTGAATTGTATCCTAGACGCCTGTAGTTTTACGCACGCGTACATGTACCGTTTTGATTGAAATAGGCAAATGAGTTTCCCCCATAGGATTCAGTGTTAAATTGCGAGCAAAAAACGTTTTGTCGATTCAAAAATCATCGTCTTACCGATTCTAAATAATCCGCGTCCGTACACGATTTTAACACTGAAACCCTATGGAGGCGTACACGGAGATCCACTTGTGGATTTTAAGTCGGAAATCGACTCGTGTAAAGAGGGTGTGTTAGAATTCGCAAACCCACTGTCACGTTTTTGATTGATATATAGGAGAGAAAAAAAAAATATATAAATAAATAGTTATTTAAAAAAAATAAATATATCAAATCGAATAGATAATAAAAAATACGTAAATTATGAGCGATTCTCAGACTATTAGAGTAAGGTTTCTTTTAAAAATGCTGATGAGAGCCTACGCATTCTGCGTGAACGAACAACTAGGTCGTCTCTTGTTAGAACAATGCGTCGGATGTCGGGATCATCTAGACTTCGATTACGAGAATCATTCGTGTCTGTGGATGGAAAGAGAAGATATGGTCAACAAGTATTTCGAACCGGCGTTCGAACGCGTTCAAATCAATGAATGATCGCGTTTTGGAAGAGATTACTCTTCTGTAAGGATCAAAGCAAGCCCACAGTTTCGGAAGAACAGAAATTGGCGCGTAAAAGTCTGACTTTAAAAGATAAGGGATGCGTCAAGAAATTATTGTTCAATGAAGCATACGTCTAAGTTTTCTCGTTGATATAAAATAAGGGAGAATAGAAAATAAAATAAATACACACATAAATTTTTTATCTAATTAGAAAGAAAAAAAACAAAAATGAGAACCAGAAATAAATTGTATCCGACGTTAGTGGATGACGAGGATGAGAAGCCGATCGATGTTTTGCCGACGACACCGTCGCTAGAAGAAAGTGAAAGAGGAGAGAGGTATCACATCGATCAAATCAGTAGAATCCAAGAGTATATAACTCGAGAGAGAGATTCTCGTCGTTCCCTCAAGAAGAAGTATTCGCGTTTCGTGAAATTCGTCAACGCGATCGACACGACACTCATCACGATTTCCATGGGTTTACACGCGGCCGGCATCGGATTGTTGTCGACCGCTGTCGGCATTCCGATCGTGTTGACCGTAGAAGGAGTGGCTCTCGCCGCCAGATTGTTTATCACGCTCGGAAACTTTTTGAGTAGGAAATTATATCTGAAGGCGAGGAAACACGACAAGATTCGCGTCTTGGCCGACTCCAAGATCGACACGATATCCGAAATGATCTCTATGGCGTTGAAAGACGGTAGGATATCGGACGGTGAATACTTCGCGATATTGAGCGAGAAAACGAAATACGATGTCATGAAAGAAGCCGTGAGAATCAAGACTCGTCAGATCATCAAGGAAGAGATGAAGGATTCTCTCGTGGAAAAGGGGAGGAAAGAGGCTAGGGAGGAATTCAGTAAGATGATAGAACTCAAGAGCAGCGATTGAAAAAAAAATAATATATATATATAATAAGAACAGAATTGATTAATTATTAAATTTATATATAAAATAAAAAACGAAATTAATTTAAATAACTCTTAAAAAATGTATTGCGTAAAGTGTAAGAGAGTTACCGAGACGAGTAATTCGAACCAAAAACGACAGACAGATGCTTCGCGGAATTTGCGACGTGTGTGGTTCTGTCAAGACTTGATTCGTCAAAAAAAAGAACGCGAGCAAAGGTAAAGGCATCGTGAATAAAATGATCAATAATCTACCTTTCGAAATGCATCTGCCCGGTCACAGTTTCACGGGACCCGGAACGAAATTGAACAAGAGTCTCAACGCCGATCTGACACCCAAATCTTGGAGCAAACCTGTGAATAGGGTTGACGCGACCACGTATGATCACGATCTGTGCTACGCCGGACATCACGACACAAAGACTCGCAACGACGTCTGCGATAACAACATGTTGGGGAAATTGAGAGGCATATCAAATCCGACCAGGAGAGAGAAGATAGAACGTTCGCTGGTCGGCAATCTGATCGGTGCGAAACGTCGATTCGGATGGGGCGTTCAAAAAAAAAAGCGCATCTGAAAAGAAGAAGAAACGATTATTGACGAGCGAATTGGCCGAGGAGTTACACAAACCCATAGTGCGTAAATTTCGAAAGAGAAGGGTGTTCGTGAAGGGTCTGGATGATATTTGGTCTGCCGACTTGGTCGACATGAGATCGTTTTCGAGGTAGAACGAGGGCGTCAAATATCTATTGACGGTCATCAACGTGTTTTCCAAATACAGTTGGATCAGAGCTATAAATCGGGACCTTGCATCGCCGAGGCTCTGAAGAGCGTGTTCGACTCGTCTTCTCGAAAACCGAGTAAATTGTGGGTGGATAAGGGAAAGAAATTCTACAACAAGCTCGTTCATCGATTGGTCGACCTCTACTCGATCGAAAACGAAGAGAAAGCCAGCGTGGTGGAACGTTGGAATCGAACGATGAAGGAAAAGATGCACAGATACTTCACGGCGAATTCGACCAAGAAATACATATACGCTCTGAACGGTCTGGTCAAAGATTACAACAACACCCAACACAGATCGATCAAGATGACTCCCGCGGAAGCTAGCGATCCTCGAAACGAAAAACAGGTCTACGCGAATCTATATCCTGAGAGATCTAAGATCAGGAAGAAGTCTAGAACATCGAAATTTGCGGTCGGTGATCGAGTGAGAATTTACGCTTATAAGAAGCACTTTTAAAAGGGTTATACTCCTCGATGGACCTCGGAAATCTTCGTGATAATCAAAATATTTCACACCAATCCGGTGACTTACGAAATCGAAGCTTTGGATGGAGAAGAGATCATCGGAAAGTTTTACGAACAACAATTACAGAAGACGAAGTTTTGATAAAGAAAACAAAATTTTTTTTATTTACTTTCTTTAACATTTTCTTGTTTACACACATATATATAAGAGAGAAAAAAATAATAATAAAAAATAATTAAAAACTATTTTTTAGATGAAAAAAGCAAGTTAATTAATAAACAAAAAACTAAAAATCCTTTAAAATGACAAATATACTAGATATAGCACAAAGCATAGTGAAAGATGAAAGTATTCAAGAATATGAGGTTCATGAATACGAACCAGTAGCCGGAACGAGTTTGAACAATGCGGGAGAGATAAGAATCAACGTCGAAACTCAAGATCTATTCATACATCCTAGCGAGAGTTACATAGTGATGCAGGGACGTCTCACCAAGGAAGATGGGAGTGACTACGCAGACGACAACACAGTTACTCTAGCCAATAATGGCATCATGCATCTATTCAGTAATATAAAATACATGCTATCTGGACAAGAGATAGAATCTGTTTTTCATCCCGGTCAGGCCACCACGATGTTCGGACTCTTGACGTATCCTGATGATTTTTAGAAATCCAGAGGACTTAATCAGTTGTGGGTGAAATACACCGTAGGCCCTGCTAGCGCCGGCGCCGCCTTGATATTCGACTACGTCGTCAAGACGTCCAGACCTAAAGGAATGTTTTCGTTCAGGATACCTTTGAAACACATCTTCAGATTTGCGGACGATTACAACAAGATCATGTACGGATTCAAACACAATCTGACGTTGATTCGAAAAGGAAACGACAATGCAATAGTGAGACTCACTGTGACCAATGCGGGTAAGATAACTCTACACAAGATATCGTGGTTCGTTCCGCACGTGGAGCCTTCGATCGTGGAAAAAGCGCGTCTCTACAAGATCATAGAATCCAAGAGTAAATTACCCGTGGAATTTAGAATGAGACAGTGCGACACGGCTAGCATTCCTCCCTCCACGAATCACTTCGATTGGAGATTGACGGTGAAATCTGCTTCCGAGAGACCGCGTTTCATCATGGTTGCATTTCAGACCGATAGGGATGGGTCTCAGGAAAAGAATGCGTCGCTGTTCGATCACTGCCATTTGAGAAACATGCAAGTGTTTCTGAACGCCATGAGATATCCAGCAATTGATTACAACACGTCGTTCGACAAGAACAATTTCTGCAGACAGTACGGCCACGCTGCTGATTTTGGAAAGAAGTATCACGGTCTAGACGAATTGATGAGCAACCCTAACATATCTCCCAGCGAATACAAGTCGATGTATCCCATGTTCGTATTCGACGTCAGTAAACAGAGTGAATGACTCAAGATTAGCGTCTTAGACATTCAGATCAAGATGCAATTCGATAGGAACGTGCCGAGAAAAACCGAAGCCTTCGCCCTGGTCCTGTCGGACAGAGAATTACAATTCGAATCGGACGGAACTAAGATGTCGATCATTCGATGAGGGACGAGTGTGAAAAAAATAAAAAACAAAAAAAAAAAAATAAAAAAGTAATGAGTAATTATTAAAAAACAAAAAAAACAAAAAAAAAAAAATAAATAAAGTAATGTGATCTAGAGAGATTGAACATCTTTCTAAATCTCATTACTTTTTTTTTTTTGTTTTTAATAATCACACATTATATTTTTAATTCATTATTTTTCCACACTTTCACTGTTTGTTCAAAGGATCTAGTTCGATCAATAGACTCACCATGGAAGTGGCGGCTTCGGGATTATTGGTTTTTGTAACGAAATTAATCCTGTCTCCAGCATTCACTTTGAGAGGCGTGCCGAACGTGCTAACATTTGTGTGTTGATTCTCAGTCTTTTCAACGCTGTATCTCTTATCGCTCTCTACTCCATTCACCATGAGTTTGACGACCGCTCTGTTATTCAAATCTGAGGAAGGCAGACTCATTCGAAGGATTTCACCTCCCAGCGGCATGGGATATCCCACCTGACCATGTTTCAATCCGCTACCTCCATTTCCAAAAGACCACTCAGCTTTTCCTTCATCTAAGTTGCCGGCCTCTTCGGTCCACACAGTGATCAATTGTCTAGCATATTTGACTTTCTCCACCACCAAAATCAGGGTGCAGGCATCCGTCATGTTCACGGGATCCGGTAGATTCGTGAGCGCGTGTCCACCCATGTCTAGTTTACCTTCCATGATGCCATCCTTTCTCCAGACCGAGTTGTCGTCTACGTACTTTCTGCTGACCGCGCTGGAATCGAATTCAGGATCATGATCGAGACCAAATAAATTGTGACCATTCATGTTGATGCCACTCTCCATGGTTCCGCCAGATTGTTTGTTCAGGTAGAGATCGTCCACTTGCGATTCTAGGTATTCTTGTGATTGTATCACGGCAGAATCTACATAGCCCTTGTTGACCGCGGTTGAGTCTGCATCCGTGTCGTTGATCTCCGACAGATTCAATATCTTGTTGAATCCCGCATTCAGATCCGATTTCATTTCTCGTCTGTCAGACTTTCTCTGTTCCAGATCTATGTAGTGTTTGGTCGCCATGTCCTTGGGATTCGTGGGAGTGGCCACGTTCGTTATCTTGTTAGAATTAGCGTTCAATTCATTTTCTGAACGTATCTATTTCTCAGGTGTTCGCTGAATCCCGCGTGAGAGTCGTCTGCGTATTTCTTGGTCGTGGCATCGGTAGGATCTATGGGATTTGCGACGTTCACCAGACGTTTGGATTTCAGATCGAGATCGTCGGTCATGGTTTTATCCACGTAATTATCTAGCAGGATTCATTCGAAATCGGCATTCCCCCTATCAACGTATTTTTTAGTTGCAGCATCTGCGAGATCTATCAGCTCGGGAAGATTGTAGAGCTTCTTATCGTTCATGTTCAAAGGTTCTTCTCGAGGTTCGCATCTCCGAATGTAACGTTCGTCCAAGTTGGCAATGTCGTAACCATTGTCGACTTCGAACGTCTTCCTCTTCTTTCTTAGGTTGACTTTTTCGTCGTCACTTCTACCAAATTTATTGACCTGCATGTTGTTGTAGGGATTTTTTTTGTTTTAGAAAAAATATATTCAAAACGCAGTTTATTAAAAATGAACTATGTCATTTTATTTTTCGTTTTTATTCGATTAAAAATTTTTTAAAATAATTTTTTATCTTTATATATACTATAAAAAAAATCTCTCTCTAATGTAAATCATTGAGAATGTCTTGAAATCGATCTCCTTCAGACCATCTCTTGAGAACGTAGAGACATAGGTGACCGCAAAACACTTGATCTGGTGATTGCACTTGTTTCCTTGTTGTAACAAACCATCGATTTGTTGAAATAGTTCTTTATTTCTTTTGGCGGCGAGATTCCGTAGCTGTCGAAATAATAATTTTTCTTCTTCCCGTTCTTGATCCACGCCACCCAGTGAGTGCCTTCACCCAATGAATCATCTAGATTTAAAATTCCGCATTCCGATTGTCGAGGTCTTCTCTTCGGCAAGGCATCTCTGGAAAACACGCCTAGGAAATCTTTGATTTTCAAATCTTTTGCCGCATTCAACAGATCGATGTTGGATAGGGGTTCGTTAGGTAAGACGACACCTTCTACGGATATCTTTATTTTCTTATTCATAATATGTATATATTTTTTTTTAATTTATTTTATTATAATTTACTAAAAAATGACGTTATTTTTTTTTGTTTTTTTCTCTTTTTTTTTAAACTAACATTCTCGATGTCACTATTGATTTCTATAATTTTGTTTCCATCTAATTCCTCTTGATTTTCTGGACTCTCGATGTCTCTATCGGTTTCTATAATTTTGATTCCATCTAATTCCTCTTGATTTTCTGGAATCCTATCATCCACAATCGGATCTGGAATCCAATCATCCACATTCATATCATCTCTAATTAGATCCACAGTCCAATGTCCGAGTGCCAAAGTGCTTATTTTATCGTCTAACACGAATCTCTTATCGTCGTCGGCTGTCAGCGAAATCTTGTTGACTATTTCGGTATACAAGTCGGGATTTTCACTTCGAATCGATTTCATAGTCTTATACACAGGACCACTTCCTAACAGACAATCTTTATACTCTTGGAAAGAGATGTTTTTCTTCACCACGCATGCTTTAACTCCTTTCCACTTCTTGATCTCTTCATCATCTTCTAGATGATAAGCATACAGTTTGGGTCTCAAGCCCACGAATACGACGATTTGTTTACCACCGCTCTCATCCTTAAATTTACCCAACACCTTCTTGTTGTCGTTCGTTTGAATGTTGGACGGGTGATCGACGGGATAATTGCTCGCGTCGAACCACTCGACCACGTCCTGAGATATATCTCGGTAGACGTCTTTCATCTCTATCTCATAAACTAAACTATCCGTGTCTGTGAACAGTAGTTTGGCTTTATCACCAAATTTTCGTTTGACGTAATCGTAGTGAAACTCATACATCAATCGCTTGCTGATATTTAAGATGATCGGTCCGAGATAATATGGTTTGTCGAACTTCAGGTGCGTCTTTTGCATGTGAACGGCCACTAGATTTTTGTTGAATATGGTTCGGTGTTTGTAATTGGGTTTCGCCACTAATTTTTTAGCACTTTTCTCAGACGTGACGAGTCGAACATCGGTTCTCTTCCTGATGTTTTCCATCGATTTACTGTACACGCAGTTGTTCATGAGTTTGAAGAAATCTTTTTCGAAATCATTCTCGGCTCGAATTCTGAGATTCGTGTTGAGATTGATGTATTTTTTCATCCAAGGCTCTTCGTTGAATCGAATGATGCGATGTATGTTGACTAATTTCATCCCGTAATCAACGTACTGTTTCAAATTCTCGCTGTAGATGACGTAGTTACGTTTGTAAAATAAATTGGGAATGAGTTTTTCCTCGTCTCCTTCGTTTGGTTCCTTTCATTCGGGGGCCATCGGATAATCGTTGTGTGGATCGTGTAATTCTTCTGGATAGTTCAAATCGACTTCTAAAATGCAAGGATAGTCTCTCCATTTTTGCATCTCTTCTGGTTCCTTCACCCATTCGAAATTTCCAATCAGTAAAGGATGACTCATAGCCCAACCATACAGATTATTGGCGTCCCAATACTGTATGTATTTAGTCAACCGTTTCGAATCGAAACCTTCTTTCATGTAGGATTGTTAGCTTCAGAATATCTGTGAGAGATGCCACCTCTCGCAGCTCTTTCGAACATGAGTAACATGTTCACGTCGGATAATAATTCCAATTGGACTTCGGTGGTCTTCAACAGAGCTTCCCACGCTAGACCGGATGCGGTGAAATACCAAGCGGGATCCAGATCGTAATTTCGACAACAGACGTCTCGAAAATTTTCGAACACGTCTGCCAAGAGCAGAACGTTGGTCTTCAGATAGAGATCGTGATAATCTCTCATGGTTTTCATATCGAATAATTTCCACACGTTTTTAGCGTGTTCGTAATTCTCGTCGGAAATGTCAGATTCATATAATTTTGAATAAAAATCTTCTTTTGAAGGTAGTGCGGTGTCTTCGCTCTTTAGATCGTTCATGTAATCATAAGGATAGACTCCTTTCCTCAACATGACGTCTACTCGTTCTCCGAAATGTTCGCTCATGATTTTAAATTTATCCTTGCTCATATTATCGACTAACTTTTCCAGAGCGGTCGACATGAATTTAAAACTGTCGATGAAACGTATGCCTCTACGAATGAATTTCGTTTTTTCTTCCAACGTCTCTCCATAGATTACTCTTTTCTCCGCCATGAGCTTCCATTTCACGAAGGAAATGTATCTTTCTTCGCTGTTCATGATGCAATTTAATTCTTCGTGTGAGGTGCCGAGATTTTTCACAAACAGATGACTGTCGTAACCCGAGAGATTGTGAAACATCATCGGTTAGAAAATGGCGTCTTGATATTTTAAATTACACTTGCTGTGAGCCGGACCGCGATACAGACCCGTGTAATGATCGTGGTCTCTCACCTTCTAATTTTCCTTTGAATTCTCGTCGAATGATTGTCTGCATATGTGACATTCAGTGGCTCTGTTATTTTCGTCCTGCTGCTCTCGCGTGATGATCATTTTTGCTGGAGTTTTGAATTTGTCGTATAACATTTGAAGTTTCCATTCTAACTCTTCCATGAACCTTTGGGCCACGTCGTCATCTTCATACTGTTTCGTGTAGGTGAAGGGACCCATGTCGTGTTGCGAGTCGAAAGAGCATTTCACGTAAATGCAATAGCCCGAAGGTATGTGTTTTTGATATCTTTTGACGTAACTTTAAAGAGCGTTGGGTTGACAGGAACTCATTTTTGCGGTGAAACATTCGAAATCGGCGTACACGACGAATGGTACTTTAAACTTTCTATTGTGATTCTCAAACTTCACGATGGTGTTAGGTTTAGTCATTTTGACAGCGACACCTTGATTTTCGTTGCAATATTCCTGATGTTTCACCAACGAGTCTTCACTGTGAAACGTGTTCATGCAATTGAAACATAAAGATATCTTTCCTTTATGTTTATTATTTTGTTTCGACAGTAATCTGCTCGGATTTGAAACCCAACAATAATGATGATTGTCACCGTTTGAAATCAATAATAAAATAATCATCTTTTCTCTTCCGAGATATGAAGTCAGTCTGAGAGGACAGATCTTTTGTTTTTCGTCGTAGTATCCCAAGACGTTCACCGCTACAGTGGGATTTTGAACCTCGAAATGTTCGATGTGTTTTAACTGCATTGGAAAAGTCACTCCGGTCCAATCGAGACTTTTAGAAGTCTCCTCGTAACAAGAAACTCTATTGGAATTCATTTTGACAGGGTATAAAGTGGAGGTGACTGCCAATTTAAAACACTGATCATCTTTATTTCTCACATTGACCACGGATTGTTTTTTAGCTAAGAAATATGGTAATTTCACGTAGGAAGACCCTTTCAACAAATCGTTTTTAGTTATGTGAATTTCAAGTTTCAACACCTCATCGAACGTCCAATTACTACCTTCATGTTGATAATTCGCGAGAGACGTCAACATCTTGTCTTTCATCGTTTCGAAAACGTCCAATAAATCTGAACCTCGAAATATGGGTTCGACGTTAGATCTGAAATATGCATTTTTCACGATGCTCTCGCCGGACTTCACGTCGATTTTATTCATCACGCGATGGAGTATCATCTTAATTTTTAGTCCCACATTCATGTATTCGCGAAACAAATCCAATACTTTTTTCTTCACCCGTTCCATGAACAATTTCGGATCGATTTTCTTCAACGAGGGAATTACGTCGAAAGTTTTAAAAACGCCTTTGATTGCACTCTCCCATTCCACGGACTTCAATTGAAATAGTTCCATGGTGAGTCATGCTAGATATTCTTCTCCTTTCCCTTCGTCTATTGCTCGTCGAAGTTCGCTCGATATATCTCATTTGCCTAGAATCTGATGTGCATCACTCGTTTTCATTTTAGTTTTTCTTTTCTTTTCTTTGGAAACTTGAAGTTCTTCTTCAACGGCTTTTCGTTTAGTTGTCTTCTTATTTTTCACAATCGAAACGTTTTTGGTTTTTTTCGACGTAGGCATTTCGATTCCTTTTACTATCTTTTTCTTCTTCTTCTTATTTTTCACAACCAATGCATTTTTTGACGTCGTTGCTATCGGCATTTCATTTGCCTTTCCATCGTTTTGCAAATGTTTCTGTATGACTTCAATCTTTTTTGATTTAGTTCTATGATTTCTGAAATGTGAAATTTTTAATAGTTTACAAATCTCATTTAACTGAGGTACGGTTTTCTCATTTAAATTTTCCAATTTTTTTTTATCTGTTTGCTTCATTTTGCAAGAATATATTTTTTTCCAAATTTTGTATTTAAATAATTTGTTTAAAAAGTTTTGTTTTTACTCTTTATATAAAAAAAAGAAAGATTTTTTTAATTCAATTTTTTTTCTTCAATGTGTTTTTTATTTAAAACAATTTACGATCGCTTTTATTTCTTGTTTGCAGAACGAACACATTTTCTCATCTCTAGAATAACATTCCTTACAATAACACAAATGTGCACACGGTAGAAACAAAACGTTTGCAACATTTTTGCAAAGCAGACAAGTGTTCGTGTTGCTCGACTCATTTTTGACACACGACGATAACTCGTCCGCTTGTGTCATGAATTTAATCAGATGTTCTAAAGTCAAAAATTGAGATAAGGTCTTGTTTGCATTATTTAACACATTGTACAGTTGTTCCTTAGTGTACCCTAATTGTAACATATCCATCAATAATTTTTGGTTTTTATTTCTATCCCACTCTTTGTCTTCGATTTTAATCAATCCCAATGTTAGGATCTTGTTCAAATAATCACATTCACCTTTTTTAATATTATTTATATGTTCTAGTAAAGGTCTGTCGTGAGGTTCCCAATTCATCAAATGTATATTACAACAAAAATATTTAACTTTGTCGCTTTTACCCACATAAATGAAACACGCAGCGGCTAAATCTTCAGGTTTTTGAGCAAGATGCGAAGGCCAATTTTTAAACGTTTGAAGTCTTGCACGTTCTAAACTATAATTCGGATGTTCAGACTTGATCATTGTTTTTACCTCAAAATTGAGTTTGTAAGAATATTTTTTTCGAATTTTGTATTAATGATAATTTGTTAAAAAGTTTTAAAATTGTTTATAATATGTTTTAATTCCTTCAAAAAGAATTAATCAATTATATGTTTTTAACGTGAAAAAAAATTTAATTAATATGAAAAAAAAAAGGATGTTAAAATTTAACTTTTATTTATATATAAAGAGAAACTTTTTTTAACAAATTATTATTTAAATACAAAATTTAAAATATACATTATTTGCAAGAATTCATAAAAACCAAATAATCGATCATGACAACAACACCTAAAAGATGTAAATTGAAAGAAGGTTTTTTTAATACGCGATCAGATACTTGTATCTATACAGTAGAACACGATCCCATTGAATTGAATGATGTTAAGATGGTGTACTTAGAGCACTACGACAACAAATATGAAATGTGTTTGAAATTGGATGAAGCCATGCTCGATTTGTTTTACAAGTACCAAGACGATCTGCTGAATAATATCTTTGACAAATACAGAGGACCCTACATGAATGATTTGATGATGATCTATGAAAAAAAATATATCCAATGATCTCACGCGAACTCGTAGACAAATCAGGTGGTAAGAGCGCGTTCACCGATGTAGAAAAACTCGAAAGAGTAAAGATAAACATTCAAGACATTTTGATAAGAGGAAGAATAACGCAGGTCGACATGCTAATAACGGCATGCTAATAACGGACTTGGAAATATATGAACAATAGAGAGATTGATTTTAGCAAAGAAGAAGGAAAAAAAAGTAATGAGATCTAAAGATGATCACATTACTTTTACAAAAAAAATTTTTACATTAAAGAAAATTAAAATTTAAAAAACTTTTTTTTTATATATATAAAGAGCAAAAAAAAAAAAAAAACAAAACTTTTTTTTAAACAAATTATTAAAATACAACATTTAAAATATACATTATTTTGCAAGAATTCCTAAAACAAAAAAAAACAAAACAAATAATTGATCATGACAGAACACCTAAAAGATGCGAACTGAAATTGAAACGAGTCGAAATGAATAAGAAATTAGGTTTTAAAATCTATAGATTACAATGACACGATCCCATCGAATTGAACGAGATTGAGATGAAGGACTTAGAGCATAAATACGACAGATATAACTTGACTTTGAAATTGGATGAAGCCATGCTCGATTTGTTTTACGAGTACCAAGACAATCTGCTGAATAATATCTTCGACAAATACAGAGGACCCTACATGAATGATTTGATGATGATCTATGAAAAAAAAATATATCCAATGATCTCACGCGAACTCGTAGACAAATCAGGTGGTAAGAGCGCGTTCACCGATGTAGAAAAACTCGAAAGAGTAAAGATAAACATTCAAGACATTTTGATAAGAGGAAGAATAACGCAGGTCGACATGCTAATAATGGACTTGGAAATATATGAACAATAGAGAGACTGATTTTAGCAAAGAAGAAGGAAAAAAAAGTAATGAGATCTAAAGATGATCACATTACTTTTACAAAAAAAATTTTTACATTAAAGAAAATTAAAATTTAAAAAACTTTTTTTTTATATATATAAAGAGCAAAAAAAAAAAAAAACAAAACTTTTTTTTAAACAAATTATTAAAATACAAAATTTAAAATATACATTATTTTGCAAGAATTCCTAAAACAAAAAAAACAAAACAAATAATTGATCATGACAGCAACACCTAAAAGATGCGAATTGAAATTGAAATGAGTCGAAACGAATAAGAAATTAGGTTTTAAAATCTATAGATTACAATGACACGATCCCATCGAATTGAACGAGATTGAGATGAAGGACTTAGAGCATAAATACGACAGATATAACTTGACTTTGAAATTGGATGAAGCCATGCTCGATTTGTTTTATGAGTATCAAAGCGATCTGCAGAAAATTGTCATCGCTAAAGATAAAGAATTCGACAAGGATGATCTGACGTTGTTCTATGGAAGTTACATATATCCAAAAATCTCACTCGAACTCGTGGAGAAATTCGGTGGTGAGAGCGAGTTCACCGATGTAAAAAAACTCAAAAGAGTAAAGATAAACATTCAACACATTTTCGAAAAAGGAGAATACACGAGTTTCAACATGCTAATAATGGACTTGGAAATATAAACAATAGAGTGATTGATTTTTTAGCGAAGAAGAAGGAAAAACGTGATGAGATCATCTTGAAAACACGAGTGTCAACATGCTAATAACAGGCTTGGAAATATAAACAATAGAGAGATTGATTTTTTTTAGCGAAGAAAAAAGGAAAAAAAAAAGTAATGAGATCTAGAGAGGTTGATTTTTTTTGTTGTTTTTTTGTTTTCCTTCTTCTTCTTCACTATCGTTATTATAATAACGTTTCCTTTTTTCTCAAATTTCAGTGTCGATTCTTCTTCTTTTCTTTTTTTCTTTTTTTTGTGATATGATACGTTTTTATAACAACACATATGTTTATCCGAATCATAATTATGAACGAATGTTGTGCATCTCTTGGTAACATCGCATCATTACCATTCACTTTAGAAGGTAGTGGTGACGGTGGAAAGTGTCTCATTCTTTTCAATTCCAACAGTCTATCCCGTGCTTTATCTATATCTTTCATCAGTTCTTTCCTTAGATATCCATCATTAGCGTCTAACCATTTTTCCACATCTTTTTTTTGTTTTTTTCACACTCTGTCTCGCGATATTCGTCATTATCGTCTAATTGTAGTAGGGGATAAAATTGTTTCTCCACCTTTTCATCCAGGTGATAAAATTGTTTCTCCACCTTTTTATCCATTTTAAATATATTATTTTATACTTTCTATGATTTATATTTTTATATAATTATATAATTTTATATTATAATAACATATTCAAAATCGGTATATTCTTAAACGGCGAATTCTCACCGAGCAACAAACCCTTGCCGAGTTGCTCAACATTCTGACCACTCTTTAGATAGAGACCGTTTCCTCTCAGAGAGTTGCCACCTCTAACGGGTTCTAGATACAATCCTTTACCGCTGTTGTCTACGTGGATGCGACATATGGCTCCCCCCTTCTTCAAAAACAGTCCGCTGCCTCCCATTAATTTCTCAACTGCCGAACTAGCGAGTCCCGTGAGAGCTCCCACGCCGAGAGTCTTTCCAAGAAAGGGTAGTGCCTTTGCGGCGAAGGGTAATGCTTTTGCGGCGATTCCTACCAATAGCGGTAGGAAACCATCTTTCATTCTCAAATTGTTTCTCAATTGAGCGGGACTCAATCTCACTGTCAACCCTCTTCCATCGTGAATCACTTTCTCCATCCTTTTGATTTGACTTCTGGTCCAGGCGATCGAATCCTGACCACCTCTCGTCAGATCTTCGTGAGTGAATTTGAATCTCACCGCCTCGCCTCGAGTTGTTAACGCTCTCTTAAGTTTCTTCCTCTGCCCTGCGGATATGTTCACATTTTTAATCACGTATTCTGTCATAATTCTGTTTTTTTTAAATATATTTACTTCAATTGTTTCTTGTTTAATAATAATTATTTATATTAAAATAATTTTGTAAAATTAATATTGCGTTTATTTTATTTTTGTTATCTATATATATACACAATATTTTTTTTTTTTTTTGCTTTTATATTTCTCTTATGTGAAATCGTATCATCACCCTCTCTCTGCGAAGATCTAACAGTTCACCATTTTGATCCGTCAACGTGGTTTTGAGACTATACAACATGTCTAAAATCACTGGTAGATAAACTAAATTTCGAGGTCGCTCCACGATCTTATAACCCGGCGACACGTTTGGAAAGAAGGAATAGATCATCGGTTGAGCGCTACCATTCACGTAGCTTCCAGCAATCACGTCCACATTCACCAGAATGCTATTGACTGCGAGAATTTCGACCGTATTTTCAGATGCCGCGTGGCCTAGATACATCTTTCGATCGAATCCCAACATCTTGCCTATAGAATCGTCCGTGTTGAAATCCACTCGAAAATTATCTTCCAAATCCAACATCGTCTGTAAGGTATTAGGATTGGGAGCGAGTCTGATCTTGTCACTTCCCTTTCCATCCGTCTTCATTCACGTCTGAATGTAATTGTTCAAATCGTCTATGTCGTAACTTCCTTTGGGAATTCGAATCTCCAACCAATCCACTCCGTTGGAATACTTGAACGAGTTATTCTTTTCGGTGACGTTGGGAAAAGAATAATAAGTCTCCAGATTCACCAACGCCATCTCGTATCTTTTCTCTCTATTCAATTCGGTGGAAGGTTCGAATTTCGTAGCGAATCGGGTCGAATCGCCACTCACCACGATTTGGATGGATTGTTTTGCAGCCGTATTCTCGGCTATCCGTTCTAACAATTCTCCATGTTCGAACATTATATTTAATTTTATTTTTTTTTTTTATTCAAAACTAATTATTTGAAGATTTATTATTTTCTAAATTTTATTTTCACGCTCTATCTTATTATCATCAGAAACATAAAACTTGTCGAATCCGCACCGATATTTTCCGCGATTAAATTCGCTTGTCAAATCGATCACGACGAAATTGTAAAAGTCCACCATCCCAAACCCTCTTGCAGAATCTCCTGAATTCCACCGCGCTCATGTCGTTTGCGACGTGATCGCCGTAGATGTGATTGAGATTCTTGAGATCTTGGTGAAAGAGACATAGAAAATTAGCGTTCTCCCTTATCGTCTGTCTGGGCAATCGAAAAATAATTCTTCGACAGGTAGAAACAGTCCACGTTGCTGTGTCGACCCCTAACGTAATACGATTCGCATCGGTTCTGTCTCTCCAAAAGCAGATCGTCGAAAATCATGAGATTCTTATCTTCCGATTTCAGTTCTCTAGGATCCGGAACGTCGCTAGCGTTCTCATAAAATCGACACTCGACGTTTGAAGATGCATTTCTCTTCATCAGCTCCATCGCCGCACCGTCCAAAATGGTCGAAAGTGGAGCTTCACTCTTGTCGAATTCCTCCCTACTGTCAAAGATTCTGCCTATGACGTCCTTGGGCAATCTACGATCCATGCACTCTCGAAGCAATCTGGTATTCGGGTTGAAACAAGCTCTTGCCAAACACGAACAATCTGTCGTAATCCAACCAGTCAGGTTGGGACAACAGATTCATCAACAGATTAGTCTTTCCACAATTCGATTTTCCCACTATCAAGCCTCTTTTGCTTTTGGGAAAGAACTCATTATTCGACCTCTTAGTCGCGGCATCGTTCCAAGACATATCTTTAATGTTCATCTTTGTTTTATTTTTTTGTTTGTTATTTTAGATTCTTTTCAAACACAAATTTTATATGTTTTTTCAAACTTAGTTGTTTAATATTATTTTTTATTTATATCACACCGTTGTGAGTTCTCTTCAATCCGGATCCACTCGTCATTTTGGCTAAATCTTGTATGGGTACCACAGCATCCTTAAAATCTTTCCAGCTTTTCGGCGTTCGCTCTAACGCAGCTCGCTTCGCCGGCGGACTGATCAACTTGTCGATCAACGCGTCGGCTGCCCTCTTGCCAGCCACAGAAGCTATCCTACCACTGGTTTCGGAAGCGGCTTTCTTACCAGCATCCAAAGCCGTCTTCTTACCGACCTCAAACGCGGTCGATGCGAGTTTTCTACCCGCATCGCTCGTGAACGCCCGCATTACAGAATAGACGATGCCAGAACCGCCTTGAACGTAAGTTCTGACGTATCCCCTGTTCTGTATCACCAACATATTTTATTTTTATAATATATTTTGTTTTTTCTCTGGTAAATCGTTTTTGTCGTTTAAATACTTTTATTATTCTAGTGTAAAAATTTACTGTTTTATTTTTGTTTGTTTGTTTGTTTCTCTCTACTTATTATATACACATCAATCCTTCAATTCGTTCATCAGCCTTTTATAGTGGTTTTTATTCAAAACCTTCTGTCTTAACAATTCGTCAGATATAGCAACTATCTGATTATCTAATCCTGTGTTACCAGCCCGTCTGCTCGCCATCAACAAACTCAATCTCTGAGACAGAGCGTCAGAATCGCTCGGAAGAAAAGTGGTTTTCACCCCCTTTGCCAGTCACCGATTCGACGAACTTCTTGTTCATATCCCATATGGGTTTCACCACTTTCGTCCACTTGTAACCTCTGTTGGCTTTAGGTCTCGTCTCTCTGGCATCGTTATTTCTCTTCATGGCGTGGGTCTGAACCAGAATGTCGCCGTAATTGTCGAAATCCTGATCCGTGTAATCGCTAGGCTTGTCGTAAAGGAGCAATCTGCGCAGCCCATCAGTCAATTCGTATCTGTTCGAACCAACGATCAATTCATCATCGCCAATATCTACTTCTGTGTCTCCTACAAAAATTCTTCCCTCCGAATCCTTATAAAATCCATACAACAGATCTCTCTTACCGCCATCATCATCAGACGATGCGACGCTATCAGTGGTGATAGTCGAAGCTGTATCGGTGTCGCTCTCTGTTTGAATCCCCGTGGGAACGTAATCCGGTGTAGATTGAACGGAATGCCGATTTCCAAAACTAAGAGGCAACGAACCCATTCTCAAAGAACTCTCTTTTATAGGTCTCAATTCTTCGACTATCTCCTTCCTGCTTCGCTCTTGACCCTCCGTCACGGGTTTAAATATTTTTGTGGCTTCGCGTTTGAGTTCCATCTCACCAAGACGTCTGCTTCTGTCAGCCGACTGAATGCCCTTCTTAGCACGTTCATACTCCCCTAAAATTCGATCTCGGTGTCTAGAATCCATCTGTAAAAACATTTTTCGTTTTTAATTGTTTTATTATTTTCAAAATTAAATGTTTAATTATATTTTTATGTTTTTAAGTAATAAAAATCTTTCCGTCTTTAATATAATAAACTAAAAATATTCACATCTCAACTCAGTGTTGATTGAATTGTAGAAGTTTAAAAATACGTTTTAAGCAGTACATGACAAACTGGTTTCTGATTTAACGCATTTTGTAGTAATTTACGTTTTGTCAAAGGAATTTCATTCACATCTCAAAGAACCATTCACTCAGTGTCGAATTAAGAGAGAATCCCTTTGATGACGGTTAAATCATTTCAACACACAAAAGAAAACTGTTTTTTTCTAATTTTAACGTTAAAGGAACTTATCCATTCATTTTCAAATTTCTCTGATCGCTATCGTGAATATATTAAAAATTTTACCACTCAAAACCTAATTGAGCGGAAAATGCGTTTAAACATTCCGTTAAGTGTTTATTAAGATTACTTCACAAAATTTCTGATTCTTTTCTCTAAACTCAATCTCCTTTCGTCACATCGAAACAAGACACGAATGTTTATTTTTACAGATCATATTTTATAACTGACTCTTTTTGAACGAACGCTTAAAGTCAATTTCTCTTCTTTACATCAAGACAAAACACGAATGTCTATTTTACAGATCATATTTATAATCGACTCTTTTGAACGATATCCCTGAACTCAATTTCTCTTCGTCACATCGAACCAAGACACGAATCTCTATTTTTTACAGATCATATTTTATAATTGACTCTTTTGAACGAAAACCTCATTCAGTCATAACGATAACATGTGTTAGTTTTTACTTCAGGAAAACGTGACAGCGAGTTTGCGGATTTCTAACACCCTGGCAACACTCTTCATTCAAAACATTTCCATTAAGTGCTTATTAAGATCACCTCACAATAACATGCGTTAGTCTTACTTCGAGAAACGCAACAGTGGGTTTGCGAATTCTAACGCAACCTCTTTACACGAGTCGATTTCCGACTTAAAATCCACAAGTGGATCTCCGTGTACGCCTCCATAGGGTTTCAGTGTTAAAATCGTGTACGGACGCGGATTATTTAGAATCGGTAAGACGATGATTTTAGAAACGACAAAACGTTTTTTGCTCGCAATTTAACACTGAATCCTATGGGGGAAACTCATTTGCCTATTTCAATCAAAACGGTACATGAACGCGTGCGTAAAACTACAGGCGTCTAGGATACAATTCAGTGTTAAATTGCGAGCAAAAAACGTTTTTTCGTTTCTAAAAAACGTTCAAATCGTGTACCTGTACACGATTTTAACACTAAATCCTATGGAGGTGTACACGAATGTACGTATACACGTACACGTACATGTACCGTACATGTACATGTACGCTTGCACCCGCAATTATCACCTACTCCCAACATCGTAACTCCCCACTACAACACAGACAGGGTTAGACTGGTTGAAGATATGCGCACCATCGACGTGCATTACGCCTTAGTACACGGCGTCATCGTGCCCCCATGTTGACAATCGGGGTTAAGTGCCTTGCCCAAGGACACAACGCGGGAGTCCGAATCGATCGCTCAGACGGTCACCCATCCAAGGACTAACCGGGCTCGACGTTGCTTAGCTTCGGTGATCTGACGAGAACCGGTTACCGAAACGCCACCGCACCCCCATGGAGTCAGATAACTCCTGTACGTTCCCCCAGTAGTTCTGTTTATCATGCGACTTTAAACACGTCTTTACAATGCCAGGGTTGAAGACTATCTGCTCACTAGAAAGCCTGTGCCCTCGGGATACATCTACCTGGTATGTACGCTGGTATGCGCGTCAGAAGGGTTGCTAGAAATTTGAGTGTAACATTCTTGTCCAGGAATGGGATCAACTTACTCTGGATGAAGTAATTTGTAAAGCAGAGACTTCTATTGGGTTTACAAGTCAAGGTTGGACGGTCTCGTAACTGACTTGGAAGAATGAGGTTTGTGGATACCGGCCGCTCATACACGTGACAGATGATACCATGGACACTCTTAACCCTTTACCCAACGTAACGGAAAAGACGGCCAGCGCTATTCTCAAAAATCGCCAATTAATTTTCAATATTTTGTCTCAAAGACATAGGTAATGACCCCTCATTGGAACGAGCTCGTCGAGCTCGTTCCAATGAGGGGTCATAACCTATGTGTTTGAGACAAAAATGAAAAAAAATAGTTATTCAAGAATTTTTTTTTTTTGCAACTGTCGCCTGATTTTCATATTAGTTAAAGGGTTAAATGTCCAAAAACGATCATTCATTTATGAATAAATGAATTAGCTTTCACATGGTATATTGCTTTTCATTGTTGTTTCACTTTTGTGTCATTTACAAGGATGCATTCAGAGTAGTTCAAAACTTTTTTTATGCTGCATATTTACAGAGCACAGCGAGCTTTCGAGAGGTACGTATGAAAGGTCCACATATGTTTTAAATACGAAAAGACGAAAACACACTTCGTTAAAATAATTAATTAATTGTCACATTATTAAATCAGATTGCAATTATAATTCTATATGTTAGTTATTGAAAATATTTAATTGAAACAACTCGCAGCTGGATTTCAGATCGAAAGGTGACTTAGGTCGTAGCTTCAATCCTGAACGATGTCATCCGCGTTGTATGCTTGGCAGACGCGTAGCCAGCATTCTATAAGGAGTAACCTAGCCAGTCTGTGTGTATGTGGAGGGGGGGGGGGGGGGGGGTGGGCGGCAAAGCTGATATTTGAAAGGCCATTGTATAGGGTTTCGGGGGCCTCCACCTGCTCCTGACTTGGACCCTCCCGAAGAGAAGTGAGAGAAGGGGGCACCGACCGGAGATTCCTAGTTACGACTATCCCCCACACTTTCGAGAACATTTTGTAAAATTTAGTTCTCTAATAGCGAATCTGATGTACTTGTAGCGCGGTGTAGCCCCTATATTGGAGCCCCTTTTGGGACTCTATATTGTGTGAAACCCATTCGACCAATGTTTTTTGGGGGAGGGGCAGCGAAAATTTCGGGGATGTTGAGTCCCCCTCCCCCCGTAGCTTCGCCACTGGGTCTCTGACAAGACATTTAATACTATTTGGCCGAATAGTAGCAATGGTCCATTATGTGCTAAGGTGAGCTACACGTCATTAGAATACATGCCTCCAACCGATATTAACCGTGGGTTGGGTGTGGCTTATAAGTTGGAATGTCCCGTGGTTACTGGACTCTTATCGGTGGTTCTCTTCAGGTACTCCGCCTTCCACCACCCGGGAGACTTTCGAGCGGAATTAGGAAAAGTTTTCGATATGTTCTCTAAATGCGTCTCCTCTTCAACTCTTCTATCACACAGTCCTCTGAAATGATCGATATAAACGATTTGTTAGACATGACTCAACGTAACGGCCAAAACTGGGTAGTGTTATTCTCAAAAATCGCCAATTAATTTTCATTTTTTTGTCTCTAAAACATAGGTTATGACCCTCATTGGAACGAGCTCATTGAGCTCGTACCAACCAGGGGTCATAACCTATGTTTTGAGACAAAAAATGAAAAAAATCGGTTATTCAAGAATTTTTTTTTGCAAGTGTCGTCTGCTTTTCATGTTAGGTAAAGGGTTAATGAAAAATATCACCTTTGACTCTTTGTTTACATTCTTGCTTGATATTGTTTTTCGTCAAAGAATTTCATCCATGTCATGACGAAAATCAAATGCAGTAGGCCGTCCATGTGGGAATCCAAGGAAGTGATGTAGTGCTTGTTTACTGTGGTAAACAAACTCTGTTCTATTGGTAACATAAGATCCAGTCACCAATGCCTGGGGTGTAAGTACTCTAACACCATGGATATAAACAATTGACTGGACCTGATTTTATATCATGTTGCGAGAACGATAATCCATTTTTCAGAAATTTGTTACCTTAAACACCAATAAATAAATAACACAAAGGTCAGATTCCAACATTTCTCAATGCCTATGTTGTATCAGGTAATTTGAATACATAACAGTCGTGGAGTAAAAGTAAATATATGGGTGAAAGTTTATCATTTCCACTCAGCTTTTAGCAGGCAAGCAGCACATTAGAAATTTTGATTGGTTGTACGGGAGCACGGTGGCTCAGTGGTAGACTGTTGGACTTCTGTGCTGGAGGTCCCGAGTTCGATCCCCATCCGAGACTTGATGTTGTATCATTGGGCAAGGCAACTTTATCCTGGTTGCCTACTTGGGGGCACGATGACGCCGTGTACTAAGCCGTACTGCACGTCGATGATGCACATGTCTTCAACCGCTGTAACTCTGCTTGAGCGGAGCTTGAACAGAGTTAGAATGTTGAGGAGCTGACAGTTGCTCGTCGATGCTCGGTTGTTCTCTCTGGGTACTCCGGCTTCCTCCACCCGTAAAACTGTCACGGTCACGATTAGCCATTGTGCATAAGTATGTGACCTTAAACACCAATAAATCATTAAATAAATTAATTTAGAATGAGGTCTAATTTACTACGACTCTTATCCTCATTTCAGAAAAAAGGGATTCTCCAGAAGGCACCCCATTTGCGGAATCCCTTTTTAGGAATCCCATTTGTGGAATCCCTTTTTTCTGAAATGAAGATAAGAGTCGTATTAAAAATCCCTCAATGAGGGATTTTTAATACGACTCTTATCCTCATTTCAGAAAAAAGGGATTCCACAAATGGGATTCTTAAAAAAGGGGTGCCGAAATTGGGGTGCCTGTGAATATGGCATTGATATAGGTTTTTATTAAACAGAAGGGAGATAACCCTGCATACAGGTTATGGGAAATCAAGCCATCTAATTGGTTAATTATAATTTATATAAATGATCTAGATAAATGAAACAACAAGAGTACTCGGAATAAGGTAGGAACTACTGGTATCACGTACCACCTTACCAGTAACAGGATGATACAAAGCACTTGGTAGGGTAATGCTATGAACGGTTAGGATGGGATCTATAGGGGAATATACCAACCATACTCTGCTGCTGTTCTGTATTACCAGGCATTGTCCCCACCCCAGAATACCGCTCAATAATATGAAGCATCTGGTGGATCAGTAGTACCAAGGGCCAGCAAGAGACCTACAAGGATATGTACAGCCTATGCTATACTACCGTTCTAAACTACCAAGCATTACCCCCACCCTCACAAAATCACTAGGTCTACCACAACATACTACATATACCAGCCATATAATAAAACAAAACAATCGATTGGTTAATAGTACCAAGTACTAACAGGGGTCTATAGGTGTATATACCGCCGTACTATACTACCGTTCCAAACTACCAGGCAGTACCCCTACCCACAATACCCCTATGCCTAGCATTGCATACTACCCATACCAGTCATACGATAACATAAAGCATCAGGTGGATTAATAGTACTAAGGGCCAGCAAGAGCCCTATATGGATATGTACAGCCTATATAGTATCCTCAGATAAGTATCCCATAAAAGGTATCCTCGATAGGCATCCTCGAATAATACAGTACCAGGCCATGGGTATCCTCAAATACCGAGATGAGGCTAAGAGTCGTAGTAAATTATGCCTCATTGAGGGATTTTTAATGGTCCTCATAACCTCAAAATTCAATGAGGCTATGAGGGATAATAAATGAGGGCTCATTAAGGGCTTTTACATAGCCATCATGGCCTCATACGACAAAAAGGGATTCCACAGTCACAGGCGTTTTCCAAAATGGGATACCATAGGATATACCTGTTAAATACTGAAATGAGGCTAAGAGTCGTAGATAATTATACCTCATTGAGGGATTTTCAAGGTCCCCATAACCTCAAAATTCAATGAGGCTATGAGGAATAATAAATGAGGACTCATTGAGGGCTTTTACATAGCCCTCATGGCCTCATACGACAAAAAAGGGATTCCATAGCCACAGGTGTTTTGCAAAATTATGGGATTCCATGGGATATGGCGATTGGATATAGTCTGTTGTTATACACATGGGAGATAACCCTGCATACAGCTTATGGGAAATCAAGCAATCTGATTGGTTAGTTATAATCTAGATAAATGAAACAACAAGAGTACTTGGAATAGGGTCAGAACTAACAAGAATAGACCAGAAATTGCTAAATATAGTAATAATAAGTAAAGCTGTTCCAGTTGATAGGCTCTTCTACGCTACTGGGGTATACTCTAGAATAAAGGAACATGGCCAGATAAACGATGACTATTGCATATATAGATAGAAGCAGAGAATTCTGGAAGAATTCGAAATAATACAAGTTGTCGGGTTGTTTGTGGTCATTATCCAGGGAAGTCGTTCCAGAAAATACTCCGATTCAATCGAACATACCCTCTGAACATACCCCGTCCCATTGCAGAAAAAATGGGTAACATAGCAACCACGTGCTACCATAGAAACCAAGATGGCGGCCTCCAGTATACAAAATGGACGACGGAAACACGTATCACCCTAACAACACGCGCTGCGCATGCGCACTCACATTACGTATCACTATGGAGATGACGTCACAACATGGCCGCTCACGCGGGTTACCATGACAACACAACATGGCGCCACTACGTCACGTGACATGACGTCACTTCCGAGGTCCTGCCAATGAGGACTGTCCGGGTACATGACATACTACTACTGCGCTAGGAATTGGCTTGGATGTCGCTGATTCTACATACGTGAGTTTTGCGATTAATTAAATGATCCTTTTGTCGGTGGCAGGTAAAGCAGACGTTTGGTCAGTATAATGTGCAATAATCACATCATTTCCTGGTTACAGGATATTGAATTTAACACATTCAACTGCAACATAACTAAGGGAGGGTGACTCACCCACCGTTCTAATAATTTTCAAGTCGGGACTTTTTCATTTTCATTTGAGTCTCCGATACCGACTCACTTCTGTTATTGATTATGTACTTTGTGACGGGTCTCGATCTGACACTTGGACTTATATGTCCCATAGTCGTGGTCGGTTGTACAAATGGAAGTCTGTGAACCTGATGTAGGCTGTTAGGAACTGAGAATCACCAATTTGGAGTACAGTACTTGTTAATAAAACAGGTTGGAAAGTATATACGTCTGTGAGTAGTATTTAGTACAGGCGCTTTAGACTGGTCACTTTCCACGGCTGGGCAATTGAGGTTAAGTACCTTGCCCAAGGACACAACGCCGTTACCCCTGGCGGATAGCGGACCGTGGACCTATCGGTTCGAAGTCCAAAACCGTAACCACTTAGCCTCCGTGCTCCCCAGGCATCTAGTACCACAGCTACAACTTTATCTCCGTATTTGGGATCCTAATTCCCTCCAGCGGTCAACATGATTATAAATGGTTTGACCAACTTTACTGTACTTACTCAATAAACAAGAAGTTGGAAACTACAGTACGTAGAGAGTGTATTATCACTAAATCACCCGCAGAGTGGAGATTCCACCCAAGCAATAATTGCAAATTTGTTGCAAAGCATAACAAGCACAAGCAAAGTTTCAGCCAATGGACCTCCGGGTTAAACCCGGAGGTCCATTGGCTGAAACATTGCTTGTGTTTTTGTCGATATGTACAAAATTTGAAAGTTATAGCTTGGGTGATATCTCCACTCCGCGGGTGATTTAGTTACAATCCACTCTCCACGTACTGTACATAGGTCTGTGAGTAGTATACGGTACAGCCCTCGTGGACTGGTCACTTTCCACGTGTGGACAATTTTTCCATGGACGCAATAATATTAAATTCCAAACACTTATTACAGGAAAAATCATCAAAAAATTAATTAATGAAGCACCGGGTACAACCCAGTGCTTCATTAATTAAACTTTTGCTGCTGTTGATTTTTATTAACTTATAAACGCATGCGTGGACATCACTACCCATGTGTTGATTATGACCAATCCACGACCACTGTACTGTGTAAATTTCGTCCCTGGAGTTCCAATGTATTCTATGTGCCAGCAGGTACATAGAACACATTGGAACTCAGGCGACGATTTACCCACAAATAAATAATCCAGGAATTTAGAGTTATTTAAAATATAATACCGGCCTTGGTGATGTAATAGAAATATTTTATCAGCCAAGAATTGAGCGACCACAGTCGGGAAACACCAGGTGTACACCCATCCCACTCAGTCCTCTCAGCGGCGCCTCTTGGTAGGTTGCTACTACCTTTTCTCTACAATGTATATAACATTGTAAAAAACGTGTTCCGGAAAGGGTTGACATACAATAGTAGTAAAGTCATTACCAAGACGTTCTATCATTAATTTTGGAAACTTGTTTCAAACAAGAATTATGTCGGGCAACATCATGTTTCATTGTCGTCGACGTAAGCATAATTTTAGACATCAAGTGGATGTACATGCCAAATGTGTGTTGTTTTCTTTTATTGTAGGAACAAAGTTATGAATTAATATATTATTCAAGGAACTAATTCTGTATTATAACTTGATTGGACTTAATCTCTTCTGTACATATTCGAGGTATGTTTTGTTCTTGCATCGTTTCCAAAAGGTATTTCTATCATGCTTCTTCGTAGATATTTTTAATGGAAGTTTTGACAGATTATTTTGTTTATAACAGACATTCAACCTGTTACACTATAGACGCTACAGCTGTTAAAACTGAAAGATGAATCCTGTGTTTGTGCCAATCGTCTCAACAGTCAATGAGGTGGAAAGCATTTACTAGTAACACATAAAAAAAAACAGAAAAGTAAAACGAACATCAAAATGGCCACGAACAATTAAAACTTTTGGTTTTTTAAATTCTATTGATACAGTTAAAACTAGAAGTCCTGTCATGAAATGCTCACAACTAGCACGTCGATCTGCGCGTTAATCTACACGTTATGACCATAGTAAGGCCATCAAATTCTGTACATATGGTCCGTGCACAAGGAATGTTTCAGCCAATGGACCTCCGGCTATGAGTAACCAGGAGAACCTGCCGTGCTTTGGATGCCATTCGATATGGCCATTCCGCGCCATTTCTACGCGCAATTAAGCCAAGATAAGCGCACAGTTCACGAAAGGACTTCTATTTTAACTGTAGGTGTCGATAAAAGAACAGAATGCAAAATTTTCAAACTTTTCACATCTAACAGTCTCTCATTTGAGTATGTGTAGAAAAATAAACACTGTTTATTTTTACTAAACATCGCCTATGACATGACACGATAGTCATGAGCTGAATTTGGGGTTGGGGTGGGTGGGGGTAAACTTTTCAAGAAATTAGAAAGATACTAGTACTCCGATTTGTAACCTGCAGATGAAGAATTTAGCCAGATGAAGATTTGTGATAAGTGATGTGTCTTGAACCTTTCATGCCTATGATTGGATGACACTCAAGTGACTCCGGAAGTGACTTCATATTTACGTGCCCAGTGACGTCATGCTGGACTTATATTGTAGTACACTTGAACGGCCACCTAACGTCATTACTATGGAGGTGTGTGGCGTCAGTGCGCATGCGTACCGCGGTTTGTGAGGGTGACAGTGTTCCAGTCGTCCATTTTGTATCCTGTGGCTGCCATCCTGGTTTCCATGGTGGAACGTCGTAGCTAGGAGCCTAAAAGATCTCTAATAGGGAGGGCGTGTGCTTGGAGGGTGTGTTCGAATGAATATAAATATATCTAATTACCGCAAAGAATCTGACAACAAACAAAAACCGACCCGACATAGCCGGCATCTTGGGTTGATAAGAGTAGCACGCAATGCTATATAACTGTAGGAGTGTCATCCGGTTGGACTGCATTATGGCCAATTAAAAAATAGCCCGACAACTATTTATCTAGTTCTCCGACTATCCTCGTTTTTCCGCCTATCTCTCACCCTAGCATTCGATTTAGCCTTAGCAATCTCTAGTTGTGACCCTCGCCCTCGACCAATTAGATCAATCCATTCATCTAAGCACCACCCACTGTCATATCATAATTCTTTGATACACGAGCTTCTAAGTCCGAAAGCCATTCGTGCAGTTCTTGTATCTTACAATCAACATGTATTTTGTCTGTATTAACTCCGCAACTGTCGTGTATCCGACCCCCTGATACAGATGTTTGTATCAGGGGGTCGGATACAAGCACGATCCTTTCGCGTGAGTTCCATTTTTTCTTTTTGTTCATCCGTACGAATAAATACTTCGTTATATATTCGTCTACATTCTTGACTTATCCCCAATATATTGTAAGATAAAATGATTATTTCCATTATGTGGATGTTCAAAATATGTAACCGAGTCTCGCTTCGGGTTCTAAGGGTAGATCACGACTCGTCTTCGACTCGTCGTGATCTGCCCTTAGAACCCGGAGCTCGGCTCGGATACATATTTTGTACATCCACATAATGGTGATAATCTCTATGGAACGGGCATTGCTAGGAAGAATCGAATCTTACAGAGCGAACAACATATTGATCAGTGACTGGAAGGGGCATTGCTCTGACGACTTATTCTTAATCTGATTTAGCAAACAAGCTATCGATTAATTGCTCGAACGAGTGACTCCACGTGTGACTCATCTTAGCATAACTACGACAAGGTGATGTACCATTGGAGGATAAATTTTAATTCCTTGCATACTGCTGGTTGATATCCCTGCCCAAGTAATGTGCCATTGGAGGATAAATTTTAACTCATTGCATACTGCTGGTTGATTTCCCTGCCCATGTGATGTACCATTGGAGGATAAATTTTAACTCCTTGCATACAGTTGGTTGATATCCCTGCCCAAGTGATGTACCATTGGAGGATAGATTTTAACTCCGTGCATACAGTTGGTTGATATCCCTGCCCAAGTGATGTGCCATTGGGGGTTAAATTTTAACTCCTTACACACAGCTGGTCGATATCCCTGTCCAAGTGATGTACCATTGGAGGATAAGTTTTAACTCCTTGCATACAGTTGGTTGATATCCCTGCCCAAGTGGTGTACCATTGGAGGATAAGTTTTAACTCCTTACACACAGCTGGTCGATATCCCTGCCCAAGTGATGTGCCATTGGAGGATAGATTTAAACTCCGTGCATACAGTTGGTTGATATTCCTGCCCAAGTGATGTACCATTGGAGGTTAAATTTTAACTCCTTGCATACAGCTGGTCGATATCCCTGCCCAAGTGATGTGCCATTAAGGGATAGATTTTAACTCCGTGCATACAGTTGGTTGATATCCCTGCCCAAGTGATGTACCATTGGAGGATAAGTTTTAACTCCTTACATACTGCTGGTTGATATCACTGCCCAAGTGATGCACTATTGGAGGATAAGTTTTAACTCCTTGCAAAAAGCTGGTTGATATCCCTGCCCAAGTCATGTACCATTGGAGGATAGATTTTAACCCCGTGCATACAGTTGGTTGATATCCCTGCCCAAGTGATGTACCACTGGAGGATAGATTTTAACTCCGTGCATACAGATGGTTGATATCCCTGCCCAAGTGATGTACCATTGGAGGATAAATTTTAACTCCGTGCATACAGTTGGTTGATATCTCTGCCCAAGTGATGTACCATTGGATGATAAATTTTAACTCCTTAATACTGCTGGTTGATTTCCCTGCCCAAGTGATGTACCATTGGAGGATAAATTTTAACTCCTTGCATACTGCAGGTTGATATCCCTGCCCAAGTGATGTACCATTGGAGGATAGATTTTAACTCCGTGCATGCAGTTAGTTGATATCCCTGCCCAAGTGACGTACCATTGGAGGATAAGTTTTAACTCCTTGCATACTGCTGGTCGATACATTTTAACTCCTTTCATACTGCTGTTTGATTTCTCTGCCCAAGTGATGTACCATTGGAGGATAGATTTTAACTCCGTGCATACTGCAGGTTGATATCCCTGCCCACGTGATGTACCATTGGAGGATAAGTTTTAACTCCTTGCATACTGCTGGTCGATACATTTTAACTCCTTTCATACTGCTGTTTGATTTCTCTGCCCAAGTGATGTACCATTGGAGGATAGATTTTAACTCCGTGCATACTGCAGGTTGATATCCCTGCCCAAGTGATGTACCATTGGAGGATAAATTTTATCTCCGTGCATACAGTTGGTTGATATCCCTGCCCAAGTGATGTACCACTGGAGGATAAGTTTTAACTCCTTAATACTGCTGGTTGATTTCCCTGCCCAAGTGATGTGCCATTGGAGGATAGATTTTAACTCCGTGCATACAGTTGGTTGATATCCCTGCCCAAGTGATGTACCATTGGAGGATACGTTTTAACTCCTTAATACTGCTGGTTGATTTCCCTGCCCAAGTGATGTGCCATTGGAGGATACGTTTTAACTTCGTGCATACTGCAGGTTGATATCCCTGCCCAAGTGATGTACCATTGGAGGATACGTTATAACTCCTTAATACTGCTGGTTGATATCCCTGCCCAAGTGATGTACCATTGGAGGATACGTTTTAACTTCGTGCATACTGCAGGTTGATATCCCTGCCCAAGTGATGTACCATTAGAGGATAGATTTTACCTGCGTGCATACCGTTGGTTGATATCCCTGCCCATGTGATGTACCATTGGAGGATAAATTTTAACTCCTTGCATACAGCTGGTTGATTTCTTTGCCCAAGTGATCTACCATTGGAGGATAGATTTTAACTCCGTGCATACAGTTGGTTGATATTCCTGCCCATGTGATGTACCATCGGAGGTTAAATTTTAACTCCTTGCATACAGCTGGTTGATATCCCTGCCCAAATGATGTACCATTGGAGGAAAAGTTTTAACTCCTTGCATACTGCTGGTTGATATCCCTGCCCAAGTGATGTGCCATTGGAGGATAAGTTTTAACTCCTTGCATACAGTCGGTTGATATCCCTGCCCAAGTGATGTACCATTGGAGGATAAGTTTTAACTCCTTGCATACAGTCGGTTGATATCCCTTCCCAAGTGATGTACCATTGGAGGATAAGTTTTAACTCCTTGCATACAGCTGGTTGATATCCCTTCCCAAGTGATGTACCATTGGAGGATAGATTTTAACCCCGTGCATACAGTTGGTTGATATCCCTGCCCAAGTGATGTACCATTGGAGGATAGATTTTAACTCCGTGCATGCAGTTGGTTGATATCCCTGATTAATGATTAATGTTTCTTTTGTAAATGACAATATTATTTTTAAGGCGATCAAAAGGGAATTACTTTACATCAAGTTGTTATAATGTCGATAAATCTTTGAGATATTACATTTCAAGCTAATCCTATCATATTTTGACAGGGACTGGTTAAATTAAATTATTTTGAGATAATGTTATCAAGCTATTGCAGTTCCATTAATTTTGGTACTCGTTATGTTTGTTCATTGAGATATTACATTTTGCATTTATTTGATCATAATATGGAAGGGACTAGTTCCATTAATTGAAGCCTATTACTTGGTTAGTTTCATATCAGCCGAGATATCAGCCCAAGGTAACTTCATACCAGCCAGAGACCGAAGGTAATATACTTTTTATATATTACACCGAAACAAATAATTAAAACTGTTCCGAGATCTGTTAGAGTTTTTTGCCAATGCTATTGTTTCTCATTCTTTCAAAAAGTCCGACGTTTCCTCTTCTCCTGGTTCAGCGTCGCGGCTTCCCCACTGGGTACTACGGCTTCCGTAACTCGCAAAACTGGTTGTCGAAAGTGTCATTAAACCCCAATAAATAACCTGATAGCTGAACTATCACTTTTCACATTTCGGCGAATCTACGATTCTGAAACTTAAATTACATCCAGTTTTCTGTTCAGCTTTCTTCTATTCATCTTCCGAATATTTACTTATCGCAATCTTTAATTCCTCGTCATATAAAAACTCAGCTTCAAGTATCTCCATTATTATGCCTGATCACACCAATTTTCCCGATTGCGTTCGGAGAAAATGGTAAAAGATTTCCATTGAGTTTGGTATAGTGTATGTATCAGACAGTGACAAGGTCTGGTTCCGTTGAGTTTGGTATAGTACATGTATAATACAATGGCAGGGTCTGGTTCCATTGAGTTTGGTATAGTATATGTATCAGACAGTGACAGGGTCTGGTTCCGTTGAGTTTGGTATAATACATGTATAATACAATGGCAGGGTCTGGTTCTATTGAGTTTGGTATAGTATATGTATCATACAGTGGCATAGACTGATGCAATTGGGTTTGGTATATGCATCATACAGTGACACGGGCTCGTTCCATTGAGTGTGGTATAGTGTATGTATCATAAAATGACAGGGGCTGATTCCTTTGAGATTGGTATAGTATATGCATCATACACGCGACAAGGACTGGTTCCATTGAGTGTGGTATAGTATTATGTATCATACAATGACAGGGGCTGGTTCCATTGAGATTGGTATAGTAGTACATGTATCATACATTGACAGGGAATGGTTCCATTGAGTTTGGTATAGTATATGTATCATAGAGTGACATGGGCTGGTTCCAATGAGTTTGGTATAGTAGTATACATCATACAGTCACCGGGACTACTTTCATTGTGTTTGGTATAGTATATATATCATACTGTGACAGGGACTGGTTCTATTGAGTTTGGTATAGTATATGTATCACAGAGTGATAGGGGCTGGTTCCACTGCGTTTGGTAGTATTATATATCATACAGTGACAGGGACTGCATCCATTGAGTTCGGTATAGTATATGTATCACAGAGTGACAGGGGCTGGTTCCACTGCGTTTGGTATAGTATTATATATCATACAGTGACAGGGACTGCTGCCATTGAGTTCGGTATAGTATATGTATAATAGAGTGACAGGGGCTGGTTCCACTGCGTTTGGTGTAGTATTATATATCATACAGTGACAGGGACTGGTTCCAGTGAGTTTGGTATAGAATTGTGCATCATACAGTGACAGGGACTGGTTCCATTGAGTTCGGTGTAGTATATGTGTCATAGAGAGACAGGGTCTGGTTCCACTGCGTTTGGTATAGTATTATATATCATACAGTGACAGGGACTGGTTCCATTGAGTTCGGTATATTATATGTATCATACAGTGACAGGGACTGCTTCCACTGAGTTTGGTATAGTATTGTGTATCATACAGTGACAGAGACTGGTTCTATTGATTTAGGTATAGTATATGTATCATAGAGCGACATGGGCTGGTTCCACTGAGTTTGGTATAGTATTATATATCATACAGTGACAGGGACTGGTTCCATTGAGCTTGGTATAGTATATGTATCATAGAGTGACAGGGACTGGTTCCACTGCGTTTGGTATAGTGTTATATATCATACAGTGACAGGGACTGGTTCCATAGCTTGGTATAGTATATGTATCATAGAGTGACAGGAACTGGTTCCACTGCGTTTGGTATAGTGTTATATATCATACAGTGACAGAGACTGGTTCTATTGATTTAGGTATAGTATATGTATCATAGAGTGACAGGGACTGGCTACACTGAGTTTGGTATAGTATTGTGTATCATACAGTGACAGAGACTGGTTCCATTGAGTTTGATATACTATATGTGTCATAGAGGACAGGGGCTGGTTCCACTGAGTTTGGTATAGTATTATATATCATACAGTGACAGGGACTGGTTCCATTGAGCTTGGTATAGTATATGTATCATAGAGTGACAGGGTCTGGTTCCACTGTGTTTGGTATAGTATTATATATCATTATCATTATATATTGAATTTGGTATAGTATATGTGTCATAGAGTGACATGGGCTGGTTCCATTGCGTTTCCATTGCGTTTGGTATGGAATTGTGTATCATACAGTGACAGGGACTGGTTCCATTGAGTTTGGTATAGTATATGTATCATAGAGTGACAGTGGCTGGTTCCGTTGAGTTTAGTATAGTATAATGTATCATGCAGTGGCAGGGGCTCGTTGCATTGAGTCTGGTATAATGTGTGTATCATACAGTAACAAGGAATGATTCCATTGAGTATGATATAGGATATGTATCAAACAGTGACATGGACTGGTTCCACTGAGTTTTGTATAGTATTATGTATCACACAGTGCCAGCGTCTGATTCCACTGAGTTTGGCGTAGTATATGTATCATACAGTGGCAGGGACTGGTTCCATTGACTTTGGTATAGTATATGTATCCAAGAGTGACAGGGACTGGTTCCATTGAGTTTGGTATAGTATATGTACCATTCAGTGATAGAGACTGGTTCCACTGAGTTTTAATTTAAGTAGCATGGGTTGATTCCATTAAGTTTGGAGCCATATGATTGTTCTTTGGGATATTACAGTTTAAGTTAATGTAATAACAATATGTCAGGGTCTGACTGCTTCCATTAAGTTTGTACAAAATTTGCGATAATACAATTTAAGTTAATATGATTTTCAAATATTGTATTTTTAGTTAATGTTTTCATACTTTGACAAGGGGACAATTTCGGTTAGGTTTGGTACCGTATAAATGTTCTTTGTGATATTACATTTTGGGTTTATGTTATCTTACTTTGACAGGAGTTGTCCCATTAAGTTTTTTATAGTTCCATTAAGTATGGTACCGTATATTATTAATCTTTGAGATACTACATTTTGTGCTGATGTTATTAAAACATAACAGGGACTGATTCCATTAATTTTGATTCCTTACGACTTTTCTTTGCGATATTACGTTTAGAGTTAAATTGCACATAACATGACAGCGATTGGTTGTATTAGGTTTGGCACAGTGTGCTTGTTCTTTGAGATCTTCCATTTTGAATTAATATGAACTTAATATGACAGAGGCTATTTCTGAAGAAAACACGCAGTGATACATGGAGAGAACAGGGTAGAAGGGGTGACTGGCGTAATGGTGATTTTGGGGAGATTATTAAATGATACTGATCCGGCCCATGAGTAGAATTATTGTTATCACCCACTCTACGCATTGCGTGATAATAAGAGTTGTGGACTGTTCTATGGAGAAGAAAGTTGAAGTTAATATTTAAAACAAAAAAAATATTATTTGTTAATAGCCCAAGGCCATGACAAATGCTTCCGATTGATGCACGAGTTTAGAAACTAGTATGATTTTTGAGTACTTCCATTTTTGTTTGAAGTTGAGCACTTCTCTTCCTGTACAACTCTATAAAACTTTTAACCCTTCGATACTTTTGCACATCTTATGACGTACGAAATCAAACAGCGCGTTGATACTTTGTGGTCATTTGTTTTGTTATTATTCGTTTTTTTAAGGTTTTAAGCTCAATTCCTATTTTCTCCCGAATAGTGCTCAGTGACAACCGTTGAGCCAAATGTTATCGCAGCTTAAATACTAATATAATCCTGCTGTCAAGACTTCATAACTGGTTGAGTGTTAGAAGCCACTATCGGGGCTTTCAAAAATGAGGATACCAGAGCAAAATCCAACACTTTCCTTGCTTAAATTTCATATTCAGTCAAACACAAATAATATTTTGTTTATATAAATTTGTTTTATTACAAATTATTGAGAGTGCCCCTGGGCACTCTCCAATAATTTGTAATAAAACAAGTTTTGAATAACAAATTTAGACCACTAAAAATAATCTAGCCCTCAACCAGTTAATCACTAATGGGAAAAATATCTTGTTATTTGTTCTTTCCGACGTTTGGCGTCGCATTTTGAAGAACGTTGAATTCCCAGTGACGTCAGGACAATTAAAGTCTCAAAGGGTTTACAGTGGCCACGTGGAACTGATTCTAATTTAAATTATTACAAATACCGCCGGAAAAAAATAGCCCGACAACGTTTCAAAAGCAAAGGCTGTACTTATGTATATGCCATATTATAGTTGTTTTACGTTTTTTATTAGTATTATCGCACCTGCTAACGTACAACAGCTCTATTGACTGTTTCATCGCGCAGTATTCAGGAGAGACAAATTGAAAATACAGCCTGGAAAAAGTAGATATTTATTGTTCAGATTGCACGTATGCTGGAGAATGGTTCCAACACTTATGATTTTCACCCAGCACTCCGGAGTCCCTGTCGAATCTCTCCAACTGTCTGAATTCGCAGCGAATTCTGCAGGTAGACCGGGATTAGGGTATGAGCGGTTGTAACGATTGACGGTCACTGTTGCGTAACAGCTGAATTCGCACCGCTGTTCGAATTTAACTCATTTTACGCGGGACACATAAGTCAACGCTGTATTGTACCTTTTCTCATTCTTCTTTCTGTGTAAGATATTTTAGTAAAATCCATGACCTGAACAGGATTATTCGGAGTCTATAAGGTAAAAGGGGGTGTTTATATGTAATTTATTGTATTATCCCAAAACTAGTACATTAATCAGGTATTGGGAACTTTCATTCTGTAATTATCTTTTCTGATATTACACATTATTTATTTATTTATTGGTGTTTAAGGTCACATATTTTTGCACAATGGCTAATCATGACCAGATATTACACATATTTGTACTCTAGAATTTGGTCTGAAATTATTTTATATACTGTAACAAACAGTTGTTTGGCGGGAGGGACACATTTACTCTGTCTAAGTCAGGCTGCTGTAACTTACTCAATGCTGGCTAAGATGGGACTTTGGGACACGTGGGGCCCTGCGAATCGGGCATTTGAATTAAAATCGATTCTCAAATCGAAAAGGGCTCGCAGCTTCTCGTTTTCACCATGTTATGCACTGGCTGCGGTGACGCGTTCAACGTTCAGAAATGGAGCCGAATGGTGCGTTTCATCAAGAATAATTCTCTCATCGTCTGGAGAAATGCATGTCGTTCAGTGAGTGCAAGAAGGCCCTCTCTACAGTTTTGTCAACTTTATATAATGCTAATTATGTTGCAAAGATTATTGATAGATAGTAGAGTGAGAATTTTGCTAACTATACGGATATCGAATGTAGATGGACGGAGATGGGGGATGGACGGAGATGGACGGAAATGGGACAGGGACAGAGATGGACCATTGTACGAAACACTTGATACGATCGTTGTTCATCGCGGTCGTTTCGATTCGATCGTATATCCGGGATTCGGTACCGAATCGATCGATTTGGGAGATCAATTAGAGATTCGAATTATCCCAGACCCCCAGTGAAACGTTAGGCAGTCAACATACCATGTACAGGACTCACACGGACGTGACATACGTTACTTATTTCCAGTTCCTTATTCGACATTCGTTATAAACCGATAACATTTTTCACAATTGGAATGAATCTGTACAAAATATCACAAATATCTTGTCTGGAAAACATTGTAGTCATGTTCAGAGAAGCCAGCGGAGGGTCATACTGACCTTCAATTTTCCAAACCATTCCTCGGTATAGCCCCGAACCATCCATGTATTCGCTCGTCAGGTGATCGTTTATATCATGACCTATGATTGAAAAGTGGCTCCCCCAACCTGAGAAAGCCCAAAATCCTGAATTCGCCACTGAGATGAGCATTTTAAAAATGAGATCTGATGTAAAACTGAAACATACATTCTGCAAAATTATTTGTTCTGATTCATGATTTAAGAAAATAAAGAGCATACATACAATATCATTACGCTGGATCGGATCAGGAGAGTTTTAACTGTTATACTGGTGCGACGTTTTCCAATTGAGAAATAAATATCCGGTTGAGGTCCTAAAACCCGGGTTAAATGGCAGCATTCTTTCTTTTAACCCTTTACCTAACATGAAAAGTAGACGACACTTGCAAAAAAAATTCTGGAATAATTAATTATTTTAATTTTTTGTCTCCAAAACATAGGTTATGAACCCTCATTGAAATGAGCTCGACGAGCTCGTTCCAACGAGGGGTCATAACCCATGTTTTGGAGACAAAAAATGAAAAAAATAATGAAAATTAAATGACGATATTTGTGAATAGCGCTGGCCATCTTTGGCCGTTACGTTGCGTAAAGGGTTAAAATAAGCAAAATTGTTCAATTACCCTGTGATAGGTTGATAGATACAGGTGGATACGGGGGATGGTGGGACACCAGTTCTCCCACCCCCACCAAATATAGTATTTTGTGGAGAATTTGATTTCACAGTGAAACTATTGCCAATAATGTGAATACTGAATCCATGGTGATTACGCTTTTCAGGCCATCCCTGACTTATCTCGTCATGAAAATCGAGTTTTGATAAAGTTATCTCCCCTGAAACTATTTGATCGGCGAGGAAGGTCCAATTAAGAAGCAAGTAATTGTTAAGAAAACACCAATGTTATCAGTAGAAAATAATGCCAAGTTTCCTTCTTGTTGTTTTTAATCAACGGAAACAACAAACAGCTCTCTGAGCTGTCTGTTGTTTTCGTTCATTAAAACTTACAAAAGGTAACTTAGCATTTAGTGGCAAGCCAATTAGTAGCAATTAAGTAACTCTACACTGCACTGCACTACGGCAGTGGTATCAGATAACCCGCTTTACAACAAGTGATCGAAAATCCTGAGAAGGGGAAAAATTGCATTTGATACTATTTCTTAATCTCTACTACTTCTATAGTAAAACAAGCTCACATAATGATCTGCGCAACCACTAAAACTGCCAAATCGATAAAGTTATCTCCCCCGAAATTATTAAACTGGCGAGGAAGGTCCAATTAAGAAGCATGTAATTGTCGAAAAAACACCTATGACATCAGTTGAAAGTAAAGCCAAGTTTCTTTTTTGTTACTTTTAATAAACGAAAACAACAGACTGCCCTCGGAGCCATCTGTTGTTTTGGTTTATTAAAAGTTACAAAACGAATTTTGGCTTTTTACAGACAGACAGACAGACAGACAGACAGACAGACAGATAGACAGACATATTTTATTAATGTTTGACCAATTCTGGTCTTAAACAAACTACGTTTTGGATATTGAAGTGAAGACTTCTATACCTAGATATACGTCAATTCTTTTCGCCTTTCAGGAGCTTTCATAATATACTGACACAAATTATTCAGAATTTTTCTGTTATCCGACTGGAATAGGGAAATTAATTTCAGCATATTAGGACGAGCTGTGTAGCATTTCTTTATATACAGACTGCGCAAATGATTGTAACAAGGGCAGATGAGAATGAAGTGATACTCATCTTCTCCGTCGGCCAGTGGACAAAACTGGCATAAGCGTTCATGATAGGGTAATCTCCCATGGCCATATCGACCACTTAAATTATGTGAAGATAACCTGAAACGGGTTAAAGCACATCTTAGTTTCTTGTTACCAGTTAGGTCAAGGTAATATTCAAATCCAAAATGTGTTTTAACTATTTTATAAACATACAAAGATTGGTTATTTCCCAACGTGGAATGCCACTTCTGTATTGCAAGATGAAAAGCGCGCCGTTTAAACATCCCTAAAAACTTTTTAGGAGCCATCGTGAATGGATTCACTCACATAAACCCAAACCCCATGTCACATAATAGACGTCTAACGTTGGATATCCAACAACAATCTACACCCCGATCATCAAGATCTAATAACATCGCATAACAGGCGCTAAGGATAAGATTCTCAGTATACAATAGTTTGAACCAATACTTGATTATTTTTACAGCAAGCTAATTAGAAACAACTAAGTAATTGTCCACCTTTGCTCTTTGTTTGACGAATCTGTTTTTACAGTAATTTGGAAGTTGTTATTCTTAATGCAAAGGAGAAAAAATGATCAAATCTTACCTCCTGAAGTTTTATATTAATGGAATTGATAATGTTTGTTCATTGTGCGCAAACTGTTGATATGATGAACAGAAAAACAATTACAGCAGAACACCCAAAGATGCATAAAGCCCCGTTTTCTTATTTTTAAAGGGTTTCAGCAGAGAATAAGAGTCAAACATTCAAATTGTTTGGGGAAAAATTGTAAAAAGCCAACTTCTGTATTTTTATTATACTTTACAGGAAAATGCCTGAAGTTTGTGAAATGATATGCTTCGCTCACGCCTCGAAATTTCAACTTTTTTATTCCACCCCTGTTCTATGAAATCCCCATCTACAGCAACACCAAACCATGCGAAAAATGAAAATCTGTTCCACACATATGTGTGGAACGGAAATAGTTGACGGGTTATTTTTAAATAGAAGCGAAATTTCACTGGAATTTTGTACAAATCGTGCAACGCAATAACAATTTGAATCGCTAGCGATAGTTGAAAATCGTCCCCTGAGTTCCAGTGTGTTCTATGTGGCTGCATTGGAACTCAGGGGACGAAATAGTAACACGGCTTTCCCGCAAATTTAGTTGGCGACAAAATTTGTTGCTTTTGTTGATAGTTGTCAATGAATTGCTGAGTGTCCTTCTAATAATTGTTTTTATAGATGTGAACGCGTGTAATAAACACAGAAAGACCCACTCGTGTGAATGGGTTAATCGATATGGCACTTGTGCCATCGCGGAAGGATACAACTTACAAGTTCAGAAAATTAAGTGGAACTAATTTTTCTGTAAATCTCTTCCAATGACGAAAATTGTAAGCCATGCATTATATTTTTCCAAACCTCTATATGTGTGGAGGGGGAGGGGAGGTGGGGGGGGGGGGGGGTAACTTCTCCGTCAGTAATTAGTGATGCAAAATGCTTGCCGCTTGCCATTTGCATCATTAGGTCCTGTCAAAAATTCTTGTGCATGAGAAAAACATCCACCGCTGTCTGCCATGACAGTTTCGTGTCACATCCTTTTGGCTGGAATGTAAGAAACAATATTCCTTTCCTATCGTTTCGAGAATAGCTCTTCGCTTCCCGACTTGTAATTTGCATAATCATCATTTTTTTTCAGATGCTCCGTCCATTCTGTACTATCCGATGGTTTTTCCTTCTAACTGTGTTGACAACAGGTAAGTTTGGGTTTGTTTTTACATTTTGGTGTTGAGAATACGAACTAGACCAGGAGAGAGTTTGTAGATGGGGTGTTGTGAAGTGTGTGGAGAAAATTAATTGAAGAGACAATGAGTTGAAGAGACAGATGTAATTAGACTTCACATGGACTAACCCCTCCCAATGACTATCCAACCATATCTGCAAATTTTCCCTTAGTAATTTTTTTCTCTTTTATCCTTCTACCTTAATACTTTCGCTGCCGAAAGTGACCATAGTCGCCTATTTTATGATGATTATATGTAGGGTCTGATACGCGCAGATCAAACCTACCATCTGATTACTTTCCAACAATTAATCAGATGATAGAGTTTCAAGTATGACATAATTTTTTTAAATGTCCTCGAATACAGGCGTACATAGACGTGATGAGGACTTGACAACACGATGCAATCGCTGGATAATTTCAACGTTGTCAGAAAACGGATGAAGGACTACATAAATCAAACCATTAAGGATGGATCTCTAAACTGACATTACCTATAACAGATGCACCTTTTACTAAACCGCGAAAGCTCCACAACACGCCAGACATTTCTGAATTCTTCGACGCACGCTCCTAACTCGTCCTGTAATGTCATCCTAAGTCCAGGGATGTGGCGACAGAGGGGGAAGGGTGTGTGTGTGTGTGTGGGGGGGGGGGGGGGTCTCACTCCCCCTACCTAGGAGTATTTTTTTTAATTTGTTGAAATTTTTCGAAAAATAATATTTTTTCAGCAGCTGTATTTGCATATTACGCGGGCGGATGCGGGCGATTCGTTGGTTAAAGGGTTAAAAGATATCACCCAGCGCTGCAGTGCAACCACCTATCGAAACTACTCACAGTTGGAATTTACACCGGTGGCACCCCCCCCCCCCCCCCCCCCCAGCTGAAACCCTCTAGCCACATCCCTGCCTAAGTCAGCATGCCTACCTCGATAACGCTCTATCCAAGTCGAAATGTAACAGTGAGGCGTTGATGTGTCGAACACACATACGGATAACGTTTCACGCGTAATCTTGGTGCACAGTTGAAATCAGTAGTCACGTGTGAAACCATTAAACAAGTACGAACAAACATATCATCCCTGAGTTCCAATGTGTTTTATGTGCCCGCTGGCACATAGAACACATTGGAACTCATGGTGAGGGAGAGGGGGGGCGATATGGATTCGCACATTCTATATCCAAACGCAACCCTATCAAATAGTCGGCATATACGGGGAAAACGAGTGTAACACTGATGGACTCTTGGAGCATCGGAACTTATCTGAGTGTTAGGTCTCAGGAGTATTGGACCATGAGAGTTTCTGGCCTTAAGACTATTTAGCCTTCAGAATATTATTCCTTCAGAGTATTCGACTTTCGAAGGATCACACCTTCGGAGTATCGGATCTTAGGTGTGTTGGATTTCGGAGAATTGAAACTTCGCAGTACTGGACCTACGGACTATTGGGCCTTTGGGGTATTTGGCTTTTGGAGTATTAAACTTTCTAAGTATTCGACTTTCTGTTGTCTCTCAGTACATCGGAGTATTAAACCACCGGAATATTGGAACTTAGGTGTATTGGACTTGTGGAATATCGGTATCTTGGGGCATGGTGACTTAGGATTGTGGTTGTAGAGTATTGAGGTACCATAATGAGTAGTCAATTTAAATTAGTGTGTCCAGACACACACACAACAGTTACTATCTCTAGTTGTTCTGCGGTCTTTTTTAGCAGTTTGTCGAAGAATCCCGAGAGTTCTCTCCATGCTTATTTACTGTGACGATGAACAAGCTCTGGTTTAGCACTGTACCCAACGCAGACGATATCAACATTTATTATTTTAAATATCATTTTTTCAAATTTTCAAAAAATTTCAACAGAACCATATCATGTGGAGAGCTCGTTCCAACGAGGGGTCACATCATATGGTTTTGCTGAAATTTTTTGACAAATAATATTTTTTCAACTGCTGAATTTGCATATTACGCGGGAGAATGCGGCCGATTTGTTGGGTAAAGGGTTAAATCAGAACCCAGTCACCAATGCCTGTGGTGGAAGACTTCTAAAATTGGAAACATGGGTATAAACGATTGGCTAGACTTGACTCTATATCCATATTGTTGTCACGATTATCCATTTTGCAGAAAATCGGACCTTAACCCTTCACTCAACGCAGACGATACCAAAATTTATTATTCTAAATATCATTTTTTCAAATTTTTCAAAAAATTTCAACACAACAATATCATGTGACCCCTCGTTGGAACGAGCTCGACGAGCTCGTTCCAACGAGGGGTCACATGATATGGTTTTGTTGACATTTTTGGAAAAATAATATTTTTTCAACTGCTGAATTTGCATATTACGCTGGCGGATGCGGCCGTTTTGTTGGGTAAAAGGTTAAACACCAATAAATATGAATACGGAGAGTTCGTCTTTCTGAGGAGAAGACTTTAAGATGGCGGGGCAGTAACCCCGGAGATTCTGGGCGAGGACTAGTCCACTACTAGTAACACAAGTTGCCTATTGGATTAGTATCAACCTTTTACCCAAAGCACACCATTATCATTTTTCAGGTTTTTCAAGAAAACCATATCATGTGACCCCCTCAGTGAAACGAGCTTGACAAATTCATTCCAGTGAAGGGCCGCATGGTATGGTTTTGGTGAAATGTACTTTTTTTTCAATTTCTCGGTTTGTACATTATATGGGTGGATTCGGTCCATTCCTAAGTTAAAGGGTTAAATTTCGTTAGGTAAAGGGTCAGACGTTTACAGACGAATTTCGAAAGCCCCATAGACACGCTCAATCTACTGTCTTTATCATTTCATTCATTTTGCGCAATAGGTTAATAGCCCAAGAACATTAGGTTTCACTAGGGAAAAAAATCGGAGAAAGCTGATTTTTTTCAGGGAATGTCGAGTACATGTCACTGAACGATTAGACAAAAGTCCCCTAAAATCCCAGTTGAGCTTTTTTTTCTACAGCCTTTTTTCGAAAACGCGTTTGAAAAAAAAAAAAAAAAATCGCACGAACTTTGTAACCTCGAATTGATCCAACTGTATTTTTTGTTTACGCGTATTTCGAGCTACATAATGTCTAATATACATTTACCTAGAGGAAAATGTGCATTCTGTGACAATTTCTACGAAAAATTATTGAAAATTCACAAAAAAGTATCGGATTTACGCAAAAAAGGACGATTTTCCTAACGGATTTGCCCAAAGGGTCGTAGTACAGAACGGGATGTTAGTTGGACAGACGATAAAAAATCCACCACCATTTGAAGACTTTTATCATTGCTTACAAAATAGACATTATGGAAGACCCCCTCTGCTTCTGGCCGAGTTCCCCTTTTGGCATAAAATTCGTCAGCATGAGAACTCAACTATTTTCGGGCTTGGGACCGAACAGACACGTCTGTGTCTGGCAGCATTAGATCAATAAATAATATTTACAGAATGTACAAAAATCAATAAATAATATTTACAGAATGTACAAATCAATCAACATGGATTAAGTTACATTGACTATTATCAACGCTATATACAGAAATGACATGACCTATATACATATTATTCATCGAACTCAGAAATTTCCGACAGGACAGTGTTTCTGTGGTTGTTACAAGAATCCGAACTGCAATTACACAAACCTGAGCAAGAGAGTCCTGCCTTCTTACACCCACACCTTTTTGTACAAGCACTCTTGCAACCACAACTGATCAGATTCAGTAGGTTATCGGGGGCACATGGCTTTGTGGCTGCAGTCGGTACAAAAAGTCCATTGACTAGCGACCACCCCCAATCCGTCGGAGGAAGCGAAGTGCCCAGCCATTGTTGGACCTGGAGATAACATCTGTAGACATGTTGTTGTGCAGCATCGCTGCTTGGTGGGAGTGAGGCTAGGTCGATGGGTTTATTCAGTTTAGATTTTGCTACATAACGCTTGTAAGTGACATATCTATATTGGTCGAGAGAGGAAACAGTTTTACTCCCGTATAAGGAAAAAATGTTCCCCGGCAGCGGCTACTGCACTTGGTGTACTGTCATCCGCCAAAATTGTGTTGACATACTGTTGTGAGTCGCTAGTAACATCGGAGACAATTGTACTGAATACTTTCTTCTTACCAACTCGAAAGAGTGCAGAAGTAGTGTCACAACCACTTATAGAATGTGCTACAAGGAGGTTGCTTCTATGGTCACCCATTTTGGTTGCTATTTCACTAACTGAAACTAGTAAGTTTGGGGTAATGGAATACATCATGTGAATATTACATCCCGGTTGAACTCGAGAGGTAAGAATGACTAACAAGTCTGTGTCTGTTCCCACAACGACAACAGCGATGTCAAGTGCAGTTTCGGCTATCAGTACATCAGCATCAGCCTCGGCCTGCTTGGACTGAATATTGATAGCAGATAGCTCCTGCATTAGAAGATCGATCAGTTGGGTTTTGTTCTTGGCATTTGCAAGGAAATCGGATTGGGGTGTGGTGGCTGGTAACTCGGGTGAGATATTGATATCAATGGAATACCTGTCTTTAGATCTACGGGCTTGTTCCATGCCCTTTGTCGACATTGTACAAGCATAACCATCAAAAACAACCACGACGTTCGCCCCAAAATGTCTCACTAGATAATTGGAATATGATGTACATATGTCCTTATATGACGACTGTTTAGGCCATACAACTGCCCTCAATAAAAATCCACCATCTACAACAAACAGAGAATGTTCTGGGATTTTAGTTTGCTCGGAACCGTATGTTTTGAGGATCTTACCGAGCGTGCTTTTCTGTGTCTTCCTCATTCCAGCAGAATCAAACAGTGCTGGTGGTTTCGGGGCGAGTTCATATTTGAGATACTCTTTCATCTCTGCTTGTGACTGAATAACACATGTGATGCGGTTGAACAGAATTGTGGGGTCAATCACAACCTTACTTCCACGGACTTTGATGCTATTTGCCATCGATGCGAAAGACTTCACAGTGTCAACACGTCGTAGTTTGGTGCTGTTGGACGTTTTGCTTACAACATTCGATACGCAACATTCACCAATTTTGCGAACTTGGTCACAGTTCACATTTTCGTCGGCCACAAGCCCGGTCGCTATAGAGACTAATTGTAGTGGATCTCTATTCTGAAAGGGGGAATGCACTCTGGGCCAGTTCAATAATTTGGTGATATCATTGGCATCAGTCAATTGTGAATTTTGACGGAGATCCCGATGTTGTTCGCCATGACCAGTGTGAACATGAACAAAATTTTCGAGAGCATTACATATCGCAACAGTGCTATCGGTTATTCCCCTGCCATGTGTGAGACCACCAGGGAGCTTGAACATTCTCATTAAATACTGCTCTATGGTCTGATCAGAATATATCCCGTCCCAGAATTTATCTGAGCGCCTTATGGTAAAGTAACCTTTCTCAGTGAACAACTTCAAATCATCCTGTTGCATTATTTCTGTTAGCTCATTCATCTGCTGCAAATAGAGATGAGAACTTTTTGCGTATGCAAAATGACCACCTGCGTGAAATACTGGAATCATATTGCGAACACAATATGTGTGGAGTTCCCAGTCGCCTGTGCGCTCTGCTCTCAAGAACAACTGGAGAAGACCTATTTGCTCGTAGTATCGTACCCAAAGCTTTCCCATGCGTCCTACGGACGCATTCTGGAGCAGTTCGTGTAATTTTGACAGTAGATGGTTGACACTTTCTTGATTGACAGCGTCAGCTGTTGTAAGTCACCTCTGGCAAGTCCACAGAATATTTCATTGACTTCTGTGCAGTCTATGTTATCTAGTGTTCGGCTTTCTTCAAACACAAGTTTTGTAATGGCAATTTGTGTTAGCAAATGGGCACGAACTGCTCTTGAATATGCATGACCACTGATCAAATGATGGATTGACCCACCAGCATAAACAGTCCCCCAAAGTTCATCCAAGCCACTACCAGCCATGATCGAACCAATTGCCCCTAAATATGACATAATCATATGGAAGCCGCCGAGTCTAACGAAAACTTTTGTCAACTTATCTGACGAAGACACAATCTCCACTGCTTTGATATATACACATCAAGGGCGTGCACACATTACATGCCAATGCATCTTGAGTGTAGGCGAACACCACATTATGTGATTTAATCGAACATGGAAATTGAAACATTGATGCTATAATACGGTATTTGAATGAGAAAAGTTGATGCCGTATGAAATTGAGTTTAGGGGGTATGGTTAATATTTCACACGTTTCACCAGTTCATTATGGAATAAATGACTATTGTTATATATCATTATAAAGCCACTGTGCTTTTCTGCAATTTTTGATATATAATTTAACTCCCAAAGTAGTCGTAGATTTGATTTAATGGACGTTGTGTACCGTTGTGTGTATGAAAACAATAAATTTTTTTTCGTAATTTTGTACATTTTCGTGAATATTTCACCATTGAGTGTGAGGATTGGTACAAAGTTGGCATTTTCTGTTGGGGATTAGTATTCTCAATATAATTCAGCACGATATTTATGATTCTCACCCTACTAAGGCGAATAAGAATGAGAAATATGGAGCTGGGTCGAATTTTTTTTTAAATTTTTTTTTTCAAAAAAAAACGCTATAACTAAAAAAGCTCAACTCGGATTCGTGGGGACTGTTCACACTTTATCCGCAATGTGTGTCCCGGAAACATATAAAAAATCAGCTTTCTCCGATTTTTTTCCTTACTTTCTCATTTTTATGTCTAATGTGCCTGGACTATAAGAGAAATGTTGACTTAAAATTGGAAAAAAGTATCGAACAAGGACGGCAAACAATGCGAAGAACCGTCATGTGCCCGGTTAAACCCCGTCATACAATCCCTGTCACCGTTTAGATTGAACTCTACGTTCGTCAACTGAAATTAATAGACTGCTGACAAAGACGGTATTCGGGTCCCCCCAGGTTGAAAACAATTGTCCAAGATCCAGAACCGCCTGGGCAATATCGAGCCCTATGGGTGAATTCTGTTGTTGGCCGACAGAGGAATTCGGGGCATTCTGGTGTGAATTCTGCTGTGGACCCCCCTCAGAATTTATCCCGAGAACCCGAAATTCCGCTGACGATGCTGGATATTGGATCGCTGCAGTCCATCAGAGGATACCAGAACACGGTCTATGTTCCACACCCCCACGACACCGGACGAATCCTGGGGCAAAATGAGGGGCGGTGGGGGGGGGGGGGGGTGCAGGAGTATCTAAAAGTGCACTCGACTCAGCGTATGAGTTAGGACCAGGAGCTTACAGCATTTCATAAATTGTAATGTGACACTCATTAAACATTATATATTATAAGTTATCTCCCCCTACATGTATGGTATCTGGAGATTTAATACCTCGATGTCGGTCTTTAAACACCGAGACGCAGGCAAGGTGTTTAAATGAGACATCCAGGTATTAAATCTCCATATACCATATATGTTGGCGGATATAACGCTTTTGTCTCTTTTGAAACACAATACAATTTAGTGGAAATAAATTTGTGGACGTATTTCTCAGCTCCAAAATTATTTGGACCAAATTCGTGATAATAATTTTGTTTTTATAATCGCAGAAGACAACAGATAAAGTTACATCCCTTGGGTCATTAAGGAAACGAGTAAACAGTATTTCGTTGACATATCGTCCCCTGAGTTCCAATGTGTTCTGTGTGCCTACTGGCAGCCTACTGACAGCCTACTGGCACATAGAACACATTTGGTACTCAGGGGACGAATTATTTGCTCTTATTTTATTTTTATGATTGAATTGTCGGAAATCTTATGATATTTGTGACTATTTTCGGGTTTTTTGGTTCGAGTTTGAAAATGAGGCGAGCGGAAGCAAAAAGCTTTCATTGAAATCATATACCCCCGATGTTTCGTGGGCGTTTATACCCCGGATGTTACACGCTCTCATATACCTTGGATGTTGGGCGCACCCTTTGCCATGGCTATTTGTCCAAGGCATTCCGACCAATCAAAAGTCAGAATTTATCGGGATATAGTGACAAATATATCTATAAAGGTGAGTGTTTAGATTATTTGTTTGGTGATTATCGACCTGATACCCTCAAACCCTCCACCCCCACATCATCTGCATTGGCACACGTAAGACACGTCTGAAACAAACACTTGGGCGTTTCTCAGTTACAGCCCTCGAAAAGTAATGTATTTTTCACTAGTGCCCTTTTGGCGAAAACGGGCACGTACTGCCATTTTGTTTCTTAGCCCCATGGCAAGCTGATGGGCAGCTTTTCCTCGACCCCCCCCCCCCCCCTCCCGGGGCACTCGTCCCCAGTTTGTTGGCAGTTCGCAAATGAGAGACGGAAAAGCATTAAGTATTTTGAGCCACAAGACTGTGGTGGGTAGCTGTCTCTAATACCGGGATGCATATTCAACTAATTTTCTTTTCGCTGCGAGTGTCGCATTTTCGCAAACGGCCACTGTGCGGGTTAACATTGTTCAATTTATTTGTTTATTTATAACGTTCAGCATACATGGCTGTATTGTGACCACAACACATGTACAAGGCAAGTTTACCCAATCGTTTATACCCATGAGCCCACTGAAGAGGACCTCCACCCTGGCATTAGTACCGGGCACAATTTTACCAGTGAAACTAAATTTGTTTAACACAGTGGACAAACACAACTCCAGTTCTCAAGATTCCCTTTGGGATATCAGGGGTTTAGGCAGTGTGTTGGCTGTGTTGGCTGTGTGGATTGTGCAGAGCCATAGAATTTTGTATTGAAAAAATCGGGTATTTAATGAGAAGCACTCGTCACTGCACGTGCACAACAGTGGTTGGTATGTACTAGAAGAGACATTTTGTCGTCGGATGAAGGAGAAGCAACATTTAAAATTAAATCTAAATTTGAATTGCATAATTTGAGTGACGTATATGTAAATTTCTGAGGGCGTTTTATGGCATTGTTTAACCCTTTACCCAACGTAACGGCCAAAACCGGCCAGCGCTATTCTCAAAAATCGCCAATTAATTTCCAAAATATTTTCATTTTTTGTCTCAAAAACATAGGTTATGACCCCTCGTTGGAACGAGCTCGTCGAGCTCGTTCCAACAAGGGGTCATAACCTATGTTTTTAAGACCAAAAATGAAAAAAATTAGTTATTCAAGAATTTTTTTTGCAAGTGTCGTCTGCTTTTCATGTTAGGTAAAGGGTTAATGTTGTAATACATGTTTTTGGATTAACTGATTTCCATGAAGGCATGGTAAATTTATATCTTGTGGAAGTATAGTGAATTCAGATTCCTGTCACAGTTAACAATTATTGGCTTGTTTAAACTGTTGCAGTTTAGAATTGATTAGCAAGTGCATTTTCATGAAGGTGACATCTTTCTCGTGACTTTGTATATAGAAAGACGGCGTATTTCTTTTCCTTGCTCTGAAGTCTGCTGGAAAGATGCGGTTACCTGCACCGTTCAGTCTCACCTTTTTTTGCGAAACTATTTACATCGCGCGTTCAATCTTGAACCTGGTGTCCAGATAATAGGGTCTGCGAGTACACACGCGCCGCCAAAGGAGGTGTGATGAGTGTGAAAGCGCTTCCTCCACGAAATTGGAGTTCCACTTGAGTGGCCATCTCCATTTGTGATTTGAAAATTTTGATAAAAATATGGCGACCTCACTTACCCCAATACATCGAACCCTCTGTGGCTAGGCCACAAAGAGAACGATGTGTCGGGTCAGTTGTTTAAAGATAAATATTCTCGTTTGTAAGTAGATTCTTGGGTACACGTTTGATACCCTTTCTATAGCCCCGGCTACAAATAAGCATCAAAGTGTCTAGGCCCTCCGCAGAAACTACATGCAAACGAGAACATTTCTGTTTTGTTTGGCCACAAATACTCAGAACGACACGTTCCTGTGAATTGGTTAATCGATATGGCACGAGTGCCAGCGCGGAAGGATAAAATGAGAGTGCCATATCGATTAACCATTTTCATACGCGTGTATCGTTCAGTGTTTATTACACTCCTTTACGTATATAAAACAATTATTAGAAGAACACTCAGCAACTCATTTGACAACTATCAACAAAAACAACACATTTTATCTCCAACCAAATTTGCGAAGGAAACCCGTGTTACTATTTCGTCCCCTGAGTTCCAATGTGTTCTATGTGTCCCATGGCACATAGAACACATTGGAACTCGGGGGCGATTTTCAGCTATCGCTAGAGATACAAACTGTAATTGCTCTGCACGATTTGTAGAAAATGCCAGTGAAATTTCGCCTCTATTTAAAAATAGTCCGTCAACGATTTCCGTTCCGCGCAGGAACAGATTTTCATTTTCAGCATGGTTTATTGCTGTAGATAGGGATTTCTTCATAGAACAGGCGTGTAATAAAAACCCTATATGTTACACCAAGCTTATCACTGGTTAAATTTAACATGTTAACGGAATTACATATAAAGGTATGATATGTATGAAAAATAATATATGATCATCAATTTTATCGATCTATTTTGTATGCACTTTTTCACATACAATATACATATATTTTAGATCCTAAATTCACATAATATTTTTCCAGATGCTACCACCGAGCTCGATTTGATACATATTTTTCAAAATTTGTACCGTAGAGGCCGAAGCATAGACTCCATAGACGAAGCCTATGATCGCCGGCCGGCGCTTGGACCATCTCTCAACAAAATTCCTGACTTCGCGCGTGGAGTATCATGCTTGGGGTTCTAATTGTTAGAAACTTTGATTGATTTTCAACACACTTCCAAGACAGCTTGTCTGATTGTGGGAGCCCATTTTAAGGATGAACCTGGAAAACAAATGTTATAACGTTGATGTTGGTGTCATTTTGTGCAGAAAGGCGACCTCAAGAACATATCCAAAAGCCGCTAAAATCCGTTTTGGGGTTAAATGTTTGTCAGCCGGTTACATCGACGTGTGTATTGGGCCAAATGGATACGTTTTGTTTGCTTCAACGTGTTGACGGATTTCTATTGTAATTCCAGTACAAGGTTCACAATTATGTATATTTCTCTACTAGTTGAAGTTCATTTAATGTGTTTTCTAGTGGAAAAAGGTGAAAAACCCAGAGTGAATTGGCGTGGTAACATGCAGAATGCATACTCATGTGATCAATCGCTGAACAGGATTAAATCATATATCCTCTCCCTACCTGTCATCGACTTCAATCCTTGAACATCGCCGGAGAGTTGGAAAAACTTGTGCTAATATAAACGTTGATGGAACCGTAATTGCTCGCTGTTATCAGCAATTGCTCTCATCGAACGAGTGCAACAAAAGCAAATTCATACAATTGCTTGGCGAAAGTTTGAAAGCTGACGGACACACTGTCCTTAACAGCAGAGGTGATGCGGACGCATTGATAGCGTCGACTCCTTGAAGCATTGCATCATATGGTGAAAATGTGAGGGTTGTCAAGGATGATACAGATCTGTTAATTATGTTTCTTTATCATTGGAAGGCAGACACGGCAGATGTTTATTTCCAGTAGGAAGCTCCGAAATCAGTCAAACATCAGTTCGTTTTGTGGCGTATAGTTTATAGTGGATAAGATTAGGCCCATAGTCACTTCACACATACTTTTTATCCATGCTTGGTGTGGCTGTAACATCACATTATTTATTTATTTATTAGGATTTAACGCCACTTTAACAGCCAAGGCCATGTCGTGTCGGTGACAGTTTAACGACGGAGAAAGTCTGAGTACCCGGAGACAACCACCGAGCAACGACGAGCAGATGCCAGCTCCCCAAAATCGTAACTCCGCACTGCAGCACAGGCAGGGTTAGATTGGTTGAAGACATGCGCACCATCGACGTGCAGTCCGCCTTGGTACACGGCGTCATCGTGGACAATCGGAGTTAAGTGCCTTGCCCAAGGACACAACGCGGGAGTCCGAATCGATCGCTTAGATGGCCACCCATCCAAGGACTAAGCGGGTTCGATGTTGCTTAACTTTTTGCGGCCATTTTGGCGGCCATCTTGGTAAATGTCGACGATTTTGCTCCAGTTGTCTTCGGATGCTGTCTTAACTTCACAGTTTATATGAACTATACATGCAGGTACAGAAACAATACATGAGGCATGCATTTATGTGAACATAGTACAAGAGTAGTATGTCATGTACGTTTCGAGGGTAGGTTGGGGGACCCCGGTGAGGGACCCCGGAAGTGACGTCATGTTACGTGACCCAGTGGCGCCATGTTGTGTTGTCATGGTAACCCGCGTGAGCGGCCATCTTGTGACGTCATCCCCATAGTGATACGTGTTGTTAGTGCGCATGCGCAGCGCGTGTTGTTAGGGTGATACGTGTTTCCGTCGTCCATTTTGTATACTAGAGGCCGCCATCTTGGTTTCTATGATAGCACGTGATTGCTATGTTACCAATGGCTTCTAACAAGACAGGGGTATGTTCGGTGGGTATGTTCGATTGAATCGGAGTATTTTTCTGGAACGACTTCCCTGGATAATTACCACAAACAACCCGACAACTTGTATTAATTCGAATTCTTAAGATTAAATCATAGTTTATGTTGTGTTCCCTTCGATCTTGGTTGTCAGTTGTATATGTTCGGGTTCTTGTTGTAGTTGATGAATTAGGCTTTATTAGCCCCTTTCCATACCTTCGAGTGTCGATGTTAAGACACGGAATCCAAATTTTACGGACACGGCTAGGAATCTCAATAACGGAATGCCTTATATGTATACAGGGGAAATCTGATTCAACCTTGATCAATGTTATAGTCGAGACTGAGATAGGTATAGCTAGGAAGTAATGGATGAGATATGGGTCAGAATAACAGAAGCCAATAGTACTGGTACAAGGCCGCAATGGAACAAGACTGCTGCAGAAGCTAATGATAGGACAGATAGGCCATAGACCTGTAATGGCTTTGGAGCTTTGGCGACAAGATGGAAGCGGTTGGTAAGACTACATTAGACCCATTGAGGGCTTTTACATAGCCTAATGCGACACAAAAGGGATTCTCCAAAAGGTATCCTCGATAGGTATCCTCAATAGGTATCCTCAAATAATACAATACCAGGCCATAGGTATCCTCAAATACTGAAATGAGGATAAGAGTCGTATTAAAAATCCCTCATTGAGGGATTTTTAATGGTCCTCATAACCTCAAAATTCAATGAGGCTATGAGAGATAATAAATGAGGACTCATTGAGGGCTTTTACATAGCCCTCATGGCCTCATACGACAAAAAAGGGATTCTCCTAAAGGTATCCTCGATAGGTATCCTCGAATAATACAATACCAGGCCATAGGTTTCCTCAAATACTGAAATGAGGAAAAGAGTCGTATTAAAAATCCCTCATTGAGGGATTTTTCATGGTCCTCATAACCTCAAAATTCAATGAGGCTATGAGGGATAATAAATGAGGACTCATTGAGGGCTTTTACATAGCCCTCATGGCCTCATACGACAAAAAGGGATTCTCCTAAAGGTATCCTCGATAGGTATCCTCGAATAATACAATACCAGGCCATAGGTATCCTCAAATACTGAAATGAGGCTAAGAGTCGTAGTAAATTATACCTCATTGAGGAATTTTTAATGGTCCTCATAACCTCAAAATTCAATGAGGCTATGAGGGATAATAAATGAGGACTCATTGAGGGTTTTTACATAGCCCTCATGGCCTCATACGACAAAAAAGGGATTCCATAGCCACAGGTGTTTTCAAAAAAGGGATTCCATGGGATATGGCCATTGGATATAGGCTTTTATTATACACAGGGGAGATAACTCTATACGATTGAGTACAGGTTATGGGAAATCAAGCAATCTGATTGGTTGGTTATTATCTAGATAAATGAAACAACAAGAGTACACGGAATAGGGTCAGAACTAACAAGAATAGACCAGAAATTGCTAAATATAGTAATAATAAGATAAACTATTCCAAATAATAGGCTCTTCTACGCTACTGGAGTATACTCTAGAATAAAAGAACATGGCCAGATAGACGATAACTATTACATATATAGATAGAAGCAGAGAATTCTGGAAGAATTCGAAATAATACAAGTTGTCGGGTTGTTTGTGGTAATTATCCAGGGAAGTCGTAATTGTAATGTCATTGCTGGGATTTTTCTGCACAGAGTGGTACCAAAATTAGCTTTACAAGAATTCGGTCCGGGTCCAACCCTCCAACGATCAGACTAAACAACGCGCAGTCAGTAACAGTCTGTACAATAACCTCTCATATCGTAATTCCATCGCTCTTTGAAAATGTTAAACATCTGTAAAAACGGTGGTCATGAGCTGTAATATTTCTAGCAAGTCCAGTAAATTATTCGGTGGTGTGACCGTAACAGACCGTAACAGAGTGCGTGTGAAAAAAAGTTATTGTAAACATTTCAGTTTGGGTTTTAAAATTGTTTTGTCACGTTCGAACAGTTTCCCCTGTCCCGACGAAACATGGACCATGTAACACTTGAAACTGAAATTCTAACAAAAAGTGAAAAACCGAGTAGTAAGAACGAAATGTTTTTTTTTAGAATTTACAGCACAATCAAAAACCAATAATTGCATTTTTACATTGTTTTGTTTTTGTTTTTTTTGTTTTTTTTTTTGGGGGGGGGGGGGGGGGATTTGAAAACCCATTGAGTGATGTTTTGTGGGACTGCCCTAGTCCTAACCTGAAGGAAAGTGGGAAGAATGGACAACAACCGGTGGGTCCTAGGATAGGACTAGCCCCCCAGAAAAAAATTGCAAAATTGTGTGCGCTAAGAGCGAATCAGAGACATTTGTAGTGCTTGTATCCCTATACTACATTTTAGGATCCTATGTTGTGTGGAACTTACATTGGGCCAATATTTTTTTCGGCGTGGGGGGGTGGGGGGGGGGGGCGGAGTAGGGTGCGCTGGCGAAAATTTTAGGATGCCAAGGCATACATACAGTTAAAACTAGAAGTCCTCTCGTGAAATGCGCACAAATAGCACGACGATCTTCTCGTTAATCTACGCGTTATGACCATAGTAAGGCTACGAAAACCTGTACATATGGCCTGTGCACAAGCAATGTTTCAGCCAATGGACCTCCGGGTAACCCGGAGGTCCATTGGCAGAAACATTGACTGTGTTTACTATGAGTAACCAGGAGAACCTGCCGTGCTTTGGATGCCATTAGATATGACAATTGCGCGCAATTCCTACGCGCAATCAAGCCTAGATAAGCGCGCAGTTCGTGACCGGACTTTTAGTTTTAACTGTAGTTCCCGCAGTTCTTCACATTCTGTGAATGCCCTGGAATACAGAAATATCTTACCAATGGCATAAAGATACCTTGAATATTGAAACTCTGTTTGCAAATTTCTTTGAAATATCTGACAACCAGATGAGCTTCATTTCCATAGTAATGACAACGAGCTGAATATTGCCAGAATGTAACTTCCCTGCGAAATAGAATGTCTGCCTCATAGAACGAGAACCGTGAATCATATTACGGTGATGGAGATATAAAACTATACCAGTTTTATAAACAAAAAGTTGGCTATTCGCAGGTGTGGAAGAACTTGCAGAGGCGGCGGAACCATGGGGCACAGGGGATATATTATTTGCAGATCCAAACAACATTGGCCAATTAATCCCACCTTCGGTCGCTTCGGCCCGTTTCTTCTACTTCGACCATCTTCCAACCCGAAGACCAGCCTTCGGGTTGGAAGATGGTTGAAGTTGGAGAAATGGACAGGACTGTGACCACACCGCGGCATACTCATTTAAACGAGACACTATAGTGTGTCACGGTACATTTACCGACATACGATTGTCACATTTCTTTCCATTGGGCTGAACCATGGTAGCATTGAAAATTTGTGCCCTTCCACTTTTATCGAGCTTCCGCTGCTTGTGGTAGGAAGCAATTCAATCTGTTGAGTGCTGAATAGTGAGAGAAAAATGTGAATTTTTCTCAACTTTATAGTCCGCAAAAGAGATGAATCAATCGAGGGAATCTTTGATAAGATATTAATATAAAGAGAAAAGAGTCTGTACTCCCTTCTCGCTAACTTCTAATATAAGGTTGCTAATATGAAAATATGTGACACGTAATGGTGCACACCCAATATTGTTAATTTCGGTAAATATTGCAGGCCCAAAGCAAGATTTTTCAGGAAAGAGATGGTATATATCGCAGAAATAGCAGCGGTTATGTGAAATATAACAATTTGCCAAAACGTGTTGTAGAGCGACATGCAAATAAACACAGAACCACACATGTATGTTCATATGTTAATGTGGCGACAAATATGGCAATCGGGAAATTTTGAAAGATTGCGAAAGGATCAAACTCGAGACAAGCTATAGTAAAACAAACCTTCATTTTTTAAACTGACAAAAGATCATAATTCAATGGCAAATTGGTTCATTAGAGTTTAACAACACTTTCAAAAACCAAGACTATATTATGAGCTGGATTGTACGTCAATCTCAATAACTAAGGTTATTATATCACGTTGTTAGTTCCCAAGATCCTTCCCATCCTTCAATACCTAGACGAGCAAAAGAGTCGTACGTGAAGTCACTCGTTCAGGCAATTACTCATTTGTTCGATTCTGGTCGTTCGAGCAATCTGAGATGGTTAGCAAGCCTGTACCAGTGCTAGTAATGGTACAAGGCTGCAAGAGTGAAAGAAGACTACAGGATTTGGTGACTACTGTAAAAGCTAATCACAGGACAGACGATGGCAATATTGGGAAAATCAGTAATAGTGGTGTTGGAGATATGAAGATCATGGAGAGGTCTAGAACTGGGCAAATGCTAGGAGCTAAATTATCATCAGGTATATATAGTACTACGTCATCATGTCATAGGTATCCTCCTATACCCCGATGAGCATTAAGAGTCGTAAAAGAAATTGCTCTTTCGATACTCATTTGCTCAATAGGATTTGAGTCGTTCGAGCAATGACTTTTTCAGTAATTGCTCAAAAGCTTATTTGCTCGATAAGATTCGAGTCGTTCGAATAATACCTATCCCTGCTTGATGATTGTATTTTGGGTTTGAGGATTATACACAGGGAAGGCAAAAACTGAGACGTCCAAGACAAAATAGACTGTGGGGATAGGCAGAAATGGGGCCAGTAAAAGGCAAAACAGGCCAGGAAATAGAAGGATAAACCACAGAATATATTGGGATAGATAAAATACAGAGACTATGGTGCACATTCGAAACAATAAAGTTACTCTTATACAAAGGAATGCGTATATTGTTGGGCAAAAAGAAGAATTCTAGGGGACAACAGATAGAAACCGAATATTTAGTGGGAAATCCGCACTAGTAAAAGAACTGTCGGATTTATTTGGGTAATTTTACAAAGTATTCGAACAAATACAATTACTCATACCAGGAAACGCACCTCAACTTAAAGCACTGCATGCTACTCTTTTAAGCCCAGAATTGAGGAATCCGTGCCAAATAAAGTTGTTTTGATGGTTTAGAGGATTTGTCTGGATGTTCGTGGTAATTCGATTTATTCCAGTTCACGTAAAATTTATCCACATGGGACCTCTCATCATTCATTCAGCACTACGTGCTACTATTATAAGCCCCAGATGGGGGTTTGGTAGTTTTGGTAGTTTTGGATTATTTAGAGGGATTGTCAGGTTTTTTGTTGTAATTAAACTCCTATTCAATCGAACACACCCTCCGAACACACCCCTTTCCTATCAGAAGGTTTTGGGTCACATAGAAACCATGTGCTACCATAGAATCCAAGATGGCGGTCTCAGATATACAAAATGGACGACATACACTCGTCTCACCTTCAACAAAAACGCGCGGCGCATATACACTAGGACCACGTATCACTATGGGGATGTTGTCACAAGATGGCAGTCACGCGGGCTACCATGACAACCAAAAATGAAGTAACTGGGCCATGTCACATGAGATCCGGCTAATGTGGGTCGATCGGGTACATGATTTACTACTAACATCAAGCCGAGAGACACGGTTCGATCCCCAGCAGGGGTAACTGCGTTGTGTCATTGGGCAAGGCACTTAATCACGATTTCCCAAGTGGGGGCACAGTGGCGCAGCCATGGGGTGTTCTAGGGTCACCCCCCCCCCCTCCAAAAAAAAAAAATTCCGATAGGATCACCAATCCAGTGTCGAGTTGTGACAGTACAAAAGTGGGTTTAATCATTATCAACTTATCGTCCGGAAACCAATTGTTTACAATTTACCATGTGAAGGGTCACTATTACCTTGACCTTAGACCTAATGATTCCAAAATAAATAGGGCTCCTTCTTGCAACAACGACAACCTACCTATGAAGTTTCATGACTTTGGGTGGAACCATTGTCAAATTATCATCTGGAAACCAATTGTTTACGATTTATTACGTTCAAGGTCAATGCGACCTTGACCTTTGATCTAGCGTGTCCACGATAAATAGGGGTCTTCCACTCACCTAGGCCAACCTACCTATGAAGTTTCGTGAATGTGGGTTTGTGGGTTCAAGCGTAGTCAAGTTATCATCCAGAAACCAATTGTTTATGATTTACTATGTAGAAGGTAACTGTGACCTTGACCTTTCACCTGGCGAGTCCAAAATAAATACGGTTCTTCCTCTCACCGATGCCAACCATCCTATGAAGTTATCATTCGGAAACCAATTGTTTACAATTTACTGTGTTCATAGTCACTGTGACCTTGACCTTTGACCAAGCGTGTCCAAAATAAATAGGGTTCTTCCACTCACCGATGCCAACCTACCTATTGAGTTTCATGAACGTGGGACGAACCATTATCAAGTTATCATCCGGAAACCAATTGTTTACGCCCGCCCGCCATTCATTAAACTATAAGACCAGCCGGACTTCGTCACAACTTGACTAAACAAGAGGCCCCAAGGGGCCTTAATCGCTCACCTGCCAACGTGGTTCAAAGAGGTATTTGGGGTCACATTCAGTTATGCATGGTTCATCAACACTACAAAGGAATGAATGCATGAGAGTCAAATTTTATGGAAAAACACTAAGGAATCGATTTGAACAAACCTGAACCTAACATGCTCCCCATGCCACTCCCACCCCTGCCCGTAGAGAGCCCAAATAATAAGCCAGGGACTCAAATTTAACAAACTTGAACCTGATCCCCCTGCAGATGTTATATACCAAATATGAAACAATTCTGACCGGTGGAGCTGAAAAAGGAGGTTTTTAAAGAAGAGAATATTTGGGCTCCAATAGAGAGCCCAAATACTAACTGAGGCACCCGATTTGTACAAACTTGAATCTGACCCTCTTAGAGATGTTGTATACCAAATACGAAAGCATTCATACCAAATATGAAAGATTTTTAAAGAAATTTCCTCATATTTCACTAAGTTAAAATTCGGGCTCCTACTGGGAGCCCGATTATTAACCCGTGGACTCGACTTGAATAAACTTGAATCTGACTGGTATATAACCCCTAGAGATGTTACCAAATATCAAAATATTCTAAATGATGGTTCTGGAGTAGATTTTTAAATTTTTAAAAAAAAAAAATGTATGGGTGCTATCAGAGTAATGCCCCTTGTGGTGCCCATTGTGGGCGCGGCAAGGTTAATTGTACAAACTTGAATTGACATATGATAAGGAACATGCACACCAACTTTGGTTCAATTTGGTCCAGTTGTTTGGGAGGAGAAGTCGATAATGTAAAGTTCACGACGGACGACGATGGGCGGCAAGTGATAAGTTAAGCTCCCTTCGGTGAGCTAAAAATCATCCATACTCCCCCCCCCCCCCCCCCCCTCCCCTCCAAGTTATCCCATGTAGGGAACATTAGGCAAGAAATTTTATTATGGAGATATTTATACTTGCAGGATGTATAAAGGGGTGGGGGGGGGGGGGGTGCGTAATAGCAGATTCATGTGTGATATCCGACCTATCTCAATTTAATGGCACCAATGTTGTCAGTTATTTGCCAGACTCGAGAAAAAAACCTCGCCGGTGATATCATTAGGCGAACTTATTTAATTCTATTCATTTAGTTTCCTATTTGTAGTCGAATTTTTCAACAACAAAAAACCTTGACTATTGGTATGGCGAGGGCCGGTCGCCGGGTAGGCGGCCCTTTTTGGTGAAAAAATTAGTTATTTCTGGACGGGTTTTGATATTTGGTGTGTAGCTTGATATGCACGTGCAACACCCAATGACGCAAAATAGGGCGTGCCTGCGCTTTTTCTCAAGAGTTATGGCCCTTCGTTAAAATCTACTAATTTTGAGCTTGATAGCGCGATATTTCAACAAACGTTAAATATCTTTGTCAAAATAACCCTCAGAGAACTTGCTCCGACCTAAAAACAGAGGTTCGTTCATCAAATAAGAGGAAAAATTTAGTACTGGGCGACTTTATTAGTACTAGACTGCTTTATTGATAGCTGTGCACAAATGACATTCATTCACATTTGCAACTTTACTGTGTTATTTTTTCCACTATACCCCATCCCCAAATTTGTGTTCCAAAATACTCTTTCAATGAAGAAATTATTTTCTAACATTTTTTAACCCTTTACCAAATATAACGGTCAAAAGTTGCTGGTGCAATTCACAAGTGTTACCATTCCATGTTCATTATTTTCTCGTTTTTTGTGTCAAAAAGATAGCTCATGACCCCTCATTGGAATGAGGTCATTTCAATGGTGTAAAAAGTCATGTTTTTGACACAAAAAATTAGTGAGTCAATAAGTTTGTGGGCAAGGGTAATCAGCTTTTCATGTTAAGTAAAGGGTTAACAGCATAATTCAGACAAACATCTAAATACCAGTAAATAAAAGTGCTATATGGGCTTTCTGGCTGTGGGTTTGAATGGTGATTTGGAAGGGGGTTGGAAGATTGGACCCCCCCCCCTGCCCTGTACTATGATGAGGAAACATGGTTTAATTACATTTGTTAATACATGTGTACATTATTTGGCATTTGCTGGAGGCTGTAGTGTGCCCCTGGAGGCTACACTTGCTCAAGATGTGAATTCGCTTGCAATATATAGCCCTTACTGACAAAAACATATTTTTCAAAACAATAAAAAGGTACTGTAAGGTGTGTGGTACCCCAATGAATTTTTAAATGTGAAATAATCTCTTAAAATAATAATTAAATCAGGTTCGGAAGTCAAATTATGTATTTCCTTAATCAACCCCAATCCTATCAAAGATACATTTTACCTCTTTCATGTGACAAAAGGGTCATTTCTGCATGAGAATTCAACTTTTGGCTTCCAATGAGTTAAAAACATGGGAAATTTGTTGTTTTTAAGAAAACTGTCCAAACTGTGTCAAATGGATTAAAAACTGCTGTTGCCTCCAGTACATTTTTCTACTCTGTTACCTAATGAATAAGCTGAGAGGTAAGGAATTCATGTAGCTTTTCTTTGAAAACTAACCTAATCCCAAAATAAAACTAAAATAAAATCTGCATCAGCATGCAATACTTTGAGGAAAAATTTGTCTCATTTAATCATATAGCAAGACAAAGAGTTGTGTTCCAACCCCACGAAACAATATGAATGTCAATTTTGATTCAAAAATTGGGGTTGCAGCTGTATAATTCACCAATATCAATAGACAGTACCATTTTATCCTAACAACTGATGTCAAATTTTCTTCTACATGTACATACGGATGTGGCAAAATACAGCCCTGAAGATGTCCCCCTAGTATGCCCCTTTTTATAAAAAACTAGGATAAAATTCATAAATTAATTGATGTTGACACATAACAAACCTCCTGTGATATTAAATTTCCCATTTGTGATAGTTTTTAAATCACATTCTGGCTTCTGAAGATATGTCATAATGCATTTGATGAATATTTTGCCATTCTTGTGAAAAAAGCCTCACTTTCTCAGTTAAGGGACCTAGAGTCATTGGTATGGCACTGACAAAACATTAAACACGATTTATCCAACAGTATGACCAGCTGAGCACTGTCCTATGTTATAGCATAGCACTGTTAAAATGCCTAAAACCATCAAATATTGATTCTGTAGTGATGTGTGTGTCCCGCAAGCACATGTACCCACAAGGGCTCGTTTACAACCTTCGATTTAATCCCTACAGGCACCCATTCTGATAAAAAGAGTGAAATTAGGGAAAATACATGCATGCATAGTACCCAGTGAGGATGACTCAGATATTTGCTTCAGGAATGTAGTGCTCTTTAATGTTTAATATATTTGTGTATGTGTGTGTATGGGAGGGGGGCGGGGTCAATTGCCAGTTATTGAAAATGTAGAACCATGCAAATGAAAAACAAACCAACACTTTGTATGATGGACAGACAGACATGCAATCACATATCTTGAAAGTGACAAGCTACATGTGCAGAGGAATGTTGTGATGGACAGACAGACATGCAATCACATATTTTGAAAATGACAGTCTGTATGCACATAGGAATACTGACTGACATACAATGAAAAATATAGTGAGAAGAGACAGGACAGGGTTGTCAAATAGAAAAAAAAAACTCAATGGACCCTGAGAGCTGCAGTACTAAAGCAAATCATAGGAAACTGAGAGTGTATGCTGTTTACTTTCTCATCAGCTGAGGGGTTCAGTACGGGTGGTAGAGGGACAATTGTTAATGTAGTTTTGTGCTATAACATGGGGACCCTGACAACACTAGTACATGTATCAGACTACTATATTGGTATGTGCACAAAAGCCATTCATTCACATTTGCAACTTTGTTACTTTTCCCAATGTACCCCCACCCCATTTCCCCAAATTTATGTTCCAAAATACTCTGTGAATGAAGAAATTGTTTTTTAACATTTTTAATCACTCACACATTGTAATGGCCAAATCGGGCTTAGTGGCACCATTCACCAAAACTGCCATTCAATGTTCATTATTTTTGCATCAAAAACATTGCTTATGACCCTTCATTGGAATGAGCTCGTTCAGCTCATTCCAGTGGAGGGGGTGGGGGGTCATAACTATGTTTTTGACGCAAAAAATAAAAAGAAATTAGTTATTCAAAAGTGCTATCTTCTTTTCATGTAAGGTAAAGGGTTAACATCATAATATGGAGAAAGCTTCTATTAATCATTCACTCAATGTAATGGCCAAAACTGGCTAGCACCATTCACCAAAATTGCCAGTCAATGTTAATTATTGTTGCATTTTTTGGCATCAAAAACATAGCTTATGACCCCTTCATTGGAATGAGCTCGTTCAGCTCATTCCAGTGAGGGGGCGTCATAGCTGTTTTTGACAGAAAAAAATGAAAAGAAATTAGTTAATCAAAAGTGCTATCTTCTTTTCATGTAAGGTAAAGGGTTAACATCATAATATGGAGAAAGTTTCTATTAATCATTCACGCAAAGTAATGGCCAAAACCGGCTAGCACCATTCACCAAAATTGCCATTCAATGTTAATTATTTTTGCACTTTTTGGCATCAAAAACATAGCGTATGACCTCCTCATTGGAATGAGCTTGTTCAGCTCATTCCAGTGAAGGGGGGGGGGGGGGGGGGTCATAGCTATGTTTTTGACCCAAACATGAAAAGAAATTAGTAATTCAAAAGTGGTATCTTCTTTTCATGTACATGTAAGGTAAAGGGTTATAATATGGAGAAAACTTCTATTATACCAGTGAATACAAGTGAAATTGGGGTTTTCTGGCCGAGTGTTTGGATGGTGATTTGGGAGAGGATTGGAATATAATTGGAATCCCCTCTATAACAAGTACTATGAGGGGAACCATGGGTTAATTAAATGTGTTAATAGGTAAAATAGGTGGTTACATGTGTATTTGGTATTTGCCAGAGGTTATAGTGTGCTACTCAGTTCCGGATGCCACACTTGCTCAAGATGCATTTAACTGCATTATTTTTGGCAATATATGGCCTTTATTACTGACTGTGACAAAAATGTAACTTTTCAAAAAATAAAACAGTATTATTCGGTCTGTGTTTCTTAAATGAACATTTAAATGTGAAATACGTGTAATATCCAAATAATAATAATTAAATCAGTGTTGGAAGCCAAAATACATGTACATTTACATGTATGTATTTCCTATAATCAACCTTAAACCTTCCAAAGGGTAACGTACAAAACTTTTCCCTGAAAATTCCTCCCTCCATAATTTCGGGTGAACCAAAATTCTCCCCCCCCCCCCACTAATTTGTTAGAAGTATATTTAAAGCCATACAAAAATGTCCAAATCTTTTTACCGCTCGACGCCGAGCACTTCCTTAAACTCCAATAAATAAATAAATAACTGTCCTGATAAATAGCTACTGATGAATGTTTTCTTGTAAATGAGTGTTTATGTTATTTACAAATTAAATACATAAGTTTTAAAATCCCTGCCTTTTAACCTTTTGGTGTAAAAGGCCGGGAGGGGGGATTTTTGTACTGCTCTTAAAATAATGAGGGAGATTGTGGTACTACCCTCAAAAACTGTAGGGGGGATTTTGCAAGGTGTGTAAAAATGATTGGGAGGGATTTTAACCAACATTCTAATCCTTCCAAAGATACATTTTACCTCTTTCATTTGATAAAAGAGTCATTTCTGCTTGTGAATTCACTGCTTTCTTTGAAAACTACCCCAATCCCAAAATAAAATCTGCATCAGCAGACAATAGTGTGGGGAAAAATCTGTCTCATTCCACTCCACACAAAAGAAAATGAATATCAATTTTGTTTTAAAAACTGGTGTTGTAGCTATATAAATCACCAATATCAATAGCCATTTTATCCTAACAAATGATGTCATATATTCTCCTGCATATTGCTGTGGTAAAATATAGCCCTGAATGTGCCCCCTAGACCCCCAGTATACTCACTGTCATCCAAATCTATGATATAATTCATAAATTAATTGATGTTGACACAAAACAAACCACTTATGATATTAAATTTCTCATTTGTGATAGTTTTTAAATCACATTCTGGCTTCTGAAGATATTTCACAATGTGTTTGATGAATATTTTCCAATTTTTGTAAAAAAGTTTTTTTTTTAAAATCCCTCAGATTTCTTAATTAAGGCACCTAGAGTCATTGGTAGGTCTCTGACAAAATATTACACATTGATTTTTTCCAACAGCATGACAGTGCAGCTCATGTGGTATCTCACAGCACCATTAAAATGCCTAAAACCATCAAATATTGCTTCTGTAGTGCAGTGCTTATACTGCAAATACCCATAAAGGCACTTTCACAACCTTGGATTTAATCCCTACAGACACTCATGACATATTTTGATAAAAAGAGTAAAATTAAGAAAAATACAATGTACATGTATGTTTTCCAGAGAGGATGAATCAGATATTCAAAAAGATACTGCTCTTTAATGTTTAATATATTTGTGTATGCGTGTGTGTGTAAGGTGGAGGGGGTTACAATGTGAAAAATAGTCAGAAGCCAGTTACTGAAAATGTACATATACAACCGGGCAAATGAAAAGCAAAGAATCGCTGTCTGTGATGGACGGTTCTTGGACAACTTGCACCCTGGACGATTCATACCACAATTAGGGGGTACAACCGTACGAATTGTCTTGACAATAAGGTACAAACTGTCTAGACAAAAGGTACAAATTGTCCCAGTAAAAGTTATGAATTGTCTCCTTTTTGGTACAAGTTGTCTCAAGTAAGTGTACTAAACTGTTTCATGTACATGTATTAAACAAGCCAGAAAATAAGCAGCCTGTCATTTTGCAAAATGAGGTCCCCAGAGGGTGAGGCTATGAGTTTTCCAACTCACTGATGGATGGATGGACAGACAGAAATGCATAATGCAGTCACACATTTTGTAATAAATTAAATTTCAGTTTCCTTTTGAATGCTAAAACAAACTAGAATTAGTAGAAATGAAATATTTTCTCTGGAATCAGTGTGCAAATGTCATTTAGAGGTCGGTTCTGGGGAGGTTGGTATTTAGGCTTTTTAAACGTTTTTTGCCATTTTTGGAGAAACATACATGTACTAATTATCAGAATCCCCACCTCCAGATGTTGGTCAGACGAGGAGGGCGACGACATTGATTAGTTTGAGGATGAATTCAGTTCTATTCTGGTTGCAAAGCCTCAAGTATCTGGGAATTAAAACATTGTTTACCAAAACACAGGGGAAGTGTAATTTTAATGGGAGTTGTGAGTGGTTCTGGTATTTAGCCTTTAGGAGAACACGTCGGATCACAAAATTGGCTGGCCGCTACACTGTAATTCTGACAGTCTTAAACTGTCATTGTATTGTATCACTGGTAAAAATAGTTCATAGACTAGAGCCAGTGAATTTGTGAAGAAAAATCTTGGAAATAAACGAATATCGCTGTTCGCGTGCATGTCTCTTTCTGTAAAATTTTACTACAACTCAGTACAAGACTGCATGCCTGTTTTTTGAAAACAAAGATTTCCCCAGACCGTACGTCAACACAACTTGAATTCATCCGAACTCCGGCTGTTTCTAAGGAAATAGGGCTAAGTTCCCCACAAATGAAAAAGGCCCACTAAAAGTGTCAATAAATCACTTGTTTTATTTTTTAATTCGTTGTCAACAATTTGTGAAGTGTACGTTCTCAATAAGCCAATTTCGAAACTGCCATCTTGGCTTTTAATCTATGCAAGGTCACAGGTCGCGAGGTATAAACATTCCAAGAAAACGCTTTGTTAGCAATGAAATCGCACTGTTTACACCTCGTGACCTGTGACCTTGCATAGATTAAAAGCCAAGATGGCAGTTTCGAAATTGGCTTATTAAAATTGAAACTGAGCTTTTGAATCTGACGAAACCGGCAACGGACGACATTGGCACTTCGAACATTCAAACAATACTTAACTCGCCAACAACCACCTAACTTCGAAAGTTACTTCATTGCTTAATTATTTCTCATAGTTCCCAGCATTCTGCGACAATATATTTTACATAATGTCCTTTGAAAAACCAAAAACAATTAAATCTCCGTTACAATGATTCTGGATTTTTTGCCAGTGGGAGAGCCACGCCGCCAGATGGCACCCCAAACTCTGTTGCATGGTATATAGAAAAATTATAAAATCATGGATACGTGCCGGGGTTACCTATGTGCGCCCACGCCACTGCGTGGGTGTGCACTATAACGTGTTGGTAAAGATAATTTTGGTCTGAACAAACAAATATATTATATAAATAATGTGTGTGTGTTTATCTGTCTGTGCCTCTGTCTCTCCTTCTCAACTATTCCTGGAAAAAGTATTGGGCACGTGCCCTATGTTACCCCCCCCCACAACCCTTCCAGCTTCCAGCGACCCTGGCTATTAGAATATTCTCTGTTTACCATAATATTTTTCAGTGCATGGATGGTTTGACTGTCGAAGAGACGGTGGGTGTAAAAACGGCATGATTTGTATGTACAAGCCGCTGTATTTTTACGACGGGTTGTGTTATTGTGAACAGATATATACTGGCGTCGATTGTGGTATATCAGCATGTAAGTAGAGAGTAGATATATATACATAAAATTCACTTCCTTTTATATGTACGTTATACACCTCATAAAACATGTCAAGAATTTCCATAATGAGAACTCAGCTATTTTTTTTTACTTGAACTTCCCAAACGACAATGCTTTATTTCGAGCGTTAAAAATAAATCTTCGTTCTCACTAATAATAACCCCTTACTCTTTTAATGGCAGAGAATGTTGTCATTAAGAAATTTTACTTTAAATTATTTGTAGTACGGAAACACGAAGTGCCGCCTTAAGGCTAGAATGGGCGTTGGCTCGCGGGCAACCACACACAGAAATTGAATCTCTCGTTGAAATATTTTTTTGGCTTGCAGTGTATTTCAAAATTTTTATGAAATCACGTGACTCTAAACTTCTACCTTTGTATTGGGGTATATTTATTTGTATGTATTTGCAGAGAAGCGTGATTAACCATTTACCTGACGAATCGGGACGCATTCACTCATCTAATTTACAAATTGAGCAATTATTTATATTTATTTATTTATTGGTGTTTAAAGTCACATACTTATGCACGGTGGCTAATCGTGACCGTGACAGTTTTACGGGTGGAGGAAGCCGGAGTACCCGGAGAGAACCACCGAGCATCGACGAGCAACTGTCAACTCCTCAACATACTAACTCTGTTCAAGCTCCGCTCAAGCAGGGTTACAGCGGTTGAAGACATGTGCACCATCGACGTGCAGTACGCCTTAGTACACGGCGTCATCGCGCCCCCATGTAGACAACCGGGATAAAGTGCCTTGCACAAGGACACAACGCGGGTCAATTAAGCAATTAAAAAGAAAGGAAATTTACTAGAAATTTCATCAAAATCAAATCATGTGATCCCTCATTGGAACGAGCTCGTTGAGCTCGTTCCAATGACGGGTCACATGATATGGTCTGGTTTATTTATTTATTTATATGTTATATTATTTATTTATTTATTTATTGGAGTTTAACGACACTTTCGACAGCCAGGATCAACTCATGTCGAACAGTTTCAGGATGAAGGAGAAAGCTGGAGTACCCGAAGAGAACCATCGGGCAACAGTCAAACACCACAACGTACTAACTCAACACAAGCAGGCTTTGCATTAGTTGAAAAGTGCACCATCGAAGTGTAGTAAGCCTTTGAACACCCCACCACCGTACATACTGCCACCGCGCCTTCACGGGTGCAATCGGGATCAAGTGCCTTGCCAAGGACACAACGCAGTTACCACTGATAGGGATCGAACCGTGGACCTTTCGGTTTAAAGTCCAATGCCGTAACCACCGAGCCACCGTGCCTCCATATGGTTTGGCTGATTTTTTTTTTTAAATGATAAAAATAATGTTGATATCGTATGCGTTGGGTGATGGGTTAAAATAAATTTAATAAACACTGTATTTTATCCCAGGTCAATAGGTCATCCCATGTTTCAGATACATAAAAATGAGATGTATGAAAATAATTACATTGTTAATGTAGTTATACGTTTTGGGTCCAAATACTCAATTCCCATTGGTCAGCTGGATGAAAACGCCATGACCAAATGTAATTCATTTTCCAATGAATACATTTGGTCGAACTTTGAACCTCATTTACGGTAGAGCGCAGTTGACAGAATGTAATTCGGGCGGTGTTTGTGCGCTTTGTCTTTTGTGTGAGGGTGGTTTTTCGCCTCGTTCGTCCGTACATGTTTTGTTTCGTCTTTCCGCTTTGTTGTTAGGTAAAAAGTAGTTTAAACAGTTACGGAATGTAATTATAAGAATAGAATGCAATTTTTATAATCTTTATTGGAGTATGAACGTGTGGGAATGGGTACAAATTGTATGAATTCATTCGGGATTCATACATAATTTGTACCCATTCCGACACGTTCACACTCCAATAAAGATTATAAAAATTGCTTCTAATTCTTAAATAAATACAAGAATGAACGTCGGAAATGCACCAGGGGCGCATAAAATTCGGTTTACCCCCCGTATTTTGAACATGCATATCATTTTCTCAAATGGTCCATGGGTTATACCATGCTAGAGATTTGAGCGTGACCCTCTTTCAAACTTTTTTACTCCACCCCTCTTTGGAGTGATGAAATACACCGGCTGTATGTATACTCTATGACCCCTGGGAGGCCCTGACCCGCGGTTTGAACCTCCATTGAATTTCAACTAATTAGGTGCTGGTCCCAGGACCATAGGCCATGTTATGCTTGGTATATGAGCATTACCCACTCTCAAAACAACCCTGGGGACACCCCAATGCCCCATGAGCCTAAAAACATAGATCGCTAAGTACTAGTGACTGTTTGTCAGTGTGCAAGAAAGTACGGATATAGAAATACTTATATTCGAGTAATCGTGCAGGCAAAGAAGGAACAAGAAGAAGAAGAAGAACATGAAGTCACGACTGCCAGCAGATCGTGTGAAGTAAACAGTGTGTTTCTTTTACGCACTGAATAAAAAACGACGATCTGAAAGCAACTACGTACACTCTAGTTAATTAGTGAAAGATATGGGATCACCGTGGTTCCAATATTGGACTCGAAAGGTCTTAAGTTCGATACTGACTCGCGTTATATGCGTTTTATCCTTGGGAAAAACACTTAATTCTAAAGGCTGAAGTGGGAGCACGGTGGCGTTGAGTGCACGTCGATGACATACACGTCTTCACCAGATGTTAAACCTGTTTGTGACGGGTTAATAAACTGGAGAGTTTGAGAGTTTCTCACCACTAGTCGCTGGTTCCCTCCAGGTACTTCGGATTTCTCCACTTGTGAAACTGTTTGACACGACATGATCCCGACTATTGAAAATGGTGATAAAATCCCACAACAGTGAATAGTACAGAGAATTTGAGACCGTTTACAACAGGAGATAGGACGTCTTACAACAGGAGATAGGACGTCTTACAACAGGAGATAGGACGTCTAACAACAGGAGATAGGACGTCTAACAACAGGAGATAGGACGTCTTACAACAGGAGATAGGACGTCTTACAACAGGAGATAGGACGTCTAACAACAGGAGATAGGACGTCTAACAACAGGAGATAGGACGTCTTACAACAGGAGATAGGACGTCTAACAACAGGAGATAGGACGTCTTACAACAGGAGATAGGACGTCTTACAACAGGAGATAGGACGTCTTACAACAGGAGATAGGACGTCTTACAACAGGAGATAGGACGTCTAACAACAGGAGATAGGACGTCTAACAACAGGAGATAGGACGGCTAACAACAGGAGATAGGGCGTCCTACAACGGGAGATAGAACGTCTTACAACATCTGTTGGCATAACCTTTCCGCCTCATTTCCATCGTAAAAATAGACATTAGTTTTTGTGTTTTGTTATTAACCCATTGGGACCCGACAGATCGCTTTACTTGTCCATGGTCGTGATGCAACTTGAAATCATAACGTAGACTGTATTTATTTTATTTATTGGTGTTTAACGACACTTTCGATAGCCAGAGTGACCCTGTGTCTGATAGCTGTACAGGTGAAGATGCCAGAGTACCATGAGAGATCCACCGAGCAGCAGCGAGCAACTGCCAGACTCCCCATATCGTAGAGGGTTGCTTCGTGAATTTGCATGGCAGACAAATCAATATTTTCAACGTGCAGCTCAAAGGCTGCACGTTGAAAATATGGATTGGTCTACACCCGAGTAACGAATATGGACTGATGCCACTGAACTAGGGTTCAAAGGGTAAATAACGTGTGGATGAGAGTATCATTTGCCAAGGTTTTGCGTAAAGATGATGGTGTACTAAAAATATGACAAAATCCTAGCCCATACTCATGGTTGTATAGACCATAATTCACCCCAGTATTCTATACAACCTAGCCTATTGTATGTACAACCTAGTGATATACAGACCATAATTCACCCCCAGTATTCTATAGAACTTAGCCTATTGTATGTACATCCTAGTGATATACAGACCATAATTCACCCCTAGTATTCTATAGAACCTAGCCTATTGTATGTACAACCTAGTGATATACAGACCATAATTCACCCCAGTATTCTATAGAACCTAGCCTATTGTATGTACAACCTAGTGATATACAGACCATAATTCACCCCCAGTATTCTATAGAACCTAGCCTATTGTATGTACAACCTAGTGATATACAGACCATAATTCACCCCCAGTATTCTATAGAATCTAGCCTATTGTATGCACGACCTAGTGATATACAGACCATAATTCACCCCAGTATTCTATAGAACCTAGCCTATTGTATGTACAACCTAGTAATATACAGACCATAATTCACCCCAGTATTCTATAGAACCTAGCCTATTGTATGTACAACCTAGTGATATACAGACCATAATTCACCCCAGTATTCTATAGAACCTAACCTATTGTATGTACAACCTAGTAATATACAGACCATAATTCACCCCAGTATTCTATAGAACCTAGCCTATTGTATGTACAACCTAGTGATATACAGACCATAATTCACCCCAGCGTTCTATAGAGCCTAGCCTATTGTATGTACAACCAAGTGATATACAGACCATAATTCACCCCAGTATTCTATAGAACCTTGCCTATTGTATGTACAACCTAGTGATATACAGACCATAATTCACCCCAGCATTCTATAGAGCCTAGCCTATTGTATGTACAACCTAGTGATATACAGACCATAATTCACCCCCAGTATTCTATAGAACCTAGCCTATTGCATGTACAACCTAGTGATATACAGACCATAATTCACCCCAGCATTCTATAGAGCCTAGCATATTGTATGTACAACCTAGTGATATACATACCATAATTCACCCCAGCATTCTATAGAACCTAGCCTATTGTATGTACAACCTAGTGATATACAGACCATAATTCACCCCAAGTATTCTATAGAACCTAACCTATTGTATGTACAACCTGGTGATATACAGACCATAATTCACCCCCAGTATTCTATAGAACCTAGCCTATTGTATGTACAACCTAGTGATATACAGACCATAATTTACCCCCAGTGTTCTATAGAGCCTAGCCTATTGTATGTACAACCTAGTGATATACAGACCATAATTCACCCCCAGTATTCTATAGAACCTAGCCTATTGTATGTACAGCCTAGTGATATACAGACCATAATTCACCCCAGCATTCTATAGAGCCTAGCCTATTGTATGTACAACCTAGTGATATACAGACCATAATTCACCCCAGTATTCTATAGAACCTAGCCTATTGTATGTACAACCTAGTGATATACAGACCATAATTCACCCCAGCATTCTATAGAGCCTAGCCTATTGTATGTACAACCTAGTGATATACAGACCATAATTCACCCCAGCATTCTATAGAGTCTAGCCTATTGTATGTACAACCTAGTGATATGACTGTACTGAATATTTGAATTGGAGATATGTCGGAAATGAAGAAATCTCCGAAACTAAGCAGCCTTGGGAAAATATATTGTTTCAATAAACATTTGAAACATCCTACTACCATATTGCATGATTGTTGAATATTCCAGATAAATAAAGAGGTTGATTTGGTTACTTTTGGACTTAATATAATTAACTATTGGTATGTTTTTGTTGGAATTCCATGAAAAAATATGTGTACGTGACTGGTACTTCTCTCTTACTTGTTGCATAATCCATCATCCTTCTTTCGGATCAGAAAAACTTGTCTATACTTGACAAAGCTATTTCAATGCCAAGGGTAAAGTGATGCGATCTTAGTTATTTCACTTCAACCTTATAATGGTCGCCTATGAAAAAAATATTTAGCACTGTGATATCTGGTGAGCCCTTATCTGGTGCACCGGATTTCATTGCATTTCAGTAAATAGGTGATTCCACAAATCCCATCTCTGATTCCACATATCCTATCTCTGATTCCACAAATCCCATCTCTGATTCCACAAATCCTATCTCTGATTCCACATTCCTATCTCTGATTCCACAAATCACATCTCTGATTCCACAAATCCCATCTCTGATTCCACAAATCCTATCTCTGATTCCACAAATCCTATCTCTGATTCCACAAATCCCATCTCTGATTCCACAAATCCTATCTCTGATTCCACAAATCCCATCTCTGTTTCCATAAATCCCATCTCTGATTCCACAAATCATATCTCTGATTCCACAAATCCCATCTCTGATTCCACAAATCCCATCTCTGATTCCACAAATCCTATCTCTGATTCCACAAATCCTATCTCTGATTCCACAAATCTCATCTCTGATTCCACAAATCGTATCTCTGATTCCACAAATCCTATCTCTGATTCCACAAATCCCCTCTCTGATTCCACAAATCCTATCTTTGGTTCCACAAATCCCATCTCTGATTCCACAAATCCCATCTCTGATTCCACAAATAATATTTCCGATTCCACAAATCGCATCTCTGATTCCACATATACCATCCCTGATTCCACAAAACCCATCCCCGATTCCACAAATCCCATTTCTGATTTCACAAATCCTATCTCTGATTTCACAAATCTCATCTCTAATTCCACAAGTCATATCTCTCATTCCATAAATCCTGTCTCTTATTCCACAAATGCTATCTCTGATTCCACAAATCCCATCTCCAATTCCACAAATCCCATCTCTGATTCCTCAAATCCTATCTCTGATTCCGCAAATCCCGTCCCACAAATCCCAACCACGATTCCACAAGTGCCATCCCTGATTCCTCAAATCCAATCTCTGATTCCACCAATCGCATTTCTGATTCCACAAATCCCATCTCTGATTCCACAAATCCCATCTCTGATTCTTCAAATCGTATCTCTGATTCCACAAATCACATCCCTGATTCTGCAAATCTCATCTTTCATTTCATCAATCGCATATCTGATTCCACAAATCCCATCTCTGATTCCACAAATCCCATCTCTGGTTCCTCAAATCCCATCTCTGATTCCACCAATCGCATTTCTGATTCCACAAATCCCATCTCTGATTCCACAAATCCCATCTCTGATTCCACAAATCCTATCGCTGATTCCACAAATCCCATCTCAGTTTCCACAAATCCCATCTCTGATTCCACAAATCCCATCTCTGATTCCACAAATCATATCTCTGATTCCACAAATCCCATCTCTAATTCCACAAATCCCATCTCTGATTCCACAAATCCTATCTCTGATTCCACAAATCCTATCTCTGATTCCATAAATCTCATCTCTGATTCCACAAATCGTATCTCTGATTCCACAAATCCTATCTCTAATTCCACAAATCCCCTCTCTGATTCCACAAATCCTATCTCTGATTCCACAAATCCCATCTCTGATTCCACAAATCCCATCTCTGATTCCACAAATAATATTTCCGATTCCACAAATCCCATCTCTTATTCCACATATACCATCCCTGTTTCCACAAAACCCATCCCTGATTCCACAAATCAAATCCCATTTCTGATTTCACAAATCCTATCTCTGATTTCACAAATCTCATCTCTAATTCCACAAGTCATATCTCTGATTCCATAAATCCTGTCTCTTATTCCACAAATCCTATGTCTGATTCCACAAATCCTATCTCTGATTCCACAAATCCCATCTCCAATTCCACAAATCCCATCTCTGATTCCACAAATCCTATCTCTGATTCCACAAATCCCATCTCTAATTCCACAAATCCCATCGCTGATTCCACAAATCCCATCTCTGACTCCACAAATCATATCTCTGATTCCACAAATACCATCTCTGATTCCACAAATCCCATCTCTGATTCCACAATTCCCATCTCTGATTCCACAAATCCCATCTCTGATTCCACATATCCTATCTCTGATTCCACAAATCCCATCTCTGATTCCACAAATCCCATCTCTAATTCCACAAATCCCATCTCTGATTCCGCAAATCATATCTCTGGTTCCACAAATCCTATCTGTGATTCCACAAATCATATCTCTGATTCCACCAATCCCATCTCTGATTTCTCAAATCCCATCTCTGATTCCGCAAATCCCGTGCCACAAATCCCACCCACGATTCCACAAGTGCCATCCCTGATTCCTCAAATCCAATCTCTGATTCCACCAATCGCATTTCTGATTCCACAAATCCCATCTCTGATTCCACAAATCCCATCTCTGATTCCTCAAATCGTATCTCTGATTCCACAAATCACATCCCTGATTCTGCAAATCTCATCTTTGATTTCATCAATCGCATATCTGATTCCACAAATCCCATCTCTGATTCCACAAATCCCATCTCTGGTTCCTCAAATCCCATCTCTGATTCCACCAATCGCATTTCTGATTCCACAAATCCCATCTCTGATTCCACAAATCCCATGTCTGATTCCTCACATCCCATCTCTGATTCGACAAATCACATCCCTGATTCTGCAAATCCCGTCTTTGATTCCTCAAATCCCGTCTCTGATTCCACAATTTTTCTCAATGAGCTCGTTCCAATGAGGGGTCACATGATATGGTTTTGTTGAAATATTTTGAAATTTTTTTTCAACTTCTCAGTTTGCATTTTACGCGGGCGGGTGCGGCGTTTAGGTAAAGTGTTAAAATGAATTAGAAAAAGTCAATAGGTTAACAACAAGAAATGAAAAAAAGAAAGAAAAACGAATTCATAGAGGATCATTCTTTCATAGCTTTCACATTCAGTGCAAGCTAAAACAGAATGTACTGTTATATTGGTATGGGGTCCCAATTTTAACACAAAATGTTATCAATTAAAGGGAAATCCGTGATTTATAAATAAAATGGTAACGATGTTTTTCTTCTCATTTTAGTCATTATCAGTAACAACAATGAATGTGTTCCACCATGCCAGAATAAAGGCCTGTGTTATAGAGATAAAGGAGAACACAAGTGTTATTGTGATGCGCCTTACTATGGAAAATCTTGTGAACATTTGAGAGGTAGGGAAGTAAATGACAATGATTGGCTGTAACAAGTAGGACTGAAACGGTTGGCTCATTTTCGTAACCGACTAACCGATATCTATAACCGGATAATATCCGGTTATCCGTGGCCTTCATTTCATCGAATATGGGATCAAAACTATATGAACTGAAAAGCAGTATTCTCAAACTATTCCGTAGTGTGTATACAAACGAACGTTGTCAACGTTCGTTTGTATACACACTGCGGAATAGTTTGTGCGATTACTCATTACTCACGGAAACTGCCGATCATTAACGAAGTCCTGAACGCCAAAGTCGATTATTTTTAAATATATACAACGCGGCTGTGATGTGTAATCTATCACAAAGGAGAAGCAGTAGATTTACTACGTTTTAAATGACGGTCACTATCGATCTTTCAGGTAACCGGTTGACGGTTTTTCTAATAGGTAAGGAAGCTAACTGGTTTCAAACCGATTATCCGGTTAACCAATTCAGTACTAGTAACAAGTACTTGTTTCTGTTTCCTTTTCCAGTAAATGATATGCTGTTTATATCTATTTCTTCTCCACCACACCTTGACGAACCAATATTGCGTCGTCGGGAAACAAGTTGGGGAACATATTTAGAGACAAAGGCTCTTGTTGCTTGCATGTGGTACTGTGAATATTATGGGCTGTATTAGGAATCTTTTGCACCGTTCTTAATTATTACGACTCATTTTCGCATTAAGGTTTTTTTAGTTATACCCTTAAGGTCATGTGCAAGTAACAACAAACAGTTTACTGTGAAAATATTCCAAGTCTGAAATTCTATCGAGTTCAAATAACTATCCACAAATTATACACCAAGATGAAGGTTTTCGTGTAAAGAATACAAAACAATACATGCTTTTGACTCACATAATTTCTGACAGATATAAATTGTTTCTGAAAGTCTGCTACCACGTTTGTACCAGAACTGATAATAAAATAATTTCATGACAACTCGTGTGGCCAGATTTGCTTCAGATATCCGAGAACAAAGCTTTGGAACTCGAAACACTTCAAGGTGCTGCAAAAGGTATTTTTTTTGTACTAATGGGTAAAGGTAGATCTCGAAATACAGCATAGCCTGGCAATCTCCGATGATAAATATACATGGTTAGTGGGTTAGTAGTACCAAATACTAACAGTAGACTAACTGGGGTACAGACCATATACCCCATACTACCGCATTAGACAACTATGCATACCCCCACCCATCCCACAATACAGTTTAACCTAGTACTGCGTACTGCCTATATCATCTGTGAACAAGGACAATGTCTTAGATGGATAGCAGATTGTATTATACTGCTGGTAGTAGCGGAGGTCAAGTCTTAGAATGTCTGTAAGACCATCCGTACATTCCTACGAAACAAGAAACCAATCATACACCAAACCAAATGATTCAGTATTCCAAACTACCCATGGAATAGGGCAAATCATTAGGTGGTTTTCTATTACTAAGGTGTAACAGTAGACCTATGAGGTACAGACCGGACATACCAAACGACCGTTCTAAACTATCCTGGATTACCTCGCAATACCGCAAAATCTGGCGTTATGCTCTACCTATACAAACCCTCGATTGTAAAATATATTCAGTGGGTTAATAGTGTCAAATACTAACAGTAGACCAACTGATACCAGATACCCTATACTACCTACTATTCCATCATATACCCCTACTATATACCTAGAACCCTGGGTGTACATTTATGACTATACATACCATAGCATACTATATATGCGGCGGGTACACCACTTGCCGGATGCAGTTCTGAATGATGCCGAAATGTTGCTTAGCAAAAAGTTGCACCGGAAAAAATCTAGTTCCTATGGGAATTTAACACTACAAAAGTCCGTGTAATAAGTCCTGAAAACCTCTTGATGTACTACTAAGACGTATTGTATTGGCACCCCAGTTGGTCATGCTAGGCCCCACATTAGACCTAATTGTGTACTTCAGACCTTCATTTGTATGACCGACTGTGTGTGTGACGAAAGTACATCATTACTAGCAAGACAGAGAATTGATATGTTAGTCCCGACTGGAAAGACTAGTGGGGTGGGTGTTGGGGGGGGGGGTCACATACCCTTGAACAGGAACGTTGCTATGGGGACTTTGACTACTAAGGAGGGCTGCAAATGGAAATATCTAGATTCCCCCCCCCCCCCCCTCCTTAGTAGTAATAATTCCGACTACCACTTTCAGATTTCCACCAAATCAGATATACCATTAGGACCACCCCCCACCCCCCACCCAAGGAATCAAAATTGTAACAAGTTAACTTCACACAGAGTAAATGACTGTAAGGCAAAGATAATATAAAGCACATCTATAGCTTATGAAATCTTTAAGTTGTGTTCCCTCACTCCAGAATAAAGCCTAATACAGTACATGGAGAGTGGATTATAACTAAATCACCCGCGGAGTGGAGTTATCACCCAAGCTATAACTTTCAAATTTTGTACATATCGTCAAAAAACACAAGCAATGTTTCAGCCAATGGACCTCCGGGTTTAACCCGGAGGTCCATTGGCTGAAACTTTGCTGGTGCCGGTTGTGCTTTGCAACAAATTTGCAATTATTGCTCGGGTGGAATCTCCACTCTACGGGTGATTTAGTGATAATACACTCTCCACGTACTGTATGGCTTCCAGTCCCGAACCAGTTAAGACGCAGAATTCCATTTGTACAACCCCCTCCCCTCGACTGTAAATTATCCAAATGAGGCTCTTGGTAGTGTCAAATTCCAACTTCAAATCAATACTGGGGAATTTTTAGTACTTTTCAATCCATATTTGGAGTGTTTTCACTAATTTCAGTCTAAAATCTCCATATTTTGCCAAATTGTAGACTTGTTTGGAAATATTCCATTAGCCCCCCTGTCTGAAATTTCCAAGTTTTGCTTCGAATTTCCAACTATTGTAAATTTAACGAATGATGGGGGGTGGGTGGGGGGAGACACCTCTGGTCCCACTGGCAGAAAAAGCTATCCATCTCAATGGAGCGTAATGTTTTTTTTTTTTTTTTTTATTTTTCAGTAAACGTGCAGTGTCGACAAGGTTCCATGTATGTGAATTCTAATCCATACGATGGATCGGATGGAACTATTCCTAAAGCAGTTTACGTGAGAGGTTATAGGTTTGATGGATGTTCGTTCAATAAAATAACAGATCATACCTCAGAATTGGAAGGATATGAGATGGTTTTGGATTATTCATCAGGCTGTCATGGCGGAATATTCGGGGAAACAACGCTCATAAATGACCCATTGGTATGTATAACATATACTCAGATTTCATGGCGAAGGTTTAGATGGAAAAAGTGGACGCACTGGATAGCCCAGTTGTCTACACAATTGTTTATACCCCACTTCACTTTGGCTATTGTCGTAATTCCGAAAATGGTTGGCGACGATGCGACCACGTCATTCAGGAAGTTGCTTTATTTTTTATACAGAATCCATCTTTTGTATTACGGATCTGTAGTACGTTAGTAGTGGGAGAGCGATGAAACGGGCCTCATGGGGGGACCTAGTGGGTGACCTGGTGGCGTCATGTTGTATTGGCATGGTAACCCGCGTCAGCGGCCATCTTGTGACGTCGTCCCCATAGTGATACGTGATCCTTTTGCGCATGCGCAGCGCGCGTTGTTAGGGTGATGCGTGTTTCCATCTTCCATTTTTTATACTGGAGGCCGCCATCTTGGTTTCTGTGGTAGCACGTGGTTGCAATGTTATCCAAAGGCTTACAACAAGACAAGGGTATGTTCGGAGGGTGTGTTCGATTGAATCAGAGTATGACGAATTACCACAAACAACCCGACAATCCCTCCAAATCTCTAAGAACGACTTTATTTACTACGATTTTCCATTTTATCGGCTTAGCACGTAGAGCTATGAAACCGAGGACACGAGGGGGCTGAGTTCGATTGAACAAGAGTAATTTCCCGATTCGTAGAATTATCACAAAGTACCCGATAGGTTGAACTATTTCGAATTCTTTCAGAATTCTCTGCTTCTATCTATCTATGCAATAGTTTTCGTCTTCCTGGCCATGTTTCTTTGTCCTGGAGTATACCCCATTAGAGTAGAAGAGTCTCTCAGCTGGGACAGCTTTGCTTATTGTTACTATATTTAGCTTTTCTGGTCCGTTCTGGTTAGTTCTGAGTCTATTCCGAGTACTCTTATTGTTTCATTTATCTTGATCACCCAGTCAGTTCACTTTCCTGGCGCTAACTGACAAATCTGATTGCTTCATCCCCCGTAATCTTCATGCAGAGTTATCTCCCCTTATTACAACGAAGTTCTGTAAGATTCTCATCACCTCTTTATCTAATGGCCACGTCCCATGGAATCTCTTTTTGTGAAACGTCTCTAGTTATGAAATCCTGTTTTAGTCGTATGAGGCCACGAGGGCAATGAGAAAAGCCCCCAATGAGGTCCAATTCACTATCCCTCTTAACCTCATTTCGTTTGAGGCCACGCGAAAAGCCCCCAATGAGGCCTAATTTACTATCCCTTTTAGCTTCATTTTAGTATATGAGGATACCTATGACCTGATATTGCATTATTTGAGGATACCTATCGAGGATACCTTCTGGAGAATCCCTTTTTGTCACATGAGGCATGAGGGCTATGAAAAATCCCTCAATGAGGTCTCATTTACTATCCCTCATAACCTCATTTCGGTTGAGGCCATGAGTGCCATGAAAAAATCCCTCAATGAGGTCTAATTTACTATCCCTCTTAGCCTCATTTCGGTATTTGGGGATACCAGTGGCCTGGTATTGTATTATTTGAGGATACCTATCGAGGACACCTTTTGGAGAATCCCCTTTTTCGTATGAGGCCATGAGGGCCATAAGAAACCCCTCAACGAGGTCTAATGTAGTCTTACCAACGGTTTCCATATTATCTCCAAAGCTCCAAGGCCACTACTTGTCTATGGTCTATCTGTCCTATCATCAGCTTCTACAGCAGTCTTGTGTCATTGCGGCCTTGTACTAGTACTATTGATTATACTGTCACCCATTAATATTGACTTGTAACACTACTTCCTAGCTATACCTATCTCAGTCTCGACTATAACATCGATCAAGGTTGGATCTGATTGCTTCGTTTCCCCTGTATACATATTAACGGGCTATATAAGGAATTCCTTACTTGAGATTCTTATCTCTTATCGTCTTCGACTCGTCGTGATCTGCCCTTGGAATCCGGAGCTCGACTCGGATACATATTTTGTACATCCACATAATGGTAATAATCTCTATATATCAGAAATTGCAGAAATACGAACAAGTTGGTCAGTTTGGTGCTCACAGTAGTCATAAGCAGTTGATTTATGAGGCCAGTATACAAGAGTACATTATGAACCCCAGACTGCAGTTTGTATTTGGACTCAAAATGTGCCCCCTGTGAGGCTGCGTCCTGGAATTTTTAAAGTTACTGCCAAAATTGTGTACAGTTTTCTTTGGCTCTGTACTCTCATGAATGACAGATATAGCCAGGCTGAAAATTTGGTTTTGTATTTGGTATAACCGTATTGTTGGATAAATACCCCACAATTATTGTGATGTATAGGCTAAGTTAGTTAGTTGTTAAATTATTGGTTGAATACTGATTTTTTGAGCATTCTCCATACATGTTCATTCATGTAGTTGACACAATGCCTTATCAAGGCACATAGGGCCTACTTACAGACTACAGCACCATAAGAAACTATCATTTTGCGCTGTTTAACCCTTTACCTAACGTAACGGCCGAAACCCGCCAGCGCTATTCTCAAAAATCGCCAATTAATTTTCATTATTTTTTCATTTCTTGTTTCAAAAACATAGGATATGACCCCTCGTTGGAACGAACTCGTCGAGTTCGTTCCAACGAGGGGTCATAACCTATGTTTTTGAGACAAAAAATAAAAAAAATTAGTTATTCAAGATTTTTTTTTACAAGTGTTAGGTAAAGGGTTAAAACCTCAAAATATGTATACAGATATTTAGCTACAGTCATTTAAACTGCTTGGAAATATTCCCAGAATGCCCTAAACCTACCTTTACAGTCACTCGGAGTCGACATTTTGAAAAATGACCCCCTATGAGGTGGGGGTGGGCTGGAGGGCACCCCTTTAAGTATTCATTCCTAGATGGGATTTCCATAGATGTACACCCCCATTGAAAAACCTCCTACCTACGTCCCTGAGTATGTGTTGTGCACGCTAGTCATAAACAATCGGTAACAGTGTCATTGGCGTATTCTTGTACCAGAAAAATCATCTCAGAACACTGAATATTGACTAAAGATTCCTCTTCAGATGTCATTTGTGTCTCTTCCATCATCATCTCAAATTTATACAACACTCAGCATGAAGAACAGTTATTTTCTGCTGCACAGTTCGATAGAGTTCAACTCTGCCAATTAATTCCATTCACAAAACTATAACAGCTGTGCATGCACCCACTCGATCGCCATTGTCTGTCCAGTTGTGTCCCATGTCGGTCACCAGTTGCCAAAGCGGACAAAAATTGTCCATTTCAAGTTTTTCCATTTGGTGTCCGATGAAAGTTGCCACAGTGGACAAACATTTTAGACTTAAAGTTATTTAATTCAATGTCCCTTCAAGCTGATATCGATTCCTGTTCCTTCTGTGTATTCCCATCGTGCTAACAATTTATTTAGAAATCTCGCACATCTCCCGAGAACGTGACCTTATGGACAGATTCCAGATTCAACATCAGAAAGCTCGCATTGTATTTCTAATAGCCACATTCAGTAAAACATTGTTTGATTTTCGCAGGTGAACCACGCGCGGCCAATTATCTCTCGTTAACTTCGCAATATTGGTATTTGAGATGATCGAAACGGTCCTCCCAAGATTTGTATATTCAACCCTTTAACCAACGTAGCGACCAAAACCGGCCAATGCCATTATCAAAAATCGCAATTAATTTTCATTATTTTTTCATTTTTGTCTCAAAAACATAGGTTATGACCCCGCGTTGGAACGAGCTCGTTCCAATGAGGGGTCATAACCTATGTTTTTCGAGACAAAAAAAATGAAAGAAATTAGTTATTCAAGAATTTTGTTTGCAGGTGTCGTCTGCTTTTCATGTTATGTAAAGAGTTAATTTATATTATTCACTCCACCGATTGGGCAAACAGATCGATCCAACAGAATGTCACATGTATGAATCATGTTGTCACAACTTTTGTAACGTTAGCCACAATTCGTTACGATCCGAGAATCAGAAGTTGTTGATTCTGTAACACAAGTTGCGAACTGTGACCTGAGCTTCCGCGATTCTTTTAACCCTTTACCTAACATGAAAAGCAGACGACACTTGCAAACAAAATTCTTGAATAGGCCCTAACTAATTTTTTTAATTTTGTATCTCAAAAACATAAGTTATGACCCCTCATTGGAACGAGCTCGTTCCAAAGAGGGGTCATAACCTATGTTTTTGAGACAAAAAATGGAAATATAATAAAAATTAATTTGTGATTTTTGAGAATAGCGCTGGCCGGTTTTGACCGTTACATTATGTAAAGGGTTAACGACGCTCATAAGCTATAACATGAGTAGTTTTTGTGACAAAAGGTGACTTTTCACAGAAAAAGTTATAATTAAAAAGGTAATGTATAACAAAAGTGGTTATTGTAACGAATGCGGTGACCTTCAAGAAAAGTTGAAGTTCATCAAACGTTATTGTAAAACACGTGGCGGGCTGTAACGGAATTTATTGTTGTAACACAAGTTGTGGGCTATAACCGAAGTCGTTGTTATAACAAAAGTAGAGAGATATAACAGAGATGGTTACAACAGAAGTGGTGAGCTATAACAGGCGTGGTGTTCTAACAAAAGTGGTGAGCATCAGTCGTTGTTGTAACAGCTGTAGTGAGCTATAACAAGTATGGTTGTAACAAAAGTGCTGAGCTGTAGCAGAGATGGTTGTAACAAAAGTGACGAACTATAACAGGTGTGGTTGTAACAAGAGTGGACAGCTATAACATAATGATTGTAACAAAAGTGGGGAGCTATAACAGAGATGGTTGTAACAAAGGTGGTGGGTTATTATAAAGATGATTGTAGCAAAGGTGGAGACTTATAACATATATGGTTGTAACAGAATTGGTGTGCTATAACAGAGATGGTTGTAACAAAAGTGGAGACCTATAACAGAAGTGGTTGTTGTAGCATAAAAACTCTAATGGAAATGGTTGTACCAAAAGTGAGCAGGTGTAAGAGAGAAGGTTATGACAGATGTGGTGAACTATAACAGATATGGTTGTAACAATAGTGGTGAGCCACAACAGGGAAGATTGTGACAAAAGTGGAGACCTGTAACATACTCGGTTGTAACAAAAGCTGTGGGCTATAACGGATATAGTTGCAACAAATATGGTGAGTTATAGCAGAGGTGATTGTAAAAAAAGTGGGGCACTAAAACAGATATGGTTGTGACAAATGTGGTGAGCTATAACAGAGATGGTTGTAACAAAAGTGGTGCGCAATAACAGATATGGCTGTTACAAAAGTGATGAGCTATAACAGAGGTGACTTTAACGAATTTGGTGCGCTATAACAGGTATAAGAAGGTGGTGGCAAAAGTGGTGAGCTGTAACAGAGATTTATGCAATAAAACTTGTGACAGAAGTTGTTGTGCCAAAGGGGGTGACCTACATAAAATAAAGTCGTGTTGTTACAAAAGTGGTGTGACAGAAGTTGTTGTGACAAAGGGGGTGACCTACTTTAGATAAGTCGTGTTGTTACAAAGTAGTGAGCTGTAGCAGTAGTCGTTGTTCTGACACAAGGGGATGGCTATAAAAGAAATGTTTTATGGCAAAAGTGGTGAACTATAACCACGATGGTTGTAACAAAAGGGGTGAGCTAAGAGAGTGGTTGTTGTAACAAAAATGGTGCGCTTTCACGGAAATAATTGTTAAAGCAACTGTGGTGAGCTATTCCAGAAGCGTGGGATATGAAAGTGAGAAAGGCAGTCGCCAGTAAAAGAACAGGTAAACGATGCAAACTTTAATACACATCGGGTTGTACATTGTAATTATTCCGGCGAATACACGATTCCTCAGCCAGGTTCTTGAATATTTCTACAAAATGCGAGTTTCGAAAACAACACTTATTCCAACCACTTTCATGAGAAAGATACGAGTCGACCCTAGGGCTGCACGATATTCAAAAATGAATACCGGTATCGGTATTTAAAGACATACCACGGTATACCAGTATATCGAAAACTGCTCGGATTTATGAACGTAGGTACCACAATCGAGACTTGAGCCATCACAGTCGGAATGAATCAGCATGCCTTGATGATGCAGTTCGAAAAACATTTTCCCAACGCAGACGATATAAAAATTTATTATTTTAAAAATCAGTTTATCAGATTTTTCCCTCAAACTTCTACAAAACAATATCATGTGACCCCTCATTGGAACGAGCTCAGCGAGCTCGTTCCAATGAGGGGTCACATGATATAGTTTTGTTAAAATTTTTCAAATTATTTTTTCATTTGGGGAATTTGTATATTACGTGGGCGCATGCAGACGATTCCTTGGGTAAAGGGACTTGGGGCTACAGTTACAAAACTCAAGTCATCTTGAAAATTAAATTGTGGGTAAATAAATAATGACGATAAACCGATATTTTGTATTTACACCGGGATTCAATCGATATTGGATTGAATACCGGTATATATCGGTTTATCGATATACCGTGCAGCTCTGGTCGACCCTGCGACAGACAATTTTCCACTGTGAAACACACACGTACATGCTGTAAATGAAATGATAATTTCTCATAATATAATTAAATAAACATTGGTTTTTTTATAGTTTTTCCTGCATTCGTAATCTACATTATGATTTAATTTGAATACGATTTCCATACATTACAAACGCCTTGTGATGTTGAACCACATAGCATAGATGTGTTCAGACAAGAAGTGTAGTGAGGTGGAGGGAGGGGCGCAGTACTTTTCTCCCCATGACCTTGTTATTCCGTTGGAAACATTGTTGGCCTCCCGAATGCCAACATTTGGTCTGAATGCCGCTAGTAATTTGACAAAAAAGTTGACCTTTTGACGAAACCACAATTTTCATTACCGGTATGCAAAAATAGCCTTGCGTTTCATATACACTATGTATGAAAGTTCTCGTTAAAAGTAAAGGGCAATCGAGTAATCACATTCACGAAAATTCCTGTATTAGGTCCCACTAAGTAGATCTTCTGTTTCTCGGGCCATTTTTGGTAAAATTGCATGTGGGAGGGCATTTTTTTATTTTATTTTTTCATTTTTGTAATTATTTCTCAGCCATCAAAAGTTCATGTTCTTGGTTTGTTTCATTATTTTTGGCTTCACAATCTACAGAATGGCACGGGTGGTGGTGTATTTCGTCCCCTGAGTGCAAGAAGGCTTTGCAATGCTAAAGCATTGCAAAGCCTTGTTACACTCAAGGGGCAAATTTATTAATTTTATTATACCCCACGCAACGAAGTTGCAGGGGTATAATGTTTCTGACTGGTCCGTCCGTCAGTCCGTCAGTCAGTCCTACTTGTTTTCCGGACTTTTTTTCTACACGCTTCTAGATATTGAGCTGATTTTTGGTATGTGAGTCTAACATGGTGGCCTACAGATCAAGTTTGCATTTTTTTCCGCTCCACTGATTTTTACCGAAATTACGGCCCTTGGACTCTGAAAAATTCATCAAAATTACAGTTTTCCGGACTTTTTTTCTACACGCTTCCAGATATTGAGCTGATTTTTGGTATGTTAGTCTATCATGGTGGCCTACAGATCAAGTTTGCATTTTGTTCCGTTCCACTCATTTTCACCGAAATTACGGCCCTTGAATTTTGAAAAGTGCATCAAAATTGCAGTTTTCCGGACTTTTTTTCTACACGCTTTCAGATATTGAGCTGTTTTTGGGTATGTTAGTCTAACATGGTGGCCTACAGATCAAGTTTGCATTTTGTTCTGCTCCACTGATTTTTACCGAAATTACGGCCCTTGAACTTTGAAAAGTTCATCAAAATTACAGTTTTGCAGACTTTTTTCCTACACGCTTCCAGATATTGAGCTGATTTTTGGTATGTTAGTCTAACACGGTGGCCTACAGAACAAGTTTGCGTTTTGTTCCGCTCCACTGATTTTTACCGAAATTACGACCCTTGGACTCTGAAAAATGCATTAAAATTACAGTTTTCCGGACTTTTTTTCTACACGCTTCCAGATATTGAGCTGATGTTTGGTATGTTAGTCTGACATGGTGGCCTACCGATCAAGTTAGTTTGCATTTTGTTCCGCTCCACTGATTTTTACCGAAATTACGGCCCTTGAACTTTGAAAAGTTCATCAAAATTACAGTTTTCCGGACTTTTTTCCTACACGCTTCCAGATAGTGAGCTGATTTTTGATATGTTAGTCTAACATGGTGGCCTACAGAACAAGTTTGGGTTTTGTTCCTCTCCACTGATTTTTACCAAAATTACGGCCCCATAGACTTTGAAAAGTTCATCAAAATTACAGTTTTCCGTTCTCTGCTTGAATTCTTTCAATACCGTTGAAACTACAGAACACTGTTTTCTGCAGTATTCATAGAATCTATGTTTATTTTTTAAAAAAAAGTCAGAGCTTGAAATATCGGGGCGCGTGGGGTATGTGAGCGTGCTCACTAAGGTTCTATATTTAACCTGTGTAAAATGTCAGAGATAAACCATTTATTTTTTATTTTTCCAAGTTTGCATTAGTTATAGAAAGAGAACACACTGCAGCCCAAAGGACCATGCGGGAGGGACCAAGAAACAGATTTTTAACTTTCTAGGCCTTATTATTTAAATTAGTTTCGTTAAACGAAAGTAATTCTTTGAAATAATAATAGACACGAAGGTTTCGGACTTGTTTCATTTATTATTGTTTTAAAGAAGTATATTTAATTTATTTATTATTTATTTATTTATTAGGGTTTCGACAGCCAGAGTCACCTCGTTTTACGGGTGGAGGAAGCCGGAGTACCCGGAGAGAACTACCGAGCAACGCCGAGCAATTGTCAGGTTCCCCAACATACTAACACCACACAAGCAGGGTTAGCATTGGTTGAAGACAAGAGCACCATCGACGTGCAGTACGCCTAAGTACACAACGCCACCGTGCCCCCACGTGGGTAATGGTGGTGAAGTGTCTTGCCCAAGGACTCTACGCGGTTGCCGCAGGTGGGATTCGAACCGAGGACCTCTCGGCTTGCAGCCTGCACCTCAACCCACTGCGCCACCGCGCCTCCTAAATATTTAATTAGGTTTTATGTTCGAACCGAGGGTCACGGAACACTGTCGGTAAAGTTTAACTTGTGCTCCACCTTTTTGAAGAAAATGAGATCTCAGTTTCAGGCCTATGGGTGTTCACCTTGGAGTATTTTGTCCAACTTGTCAACTGGTGTGGAGTTTCCCTTTAAACCTGGTCAATATCTTTATCTCATCCAGAGATCTTAACCCTTCCTTCATCATACGTAAGGGCCATAATCGGTCTTCACTATTCACAAAAATGGCCAATCGATTTTTTTTTATTTTTGCCTTAAAATATTGCTTATGACCCTTACTGGAACGAACTCGTGGAGCTCCTTCCAATGCGGGATCATAAGCAAATGTTTTTTAGGAAACAAATAAGAAAAGTGGAATACAAGTACTGGATGGTGAGATTAACCCTTTGATACTTTTGTACGTGTTATTACGTACGAAATCTTTTGTTTAATTTAAGCCTTTGATACTTTTGTACGTGTTATTACGTATGAAATCTTTTGTTTAATTTAAGCCTTTGATACCTTTGTACGTGTTATTACGTACGAAATCTTTTGTTTAATTTAAGCCTTTGATATTTTTGTACGTGTTATTACGTACGAAATCTTTTGTTTAATTTAAGCCTTTGATACTTTTGTACGTGTTATTACGTACGAAATCTTTTGTTTAATTTAACCCTTTGATACTTTTGTACGTGTTATTACGTACGACATCTTTTGTTTAATTTAAGCCTTTGATGCTTTTGTACGTGTTATTATGTACGAAATCTTTTGTTTAATTTAAGCCTTTGATACTTTTGTACGTGTTATTACGAACGAAATCTTTTGTTTAATTTAAGCCTTTGATACTTTTGTACATGTTATTACGTACAAAATCTTTTGTTTAATTTAAGCCTTTGATACTTTTGTACATGTTATTACGTACAAAATCTTTTGTTTAATTTAACCCTTTGATACTTTTGTACGTGTTATTACGTACGAAATCTTTTGTTTAATTTAACCCTTTGATACTTTTGTACGTGTTATTACGTACGAAATCTTTTGTTTAATTTAAGCCTTTGATACTTTTGTACGTGTTATTACGTACGAAATCTTTTGTTTAATTTAACCCTTTGATACTTTTGTACGTGTTATTACGTACGAAATCTTTTGTTTAATTTAAGCCTTTGATACTTTTGTACGTGTTATTACGTACGAAATCTTTTGTTTAATTTAACCCTTTGATACTTTTGTACGTGTTATTACGTACGACATCTTTTGTTTAATTTAAGCCTTTGATACTTTTGTACGTGTTATTATGTACGAAATCTTTTGTTTAATTTAAACCTTTGATACTTTTGTACGTGTTATTACGAACGAAATCTTTTGTTTAATTTAAGCCTTTGATACTTTTGTACGTGTTATTCCGTACGAAATCTTTTGTTCAATTTAACCCTTTGATACTTTTGTACGTGTTGTTGCGTACGAAATCAAACAGCACATTTATACTTTGTGGTCATTTGTTTTGTTATTATTTTCGATGGTTTAAAGTTCTAACCTCAAATTCCTATTTTGTCCGGAATAGTGCTTAGTGATAACCGTTGAGCCAAATGTTATCGCAGCTCTCAATACTAATATAATCCTGCTGTCAAGACTTCTTCTTATCTGGTTGAGTGCTAGACGCCACTATCAGGGCTTTCATAAAATGAGGACACCAGAGCAAAAGCCAACACTCTCCTCCTTGCTTATATTTCATATTCAGTCAAACACAAATAATATTTTGTTTATATAAATGTGTTTTATTACAAATTATTGGAGAGTGCCTAGTAGGCACTCTCCAATAATTTGTAATAAAACAAGTTTTGAATAAGAAATTCAGACCACCAAAAATAATCTAACCCTGAATCAGATAATCACAAATGTGAAAAATATCTTGTTATTTGTACTTTCCGACGATTGACGTTGCATTTTGAAAACGTTGAAGAAACTGAATTCCCAGTGACGTTTGAACGTCAGGATAATTAAAGTCTCAAAGTGTTAAATCCTGTTTTGCGACCTTAGCGGGTGGAAGTGGACCATAAAACTGTTGTTCCGCCACAATGTTTGATGGATGTCACGTGTATTGACAGGTTACGTTGAGGTGTGACGTTCTAAACTGCAAAAAATGATACTTCTAGTTATTCAAGAATTTTTTGGGCGGGTGTCTTCTTCTGTGTCTATTATATACATCATTAATTACTCATTGTTCTGTCATTCTTGTCTTTCAAAAGATGGCAAGGTTTTTGTGTGGTTTTGCACGCCCTAACTGCATTAAATGTGGAAAGGCTATTTCTGTCAATTTATCCTAACTCCTCCACACCGGGTATTCGTATACTCGGAACTGGACAAAAAGAACGCGGAGCAGAGAAAATGGCGGGAGAGACAGGGATAACTGATATCATACCACAGCATATCTTATCAATACACAACTGATTCATAAGAACATTCGGGTAGATTGTTTCTTCTGAATATGTTTTTCTTAGCAGAAACAGTATGCTGTGGTAGAATATCAGCCATGACCAATGGCTATTAAATTGGTGAGATTATCATTTCCATTGTCACTTGACCGGTTTCTGATGAAATATGCAGAATAATCGCCTGTCACATGTTAAATTTAGCAATCCGAAGCAGTTTTGTTAGGAAATTGTCTTCCTAAATGTTCTGTAAAACAACTGTGAAAATGGTAACTTCAAGCAATCACCAGGTGTATATACAGTACGTGGAGAGTGTATTATCACTAAATCACCCGCAGAGTGGAGATTCCACCTGAGCAATAATTGCGAATTTGTTGCAAAGCCCAACCAGCACCAGCAATGTTTCAGCCAATGGATCTTCGGGTTAAACCCGGAGGTCCATTGGCTGAAACATTGCTTGCGTTTTTTGTCGAAATGAACAAAATTTGAAAGTTATAGCTTGGGTGATAACCCCACTCCGCGGGTGATTTACTTACAATCCACTCTCCACGTACTGTATAAGATACATTTTATGAACATGGGGTTTGAAAATATGGGCACTAAAACCCGTAGAGATAATTGAATTATTGACACTTGGAACACGGATATCGGACACTTGGAACAAGAACTATCATTAGCCCAAAACAGGGAGATAACTCATCGGGAATGTGCTACTGATCAAAGAAATCAGATTTAAAAAGACTTTTTCGATTTCTTAGCTACTGATGATCGGAGTTGTATCCATAGAAATCGGATATAAAAAGACTGTCTTTTTCCGATTTCTGTGGTTGTATTGGTACTTGCTCTACCGCATATGCTTCGTAGACATCGAGGAATTTAGGGTACCTGTACACGATTAGCAATAAACTGCCAGTTTCAAAAGAGAATACCCGAGAGAGTAAGCACCGATGCAATCCCGGACATCAATACTTACACACACGAGGAGTTAATGTGAAATTGCTCCATGTTCTCTGAATGACTTCCATATTAAATGAGAAATAACTTCAAGGTTCATTTCTTTCGCAGAAAATAACAATGAGTGATATACACGATACAGGCGAGACGCATCCATTCAATTGATGGTTCATTTTTGGCGACCACTTTTGTTACAGCTCACCACTTTTGTTACAACTCTTGCCCACTTTCCTTACAGCTCACCACTTTTGTTACAAAAACAACCACTTCTCTTACAAAGTGAGCTCACCACTTTTGTTACAACAGTTGCCCATTTTTATAACAAAAAAAACTCGCTCACCACTTTTGTTACAACAATCGCCCATTTTTGCTACGCTTTTTGTCGGTGTGAAAAATGAAGTAATCTGCAAGTTCTTGGACGTGACTTTCAGTCATGATTATCAAAAATTAAACCTGTTGCGTATGTCCGGTACCAGCATCATATACACATGTGTTCAGGAGTTCTAAAGTTGACTATTTTCGAAAATTCTAACTTTTAGGACAACGGAACTGCTGTTTCTTTCGTGAGCTTTCGGACACAGTCCTCTTGGATGAGGCGTCTTTTTACTTTATACAGTAATCTCCTGAATGTCTCGCCATTTCTCTTCTTTTTATTGATAGAATTGACGTGTGGGGAATAGTACCCGTGTGGGACGAAGCTCACAAAAGTCCGTTTGGGTAAGTTTCGGTGGGGATTCGGTCTAATGAAAGGTCAGTTGGGGTTGGTTTGGGTCGTTGTTGGGTTGTTTTGTGGTGATTCGATGTACTCCCGTTGAATCGAACACGCCGTCAGAACACGCCCCTGCCCAAGGCCATTGGGTTCCAAAGCATACCCATAAAAACCAAGATGGCGGTGCCCATAGTCAAAATGGCTGACGGAAGCGTGTGGAACCTTAGAAACACGTGCTGTGCATGCGCAGTTTACTACGTGGCAACATGGGAATGCCGTCACAAGATGGTCGCTCACGCGGTCTACCATGGCAACCTCATCCCACTCTTCCGGTCACGTGACTGATGACGTCAGATGAGAACCTGCATGAGAACATGCTAAAAAGGGCAAGAAATCAACATCACATACTACTAAGGACCAAGGCTCAAGGAGTTGGAATCTCCTATAATTGCACCGATAAGCACGTGCCATTCCCGATATACGCATGCGCACGATACATTACATATCACCACGACAATGACGTCGCAAGGTGGCCCGTTACTATATCACCCAATCATAAGCAAGAGTTTTGGCATTACTACTGAACATGCGCGACAATGATTTGGTTTGATAATCATTATTGGATTGTTGGTGTTTTGTGATACTTTAATAGCTGGGGTCATATTATGCCGAAGATAGTTTTACGTTTGGAGGAAGCCGGAGTACCCGGTGTGTACCGCCGAGCAGCGTCGAGTGACTGTCAACACTCTAACGTACTAATCCCACAGCAGCAGGGTTAGCATTGGTTGTAGGCATGTGTGCTATCAACGTGAGATACGCCTCAGCATATGATACAACCGTGCTCCCAAGCGGGCAATTAGGATTAAGTGCTTTGCCCAAGAACACAACGCAAGTTACCCCGGCCAGGCATCAAACTCACAACCTTCCGATCTTAAGACAAACGCTTTAATCACTGAGCAACCGCGCTATCGATAGTCGTGACTGAACGTCACGGGGCGCATTACTTGCAGATTACTTCATTTTTCACACTGACAAAAATTGTAACAATAATGTGCGGTTGTTGTAACAAAAGTGGTGAGCTCATTTTGTAACAAAAGTGGTTGATTTTGTAACAAAAGTGGTGAGCTGTAAAACAGTGGGCAAGTGTTGTAACAAAAGTGGTGAGCTGTAACAAAAGTGGTTGTTGTAACAAGTGGTTGCAACACTCATTTCTCGGAGTGTTATGAACTAAAGAAGTTCGTACTGAAATCCCCAAGAAAAACGAATAAGTGCGACACGTGTGCAGAAAATCAAATCACACGAGGGCACACCAAATAGGCAAACAGGATACCGACAGTAGACGACCATGGATTACCCCACCCACCCCACAATACTGCCTGGACTAACATTACATATTACCTATATCAGACACAGGATCATATAAAGTAAAAGGTGGATTAATAGTACCATGGGCTAACAAGGGGCCTACAGGGGGCCTACATGGGTATATAACGCTCACACTATACGAGCTCACTCCCGTACGAGGCCTACACACCCTTTTACCCGAATAACTTCATATCAGATTGTACAGTCCAAACAACAGCGGTCAACGTTTGTATGACTTCGTGTGCTCACAATGCCGCCACGACATCAATACCAACGTCAACCGTTCCGCGGGGAAACTTTCAAGAAAACCCAACTTCTTCATCAATATTCCATCGCATACCCATATTTATCATATGACTCGTTCGTTTTGTTCACTTTAAAACATTTGATATTTTGTTTTCATATTAATCAGTGATAAATAAAGCCTTCCGTCAATTTCATTGGTCAGTTTCAAAACTAGACAATTTGATTGGCTGAACAAAATAAAACTGGGCCACATTTTCATTATCTGCATAATTAGAGTTGGGGGCTTTCATTGGTCAATTTCAAAACTGGACAATTTGATTGGCTAGACAAAATACAACTGGGTGACATTTGCATAATTTCAGTAGGGGGAATTTACGTTATCTGTCCTATTTAGGGTGGGTTATATTGTATTTATCTTTTACCTGCAAGAAAAACGCCATTCATTCTTTTTTTTTATATTTTCACTTTTTGCTTCCAAAACATAGGTTATGACCCCTCATTGGAACGAGCTCGACGCTCGTTCCAGTGAGGGGTCATAACCTATGTTTTGGAAGCAAAAAATGAAAAATTTTAGTTATACGAGGATGTTTTTCCAAGTGCCGTCTGCAACTCAAGTTAGGTGATGGGTTAAAAAGTCATACTAAGTGGCTAATTTGTGCGTGTGTGTGTCATATGATAAATAAAATATGAAATGAGTGTGTTTCTCATATAATATTTATGACACTCGTCCGAATTTTCCGTTTCGGCTCGCCAAAACGGAAAATTCTTAAACTCGTTTCATAAATATTATATGAGAAAAACACTCATTCCATATCCTCTATATATATCACTATACATCCAATAGCGTACTATGTATACAGCACGGCGGATCTCGATTGTGGGGTGGGGGCGAAGCTTTGCACAGGAAAAAGTTGCTCCGGCAAAAGCTCCAGTTCCTATTGTAATACATCACTAGCTGCTCCCGCAAAGCTCCGAGGCACAAATCGTCCATTATATACTACTGACACTGCTTGACACTGCTGGAACAATCCTTTTCACTAAGTCGATCGATCGGATAAGTCGAGATAGAAAACACGATCGATCGAGATACTAAGTCGATCGATCGAGATACTAAGTCGATCGATCGAGATAAGTCAACCGATCGAGATAATACAAGAAAAATAAAATCATATGATGATCTTTCTCAGCCATCGTACAATTGTCTATACTTTTTTTTCGTGGTTTTGTACACAGTGTTCTATCATATCTCACTAGGTCTCTTCTTTGTAGTCACAATAGTAACGTCGGTACTTTCTGTGCTGAGCTTCCATTTCGCAGAGTGTGGTATATCTGGAATTAACAGTAAATACGAGTCGGTTGAGCTGCAAACTTAGTATGACAATATCACACATCTATACATGGTATTACATATATTTGTTGACTTTCCGATGACTTCATGATACTCGTGAAGATCACCATAGCAGGGAAGGTCCCAAAAACGAATTAACAACCACATTTACCCACAGGTAACGACAGAACACTTTCTTTAAAACTCCGTGTTCTTTGTGTCCGTAACACTTGTCAACTTCGAGTTCCATTATACCAGTATTCGTGGGGTTTAGTGCCCATTATTTCAAACCCCGCGCTTACAAAATGTATATTATATATAAATCTGTTGATTGTCTGGAGCTACCACTTTCACAGTTGTTTTACTGGACATTTGGGAAGACAATTGGCTGATAAAACTACTGTAGATTGCTAACTTTAACCCTTTACCTAACGTAATGGCCAAAACCGACCAGCGCTATTCTCAAAAATCGCCAATTAATTTTCACTATTTTTTTCATTTTTTGTCTCAAAAATATAGGTTATGACCCCTCGTTGGAACGAGCTCGTCGAGCTCGTTCCAACGAGGGGTCATAACCTATGTTTTTGAGACAAAAAATGAAAAAAATTAGTTATTCAAGAATTATTTTTGCAAGTGTCGTCTGCTTTTCATGTTAGGTAAAGGGTTAACGTGCGACTGGCGATTATTTTGTATATTTCATCAGACATTCGTCACGTGACAAAGGAAATGATAACCTCCTCGAATTAAATAGCAGTTGTTCATCGTTGAAATTCTCTCACAGCAGACCTTAACCAATACACAACTGAGCTATAAAAACATTCCGGTAGATTGTTTCTTCTGAATATGTTATTCTTAACAGAAAGTGTACTCACCCCTGTCTCTCCCGCCACTTTCTCTGCTCCGCGTTCTTTTTGTCGCTCCGGTTCCGAGTATCCGAATACCCGGTGTGCTCCTCGTTGCCTCGTATGGATTAAGTCGATTTGAAATGCCTCAGTCGATGTTTTTGGGAAAGATGACAGCACAATACAAAGTTATTGTGTTGTGTACTGCCGATTTTGTCGTGTATGGCTCTAAGAGCCATGCGAAAATCTGTTACTCAAGTCTAACGTCAAACCCATCAGATCCTTTTCTGTGTATTTCAGTTCCTATAGACATAGTTAGTGGCTAGGGTAAGATTCCTCAATAGGGATTACGTGATCATTATTCTCTTGGAGCGGTTAGTGCTTCTAGATAAAACTGATGTTTCTGCTACTGGCTTCCAGCGCAGCTACAATTACATGTCGTCCCCTTAGTTCCAATGTGTTCTATGTGCCAGTAGGCACTCCAGTAGGCTGCCAGTAGGCACATAGAACACATTGGAACTCAGTGGACGATGTGTTAAAATCGTCACCCACAGTCAACTGGCATTGTTTGCCTTGCAATCGCTACTGTTCAGAGGCATATCCAATCACTGTACAACTAGCGCCTAACACGACTGGTCACTTTATCTCGGTTTGTATCGTTATCATTCCTGGAGTCGGCTTCTTCCAGAGCTGAATATTGACAACAATGGCAGAAAAAATTGAGAGGACGATTTGCCGGAAACATGGAGGAATTTTTCTACCAAACGAGATCCTGTGAAGATTCTAAAAATGGGTACTGGTTCGTTTCTTCTATAGTACCTCTGTTTATCAATCTGCCTGTTACATCAAACGGCCTATGACCCTTATAAATGGATCAATTTTATTTATTTTACAGGTGGGACATATCACATACCAGAGAATAATCGTTGTACAATACAACGAAATGTATCTTACAAACATGGATGAAATTTATAAAGTAAAATGTGTGCAGAGTCCGGACAACTCATTCAATGGAACAGCCGAGTTTATTTCATATTTGGGCTTGTCTGTAAGGTTAGTATTTTACTAAGGTTATAAGCTATAGCCACATTGTCAAATTGCTCTCGTGGACTCGCCCCGATATATTTATATTTATTTATTTATTGGTGTTTAAGGTCACATACTTATGCACAATGGCTAATCATGACCGTGACAGTTTTAGGGGTGGAGGAAGCCGGAGTACCCGGAGAGAACCACCGAGCAACGACGAGCAGCTGCCAGCTCCCCAACATCGTGCGCAACTCCGCACTGCAGCACAGGCAGGGTTAGATTGGTTGAAGACATGCGCACCATCGACGTGCAGTACGCTTTAGTACGCGGCGTCATCGTGCCCCCATGTGGACAATCGGGGTTAAGTGCCTTGCCCAAGGACACAACGCGGGAGTCCGAATCGATCGCTCAGATGGTCAACGGGCTTGACGTTGCTTAACTTTGGTGATCAGACGAGAACCGGTTACCGCAACTCCACCGCGCCCCACTCTCCCCACTCGCCCCGATAAACACATGATATTGATAGTTACCCCGTGTCTGTGCACGGGGGTGACGATTTATGTATTGACAACCAATACTGTCAATGTTTACACATACTCTGGTAGGGAAGCATGGTATCAACTAAAATCAATTTAATGTATTATAATACAGTACGTGGAGAGTGGATTGAAACTAAATCACCCGCGGAGTGGAGATATCACCCAAGCTATAATTTTCAAATTTTGTACATATCGACAAAAAACACAAGCAATGTTTCAGCCAATGGACCTCCGGGTTTAACCCGGAGGTCCATTGGCTGAAACTTTGCTTGTGCTGGTTATGCTTTGCCACAAATTTGCAATTATTGCTTGGGTGGAATCTCCACTCTGCGGGTGATTTAGTGATAATACACTCTCCACGTACTTTAAATTGACATGGAACAAGCTTAGAACAGTCTGAAGTTTTAATCACTCGTCTCCTTTCTTTGCGTCTGCGAAATACACTCTTTGAGTCATGGCATACTCCTACTATGATTACACACAGGCGAACTTTTCACAGTACCACGATATTTACTTCCGCGTCGTGACGTCATCACACGATATGAAACCCCGGAACGAGACAAATACACGATACGGAATATTTGCGTGTAGGTGAGCGTAAATATCGAGGGTTCGGACGTTTTCCACACAATACGTTTATCTCTTGTCCAATCTATTTTTGTTTTCATTACAGTCAATAGATAGACAGACAGCTTTATTATCCCTATCATCTGACAATCACAGATAGCTCCCCAAACTGTCGCTGTGGTTTGCCTATCGATACAGGCTCTCAGAGGAAAACGAGAATCTCAGCTTTTCAAAATCCATTTATTTTAATCTTATTTTTTACAAGGATTGGCGAACAAGTTAGGCAACTCATATTAACGCCTCTCCTTCGCCCAATGGCCCAATGGCCCAATGGCGCAGGGGTGTGGGATGACCTTCATAGCGTCAACTTCGTGGCCTCGCTCTTCTCGAATACTATGAAGGGTTCTTTAGCATGATCGGATTGTTTCTCTCTCCGCACAGAGGACAGCCATTTTACGTCCCCACCCGATGGGACGGTGCGCTGTGACAGCATCAACCCCGTAATTGATGCTGACAGAGAGTGTTCGGACAACTCGAGAACTTTCCCCGACCAGGGATCGATCCCAGGACCAGGGACGAGGCTAGGGGTTTCCGATGGGGGGGGGGGGGGGGGGGGGTAGGTTAGTGAAGTTCCAACTAGGGGAGGGACCGGGAGGGGGAAACCCCCTCGCGGTCCCTCTCCCTAGTTGGAAATTCACTGCCGAGAAACATTTTGAAAATGAAGCCCTGAAAGGGGGCATAACATTGATTCTAGTAACTGAAATGCCAACACATTTATAATAGAATTATCAGGTTATTATTATTAGGTATTTTTCTGGGAAGTGAATATTGCTAAACAAATGCTCAAGCTCAGGACTTTGAACAATTCACACTGTCCTAACATTAAATCAGATGTTATGCAGGAATGATAAATTTTCATCATTTTGTAACTGTGAATGATGGAATTAACTCACGAGTACGATTTTACATGATGTGATTTTCTTGAAGTGCATTTCGAGGATTTATTTTTATTACGATAAGTAAACGTAAGTAGTATGTCTCGCACGTATGGGGCAATATTTGGATGATCTCATGTATGTGTCATGTCACGTGACCCAGCGGCGCCATGTTGTGTTGTCATGGTAACCCGCGCGAGCGTCCATCTTGTGACGTCATCTCCATAGTGATACGTGGTATTAGTGCGTATCCGAGCGCGTGTTGTTAAGGTGATACGTGATTCCGCCGTCCATTTTGTATACTGGAGGCCGCCATCTTGGTTTCTATCATAGCACGTGGTTGCTATGTTAGCCAAAGGCCTTCAACAAGACAGGGGTATGTTCATAGGGTGTGTTCGATTGAATCGGAGTAGATATAATTACCACAAACAACCCGACAATCCCTTCAAATCACCACAATCCACCGACAAGTTTTACTATTTCGAATTCATTCAGAATTCTCTGCTTCTATCTATCTATGCAATAATTTTCGTCTATCTGACCATGTTCCTTTCTCCTGGCGTATAATCCAGTAGAGTAGAAGAGCCTATCAACTGGAACAGCTTTCCTTATTATTACTATATTTAGCTGTTCAGGCCTGTTCTTGTTACTACTGACCCTATTACGAGTACTCTTCTTGTTTCATTTATCTAGATCATTTATATAAATTATAACTAACAAATCAGATTGCATGATTTCCCATAACCTGTACTTAACCGTACAGAGTTATCTCCCCTTATTACAACGAAGCCGTATCCGATTCTCATCACCTCTATATCCAATGGCCATATCCCATGGAATCCCATTTTTGGAAAACACCTGTGGCTGTGGAACCCCTTTTTTGTCATATGTGCTTATGTGAAAAAGCACAATGTGACACAATGTGTCCTAGCACATAGGCACATGCTAGATGTGCCGATATATGCTTATGTTAAAAGGCACAATGTGACACAATGTGCCCTAGCACATAGGCACATATGGGTATTTGAGGATACCTATGGCCTGATATTGTATTATTTGAGGATACCTATCGAGGATACCTACCCAAAGTGTTTAGTGCCAAGTAGAAGTTTTGCTCGGTTGCAAATGATTTTTCAGCGCCAAAAGAACGATTTTAGTTCCAAATTTATTTATTTATTTATTGGTGTTTAAGGTCACATACTTATGCACAATGGCTAATCATGACCGTGACAGTTTTACGGGTGGAGGAAGCCGGAGAACCCGGAGAGAACCACCAAGCAACGACGAGCAGCTGCCAGCTCCCCAACATCGTAACTCGGCACTGCAGCACAGGCAGGGTTAGATTGGTTGAAGACAAGCGCACCATTGGCGTGCAGTACGCATTAGTACACGGCGTCATCGTGCCCCCATGTGGACAATCGGAGTTAAGTGCCTTGCCCAAGGACACAACGCGGGAGTCCGATTCGGTCGATCAGACGGTCACCCATCTGAATACTAAACGGGCTCGACGTTGCTTAACTTCGGTGATCTGACGAGAACCGGTTACCGCAACGCCACCGCGCCCCATGTGAGGTTACAGTGATAGTAGTAGGAGATGTGATAAACGACTCTCATTGTGACGCCATAGTCACGTGACCCAGTTACGTAATGTTCGATTGCCATGGTAGCCCGCTTGAACGGCCATCTTGTGACGCCATCCGCAGAGTGAAACGTTGTTATAGTGCGCTTGGCGCGTTGGAAGCGTAACACGTCTTTTGTCGTCCATTTTGTATACAGGAGGTCGCAATCTTGGTTTCTATGGTGGCATGTGATTGCTATGAACCCGGAATGCTTCTCACAGAACGGCAGACACGTTCTAAGGGTGCGTTCGATTAGCCTGTAGTGAAACTTGCAATCTGAATATGAAATTCAAATGTCGAAGAGTTTCTTTAGTACGCCGGCAGTTCGTGTGGATTTGTTTTCACATAACCCTTATGATAACAAATTTAACGTTCTCATCGAATTTTGTGCTCTATCTTCGTTGGAAATCGGAGTATGACCCAGACTGTGCACAACTGAGGCAATTCTGATTTTCGATTGCACAAAATAAGACGTACAAACGATTGATACGTTGCGCAAATGTATTATGATGGAGCCATTTTTTATGAAGAAACTTTTGAATTTCTGTTAGTATAAACAAACATCCTGAGGCTTTTGTGTTGGAAAATACAATATATTCGGACAGAATGTCGAGGGAGTTAAAAACCCATCATATTTAACGCTTGTGTCTCCATATAGTCACACACTGTCCCTTTTATATTGATCTGAAAAGGTTGTCCCAAGTGTGTTGTTCCTTGAGTACTGTTAGGATACATTTATCTTGACAGTGTTTTACGTCATTGTTGGTCGCCTGTGGAGGCAGCCAGTAATAATTTAGAAACACTGTCAAGTCATCTGCAGCTGTATATATGTATACATGTTAGTTATTAACATTAATAATCTGAGAACTTAAGGGTTTGACCTCGCTAAGCGGATTCATGCCGTCAGAGATTGCGGAATTGTGAGGTTAACCCGACAAAACTGAAATAACACCTCACAGTTCATGGAACTTTTGAGCGCTGGACGTTTGACAAGATCGGGTTTTCTTTGTGCATGGACATTACTTATCACTTTTTTTTTTGAAAAGGCAGAACAGAACGACTACATACATTAAAAACCAGTATGTTCCAGTATCAATGACGGTGCATGATACCAGCGGAGCCATCAGGATGCATCCAATCTATGTAGGAGAAATCGTCGAGATACGCCTAAACCTTTTGGACTTAATAAGTATGTTAAAATTTTGTTTTTTATCACAACAAATCAGCGACATAGGAATCGTGACACCCCTTCCCCCCCCCCCCATACCCCAAAGTTTTCCACAAATAGTTGGGAGAGAGAGGGGGAAGAGAGGAGAGGGAGACAGAGGGACAGATGGGAAGAGGGAGACAGAGAGGAGAGACAGAAGACAGACAGATAGGCACAGACTGGCAGACACAGACAGACCGACCGACAGACAGACAGATATTAGACCAACATTATCTTTACCAACCCGTCATTATAATCTTATCGGGGATAAGTAAACTCTTTACTCTTAACGCGTTGAACCCCAGCGGCCGCTTTTCCGTCCAGGAGCATGATACGTCATAACGTCATTATATAGGATGGCTGTTCATTAAATATTGTGGGATAGACCAATCAGTATTTTCAACGTGCAGCCGCAGGCTGCACGTTGAAAATACTGTCTGGTCTACCCCAAATAATGAATATGGTCTCTTCTAATTGCTGCCATTGAACTGGCATGGAATATACCACCAGAGTTTAAAGGGTTAAGCTGTGTTCGAAGATTCGTTTCTTTAATTTGTCTCTACTGCGGCCATTAATGTTGAGAACAATGCACATTTTTGGATTCATATTAAACAAATGTCCCCATCGGGCCGAAACCTTGTTTAATATGTAGCCAAAAATTAGTTTTTTTCTCAGTGTTGAAATGCGTAAGTCCCAAACATAGTTTTGTGCTTTATAATCCTACTACGTCTCGTAAGGGACAACATTTGGTCATTTCTGGTATATAATAATAGCGTGTGGGTGTCCCTGAATGACCATGCCCCCCCCCCCTCCCCACCCCAACTCCTAATGTAGCATTTTTAGGGTAAAAATAATAAAAAAATATAGTTAATGAAACTTGTAGTTGTAAGAGCTGCTAAGCTGCTTGTGTTGCAGTTTTTAACCATGTTTGTTCATACTGATTCAGCATCGTTGATGGTTGAACAAGAGATTATCAATTTTATTTCAGTATTGTCACAGCATTACTGACGTTTATTATTATCATTTATTACTTTCCAAAGTGTGATTTACTGGGATTTCCCGGTTTGATTTTTAACGATAACTTCCCAAGTGAATTATGCAATCAACAATTGGGCCATGTATCCATACGCGCAAACCAAGACGCTTTGCCGTGGGTGTAATGGGTACTTCATTGTTTTTTTGTTTTTTTTTTTAACCCTTTACCTCACATGAAAAGCCGACGACACATGCAAAAAAAAATTCTTGAATAACTATTATTTTCATTTTTGGTCTCAAAAACAGAGGTTATTACCCCTCATTGGAACGAGCTCGTTCCAATGAGGGGTCATAACCTATGTTTTAGAGACAAAAAATGAAAAAATAATGAAAATTAATTGGCGATTTTTGAGAATAGCGCTGGCCGGTTTTGGCGGTTACGTTAGGTAAAGGGTTAAATAATATAATTATCGTTAATAATGAAAAGTAATAAACAGAGTAATCGCTTGACTGGACTGGTTACATGAAATAATTCATTCCAGGCGAGGGACTATATTGTAAACCCTCGTGCGCATTCGCGCACTCGTATCTGTACAACGTCCCTCACCTCTCCTGAATTATTTCACGTAACCTCCAGTCATGCGATTACCCTCTATTAAATGCATAATACACACGTTGTAAACTTTCATCGTCATTTGAAATATTTCGTAATTGTGCCGTGCTTGAATTATCTCTTTTCATCTACGCAGTGTCACTGTTAAGGAAATTTTGTACGCTTCGGGGTGCAAATTCTGCTAAAAATCCTTTATACCACACTTGTGGATTTGATCGTTTCTACAATCTTCGGTAATTCGAAATCAATTAATATTCACCCGCAACAAACATTCTTTACTTGTAAAAGGTCGTTTATATTCCGAATTGATTATGAACGATTTTGTTTGTTATTCAATACAACATCGCCTTTTTGGTATAGTTTTCACTTCAAGGACGTATGACATAGAGACCGATTTCTGTATTTGTAATGTACGGCCGACTAATGCGACCAATCGCTCTTACGTTGGTCGTTTTGATCGTGTTTGGTCATAATCCTTCCTTTTCATTGGTCATTTTTTTTACCATTCATCTCATAGTATATATAGAGGATCTCAAACGAGTGATGTTCAGATATAAGATTTTTTGAAACGAGTTTGATGAATTTGATTCACAACGCGCCTTTAGGCGAATTGTGAATCGAATTCATCAAAGGAGTTTCAAAAAATCTTATATCCAAACATCACGAGTTGAAGATTCTGTATATCACATAACTTTTCGAGTGTATTTTACACTTTTTATTTGGGGAGCGCAGTGGCTCAGTAGATAGAGGTGCAGGTTGCAAGCCGAGAGGTCCTCGGTTCGAATCCCACCTGCGGCAACCGCGTTGTGTCCTTGGGCAAGACACTTCATCTCCATTGCCCGCGTGGCGTTGTGTACTAAAGCATACTGCACGTCGATAGTGCACTTGTCTTCAACCAATGATAACCCTGCTTGTGTGGAGTTAGTATGTTGGGGAGCTGACAGTTGCTCGCCGTTGCTCGGTGGTTCTCTCCGGGTACTCCGGCTTCCTCCACCCGTAAAACTGTCACGGTCATGATTAGCCGTTGTGCATAAATATGTGACCTTAAACAATAAACACCAATCAATAAATAAATAAATACACTTTTTATCTAATTCATTGTCCCTAAATTCTCCCAAAACAACCGACAATCAGTCCGTTGGCTCAGACGCGTCACACCATGACGTCATGAATGCGCTTTACTTGCACCTGTTGTCGTAATTGAAGTCATGTGAACTACGAACAAGAATATGCGCGCCGATTAGACACTAGGTGATAATCAGGAAATAAGATATGGGTTGTTACGTCGAAATTAACGACGGTTCATGTGATGTAAAGCGCCGTTGGTCGTTGGTCGGGATGTTGAAAACCAAAAAACAATGGACCTTAACACGTTGCTCGGTGGTTCTCTCCGGGTACTCTGGCTTCCTCCACCCGTAAACCTGTCACCGACACGATATGACCCTGGTTGTTAAAGTGTCGTTAAACACCAATAAATAAATAAATAAATAAATAAATAAATAGCTTGGGTTGAATTTAGTGCATCAGAGAGAATTTTCCCAAAATATTGTCTGCACATTTTCTACATTTCGAACCCACCCCTACTAACGTGTGACATTTTCCCAGATTAAGCCCAATGTCCTCACATATAAAGCCTCCTTATGTTGTATTTATGTTAAGAGTGTGATGTACAACATCATCTTTAAGATTTGAAACATAAATGATGGTATATATTAGCTGATATATTGATATATTTTTAAAAAATTAAAAAAACTGCACAAGTTGGAAATGCACATTTTTGGCGCACTCAAGAGACCCACCCACCCCCACGTCACGTCTTGCAAATTTTTGGTGCCCCCCCCCCCCTGTCCAAATGAGGAATTCTGGTCCAAAAGTATTATTTGCTGTTTCTCAGTCATCAAGGAAACATACTGTCGTTTTTTCGACCATGAGTAAGATTGTTAGGAACCAAGTTGACGGAAAAAGGCATTGATTGTCGTAGGCAGGCTGCTGGAGCACCAGTTTAATTCTGTTCGGAACTCGACGCTGTTATGGGCTGTTTGTTTACCAACTTTTCGTGGAGTTTGCCCGCAGAAGACAGTTGCTACAATGTTATGTCCTTTGGACTCACAAAGATACTCAGATAATATTTCGGGATCCAGTTAAAGATATTCCTTTCAGTAAAAGTTAGCTCCGCCAACATGTATGGTATATGGAGATTTAATTCCTGGAAGTCTATTTTTCAACACCAAGCCGCAGGCGAAGTGTTTAAATGAGACATCCAGGTATTAAATCTCCATATACCATACATGCTGCCGGAGATAACGTTTTTGTCCCGTTTGAAACACAATACAAACATAGTGGAAATAAATTTGTGAACGCATTTCTCACGCTTCGCAATCACTTGGGCCAAATTCGTGAATAGTGTTTGTTTTTATAAACGCAGAAGACAACAGATAGAGTTACATCTCTTGGGTCGTTAAGGAAACGAGTGAACAGTATTTTGTTGACATATCGTCCCCTGAGTTCCAGTGTGTTCTATGTACCAACTGGCACATAGAACACATTGGAACTCAGGGGACGATATTTGCTCTTATTTTATTTTTCTCAAGTTGTTTCATTTCATTACTCGACTATTTGATTTATGACGGCAAAATATGATCGCATTGTCGGAAATCAGACAATATTTGTGACTATTTTCAGGTGTTTGGGTTCGATTTTTATATATCGAGGCGAATGAATGCGAAAAGCTTTCAATTATAACCATATTTCCCCGATATATACCCTGGATGTTGCACGTTCTCATATACCTTGGATGGTGGGTGCATCCTTTGCCATGGCTATTTGTCCAAGGCATTCTGTCCAATCAAAAGACAGAATTTATCGGGATATGGGGACAATATTTATGTAATTCGCCGTGTAAACAAAAATATATTAATACAATTAATGGAGCCACGCAGCGTAATCATAGAACCACAGCCATTGCGGGTCTTCATTAGTATTTAGTTGACAAACTTGTCTAACAGTATTGCAATGTCATTAAAAATTCGGTCAAATAAATTCTCGATTGAGAGACATGTCACTTGATGACTGAAAGAAATACACAGAAAGACACCCGTGTGTGTGGATGGATTAATCGATATGGCAGGAGTGCCAGCGCGGAAGGATAGAAGGAGAGGCCACACGCGTGTCGTTCTGTGTTTATTACACGCCTTCACGTCTATAAAAACAGTTATCAGAAGAACACTCAGCAATTCATGTGACAACATTTGTATCTACAAAAAGAACAAATTTTATCTCCAACCAAATTTGCGAGGGGAACCCGTGTTCCTGTTTCCTTCCCAGAGTTCCAATGTGTTCTATGTTCCTACTGGCACATAGAACACATTGGAACTCAGGAGACGATTTTCAGCTATCTTTAGCGATTCAAATTGTAATTGCAGTGCACGATGTGTAGAAAAGTCCTGTGAAATTTCGCTTCTTTATAAAAATAGACCGTCAACGATTTCCGTTCCGCACATATGTGCGGAACAGATTTTTATTTTCCGCATGGTTTAGTTTTGCTGCAGATGGGGATTTCATAGAACAGGCGTGTAATAAAATGAATGTTTGTGGTGCATTTAGATTCAATAGTTCGGAATATTTCAATTGGTTGGAAAAGCGAACTGCAGGTTCGCCCTTCCGACCAACTATAATATACCAGACTATTGAATATTAATGTAAATTCGCTTTCCGACCAACTATAATATACCAGACTATTGAATATAAAGGTAAATTCGCTTTCCGACTAACTATAATATACCAGACTATTGAATATAAATGTAAATTCGCTTTCCGACTAACTATAATATTCCAGACTATTGAATATAAATGTAAATTCGCTTTCGGACTAACTATAATATTCCAGACTATTGAATATAAATGTAAATTCGCTTTCCGACTAACTATAATATACCAGACTATTGAATATAAATGTAAATTCGCTTTCCGACTAACTATAATATTCCAGACTATTGAATATAAATGTAAATTCGCTTTCCGAAAAAAGTGATGACGCGCCTCCAAAGACCATCATCAATGAATCCACAGTATCAAACTGTATGGGAGCGCGGTGGCTCAGTGGTAGACTGTTGGACTTTGATGCTAGAGGTCCAGAGTTCGATCCCCGTCCGGGAGGACCGGCGTTGTGTCCTTGGGCAAGGCACTTTATCCCGACTGCCTACATGGGGGCGCGATGACGCCGTGTACTAAGGTGTACTGAACGCCGATGGTGCACATGTCTTCAACCGCTGTAGCCCTGCTTGAGCCGAGTTTGAACAATTAGAATGTTGAGGAGCTGACAGTTGCTCGTCGATGTTCGGTGGTTCTCTCTGGGTACTCCGGCTTCCTCCTCCCGTAAAACTGTCACGGTCACGATTAGCCATTGTGCATAAATATGTGACCTTAAACACCAATAAATAAATAAATAAATAAATAAATAAATATCAACCTGTATCACAAAACACTCACAGTGGTGTATTCACACCTTAAATGTGCATAATTAAAGACGTTTGATAGTGATTATACAAACGGTCATCGTCCATTTTTTCCCATTTCTGTTTTAACTATGGCAGATTATCTATGAACAGTAAAGTTTCGGGCCTGAAGCTAGGATCTCAAAATCTTTCCACATGGTGTGGGGGTGGGGGTGGGGGAGTTACAATTCCCCGACAGAGCTCCCAGGTCGTTAACCATCTGTACGTACAGTAAGTGGAGAGTGGATTGTAATAAAATCACCCATGGAGTGGAGTTACCACCCAAAGTATCACTTTCAAATTTTGTAGATATGGACAGCCCCCCCCCCCCCCCCCCTTCCTCAGAAACACAAGCAATGTTTCAGCCAATGGACCTCCGGGTTTGACCGGAGGTCCATTGGCTGGAACTTTGCTTGTCCTTGTGAAGTTTCGTAACAAATTTTCAATTATTGCTTGGGTGAAATCTCCACTCTGTGGGTGATTTAGTGATAATACACTCTCTACGTACTGTATTAGGAACCTAACTCAATGTACGATGAACAATAAGGAAATAAATACAATTTACAAAGTAAAGAGGTTTATGCTTCTTCCAGTGGGTTTTTGATAAATTAGTTCATGCTAAAGTGATTAAATTTCATATCTGGTGTTTCCTGGTAAAATGATTAAATTTCACCACTGGTAAGCCTGCAGCAGAGAAAGTCAGGACGAAATAAGATCCGTAAATATTTTTGACCAATCAGACGATTGGTCAGTCAGAAGAATTCCGAAGATAGCGTCTTTCAGGGAGAACCAACAATAAATGTTTGTTTCAACGAAAGTAATTCTTTAACTTATTATAATAATAGATGAATTGTTTTGATGTTGGAAAATACTCGATTGTCATAAACTTCTAACGAACGCTTTCATACAAACAGGGACGAAGCTAGAGGTTTCCGATTGGGGGTGTGGAGTAGTGAATTTTCAACCCCTCCCGGTCCATCCTCCTAGTTGGAAATTCACTACCGAAAAAACTTTTGAAAATGAATCCATGAAAGGGGGCATAAAATTGATTCTAGTAACTGAAATGGCAACACATTTATGATAGAATTATAAAGTTATTATTATTTGGCATTCTTCTGGGAATTGAATATGTGCTAAACAAATGCTCAAGCTGAGAGCAATTCGCACTGTCCTAACATTAAATCAGATCTTATGTAGGAATGATCAATTTTCGATGTTTCTTTTTGTAACTGTGAATGATGGAATTAACTCAGGACAACGATTTTACATGATGTGATTTTCTTTAAGTGCATTTCGAGGATTTTTTTTATTACGATAAGTAAACGTACTATAGAAATCTCGTACCGATTGACATCATGCATACTTATGAAGCTCGATATTGCGTACACTGTAGTTCTAAAGAGTAACAGTTGAAATTTTTGCCGATTTGAAACCGAGTTGGGATTTTGGAAGTAAAGGAGACATCAACATCTCCAAAGCTCTAAAATCCAGATAGATGGAATTTCCAACTACTCATGACTTGCACTCTGAATTTCCAACTATAGGAAATTTTGGCCAGGATTTGGGGGTGACACCCCCCCCCCCTCCCGCCACCACCACCTATCGCCACGTCCCTGCATACAAAAGATATTTGAAACATGAGGATGGTTTTCTATTTGTTCACAATAAAAACTGAGGTTTCACCAAATGGTCGACTTCTTTTTAAATTAGCGTATTTCTAAGAAAATGTCGGCATTCGAGCAACCAACAATTTTTCACACAAACCAGGGGGGGGGGTCGGCAAATTTTTTCCAACCCCAAGGCGGGGGTGGGTGGGTACCCTGTGAAGGGCCGAAACGCGTTTTTTCCACATGGCAATATTTTTTTCCTGGCATAACTTTTCTTACAAATCAAGCCTGCATACTCATTAGAATGATACTTTGAGCTATTAAAACAATCAATGAACCCCTCTAGACCTATATTCCTACCAGGAGCAGTCATCGTTTTGTGTCCGCTCTGTACGTGAACAGTGGTTGCTCTGCTGCTAAGGTTGTCACATTGACAAAGTCATAAAAAATCCTATAAGCATAAATCATAGAATTGTCAATACATCACCATTCGTCTCCTGAGTGCACCTGAAGGTATAAATGTCCCGAGAGTAGCCTGCTGCTGACTGCATACTCATGTAATTACGAGTATTGTTGTTCCCCACTTAAAGATTTCCTCTAGACACTCCATTTGTTTCGCATTCAGCTGAGACTGGAAACAAAGAGTCACAGTTGACAAATGAAAACTAACAATACACATTTATTTCACTTCACTAACAATAGCCCAAAAAATGTGTAATTATTGAGAAAACCGGTACTTTCATACAGAAGGCCCTTCTGTTCGTGAGGACTGTGAAAATGGTGTTTATTCGTTCTGAGAAAATGGGTATGCTTTACTGGTGGGAATACTGTGGGATAGGCTTCTGTTACTTGAGGTTTATAAAAATGCATCTGATAATAATTAGAGAATCCCCAAATGACTTAATAGCAAAAGGGGGCAATTAGTGTTTTTTTAATTTATTATCAGTCATAAAAATAGTCAAATTTCATGATAGGAGCAGCCACCCCGATTTTGGACGAAGCTGCCTATTACTTAATTGTAAAAAATTACATTTGGCACTGGGGTGGCGCTCCTTCCCACATATCCTTTTTCATAGAGTGCTTAATACGTTTCTCCAAACTTATTCAGAGCAACTTGGGTGCACGGTGATGCTGTGTGCTGAAACGTACTGGGCGTCGAAATGCACCTGTTCTCAACCTCTCCTACCCGCTGGAAATAATGACGTTCGGGAGCTGGCGAATGCCCGTCACTGCTCAGTGGTTCCACATTTGGGTATTCAGAAATAAATCGATAAATAAATATATACTCCAAAGCATGGCGAACATGAAACAAAACACAAAAAATGAAGCAAATAATTTTGCAATTTGGGTACCATGACTGCATAAAGAAGAGGCCCAAATGGAAAGGCCAAAATGCGTAGACCATTGTAGCCAAGAGCAAAGTCCAATGCATTCAATGCCATGCTGATCTACTTTGCTTATAATTTATGACAAATAGCAATATATCTTCCCCAATGGTGTTTTAAATGTAAGAACTAACGCACTGACAACGTTCGCCGAGGACCTTGTGACGTTTAAGGTGTTATAAATTAGTTTAAAAACCTCGTGACAATCTTTACGTGAATTAAACCCGCTCATCCTTCGGACTCGCGACTTTAATTCACGGAATGATTGACATTCGGTTTATAACCTACATTTAAGGTTTTGTTTACAACTGGACATTTTGTTACTTTAATAGGACAGAAGATCATTTCATGGAAAACGACTCTATACAGAGAGTAGAAGATGTAAATGACACTGTAGCAGGCTAGGTATAATTGCACATCCCTGTATTACAGAAATCAAGTACACCAGGCTCTACAAGTCTTGTTGAGATAGGTGTATACTTCACTTTTGGGCTGTTTTGAGTCTTTATTTTGGAAATGAATAACACTTAATCAATACATAGCACTAATGTATATATGTCATTTTAAGCACTAACTGAACTAGCAGTGTGTATAAAGCTGTGTTTCCAGTCAGGTTCGCTCAGTATGCCTTTTTGATGATTTTTGGGGGTGGGTCCCTTGGCGGAAAATGGAAAAAAAATTTTTTCCTTCAAAAAAGGGGTGGGTGGGTGGCTGAGGGGTGGAAAAAAAATTTTTCAGCCTTGGGTCCGGCAATTTTTTTCCGACCCCCCCCCCTGCACAAACAACAAAAAATACCGACAGACATGGGTTATGATTGAGGGTGGGGGAGGAGGTGCCACGGCACCCACACTGCCTTTGGGCCTGTAGATTTCAATGAGGAGTCTGCAGGATTCATTATAATTCACCCACAGCGTGAAATGCGTGAGATAGAAGAGAAACCTACTTCAGGCTATCACGCAAGAGAGATGAATGGGAAAAATTGGATATACAAACGCCTGACTAGGGTTTGCGATCACTCATATCGAATGCCTTTTACTGTTACGTCACAATGGGTTCTTCGTCGAGTCGTTTTCAGACCCCAGAGGTCCATTTTTCTGAAACGATATTGCCCCCAAAAGCTCATAAACTTCATACTTTTTTCTTTTCTACAGCAACATAATCCGAAGTGGGTGAGAATCTCGAACAAACTGAAAGAAAAATAAAATGCCAAGTCTTCACAAAAATTAAGTTCCCCTCTAGATCATCATTAAGAGACGCCAAAATAAATCATTGAAAAACTAAACAATGACACAGGGCGAAAGGTCTTGCATGTCTGAAAAAGCTGAAAAAAGTGTTGGGGTTATGGGTACACATGCTCAGTGTGCCTCAACCTAGGGGCAGACACGAAGATGGTCGATTAGGGGAGGGGGTTTAAATCGGATTTGTCACGACTGTGACAGCTGAAGTCTCGACTGATAAAATACTCCAGTTCCAACATGGCATGTTTCGTCCAGTGCACGCCTTGATGGTGTAGTTGGAATTATGGTTAAAAAAAACTCAAGGCTTTGTAACAATTTATTTGTAGATAAATAAAATATGCATGAGGCAGTCGTGACGCAATATCTTATTTAATCAACATGCGCTGCACTCCAAACCGGACAGACTGGCGCCCCCACGCCCCCCCCTCCCCCAAATAGCCCTCACTCGGGTAGTACCTCTCTTTGTATCACCAAGTATGTGTGTGATAAAAGTCCAAGTATCATCAATCTACAGTTAAAACTAGAAGTCCTGTTACGAACTGTGCGCTTATCTAGGCTTAATTGCGCGTAGGAATTCGGCGCAATTGCCATATCAAATGGCAGCCAAATCATGGCAGGGTCTCCTGGTTACTCATAGCAAACACAGGCAATGTTTCTGCCAGTGGACCTCCGGGTTACCCGGAGGTCCATTGGCTGAAACAGTGCTTGTGCACAGGCCATATGCACAGAATTTGATAGCCTTACTATTGTCATACCGCGTATATTAACGCGCCGATCGACGTGCATTTTGTGCGCATTTCAGGACAGTACTTCTAGTTTTAACTGAAGTCTCATGATCACCACACTCTAAAATCAGTTAGGTTAAAAATAATCCCAAATAAATTGTGTTGAGTGAATATTCACCCAATCCAATTGATTTGAATTAATTTTTATCCCACCTGGTGGGAGCGCGGTGGCTCAGTGGTTAGGGCATTGAACTTCAAACCGAGAGGTCCGCGGTTCGATCCGCCAGGGAGAACTGCGTTGTGTCATTAAGCCAGGCACTTAATCCAGATTGCCCGTGTGAGGGCACGGTGGCGCTGTGTACTAAGCCATACTGCACGTCGATGGTGCACTTGTCTTCAACCATTGCTAACCCTTCCTGTGCGGAGTTAGTATGTTGAGGAGTCTGATACTTGCGTGCCGTTGCTCGGTGGTTCTCTCTGGGTACTCTGACTTTCCCCAGTAGTAAAACTGTCCCACACGAAGTGACCCTGGCTGTTGAAAGTGTCATTAACTCTTTACCCAACGCAGGCGATATCAAAATTTATTATTTTAAATATAATTTTTTCAAATGTTTCAAAACATTTCAACAAAACCATATCATGAGACCCCTCGTTGGAACGAGCTCGTCGAGCTCGTTCCAACGAGGGGTCACATGACATGGTTTTGTTGAATTTTTTTGAAAAATGATATTTTTTCAACTGCTGAATTTGCATATTATGCGAGCGGATGCGGTCGATTCGTTAGATAAAGGGTTAATCTCAAATAAATAAATAGCCCAACTGGTATTAGAGTGTAGCTAGAGCAAATTGATATCTGAGACACCAGTCCAAACGAAAATGTCTCGACTGGACAAATTAAGGAGGGGGGGGGGGGGGGTCAACCATACACCGCCTTCCCCTCCGTCCTGACCCCCCCTCCCTGTCCCCACTCCCCTGTTTGGCTGATTCTGTGTACAGTTGTTGGGTAAAACCATCCACTAATGTTATTGTTATTGCTATCTGCAGGTTATAAAGATATACTGGTGGAAAACTGTGTGGCTTTGTCAAGTGATAAAAATTATTCAGAAGTTCTTTTAAAAAATAGGTAAGGGATATTATTATTCAAGTCGATGTGTGGTGTGATTGCATTCCAAGACAAGCCTCATCTTGGAAGTTCTTCAATCGCGTCATCCAACGAATCAAACATTCTGCAAATTATTTTCTTCTGAGAATTAGTGCATACATCGTGTATCGTGTTTGGCGTTATGTCATGAAAGAAACTGTCGTGTAAAATGTTTGTTAAACGCAGTCTATCATTTGATTCTGCATTAAGCATTAATCGTCAGAGAAAGGGTCATGGAGGATTGTAACCGTAATTGGCGAGAGGGGTCAAATCAAAGAGGTCTTTGGGTGGCCTGTGTGATAAAGAGAAGCCAGGTTTTGAAGAGTACCTTGATGGCACCTTTGAGGAGTCACTGTTGTTCAAGCTGAGGTCGCGATCCCTGGAGCTGAGGGGAAAAATTGGGAAAGACGGTGAAAGGGAGCGCCAGATGTGTAACTTGGATATGGTGGAGACCCTGGAACACTTTCTTCTAGAATGCCCAAAGTATCAGTCTAAAAGAATGAGATTCACTGGGAGTATAATAGGGAAGTGGGATGGGAGAATGAAGGACATGTGGTTAGGGGGAGACTCAAAGGAGAGGGTTAATATGCTAATCGGAGAGATTGGGAAGAATGGGACAAGGGATGTCATCAAGCAGTTCGTCTCCGAGTGTTGGGAGGAGAGGAGAAGCGTGGGAATAGGGAGGCAGTTGGGAGTACAGGGGTAACCATGGCCTTCTCGTCCGAGAACCGCGACAAATCAGCGGCTGGCCAAAGTGTTATTATTATTATTATTATTAAGGCACTCTATAAAGAAATAAGGCAGTAATTGTTCCAAATCCAAAATGACCGCCAAATCCAAGATGGCTGCTATTATAAAGTGTCGCAGAATATTTTAAATATTGGGCACCACAAAGTTATTTTAAATAAGTTATTACTGGTTTGCGATAGTACCGCGGGGCTGTTTTGTCCAGTTTTAGTTTTCAGTCTTGCAGAACATGGATGCCATCTTGAATAAAAAATTACGCCATTCCCATTAGAAATTAATGTTATGTGGGGGCAGGGGGTAAAGACATGCTCATAGGCATTTGTGGGAGTCCGTAAAATGCAGCTGAATCATGATTTGTGTTGTGGCTGCATATCAACCACAATGAAATGAATGCGGGGATCTTCGGTGAGTCCTACACAGTGTGAGAAAGGAAATGTCATCATCTTTACCTGTAGAAAAGGTGACAGTGGCTCTCTGTACTGTATGAATCGTTGAAATATTGCCTTGGTTTGTCCGCTATCGCTATTACTAGACCAGTAGTGTCTATCTCCGGTAAGTAGGGAGGACACCAGCAAAGATCCATTTTCACACTTTAGTTGTGGAATGAAACCCACATGTGGGTGGAGCTTGCAGTGTGTTGGTTATGTTAGCATTCAGACCACTTTGTAATTATAGGATCTTCGGTTGGTATTACATTTAATTAAAAATGAGGAGAAATAGTCGTACCCTTATTTCGGGTTTATTCTGGTCTATTACAATAGCATTATATCCGGGGGAGCGGTGGCCCAGTAGGTAGAGGTGCAGGCTGCAAGCCGATAGGTCCTCGGTTCGAATCCCACCTGCGGCAACCGCGTTGTGTCCTTCACCCCCATTGCCCACGTGGGGGCACGGAGGCGTTGTGTACTAAGGCGTACTGCACGTCGATGGTGCACTTGTCTTCAACCAATGCTAACCCTGCTTGTGTGGAGTTCGTGTGTTGGAGAGCTGACAGTTGCTCGCCGTTGCTCGGTGGTTCTCACCCGGTACTCCTGCTTGCTCCGCCCGTAAAACTGTCGTGGTCATGATTAGCCATTGTGCAGAAATATGTGACCTTAAACACCAATAAATAAATAAATAAATAAATAAATAAATAATAAGCATTATATCCCGTTATTGAGTGTGGAACATTAGACGTAACAGGATTATCGAATCACGCTGAGATTTCGTTGGGAGCGAAATAATGCCGCTAGTTTATTTTGGCCATACCGAAATATTTTCAGCCGTCTGGATCAGCGATTTAGGTAAACGTAGTGGCCGATTAACGATAAACGCGGTTGAGATATGAGAACGTGCATTCCATTTAATAGGATCCATAATTTGTTTAGGTGAATGGGTGTCGACAGTTGGATGTCTTGGTCCAAAATCAGAAATTTATTGATTACTTCTGACTGACTGATATATCATAGGATGGAAAAAATGTAATAACCCTTTACCCAACGAATCGGCCACATCCGCCCGCGTAATATGCAAATTCAGCAGCTGAAAAAATACTATTTTTCAAAAATGTCAACAAAACCATATTATGTGACCCCTCTTTGGAACGAGCTCATCGAGCTCGTTCCAATGAGGGGTCACGTGATATGGTTTTGTTGAAATTTTTTGAATGAAACAGTTTAAAAATTTATATTTAAAATAATAAATTTTGATATCGTCGGCGTTGGGTAAAGGATTAAAATCAGCAACCTTGTAAACTTGTGTCGTAAATTGTTGCACGATTACAGAGTTTGCCTTACATGGAATAGCACCGTTATACCCCCCCCCCCCACCCCACCCCGATGAGCCTCTGGGGCGGCGGCGGCGGCGGCGGCGGCGGAATTTTGGAAAATGGGGGGGGGGGGGAGGGGTTGGAGGGGGAAAATAAAATAGAGCACTATTCTATACCGAAATTCTGTGCGCGTGCGAAATTCGTTTTAGTATACGGACCTATTTTATCGGCGCACAAAATAAACATTCTAATTACGAGTGCGTTAATAGATCATCAAAAGCCTGGAAGTTTACGTGCATTCAAACACTTGTAAACCCATTCCAAGGGAAGTAACTCAATACAAATCAATGTATTGTACAGTGTGGAAAATGTACATCAATTTCAGATTAAATGTGGATCATCACGGAATGGTGAGTTACAGATCCAGTATAGTCTTCGATGTGTACGTATGAACGCTCCCATCTGTCTGTGGGGCACTTTTGTTTGCTGAAGACAGGGATACTGTTTGATAAAATACATATTTATTTATTTATTTATTTATTTATTTATTTATTTATTTATTAAGGTCTCACAATTCTGCACAATGGCTAATCGTGACCACAATACGGATATAAAGTCAATTCCAGCCAATCGTATACCCATGTTGCCCATTTTAGAGAACTTACATCCCGGGCATTGGATACCAGGTCCTGTTTTACCAGTAAAACATACCTTGTTTACCACAGTAAACAAGCACTACTTCAGTTCCCAGGATTCCCACGAGGAACAAATCAGATCATTGGCGTAGCGTAGATTTTAATAAAAAAAGGCTGAAGTAGTATGTCTCGCACGTTTGAGGTCCATTCTGGATGACCCCGGTGGATGACCCCGGAAGTGACGTCATGTCACGTGACGTAGTGGCGCCATGTTGTGTTGTCATGGTAACCCGCGTGAGCGGCCATGTTGTGACGTCATCGCCATAGTGATACGTGGTGTAAGTGCGCATGCGCAGCGCGTGTTGTTAGGGTGATACGAGCTTCTGTCGTCCATTTTGTATACAGGAGGCCGCCATCTTGGTTTCTATGGTAGCACGTGATTGCTATGTTACCCAATTTTTCTGCAATAAGACGGGGTATGTGCGGAGGGTATGTTCCTTTGTAGAAGAGTAATTTCCCGATTTGTAGAATTACCACAAACAACCCGACAATCCTTCCAAATCACCAAAATCTATCCCAACTTTTACTATTTCGAATTCTTTCAGAATTCTCTGCTTCTATCTATATATGCAATAGCTTTCCTCTACCTGGCCATGTTCCTTTATTCTAGAGTATACTCCCGTAGCGTAGAAGAGCCTTTTAGTTGGAACAGTTTACCTTATTATTACTATATTTAGCAGTTTCTGGTCTATTCTTGTTAGTTCTGACCCAATTCCGTGTACTCTTGTTGTTTCGTTTATCAAGATCATATCTAACTAATCAGATTGCTTGATTTCCCATAGTCTGTATGCAGGGTTATCTCCCCTGTGTATAACAAAAGCAGTCCCAAAGCCAATAAGCTATCGAGCAGTTACTGATAAGTCATTGCTCGAACGACTCCAAGCCCATCGAGCAAATGAGCTATCGAGCAATTGCTCGTTCGAGTGACTCCTCGAACGACTGTACGACTCATGTCAGAAAAAAGGGATTCTAGGGCCTAAAGGAATTCCGTAAGTAGGGCTTTTTCCCAAATAAGCCAAAGAGCCAAGAGAGTAATTGCTTCATGAGCAATTGCTCGAACGACTCGAAGCTCATCGAGCAAATGAGCCTTAGAGCAATTGCTCGATCGAGTGACTCCTCGAACGACTCTTAGACTCATTTCAGTATTGGGGGATACTTGTTGAACTTTACATCCGGGTACTTCTGTTGGGGTAGTAGATAAAAAACAAACAACAATATATATAACATTTCATTTTTTTTCAAGTATACAATTCAATGTCTCAGGGCATTTCTCTTTGTAGTTCTTCTTGCATGGGCTAACCATTTCATCTTCTCGTGGGTTGGAGCCTCTTCCCATCGCATGGCTAGGTTCTTGATAAAACACATTCTTTCATTTGATAACTTGGCTTTGTTGGTTGCATTAATTTCCTGTCTGGCATCTTTGGGTTCCTCTTTCTCTAGCTGTTTCATAGTAGTAACTTCACTCTTCTTAGTAGTAACTTCATTTGTGGTTTGAGTGGAAACATCCTTCTTAGCTTCAGTAATAACTTCATTCGTAGTGGTAACTTCATTCTTTATGGGAGCTGGCATCTTTTTCTTGACTTCAGTTGAAACTTCGTTCTTAATGGTAAAGTCGTTCGCAGTAGAAACTTCGTTCTTGGTGGTAACTTCTTTCTTTATGGGAGCTGGCATCTTTTTCTTGACTTCAGTAGAAACTTCGTTCTTAGTGGAAACTTCTTTCTTTATGGGAGCTGGCATCTTTTTCTTGTCTTCAGTGAAAACTTCGTTCGTAGTAGAAACATCTTTCTTTGTTTCTGTAGAAACTTTGTTCATAGTAGTAACTTCATTCTTGTTTGTATTGTGAGCCAGTTCTGTCTTTATTCTTTTGTTTACTGATCGGCCGGTATCCACTCATCTTTGTTTCTTTCCACCAGCATCCATGTCTAGATTTTTTCTCTTGGCTGCATTTACCACACGATTCACTTCTGTCAGTTCCTGGGAAGTCAACTTTAATCCAGCATCATTCTTGAAGATCTGTACATGTAAGTCATCTTTGAATTGAGCACCGTTGTTGACACAGACATCTTCACTCTTCGACGTTCAAAACGGAAATGAATTTATTTTTATACCAACTCTCCTTTTATACTTTTCTAATCGTCTTCTTCTTCTTCGTCTTCATCTACTCGGAATGAGTAGTTTGTCATAAGGTTGTCGAACAGAAATCTTCGCTTTTCCAAGGCATATTTCTGGGATTCTTCAAAGTCAAAATCCTCTTCTTCACGAAGATGCTTGGCAGTTTCTTGAATTTTCTTGCGAATTGAGTCGTTGCAAAAATTTCGAATGTACACAAGGGTATGAATGTATTTCTCACTAATGGCTTCTCTAACATTCTTTTGAAGTGCTCTATATGCTGTTTCAACTGCATCTTCACTGTCCATTCCATCTTCGATATATTTGTTCATGAGGTTGTCAAAATCGTTTTGGTATTTGTCAAAGGTACTTTGAACGATACCTCCCATCATGGAAACGTCTTCTTCTTCGTCTTCTTCTTCTTCATATTCCATATCTTCTGATAGTTCCGACGATTCATCAGAGTCCGAATCTCTTGACCAGTGTTTTGGTGCACAGCTGGATTGCATTGTGTCCGCTCTCTTCGAAGGTCAGATTACAAATAACAAATTTCTTATGAGCACGACCCTTTTATAGGATATCGGACAGTGCATTGATGACGGGTTTGATCAACTTTCCTAAAAATCCTCCTTTCTGTATGATCCGTCTTTTTTCCGATAAGATAGTTCTGTCTTTGGTGAGGCAATTCTCTTTATTTCGTACTTGTGTGGAATCAGCTTAGCTCTCTCAGATTTGGTTATAGGTACTGCGCCCGTCAAGATGTTTGAAGCACAATCACATATACATTGTATCAAATCATCAATAGCCATCTTCAGCATAGTCTTGGCTTCATATCGATCCGCATCAGATAGGATTCGCAGTGTATCTAGATTTCTTTCTAATCTTGTAGTGTTGCTCGATTTTTCCGTTTGTCGGTTTGGGCAAACTTCTTCTTTGTGCCTCTTCATGTTAAATTTTCGAGAAAATGTTTTTTTCACAATACTCGCAGTTATGTATCGCCATGTCTTCACTCTTTCGTGGTCGTAGAACAAATGAATTTATTTTCACACCAACACTCCTTTTATACTTTTTTTCAGAGCTAGGACTGGGTTGATAAGCGCCGAGAGAAAGCAACTCTTTCGCAATATACATCTTTTGATATCTGGAGAAATTCCATCATCTGTTAGCAGCTTCAATACATGTTCGTATTTTCGCAGGTCATCAAATTCAGCTAAAGTCAGTGGTATCTTATCTTCGAGAATGTTGGTAGCACATTTACATAAACAGGTAATCAAATCTTCATCAGCAGCGCGTAGAACGGCATCGATTTCCACCTTGTCAGCATCCCGTAAAAATTCTAAAAGTGCTTTATTTTGGTCAGTCAGTCCAGTATCTCTCTCCTCTTCTGTTCTTCTTGGACAGTAATGTTCCTCATGCCTCTTACGTGTGAAGCTCCTGGAGAATTCTTTATCACAATATCTGCAGTGGAGCCGATGATGGTTCTTCTCGTGTCTTCGAGCATTATCCGATCTTGAAAATAACTTGGAACAGTAGCTGCAACGAATTGGTAACATGTCTTCACTTGACGACGGTCAGGACACAAATGAATTTATTTTCGTACCAACAACCTTTTTATACCTTTCCCAACAGAAGTACCCGGATGTAAAGTCTAACAAGTATCCCCCAATACTGAAATGAGTCTAAGAGTCGTTCGAGGAGTCACTCGATCGAGCAATTGCTCTAAGGCTCATTTGCTCGATGAGCTTCGAGTCGTTCGAGCAATTGCTCATGGAGCAATTACTCTCTTGGCTCTTTGGCTTATTTGGGAAAAAGCCCTACTTACGGAATTCCTTTAGGCCCTAGAATCCCTTTTTTCTGACATGAGTCGAAGAGTCGTTCGAGGAGTCACTCGAACGAGCAATTGCTCGATAGCTCATTTGCTCGATGGGCTTAGAGTCGTTCGAGCAATGACTTATCAGTAACTGCTCGATAGCTTATTGGCTTTGGGAGTGCTTTTGTTATACACAAGGGAGATAACCCTGCATACAGACTATGGGAAATCAAGCAATCTGATTGGTTAGTTATGATCTTGATAAACGAAACAACAAGAGTACACGGAATTGGGTCAGAACTAACAAGAATAGACCAGAAACTGCTAAATATAGTAATAATAAGGTAAACTGTTCCAACTAAAAGGCTCTTCTACGCTACTGGAGTATACTCTAGAATAAAGGAACATGGCCAGGCAGAGGAAAGCTATTGCATATATAGATAGAAGCAGAGAATTCTGAAAAAATTCGAAATAGTAAAAGTTGGGATAGATTTTGGTGATTTGGAAGGATTGTCGGGTTGTTTGTGGTAATTCTACAAATCGGGAAATTACTCTTCTACAAAGGAACATACTCTCCGAACATACCCCGTCTTATTGCAGAAAAATTGGGTAACATAGCAATCACGTGATACCATAGAAACCAAGATGGCGGCCTCCTTATACAAAATGGACGACGGAAGCTCGTATCACCCTAACAACACGCGCTGCGCATGCGCACTTACACCACGTATCACTATGGCGATGACGTCACAACATGGCCGCTCACGCAGGTTACCATGACAACACAACATGGCGCCACTACGTCACGTGACATGACGTCACTTCCGGGGTCATCCACCGCGGTCATCCAGAATGGACCTCAAACGTGCGAGACATACTACTGGCTGAATATAATTTTTACATTTGTCTAAGGGTAAACTGTGTAGTTCCGCCTAAAACAGCGTAGATATCCTCTATATACTAGTGTATTTTAACTCCGCTTCAAAAGTAAACTGTTCAGTGTCAGCCCGTACAAAGTGCATCTTTATAAAGAGGTTAGGGTTTAGATTAGGTTTTTTCAGCATTGGACTTAGGATTTATACATTTTAACCCTTTGAACCCTAGTGGTATCCTCAATAGCATCAAATGAAATAGTCCATATTCATTATTTAAAGGCTGACCAATCAATATTTTCAACGTGCTGCCATGGGGCATCACGTTGAAAATATTGCTTGGTCTACACCGCATATTCGCTTTGAAGCCATCGTACTTAATGAAGTTATGACTTATCGTGTTCCTTGGCCGGAAAACGGCCTCTAGGGTTTAAAGGGTTAACATTGTTGGTTAAGAGTCAGTTTAATGTTTAGAATATGTTTTGCGTCTTATTATAGAGTTATTTTTACTTACATCGCAGGACATAAACCTTCCAGAATACACCCTCGTAAGCACGACTTCGAGAGTATCAGCGCACCCGACACCAAAGCATGAAACGATTTCGCCCAATGTTATTAAACAGATAGTGATTTTTTGAGTATTCCTATTGTAAAGCCGCCGTGGACGGGTCACTTTTCATGGATGGATAATATAACAATGGACGAATTGATATTAGATTACAAACACCAATTAGAGGAGTAATCATCAAAAATTAAATAAATGAAGCACCAGGTATAGTCCGGTACTTCATTAGTTAAACATTTTGCTCATGAGGATTTTTATTACGTGGTAAACGCATGCGTGAACATCGCTACCCACGCGTGGATTACTGTACTGTAATTACACGATATACAGAGATAATTATTAAGTCTTTTTCTGATTTTTGCCACATTTATCAGACTGATTTGATTGATTTTTTTTTTTGGCGGAATGACAGTGACTTTCATGCCTAACGAAACGTTTGAACAAATCCAGCTCAAAGGCTCTTGCCTGCAATCATCACAAGACAATTCTAATCCTAATGAGACTTGACCATCTAAAGATTGCGTGTTATGGAATGGGGTTACCTGTTCGGTACAAGTGGTCTTTTCGTAGATGTGCAACGCAAAGAGCTATCAAGAGATTGGAAAGAGCTCGTCTAGCTTATTGCATTCAGGTATCATAAGCTATCTATTCGAAGGCAAAAATTAAAAAATTTGAGTCATTTAATAATATTAGTAATTCACAAGGATAACGGATTTATTTCCAAGAATTTTGGTGTACTTAATACTTTAACCTTTATTGTGGGAAAAAACAGACAGAAAATTTCTACTTTGTAAGTTTCTTAATAAAACCAGACAAATATGGATGTCATTGGAACTGGCTCAATGAGCCAGTTCCAATGACATCCATATCTGTAATATTTTTTGCACATACATATTAAATTTCCTGTATTTTTATTTTTGTTCTAACATAACCGAGCCGAAGGTAAGAGTTAATAATTAAAAACGGGTACTTATTAGCCATATGGCCTGTTATTGTGTATTCTTGTTTTTACACAGTGGTTAACTACGGTGTAAAAATATCTACAATGGGTTGCAAGTTACACCGTAATTCTCAGCCAATCAAAACGCCATATTGTGTTTCATTTGGAAATAACTAGTTTTTTTCAAGTTGCATCTTCTGATCGTTTAGGTGAAGTTTAGGCATGCCCCAAAGCAGTCCAAAACAAAAACTATGAACTTCCATCAAATTTCTTGTTGAATGTGTGGCCACGTCACTTGTTCCAATTGTAACTACGTCACTGCTCAAAAAGCAAACTTCAAAAATTGATTAACAATCTGTAAGCAGGGTTGTCCGTACCTCAATTCCAGAGAGGGTGATACCAACTCTCAGACAAGTGTCATTGGACTTCCGGTACAGACTGAAGAATAACCAGCACCTTCACATAAAGGCCTGATCAAATTGGCCATTGCTTTAAAAAAAAAAAAATTTCGCACACTGGCCTATTACCGAGTGTTAACCAATTCAATGCAAGCTCTCCGGCCTCCAGTCTAATCCTGTAAGAAATTCGACTTTGTCATGACTGTTGGTTTAACTGCGTTAATATTTTGACTGGCAACTGTTTTACCATTCTGATGAGTTCAAGGTGAATTTAATACTTATTGATTGAACTATCTATAATGGGAGAACGAAAGAATATCTTATATCGTTGTGAAGAAAGGAGCATCACTTTGTATCAGTGGTCGTCTGCGCATGCACAAACTCCAGGAAAAGTGCGTAAACAAACAGCCCATAACAACGTCGAGTTCAGAAAATAATTTATATGATTGTGTGGTTGTCCTTAGGAAAGCGCACATAATCCCGATTGCCCACGGGGGTGTGGGGGGGGGGGGTGGGGGCACGGTGACGCTGTGTACTTAGGTATACAGCACGCCAATTGTACACTTGTCTTTAAACAATGATAACACTGCCTGGGCGGAGATAGTTGCTCGCCGATGCTTGGTGTTTCTCTTAGGACTATAATTCCGCGGAATAATAGTCCAGAGGGACTAATTTTCCTACGGACTTCCATTCCTGTAACACCGGCTTCCTCCACCCGTAAAACTGTCCTCCACCCGTAACACTGTCCTCCACCCGTAAAACTGTCCTCCTCCCGTAAAACTGTCTGACACAATGTGTTGGTTACAGTACTTCTGACTTTAGGGCTGTAGGATTAAATTATCAGCTGATCCTCCATATTATTTGTTGGGGGTGCGGTCGCTCAGTGATTAGAACGTTGGACTTGAAACCGAAAAGGTCGCCCTTTCTATTCTGAACAGCGGTAACTGCTTTCAACTTGAGTGAGCCACTTAATCCGGATTACCGACGAGGGGGCCTGGTGGCCAATGATGCGCCACAGGTGCGTCGCCCCCCCCCCCCCCCACTTTCCCCTCGGCCCCCAAAATCTAACTTCAAATTACTATCTGACCTTGATTTTCTCACCCAATACCACACTCATAAACGGCACATAACAATACACATCATGTCAGGTATTGTAGAAACGCTCAGATATCGCTCCCAGAGCGTCCAAATATGAAAATATTTCCTATTGAGATCCCCCGTTTGTGGCGAGGGGGCACCCTCCTCCCTAGTTCAGCCTTCTGAGGGGAGTAGCCAGTACGTTCAGATCGCTGAACTACCTTTCCCCTATCCTCCTCTAGCTCCAGCCTGCGCTGTTCGGGAGATGCCTTTGGCATCTCGACCTTGGACCCCCCACTCCTCCATATCTTACTTAGCCCACCTTAAATTGAAATCCTGACGCCGCCACTGATGGTGGCCCTGTGTACTAAAGCGTACAGCATTTCATGTTCAACCTTAAACCTCCAATCGCTGCTAACTCTGCTTGTGGTGGATTAGTAAGTTGACGAGTCTGACATTTGCCTGCCGTTGTTCGGCGGTTCTCTCTGTGTACTCCTGCTTCCTCACCAGAACATACCAATACTGCGTTGCAAAAGTCAATCGCCGCGGACAGTCATATATCAATTTAGGAAAGTCAACAACTGTAGCTTTATCTTTGCATGTATACTGGGTAGATTAAGTCCATTATGTCGGTTAAGTGCTAATCGCCTCTCCCTCTCCCTCTCCCCTCCCACGCCCACGACACTCCACTCAAGCCAGTGGACTGAAACTGGACAAACAATTCATCAAAAAATGTGAACCCCCATTTAAAGTTTTTGAATCCAAGTTAAAGCTATCTTTAATACAAGGTAATTGAGTGTACGTGTGCGAGTGAGTATGCGTACCTCGGTATGTATCTGCGTATGAGCGAACATATATTCCCAGCACCAAAAGGCTTTTAGGCATTACTTATCAGGAGTCGAAGGACACGTTTCCTGCAAATAATGCTTATTTTATACTCCAATTCAGGTGCGAAATGCAACCTTTACACATGAGGCGCGGCATTAAGAAGACTGTGTCGAACACGGAAACATGGGCATCCCTCAGATTCTCAGCGTTTAGATTCCAGTCTGATCCCTATCTCGACGTGGAATGTATTGTGCGGCTGTGTCACTTCCGTGGACAATGTGATCAGGTCAGTTTTTGATATTCTAATTAATAGTGAAGGGTTAATTAGTTAATATAGGTCATATTGTAGTAGTAGTAATAGTAGCAGTAGTATAGTACTAGTAGCAGTATATCTTTATTACCATGACATTATGTTACTACTGTGGAATCCATTTAAATGGATATCTCCTAATTGAATAACCCTGTTAATTTTACAGTACGTGGAGAGTCTATTATCGCTAAATCACCCGCAGAGTGGAGATTCCACCCAAGAAATAATTGCAAATTTGTTGCGAAGCATAACCAGCACAAGCAAAGTTTCAGCCAATGGACCTCCGGGTTTAACCCGGAGGTCCATTGGCTGAAACATTGCTTGTGTTTTATTGTCGATATGTACAAAATTTGAAAGTTATAGCTTGGGCGATAACTCCACTCTGCGGGTGATTTAGTTGCAATCCACTCTCCACGTACTGTATATAAATTCCAAACTCCAAAACATTTACCATGTCTTTAGCACAAATTTGACCTGTTAATTACATATGGGTTACAGAGTAAATTCTTGTTAATTGAATAAAAAATCTTGGGATTAATCGAAGACTTCCTTTTGAAAACCCCTCACGTCTCCTTGTTTATAGACCTATCTAGCCTCAGTGTACCCAATATAATAATTTAATCTATGATATCTTGTTTGATGAAGCTTCCTGAGCTCTGTCAAAACAAGATATAATAGAATAAATGCTCGGTTTATCACTCAAATTCAGAAAAATTACCAAATTCCTGTTTATTGAATTTTCTGTTAATTGAATATGTTTCACGGGCAAAGCAGCTATTCATTTAATAGGGATCAATTGTATTTCAATCACAGAAAGCAGTATCTAAATATAACAAGTACTCGATTCACGAGGTCTATATGCCCAAATCAACGTGATTTGTCGGTACGACCATACGCATGTCAGCACATCCCTGTGTTATCTTTCAACTGTTCCGCCTGGAATTCTGCAAACTGAATCGAAGCATGATAAAGATCAAAAGTGTAGATTAAGTCATGCCAGGCATAAAACTGTCAGCGCAGGGATGTCTTGGAGGATAGTTCAAACACAAACAGAAATAGATGGGAGGTTATGCCAACATTGTGATTGAGACACTTTTCTATATGCGACACCAATAGGTGTTCCAGAAATGCACTTGTATAGGGATCAGTAGTTGAAGCACTTTTCATTATGTCACCAATGGGCGTTCCAGTAATCCAGTTGTGCAGAGATCAGTGGTTGAGACAATTTTCTATATGTCACAAATGGGCGTTCCAGTAATCCAGTTGTATAGAGATCAGTGGTTGAGACACTTTTCTATATGTGACCAATGAGTGTTCTAGCAATCCAGTTGTATAGAGATCAGTGGTTGAGACACTTTTCTATATGTGACCAATGAGTGTTCTAGCAATCCAGTTGTATAGAGATCAGTGGTTGAGACACTTTTCTATATGTGACCAATGAGCATTTCAACTATCCAGTTGTATAGAGATCAGTGGTTGAGACACTTTTCTATATGTTACCAATGAGTGTTCCAGTAATCCAGTTGTATAGAGATCAGTGGTTGAGACACTTTTCTATATGTTACCAATGAGTGTTCCAGTAATCCAGTTGTATAGAGATCAGTGGTTGAGACACTTTTCTATATGTGACCAATGAGTGTTCTAGCAATCCAGTTGTATAGAGATCAGTGGTTGAGACACTTTTCTATATGCGACCAATGAGTGTTCCAGTAATCCAGTTGTATAGAGATCAGTGGTTGAGACACTTTTTTATATGTGACCAATGAGTGTTCCAGTAATCCAGTTGTATAGAGATCAGTGGTTGAGACACTTTTCTATATGTGACCAATGAGTGTTCCAGTAATCCAGTTGTATAGAGATCAGTGGTTGAGACACTTTTCTATATGTGACCAATGAGTGCTCCAGTAATCCAGTTGTATAGAGATCAGTGGTTGAGACACCTTTCTATATGTGACCAATGAGTGTTCCAGTAATCCAGTTGTATAGAGATCAGTGGTTGAGACACTTTTCTATATGTGACCAATGAGTGTTCCAGTAATCCAGTTGTATAGGGATCAGCGGTTGAGACACTTTTCTATATGTGACCAATGAGTGCTCCAGTAATCCAGTTGTATAGAGATCAGTGGTTGAGACACCTTTCTATATGTGACCAATGAGTGTTCCAGTAATCCAGTTGTATAGGGATCAGTGGCTGAGACACTTTTCTATATGTGACCAGTGAGTGTTCCAGTAATCCAGTTGTATAGAGATCAGTGGTTGAGACACTTTTTTATATGTGACCAATGAGTGTTCCAGTAATCCAGTTGTATAGAGATCAGTGGTTGAGACACTTTTCTATATGTGACCAATGAGTGTTCCAGTAATCCAGTTGTATAGGGATCAGTGGCTGAGACACTTTTCTATATGTGACCAATGAGCGTTCCAGTAATCCAGTTGTACAGAGATCAGTGGTGGAGACACTTTTTTATATGTCACCAATGAGTGTTCCAGTAATCCAGTTGTATAGAGATCAGTGGTTGAGACACTTTTCTCTATGTGACCAATGAGTGTTCCAGTAATCCAGTTGTATAGACATCAGTGGTTGAAATACTTTTCTATATGTGACCAATGAGCGTTCCAGTAATCCAGCTGTATAGAGATTAGTGTTTGAGACACTTTTTCTATATGTATATGTGACCAATGAGTGTTCTAGCAATCCAGTTGTATAGAGATCAGTGGTTGAGACACTTTTCTATATGCGACCAATGAGTGTTCCAGCTATCCAGTTGTATAGAGATCAGTGTTTGAGACACTTTTCTATATGTGACCGATGAGTGTTCTAGCAATCCAGTTGTATAGAGATCAGTGGACCAATGAGTGTTCCAGTAATCCAGTTGTATAGAGATCAGTGGTTGAGACACTTTTTCTATATGTGACCAATGAGTGTTCTAGCAATCCAGTTGTATAGAAATCAGTGGTTGAGACACTTTTCTATATGTGACCAATGAGTGTTCTAGCAATCCAGTTGTATAGAGATCAGTGGTTGAGACACGTTTCTATATGTGACCAATGAGTGTTCTAGCAATCCAGTTGTATAGAGATCAGTGGTTGAGACACTTTTCTATATGTGACCAATGAGTGTTCCAGTAATCCAGTTGTATAGAGATCAGTGGTTGAGACACTTTTCTATATGTGACCAATGAGTGTTCTAGCAATCCAGTTGTATAGGGATCAGTGGCTGAGACACTTTTCTATATGTGACCAATGAGTATTCCAGTAATCCAGTTGTACAGGGATCAGTGGTTGAGACACTTTTCTATATGTGACCAATGAGTGTTCCAGTAATCCAGTTGTATAGAGGTCAGTGGTTGAGACACTTTTCTATGTGTGACCAATGAGTATTCCAGTAATCCAGTTGTACAGGGATCAGTGGTTGAGACACTTTTCTATATGTGACCAATGAGTATTCCAGTAATCCAGCTGTATAGAGATCAGTGGTTGAGACACTTTTCTATATGTGACCAATGAGTGTTCTAGCAATCCAGTTGTATAGGGATCAGTGGCTGAGACACTTTTCTATATGTGACCAATGAGTATTCCAGTAATCCAGTTGTACAGGGATCAGTGGTTGAGACACTTTTCTATATGTGACCAATGAGTGTTCCAGTAATCCAGTTGTATAGGGATCAGTGGCTGAGACACTTTTCTATATGTGACCAATGAGTATTCCAGTAATCCAGTTGTACAGGGATCAGTGGTTGAGACACTTTTCTATATGTGACCAATGAGCGTTCCAGCAATCCAGTTGTATAGAGATCAGTGGTTGAGACACTTTTCTATATGTGACCAAAGAGTGTTTCAGCAATCCAGTTGTGCAGGGATGAGTGGTTAAGACACTTTTCTATATGTGACCAATGAGTGTTCCACTAATCCAGTTGTATAGAGATCAGTGGTTGAGACACTTTTCTATATGTGACCAAAGAGTGTTTCAGCAATTCAGTAGTGCAGAGATGAGTGGTTGAGACACTTTTCTATATGTGACCAATAAGCGTTCCCCAGCAATCCAGTTGTATAGAGATCAGTGGTTGAAACACTTTTCTATATGTGACCAAATAGCGTTCCAGCAATCCAGTTGTGCAGAGCTCAGTGGTTGAGACACTTTTCTATATGTAACCGATAAGCGTTGCAGCATTCCAGTTGTATAGAGATCAGTGGTTGAGACACGTTTCTATATGTGACCAATGAGCATTCCAGCTATCCAGTTGTATTGAGATCAGTGGTTGAAACACTTTTCTATATGTAACCAATGAGCATTCCAGCAATCCAGGCAGAGATCAGTGGTTGAGACACTTTTCTTTTTGTGACAAATGATCGGTCCAGTAATCCAGTTGTATAGAGATCAGTGGTTGAGACACTTTTCTATATGTGACCAATGAGTGTTCCAGTAATCCAGTTGTATAGAGATCACTGGTTGAGGCACTTTTCTATATGTGACCAGTGAGTGTTCCAGTAATCCAGTTGTATAGAGATCACTGGTTGAGGCACTTTTCTATATGTGACCAATGAGTGTTCCAGTAATCCAGTTGTATAGAGATCAGTGGTTGAGGCACTTTTCTATATGTGACCAATGAGTGTTCCAGTAATCCAGTTGTATAGAGATCACTGGTTGAGGCACTTTTCTATATGTGACCAATGAGTGTTCCAGTAATCCAGTTGTATAGAGATCAGTGGTTGAGACACTTTTCTATATGTGACCAATGAGTGTTCCAGTAATCCAGTTGTATAGAGATCAGTGGTTGAGACACTTTTCTATATGTGACCAATGAGTGTTCCAGTAATCCAGTTGTATAGAGATCCGTGGTCGAGACACTTTTCTATATGTGACCAATGAGTGTTCCAGTAATCCAGTTGTATAGAGATCAGTGGTTGAGACACTTTTCTATATGTGACCAATGAGTGTTCCAGTAATCCAGCTGTATAGAGATCAGTGGTTGAGACACTTTTCTATATGTGACCAATGAGTGTTCCAGTAATCCAGTTGTATAGAGATCAGTGGTTGAGACACTTTTCTACATGTGACCAATGAGCATTTCAACTATCCAGTTGTATAGAGATCAGTGGTTGAGACACTTTTCTATATGTGACCAATGAGTGTTCCAGTAATCCAGTTGTATAGAGATCAGTGGTTGAGACACTTTTCTATATGTGACCAATGAGCGTTCCAGTAATCCAGTTGTATAAAGATATGTGGATGACAGTTTACAATTTCTGGACATGGTATCTTATTTGTATAATTTCTTTTTTGTTCACATTTCAAGCGTCGTCCTCGTTTTCAAATATCCACTGTCATATTATACACAAATTATTACAACAGAAAATCAATAACGTTTGATATAGAGCTTAAGAGTTTACATCGTAAACGGTAGGACCGTAAGACGGTTACGCTATATAATATACCCTGAGAAACGTAAGTTCAGTTTGGGTAATATAATTTTTTTTATCCGTAGACCAAATGTAGTAAAAATTGACATATAGCTACCGCTGTGTAGTGCCTAAAGTGTCTGTTCTTAAAATTCAGTCAACCTTATCCACGTGCGATGCTGCATGCATTCAACAGATTTTTTCGACAAAGTGTGCACCCGAGGCACGCCCACGTGATATGGGCTTGAAGACCAAAACGAAGTTTGAATAGTACACATCGATTGCACAACATTCCATCTTAACTCTATTGAAAAGCAAAGTGCAGCGAATGTCCGAAGTTGATAGGGGTAGGGATATTGCTCTTATTATGCAGGGCCAATTGCAACGTCTCGTCGCCCAGCAACGATAAGTTATAGCATAAGTCAACGATAGCTCATTTAGATGGGCGTCTCACAGTCACAGGAAGATTTGCTGACCGTTCCAGGAGCGGACGTCCGCGCGTTACGTCTCCACGTCAAGATAGAGGCATGCGTCTCTCACACCTTCGTAAACGATTTCATACGGCGACGGAGACGGCGTGTCAGGTTGTAGGCACTCATAGTCGCCGAGTGTGTCCAAGAACTGTTAGGAATCGGTTGCGGGAGTTCAATTTAAGGCCACGACGTCCCTACGTTGGTCCGCCACTTACACCCAGGCGACGTCAATATCGATTGCATTGGCTGCAGGCACATCGGTTTCACTTCACCCACAGGAGACGTGTGTTATTCACTGACGAGTCTCGGTTCACGCTTTACAGGTCAGATGGATGACAACATTGCTAGAGGTGAGCGATATTCTGACGCGTGCGTTAAGAAAACCGACACATTCTGGGGAGGGTATGTTATGGGGGTATTTTTGGGGAGGGCGGATTTCTGATGGCGTGAAAACCCCCTAGTGGACATCCAGGGTAATCTTACAGCCGTAAGATATCGGGATTAGGTCATCATGCTTCACGTCCTTCCACTTATCCATGCGCGTAACCTTATGTTGCAGCTGGATAATGCGAGGCGGCAGGTTGCTAGGATTTGTCGTGACTTCCTCAACCAAAACAATACCCCGGTTCTCTATTGGCCACCTTACAGTCAAGATTTGTTCCCGATCGAACATTTGTGGGTAGAGCAGGACAGGAGGGTCGGGAAACGCGCCAAAATCCCAAACAATGTCGCTCAGCTCACGCATGCCCTTCTTCAGGAGTGGAATAACATCTCACAAAGGACCTTAAACAACTTGATGGGGTCAATGGTAAAGATAGTTATTGATTTTGATCAGGAAATAGCATGGGTACCCACTTTTGAACGTTATTCATGCAAACGCCATCTGTGTTAAAACAACACATTTCGTCAATTTTAAACAGTAATGACAAAATAACATCAAAACCCAAACAATGAAATAATCATTCATAACACATTTGAAAGATTTACCACAGACAATAAAACTTGCATTTCTTTTGTCTACTTCTATACTGAGTCAATAAAGAAAGTATAAGAGAAACAAATGTGAAAAAAAGCATAAAGGATGAAATATAATAGTTCTAATGTTGTATGTTTGTGGACAAGAAGTCGTGCAAAGAGTTTAAAGACAAGTTGTTGTCCACCCAACCGTATACAATTTTGCTACGGATTTCAAAATGGCACGTGCTACCCGAGAATGTGAAATTGAATGGGTGACCGACGATTTTCTTTGTGTTATTTTGTGCTAGAAAGCCTGGGTTATTGAGAAAACACGCTAGTTTTTGTCTTCCGACATTTTAGAAATGCCAAGGTTAACCGAAAATCAGAGGTTGCGTGCCATTGGTATCCATGAGGCTGGGATACCCCCAGATGAGCTCGCTGCTGAGTTCGGAGTCACTGTGGCCACTATTTACCGTCTCATTGGAAGGTATAGAACCACTGGATCTACTGCCGACCGACCGCGTTCAGGTCGACCAAGGGTTATGACTCCTGCACAAGACTGACACATCAGGACTTCTCACTTGCGGGATCGCTTCCTTCTGGTGACGAGGACAGCAGCAATTACTCCTGGTAGAACTAACAATAGAATCAGTGCACAAACTGTCCGCAACAGACTCGCTGAACACGGCATCGGCAGTAGGCGTCCATACCACGGACCAATCCTTACCAAACGTCATCGTACCGTCAGAATGGAATAGGTACGCCGGCGTGTTCGCTGGATTCAGCAGCGTTGGAGCACAGTTCGTTTTAGTAATGAATCACGATTTCGTCTACAGCGCACTGATGGTACGGCAAAAGTGTATCGCCGACGAAGAGAACGGTTTTCTGATGCTTGCGTGCGGGAATGCGTCCGTTTCGGCGGGGGGTAGTGTAATGGTTTGGGCAGGATCTTCCTTGCACCATCAAACGCAGTTGATCTTCATGGACAGCGATATAGGGACGAAATTCTTAACGCTGGTGTTGTCCCGTTGTTCAACGTTAACGTCGGATTCAATTATTCCAGCAAGATAATGCCCGATGTCACGTGGCGCATATCTGTCGTGACTTTCTTGAAGAGCAGAGCATCGGACTTCTTCCCTGGCCCACACTTTCGCCAAATTTGTCGCCAATCGAGCATCCTTGAGATCAAGTGGACCGTCGGGTACGACTTCATGATCTTTAGACGTTAGGCGATTTACGTAATGTTCTAAGGCAGGAGTGGAACACAATACCACAGGGTGACATCCAGAGACTTATCAGGTCCATGCGCCGTCGATGTCTTGCCATCCAAGAGGCAAACGGGGACATAAATGCTACTGACTGCATGTGTGAACTTTTCATTTCACCCCATGTCTGAATTGCGACGTCCTGGCGTGACGCTGGTAACAGTAAGAACATGAAATTATGCAAATTCATACAGCTAGACTCGAAATATGAATTTAAAATAATTTGTTTGGGATTAAAGTCGATAATACTAAATAATATATTGCTCCTCAAAGTTTATTATACTTTCTTTTTTGACTCAGTATATATTAATTTAAAGACGGAAAAGGTTTTAAGACGCTTTCCCGCCTTCTCAGTTTTCGCTACACTGGCCATGGTTTATGGTTTAACAGAATTTCTGCTAAAATTAAGTGTTACAACTAACAATCTTTCTTTGGCGAGATCATTCGTTAGTTGTTGCTATTTATGTTGGGGAAAATTTTGTTCGAATGTTAAAGGCATCCAACTCTTTTTTCTGATATGTCTGATATGTGGATGCAATGGGCAATCTGTGTCGTGTCAGTTCCGTTATGTTGTCAACTCTGACAGGCAATAAATCCCGGATTAGAAATTTAATTTACGTTTTATTACATTGTCATAATTTGTAGTTCGTGTATTTTACCATTAAATTAATCGCGGGTGATTTCCAAGTCCGTCTTATTACATATCGTTGACTAGATCAGATCAGTTCTATCTGAACTGGTCTCGTCAACTCGGCAGAATCCAATGACACAAATATTGATATTGTAAAAATCTCAGTTAGTACTACTACTACTGCTGCTATTGGTTATATTCTTTAATGCTTATGCTTCCATTTTTCCTGTCATTAGTGACAATACCTATGGCCACCACGTTGCCATACCGACATTCTGTATCTTAAAATATATCAGCCTACCGGTTGTGGTATGACCCGAGTATAACACGGTTCTTGAAAGTGTTGTCGAACCACATCCTTCATCCAACTACGGGGAACGGTGACGCAGAGCACCAAGGCGTACTGCACGTCGATGGTGCACTTGCCTTCAACTAATCCTAAATCTGCTTGTGCAGAATTAGTACAATAAATACATATAGAATATATCCATAGTAGCTTGGTGTACCAAATGTTCACCACGAGTGGTGAACATTTAGTACACCAAGCTACTTTGGGTATATTTTATTTATACCATGATCGTCAAATTAATAAGGGTGTAAATAAACAAATATTCACACGTGCGAATCTGTTCTTGTTTACATGAGCACCGGTGGGCGGTACTTCCGCTGGCACTTTTATCGCCGAAACGAAATAGAAAACGAAACACACATTTACGGGACCTTTTTCATCAATAACACAATAACATGCTATTTCGAGTTATGGATGTTTTATTAACATGGGACAACGTATATTTCTTAGTTTTTGGTATCTTATGAGGTAAACGTATTTGAAAACGTAATAAATAATTACCGGTTCGATTTCACTCTTCACGAGGCAACGACTGATAAATTTAGACAAGTTTGCATTCAAGGCGAAGTCATCAAATATCAACTTGGATGTACTTCCACTGTTGGTGTAAATTTTAACTACTGAAATCACATTGCTGGCGTGTTCATCGCGGTTGGTGTGTAAAGCTAAAATTCATGTCATTGGCTTTTTATACATAGTAGAATAGGTAACCATGGTATAAATCAACTTCATCACTTTTGGTTTTACAATTAATGGCTTTCTGGCCTTTGCTGGTGTCATTCTTGTCCGTCGTGTTTCTGATGTACCTAATATCGCAGCTGTTTGGGCGGGGTTTGATTTATCTTTTTCTGTTCGTGTTGTTCTGTTATTAGTATTCTCTTATTTTCTATTTTTGTCTTCTTTTGTGTTTTCCAAAATGTGTTTTTATTTGCAGAACTGTGACGGAACCAATAATATTGTAAAGCGGAATATACAGACTAGAAACAGACAAAATGTGAATTCGGTATTGACAATTCTAGATCCACCAATAATATATGATCGCCCACGCGCTCCACCACCAGGTAAGCATATCATCTCACGGACAGGGGAGTACATTAGAAAGAGGCAAATTCACACGACTGGGCATCTGGAGTAGTTACCCCAGGATAGAGCTGTTAGGTTTCCGGAGTAGTTACCCCAGGATAGAGCTGTTAGGTTTTGATTTTTCAGATACGGTTTCGGCTTCGGCTCGGTTTTAGGAAAAAAACCTCGGTTTCGGTTTGGTTTTCCTGTGTGTTAATAACATATAATAAATCACAGTTTTGGCCCCTAAACTTGAATAAAATCCACAATGGTCTGTACGACACTCAGCATAAAAAGCCCTGTCCATAAGTATCCCCACAGGGTTCGGCCTATCTTCCATTTGACCATTCGTAAAGATTCTAGGGGATCAGTCATTATTCAGTTGGAAATAAAACATAAATTAGGTAACAAATGAATAAAGGTTATCTGATCTATGTTGTATTCTCATGGTCACAGTATCTCCCTTATTAGCTCGTCCGGTGGATGACGTGTCCGGTGGATGACATGCCCAGTGGACGAGTCAATACGGGAGAAGATGTGTCAATTAGAACACGGCACATTCGCTACATTTCCGGATAGACTTAGTGACTAGAGTCAATGGGGACCAGGGGGGGGTGGGGTGGGGAGTGGGGGTACTAGTTCCCTCCCAGTATAATAGTTTGATCAGTTTATACACAAATACAGTAAACCGTCTGGGCTGGTTTTTGATTGGCCTTGCGGTACGGTTGTCAATGCACGTACTGTGGGTTTTATTGGAAGCTTAAGTACTCTTTATTTACAACAGTACACAGTTGTCGCCCCGTTAGTCTAATAATGCCAAATTATTGCTACAATAATACACAGTTCGTCCCCTGAGTTCCAATGTGTTCTATGTGCCTACTGGCACATAGAACACATTGGAACTCAAGGGTCGAGTTCTGGTTGGTGCGGTCAATCATTTAGACAGCGGCTAAGGTAAAATTATTTCCACGTGTATACAGAACGTATACCACGCTGTTATATTTACTTCCAATCACTTTTAAGCAAGTTCGTTTATCTCTTCCCAAGGTCATTTCTTTTGAAAACTTTTAAATAACAGATTTATGTAATCACTCGTTGCTTCTGATGTCTTGCATTTTGAGATATAACCCCTCCCCCCCCCCCTCCCCCTTTGAAATTTATTCTTTAAATTTATTCTTAAATCTCGTGTATATAAAGCCCCGTTTACATGATAAATTTCGAACGCATCCCCCATAACACAAAACGTCCAAAAAGTAAATGAGAAACCTACTTTAAAAGATGAGCATCTCATTTATCTTGGATGCTACAGAGCCCCCCCCCCCCCCCCCCCCCCCACCTATGTTTCTGTTAATTCCATTGTTACTGTTATTAATTTTTCAAAAAATTGTTAGTAATATTTTTTTCATGTTTATAGGTCTTTCCATGAACTGCTCTGTACAGAAAAGTAAGCTCAGAAATGGGGAAATGAATGATTCACAATATAGTAGCTGCACATATCGTCCCCTGAGTTCCAATGTGTTCTATGTGACAGTAGGCTGCCAGTAGGCACTCCAGTAGGCTGCCAGTAGGCACTCCAGTAGGCTGCCTGTAGGCACTCCAGTAGGCACTCCAGTAGGCTGCCAGTTGTCACTCCAGTAGGGTGCCAGTAGGCACTCCAGTAGGGTGCCGGTAGGCACTCCAGTAGGTTGCCAGTAGGCTGCCAGTAGGCACTCCAGTAGGCACTCCAGTAGGCTGCCAGTAGGCACTCCAGTAGGCTGCCAGTAGGCACTCCAGTAGGCTGCCAGTAGGCACTCCAGTAGGCTGCCAGTATGCACTCCAGCAGGCTGCCAGTAGGCACCCCAGTAGGCTGCCGGTAGGCACTCCAGTAGGCTGCCAGTAGGCACTCCAGTAGGCTGCCAGTAGGCTAGTAGCCAGAAGGCTGTCAGTAGGCACATAGAACACATTGGAACTTAAGAGACGATATATTCTTAACTTATCCATAACTTACTCAAATGGCTAGCTTAATAATAGGAAACATGAACTGCCGTGGCCTGTCTTCGGATTCTTATAAACGGCGAGACATTTTTCTCAGTGGAGGGATAAATTCGACATAACTTTCCTGGTAGATAAGCATTCGTCGTTATTATTGTTGGGACGAATGGGTTTATGAGGCTGTCTTTTGTTCTCACTGAAGTTCAAGCAGAGGCGTTGCTATACTTTTCAAACACACTTTCGATTTCACCATACACAAAAGTATTTTAGATGAGAATGGAAATTTTATAATTCTGGACGCTACTATAAAGGACCAACGATTAACCGTATCAGTTGTCTGTGGTCCTAATGATAATAGTCTAAAGTCAAAGTATGGGTAATGATTCAATATTAATAGGAGGGGATTGGAACGTTCCACAAGATTACGAAAAAGATACAATTAAATACATGCCAAAAAAAAAAACAACCAAAAGGCAAATAAAAAATATTGAAGTCAATGGAAAATTTGGACTTCTCTGGCGTTTAGAAAATACAGAGGAAATACTTGTAGAGGGCCTGGAAATAAAATGGCAAGGTTAGACTACTTTTTATTATCATCAGACTTACAACTCTTTCTTCCTAATACAAAAATTACACATTAGATATCGCTCCGACCATAATCAGTAAGCATAAAACTATCTTTTAATAACCAGCCCCGTGGAAAGGGTATCTGGAAGTTTAAGAATAGCCTACTCGGTGACCCAGACTATGTAACTACTATTAAACAAGTCAAAGGGAACAAATAGACCAATATACACAGAATGTTACACTATTAATAATCAGCTTCTTTGGAAAACACTAAAACTTATGATAAAAGGGAAAGGTACACACACGCCTCTTCTGTGAAACGCAAAGTGGACGAAAGGCAACAAGAAATAGAAGATCATCTAAAAGTTCTGAATAGTACACTACACAGGGGGGGGGGGGGGGGAGTCAGTGTTAGAAGAATTGAGATTACTTAAGAATGAACTTAAAACCACTAGGGATAAAAAGCTCCAGGGAAAAATAATGAGAGCAAAAGCAAAATGGAAAATAAAGAGGGAAAACCAACCAAGTATTTCTACAACTTAGAGAAAAACATTTTTGGAAAAGCTATCTCCATGTTAGTAAAGGATGGTGGATCGGACATTACTGATATACCCGAGATTCTGACCGAGAAAAAAACATTTTACGAAGATTTATATTCCTCAAAATTTCCTAATAATCAGCCTCTTGATACAGGTGATATTTGTTTTAGCCAAAGTAACACCTTTATTAACTTTTTAAGCGATGACGAAAGTCTGACAAATTCGAAAAAAATAAACATACAACAATTATTGGCCTTTTTGAAAATAGCAGAATCAAATTTTCTCATGTTGAAACTTTTAATCGTGCTCTAAAAATGCTTTGGATTTAGAAACTACTGGACCCATCCTCGTTGGCAGCATGAAAAACCCTTGTAATTGACGAATTAGAAATGTTTGGAACTTACAAGCTTAGGCGCTTACATAAAGAAGGTTTAAAAGTAATTGGCAACCATGTGATCATATTCTGGAAGAATGTTCTTCTGGTCTGGGCTCTTCTGGACAATAAAAACACCACAACCCCTGCAGAAATACTGGGTGAAACTATTTCCCCAAATAATCAAATAAAAGTTAACAGACAACAGTAGTATGTCTCGGGCTTTTCGGGCAATATTTGGATGATCTCATTTGGATGATCTCAGGTGACGTCATGTCACGTGACCCAGCGGCGCCATGTTGTGTTGTCATGGTAACTCGCGTGAGCGGCCATGTTGCGACGGCATCCCCATAGTGATACGTGGTGTTAGTGCGCATGCGCAGCGCGTGTTGTTAGAGTGATACGTGTTTCCGTCGTCCATTTTGTGTAGTGGAGGCTGTCATCTTGGTTTCTATGGTATCACGTGGTTGCTATGTTACCCAAAGGCCTACAACAACACACTGTGCCTTTTCACATAAGCACATATCGACACATAAAGCATGTGCTTATGTGCTAGGGCACATTGTGTCACATTGTGCCTTTCACATAAGCACATATGACAAAAAAGGAATTCACCAGTAGATATCCTCGAATAAAACAATACCAGGTCATAGGTATCCTCAAATACCCGTATGTGCCTATGTGCTAGGGCACATTGTGTCACATTGTGCCTTTTCACATAAGCACATATCGGCACATCCAGCATGTGCCTATGTGCTAGGGCACATTGTGTCACATTGTGCCTTTTCACATAAGCACATATGACAAAAAGGAGTGCCGAAGGCCATATGTTTTTTCCAAAAAGGGGTGCCGAAATTGGGGTGCCCAGGGATATTGCCATTGGATATAGAGGTGATGAGAATCGGATACAACTTCGTTGTAATAAGGGGAGATAACTCTGTACGATGAAGTACAGGTTATGGGAAATCAAGCAATCTGCTTGGTTAGCAATAATCTATATAAATGATCTAGATAAATGAAACAACAAGAGTACACGGAATAATATGGTCAGAACTAACAAGAATAGACCAGAAATTGCTAAATATAGTAACAATATGCAAAACTGTTCCAGTTGATAGGCTCTTCTACGCTACTGGAGTATACTCCAGGACAAAGGAACATGTCTGGGTAGACGTAAACTATTGCATATATAGATAGAAGCAGAGAATTCTGAAAGAATTCGAAATAGTAAAACTTGTCCGGTTGTTTGTGGTAATTAGATTTACTCCAATTCAATCGAACGCACCCTCCGAACATACCCCTGTCTTGTTGTAGGCCTTTGGGTTACATAGCAACCACGTGCTGCCATAGAAACCATGATGGCGGCCTCCAGTACACAAAATGGACGACGGAAACACGTATCACTCTAACAAAACACGCTGCGCATGCGCACTAACACCACGTTTCACTATGGGGATGACGCCACAGCATAGCCGCTTACGCGGGTTACCATGACCACACAACATGGCGCCACTGAGTCACGTGACATGACGTCACATGAGATCATCCAAATGAGATCATCCAAATATTGCCCCAAAAGTCCAAGACATACTACTGACAACCTTTTTTCAATGAAACTGTAATAAAGGTATTTACTTCGTAAATGACCTAGTATCCGACAACAACGGCCTCCTAACCTTCTCTGGCTTCTCCACCAAGAATAACATCAACAACCCATTTACAGTTTTTCGGTGTATTATAAATGCATTACCCAAATCTTGGAAAACTGCGATTAAATCCAATAAGAAGAAGCTTATTATTCAGGGCAGAAACGTTGACATGTTAAACTCTACCTTGTAAACAAAGTCTTTTTTTATTTTTTAGAACTGCACACAACACCTCTTATTCAAAAGCAGATTATGTGGGATGAGGTTTTAGATATATATCTGCACTCGGATGGCTGGAATTTTATATATAAAATCTCATTTACAATCACGGACGATACATATTTACAAAATTTGCATTTCAAAATAGTCCATAAAATTCTATATAGGAATTCTATACTTTATAAATGCAAACTCCCTGAAACGGAACTGTGCACTTTTTGTCGCAATGCAAAGGAAACAATACTTCACTTGTATTCAGAATGTTCTGTTACGAAAACAGCTCTTAAGTTTTCGGAACATTTGAGGGACAAGTGCGATGTTGAGTTTCCGTTAACCCCAGAATATGTTATTTTAGTTTAAACAGTATATATTGAAAAAAAATGAATATCGTGTTACATGTATACACACCATAAAACATAAAGAATGAACACAATAGTACAGGATACACAGCACATTACATAACAGTAGACGAGTTTGAAACAAATTAGATGAGGGATTTGACGGAAAGCTTCAAGCTTATGTGTGTCCTCTCTGTTATTTTAGGCCACAAAATTACCTTTTAAGCTCAGCTCTAAAAGATCCAAAATTTGTTCATCCGGGCGTTTCGCATCCGGATATTTTTCAAATGCATTTTTAACTGATTTAACACCTTTATCAATATCAATGTTCGTATACATACTGTCGATATCCAAAGTAGCCAGAATTGCATTTTTCGATATTTTCAATTTCGAAATTTTTGACAGGAAATCCTGTGTATTTTTTAGATAGCTCGGATGTCTATTTGCTATAGGTTTCAGATGATAATCAATTAATTCCGAGATCGCATAAGATTCCGAATTACAATCTGATACAATTGGCCTCCCGGGTGGAGTTAAGTCATCCGTCCATGAAGAACGGTCCTTGTGGATCTTCGGTAGGATATAAAATTGTCTTGTTTGAGCACTGAGCTTAGCTGTTAAATATTTCAATTGTTTTTTGGTAATGTGACCTTCGTCGAGGAGAAATTTTAAGATCTTATTGAATTTTTCGATATTACTAGGCCAAATAAGTGAATCTATTTTCTTATAATATTTAGTATTGCTGAGTTGTCTCATGGCTTCCTTTATATAATTATCCCGAGATAGAACAACTACCGACCCACCTTTGTCGGCTGGTTTAATTACTAATTTCTTATTTTTTCGAAGTTTCGTGAGGGCTCTCCGTTCACCAGCTGTTAAATTGTCTTTATCGGAGAGTATGTTCATGCTGAACACCTTTTTGATGATTCGTTTGCTAGCCTCAATAATTTCGGGATCTACTTCACTATCTGGAGGTGACCAACCAGATGATTCTGTAAAAGGAAGTTTCCGACCGCTGGAGTTTCTAAAGCGGTCGGCTAATTTCATTTGCCTAAGAAAATTACAGTTGTATGATGGTAAATTTGTTTGGTTATCAGTTTTAGGCTTTGGTGCTGGTACAAAAGTTAAACCGCGATCTAAAAGAGATTTCTCTTGGGTTGTTAGGTCATTGGTGCCAGACAGGTTAACCACATTAGTTCCTAATCCCACATCTGTTAGGCGGCTGTTACCTTTGCCTTTACTTAGTTTAAATTTAGGTGGTTCAACCAGTGATCGTACATAATATTGGCGGCTCTCGTAGTCCAATGGATTAAATCCTGAGCAACATCAAACTTAGCGTCATCAATTTTTGGTATCACGTTAACGTCCTTCACTTTCCGAATGGTTTCGTTGATGATGCTCAGGGTTCTCCTCTCAGCCTGAGGGAGTTTTTGCGAAAAGTTTAGTTCAGCGAAATAAATTTTTGCTGATCTAAACTTGACCCTGATATCGCTAAGCATATTCCGCAACTGCTTAACTACGAGATCAGAATTATCGTTTCGAGAATTCACGCCAATATTTAATAATATTTTTGGGGGACTGGACTGGCCCCTGTGCCCTTTAAACATAGAGCGCAGATGATTGAATTTGGCGCCGGGGTAACACTCCACTTGGATGTCCGGATGGGGATTTCGATCAATGCGTCCTAAATTTGAACTTCCAATCATAAGGATGTTTTTACAAACATCGGGGAGGCGCCAATTCCTTTTGTCAAAATTAACTCCGCTTTTATGCCGAAACTGGGAGAATTTAGAATCAAATGAGCGGCCCGAGTTGCGGCTCTGTGATTTGACTTTCTCTGAGTACGATATACCTGGATGAACCACACTAGAGGCAGGAGAAGGGGCAGAAGAAACAGAAGCAGGAGAGGAAACAGAAGCAGGAGAATAAATAGAAGGAGGAGGAGGAGGAGTTCTAGTGAGAGCACTAGGAGAACCAGAGAAGAAAGGCTGAGGAGGAGTAGGAGGTAGAGGAGCAAGACGAGGCGAGACAGCGTTACTCAATTTGCGAGCATCTTCAGTCACAATATGGACCGGAGATGTTTGCAAACCATAAAACATAAAGAATGAACACAATAGTACAGGATACACAGCACATTACATAACAGTAGACGAGTTTGAAACAAATTAGATGAGGGATTTGACGGAAAGCTTCAAGCTTATGTGTGTCCTCTCTGTTATTTTAGGCCACAAAATTTTTTTTAACCCTTTGAACCATAGCGGCCGTTTTTCCGGCCAGCAACATCGTCATAACGTCATTAAATAGGATGGCTGTTCAGTAAATGTGTGGGGTAGACCAATCAATATTTTCAACGTGCAGCCCCGAAGCTGCACGTTGAAAATATTGATTGGTCTACGCCAAATGATGAATACGGACTCTTCTATTTGCTGCCATTGGACTGGCATGGAAGATACCACTAGAGTTCAAGGGGTTAAAGAGTAACCCTCAAGCTCATATTTATGGTTCTATTTATTTTCAGTTGTGACGACTTTAAAACCTGACGAATGCAGCTCTGAGATGACAGATGCCGTATACGCCAGTCTCTTCATTCTTGTTTGTGCTGTCATGACGCTGACGATTTTGTTTGTCCTTCTTATGAAATGGAACATGGAAGCAGCGAGAAGAATGCGTTATGGGAAATCAACCACTAACTCAAGCGTATTTGACAGTGAGGCCTCAAGGCGCACAATTAGTACGACAAAATCCTCGAAAAAATCCAGGGAGTTTCAAATAGAAATACCAACAGTTAAAATCCGTCTAAGGTTAGACAGATGAGTTGGTTCTCAACAGACATCCGAAACTATGTGATTAATATTCTATAAATAAACTCCACATTGGCTGTACAAAGGCAATGTGAAAGCTAGTTAACGCTCTTACCTAACACAAAAGGCAGGCGACACTCTCAAACAAAAAGCTTGAATAACTCAAGATCAAGCTCGTTCTAATGAGGGCCCATAAGCTATGTTTTTGAGACATAAAAATGAAAGAATTATTGAACATTGAATGGTGTTTCTTGTGAATAACCAGTTTGAAAGCCAGCTAAAGGATTGGATTTTGCAGTTAGCGCATTGTATTCTGGACTTTTCTGGACTCGATGGTGGGGCGGGTGTTTATGTGCGAGTGTGTGTGTGTGTGTGTGTGTGTGTGTGTGTGTGTGTGTGTGTGTGCGTTTGTCTTACCAACTTGACGAGGTAACTAGACAAAAGAGTTTGCGTGTTTCGCCTTACCGAGGTACAAAAGACAAAAGAAACCCTTTACCTCGGTTGTTTTCCCAGAACTGTACCGGCAAAACGAGGTTGAAACCGTTAGTCCACACAAAGGACAGACAATGGGGTACCTCGGTATGTAGGGAAAACAAGACTGTGTGTGTGTGTGTGTGTGTGTGTGTGGGTTTGTCTTACCAACTTGACGAGGTAACTAGACAAAAGAGTTTGCGTGTTTCGCCTTACCGAGGTACAAAAGACAAAAGAAACCCTTTACCTCGGTTGTTTTCCCAGAACTGTACCGGCAAAACGAGGTTGAAACCGTTAGTCCACACAAAGGACAGACAATGGGGTACCTCGGTATGTAGGGAAAACAAGACTGTGTGTGTGTGTGTGTGTGTGTGTGTGTGTGGTGTGTGTGTGTGTGTGTGGGGGGGGGGGGGGGTTGAGGGGCAGGTCCTTACGACTATTCAGATCATATAAGTTCCCCCCTCCTCTGCCCCAATACTACTTTGTTGAATAAAACATTACCAAGGACGTGTGTTAATTAACATTTAACACTTACGCTACCGAAAGCGACTATTGTTACCTATTTTATGAGGGTTATCTGTACGTTCTGGTATGCGAGGATCAAATCAACCATCTGATTAATTGTTGGAAGGGGCTCAGAGAGCCGTTTCCAACAATTAATCAGATGACAGAGTTTAAAATATGTCATAAATTTCATTAAACTTTCTAGCATACAGGCGGACATAGAGGTACTCCATTTATGGCTAAAGTGGGCGTGGCACAAAGAAGCGTTTCCAACAATTAATCAGATGACAGAGTTTGAAATATGTCATAAATTTCATTAAACTTTCTAGCATACAGGCGGACATAGAGGTACTCCATTTATGGCTAAAGTGGGCGTGGCACAGAGAATTAATCAGATGACAGAGTTTCAGATATGTCATAAATTTCATTAAACTTTCTTGCATACAGGCGGACATTGAGGTACTCCATTTATGGCTAAAGTGGGCGTGGCACAGAGAAACGTTTCCAACAATTAATCAGATGACAGAGTTTCAAATATGACATAAAATCTAGCGTCAAATTTGCTTTTGCATTCATTTTGTTTATGGAACTAGGAACTAGGAACGGGATTCACGCCGCTAAATAAACTCCACATTGGCTCTATAAAGCCAATGTGAAAGCTAGTTAACGCTTTACCTAACACAAAAGGCAGGCGACACTCTCAAACAAAAAGCTTGAATAACTCAAGATCAAGCTCGTTCCAATGAGGGCCCATGTTTTTGAGACATAAAAATGAAAGAATTATTGAACATTGAATGGTGTTTCTTGTGAACCTAGAAATGTCTTTTACATTTTCTCCATGATAAGAAGCAAAACACAATAGCAAACACAATTTATCTTTCTTCTTCTCAGGTTTTCGAGAGTTGAGAATCGTTTGCATTTGACCAATCTGTCTTGAAAATCGAATATGTGTTTGGAAAACAGATTGAACAATTTTTCATCATTTTTGCATTCCAGGGGAACTTCGAATTCTCCTCTTTCGCACATGAAAACCCATCGATCTTTTTCCTCTTCACGTTTGGTTTCTGCAATCTTCCGATTGGAACGTTTGACAGAATAACAGGTTGAAAGCCAGCTAAAGGATTGGATTTTGCAGTTAGCGCGTTGTATTCTGAACTGAACTTGTCTGGACTCGATGGTCGGGCGATCGGGGCGGGTGTTTATGTGCGAGTGTGTGTGTGTGTGTGTGTGTGTGTGTGTGTGTGTGTGTGTGTGGTGTGTGTGTGTGTGTGTGTGTGTGTGTGTGTGTGTGTGTGTGTGTGTGTGTGTGTGGATTTGTGTGTGTGTGTGTGTGTGTGTGTGTGTGTGTGTGTGTGTGTGTGTGTGTGTGTGTGTGTGTGTGTGTGTGTGTGTGTGTGTGTGTGTGTGTGTGTTTGAGGTTAAAAAATCGCACTGGCACAGACATTTCATACTGAAACGTTGTTTTCATTTACTGAACCCTGATGGGCTTCAAACATGACAAAAAATTACACAAAATTGATTTAAACTAAGTGATGAGCTTAGGAACTGGTTAAACTGACTGGCAAAAATTGATGTTATTCATTGATGGGCTCTAATTTAGTCCTTACAAGAATGTTACGCAAGCTTTTGTTTTTCTTATAGGCGATGACAGGTCGAAGATTCAAAGGTTCATTTAATTTAGCATTGGTAAAATTGAATTCATCTTTTAACATTTTTGCTATTTCGATATTCATTCTGTTGTACGTTAAAGTGAAAGGAATGATGGACCTCCTTTCGCATTCGCCCTCTGATATGTTCATACCAAATGGCCAGAGGGTTTGAAGCGTATTGATCCAAAAAGCTTCACGTTTTTTTCTAAATTCATCCGTTTCTTCTAATGTGTCTTTAATTGGTGGTTGTTCAATAGGATGGATTTCGAAATCGTCCAAAGAATGGCCAGGAAGGTTAAAATGTTGTGCTACTGGGGCATCAGCATTATGTTTTATATCCTGTTTGTGTCTAGTAGCACGTTCTCGGAAAGGATTTTGACTTTGACCAACATACTGTTTCCGACATCGCTTACAAGTGATAAGGTAAATAATGTTTGGTGAATCACAATGGAGGGGGTTACGGATCTGATAATGATTTTTCGTTTGTTCGGAGGAAAATTCCTCTTTCTGATCAGGCATAAAAGTATGCAGTCTACAATGAGGCTTTTTGCAATTAAATACCGCTCCACTACCATTTTGCAACGGTCTGTTGTGTTCAATCTTCAGTGGTTCGAAATCGGTAGTTTCAGCTGGACTTTCGAGCTTTTTCAGGGTTTGGGATTTCAGGCTACGCAAAAGGCGCAGCGAGTACCCTCTCGATCTGAGGGCGCCAAATAGAGTAGAACAAGCCTCATTGAAATTTACCTTATCACTTGAATTGCGGTGGAAACGAATGAGCTGTGATTTGATGATACCTTTAAATGTATGTTGAGGATGAAATGATTTTGTGTGCAACAATTGATGTGAATCAGTTGGTTTAAAATATACTTTATAATCTAAATGACCGGACTCCTGAAATTGCTTGCCTTTATACACGGTCACATCGAGAAAATCAACAGAATTTTCACTGATAGTAGCTTTCAGTTTAATATTTGGATCGTGATTGTTCAAAATTTCTAAAAATTCATCAAAATCTTCTTTTGAATGTTCCCAAGTAATAAAAATGTCATCTAAATATCTGAGATATACGAGAGGATGCTTTGCACGTTTGCTTAAGGCATTTTCCTCCCATTCCGCTACATAAATGCTTGCAAAATTAGGACTGAATCTTTTACCCATAGGACAACCCATTATTTGTAGAAAATATTCTCCATTGAATTGAAAGTCATTACCTTTTAAGCTCAGCTCTAAAAGATCCAAAATTTGTTCATCCGGGCGTTTCGCATCCGGATATTTTTCAAATGCATTTTTAACTGATTTAACACCTTTATCAATATCAATGTTTGTATACATACTGTCGATATCCAAAGTAGCCAGAATTGCATTTTTCGATATTTTCAATTTCGAAATTTTTGACAGGAAATCCTGTGTATTTTTTAGATAGCTCGGATGTCTATTTGCTATAGGTTTCAGATGATAATCAATTAATTCCGAGATCGCATAAGATTCCGAATTACAATCTGATACAATTGGCCTCCCGGGTGGAGTTAAGTCATCCGTCCATGAAGAACGGTCCTTGTGGATCTTTGGTAGGATATAAAATTGTCTTGTTTGAGCACTGAGCTTAGCTGTTAAATATTTCAATTGTTTTTTGGTAATGTGACCTTCGTCGAGGAGAAATTTTAAGATCTTATTGAATTTTTCGATATTACTAGGCCAAATAAGTGAATCTATTTTCTTATAATGTTTAGTATTGCTGAGTTGTCTCATGGCTTCCTTTATATAATTTTCCCGAGATAGAACAACTACCGACCCACCTTTGTCGGCTGGTTTAATTACTAATTTCTTATTTTTTCGGAGTTTCGTGAGGGCTCTCCGTTCACCAGCTGTTAAATTGTCTTTATCGGTGAGTAGGTTCATGCTGAACACCTTTTGGATGATTCGTTTGCTAGCCTCAATAATTTCGGGATCTACTTCACTATCTGGAGGTGACCAACCAGATGATTCTGTAAAAGGAAGTTTCCGACCGCTGGAGTTTCTAAAGCGGTCTGCTAATTTCATTTGCCTAAGAAAATTACAGTTGTATGATGGTAAATTTGTTTGGTTATCAGTTTTAGGCTTTGGTGCTTTTGGTGCTTTGGTGCTGGTAAACCGCGATCTAAAAGAGTTTTCTCTTGGGTTGTTAGGTCATTGGTGCCAGACAGGTTAACCACATTAGTTCCTAATCCCACATCTGTTAGGCGGCTGTTACCTTTGCCTTTACTTAGTTTAAATTTAGGTAGTTCAACCAGTGATCGTACATAATATTGGCGGTTCTCGTGGTCCAATGGATTAAATCCTGAGCAACATCAAACTTCGCGTCATTAATTTTTGGTATAACGTTAACGTCCTTCACTTTCCGAATGGTTTCGTTGATGATGCTCAGGGTTCTCCTCTCAGCCTGAGGGAGTTTTTGCGAAAAGTTTAGTTCAGCGAAATAAATTTTTGCTGATCTAAACTTGACCCTGATATCGCTAAGCATATTCCGCAACTGCTTAACTACGAGATCAGAATTATCGTTTCGAGAATTCACGCCAATATTTAATAATATTTTTTGGGGACTGGACTGGCCCCTGTGCCCTTTAAACATAGAGCGCAGATGATTGAATTTGGCGCCGGGGTAACACTCCACCTGGATGTCCGGATGAGGATTTCGATCAATGCGTCCTAAATTTGAACTCCCAATCATAAGGATGTTTTTACAAACATCGGGGAGGCGCCAATTTCTTTTGTCAAAATTAACTCCGCTTTTATGCCGAAACTGGGAGAATTTAGAATCAAATGAGCGGCCCGAGTTGCGGCTCGGTGATTTGACTTTCTCTGAGTACGATATACGTGGTTGAACCACACGAGAGGCAGGAGGAGGGGGAGAAGAAACAGAAGCAGGAGAGGAAACAGAAGCAGGAGAAGAAACAGAAAGAGGAGGAGGAGTTCTAGTGAGAGCACTAGGAGAACCAGAGAAGAAAGGCTGAGGAGGAGTAGGAGGTAGAGGAACAAGACGAGGCGAGACAGCGTTACTCAATTTGCGAGCATCTTCAGTCACAATATGGACCGGAGATGTTTGCAAATTGAGGCGCTTACTCTGAGAGAAAGAAGAAGTTGAAGGAAAAGAAGAGGGAGAAGTGCTTTGCCTTGATCTTTTCTTATTTTGCTTTTCGCGTTGGGGTAGAGGGACAACACGGGCCGGAGTTTGCTTGCTCCCTCCCGTATTGTTCCTTACTCCAGACGCTGGGCGAAGTTCCGAAATGTAAGACTCATAGGCCGAAATCGTCTTATCTGTCAACTTATTTTTAAAGTTTTTTTGAGCCCAGATCAAGGCACGCGCCGAAGCGTTGTTGAAGTCTATTTTTTCGAGTCCAGGAGGTGGTCGCATAGCCAAAGTTATCTTAGACTTCAACTGGTGTGTGTGTGTGTGGGTTTGTGTGTGTGTGTGTGTGTGTGTGTGTGTGTGTGTGTGTGTGTGTGTGTGTGTGTGTGTGTGTGGTGGGGGTTGAGGGGCATGTCCTTACGACTATTCAGATCATATAAGCGCCCCCCCCCCCCCTGCCCCAATACTACTTTGTTGAATAAAACATTACCAAGGACGTGTGTTAATTAACATTTAACACTTACGCTACCGAAAACGACTATTGTTACCTATTTTATGATGGTTATCTGTACGTTCTGGTATGCGCGGATCAAGTTAACCATCTGATTAATTGTCGGAAAGGGCTCAGAGAGCTCAGAGGGCCGTTTCCAACAATTAATCAGATGACAGAGTGTCATAGATGTCATAAATTTCATTAAACTTTCTAGCATACAGGCGGACATAGAAGTACTCCATTTATGGCTAAAGTGGGCGTGGCAGTAAAATGGTTACTTGACAGTTCTAAAATAGCTACAACATTGTTTTATTCTCCTTCTCTGCCTTGAGTACATACTTCATGATTATCCCTCATTGGGACTGGCAAGAGGGGCGTGAACTATTTTTCCGTGGTGAATACTATTTTGGGGTAGTCAGAAACATAACGCCGTGCTTTCATCATTGTATTTTATTGAACAAACCGAGGAAGAATCTTGTTGGCTATCAGGATTACAATCCTAAGTGCCAAGCTTAAATTGTCAATGTTTTGTCCAAGACAGACATTTCCATTCTTGAACCTGCTTGTACTACAAAATAATGAAACGGGAATCTAGAAAAAAATCTTTTAAAATGGCGCTTTGTACGCCGATAGTCGAGCGTCCTATACTATTCCATGGCTATTTCGAGTTAGTGTATCGTGCACGTTTATTTGTTTAACCTGCTATAGAAAACACTATCGGAAATAGTCCATTATCTCCCAACCCATTAAGGGAAGGTCGCGTGAGATAATATAACAATTTTTGACGATACGGTATCTATACTGTGAAGGTACAGAAAATTTCTCATGAGTGACAGCAAGGAAGAATAACTTTTCACATGCGGCTGGAAGTAACGAGTGAAAACAGAAATTTCCTTTCAGTCACGAATTTGATAATTCGGGTGTCCACTCATACCAAGATTGCTGTGCGTATTCAACATTACGAGATACAATACAGGCATTAGGAAATGTTCTGGACACATCACGAGTAAACAAAATTTATAATTATCAATCCGAGTAATAAAACAAAAAATGTTCTTTTACAATGATGTAATCATAAATAACAGGACAACAGGAAAAAAATAACCAGAGTCTTATCGGATTTGACTGAAATTTCACGAAAATTCCTAGGTATTACTGTTGATGAGGATCTTTCATAGAAGGTCCACGTATTATACATCTACTCTAAAATAGCTCGAGCAAATTATATTATTAATACAGTACATGGAGAGTGGCTTGTAACAAAATCACCCGCGAAGTGGATTATCACCCAAAGTATCACTTTCAAATTCTGTATATGTGGGCAAAAACACTAGCAATGTTTCTTCAGCCAATGGACCTCCGGGTTTAACCCGGAGGTCCATTGGCTGGAACTTTGCTTGTGATTGTTATGCTTTGCAACAAATTCGCAATTATTACTTGGGTGGAATCTCCACTCTGCGGGTGATTTAGTGGTAATACACTCTCCACGTACTGTAAGGTAAAACATATTCTACCACATGACCGTAAGAGAATTTTGTATTTCGCATTTGTGCAATGCCGTTTGATGTCTGGGATTCAGGTCTGCGCCAATAGCAGAGTCTTTATACATAAAATTATTTCTACAGCAGAAACGCTCTATCAGAATAACAATCAACATGAAATACAACTCTCACACCGAACCTCTATTTCTCAAAGAAAAAATCTTAAAAATAGGCGACCTTTTTGTTCTACAAGTGTCTCTTTTAATTAATGGGATTGGCGAAACCACACTCTGCCAGAATCTTATAACATTTTTTTCGAAGCAGTAGATGAAGGACCTGGGAGGTCAACTCGACAGTTCGGTTTGTTCCAAAAAGGAAGATCAAGAACCAAACCTCTTAAAACCCTTCCGACATTCGGGTACCCTAAACTCTGAAATGGTCTAAATGAGGGATTACGACAAATCACATGTTGGGGAACATTTCAGAATGAATTGAGAAAACAATTTCTTAACAGATATGTCGACAACGTGCAATGTTATAACCCATACTGTTCAGATTGTTCTGCCGATAACATATGGTTACCCATTCAAACTTTGTTGACACTGTAGCATTAGAGAAACCGAAACTATTAATAGAGTTTCAGGGCGAGAAATCTGAGATTTGAAATCTGCTCCTTCCGGGATGCAGGTTTCAAATGTTAGAATCCCCCCCCCCCCTCCCCCATTTACTGTGAAGATTTTTACTAGTTTAATTGTGAACACTGTCAAGTAGAGGTCAAGCATGATGACTATAGTCGTCAATGGTTGGGAGATGGGTAGTTCAACTGAATAACCCGGTTTTCTTTCATTTCTAATTTTCTATGGGAAGTTGAACACTGCAAAAAATATAGGTTCTCTTTAGAACCAAAACTGGTTCTAATCTTGTCCCTGAGATGGAACCAGTTCTGTTTAAACAGTATTTATTTCAAATCAAAAAAATTTACCAGGATTAGCATTCAATTTTAACAGAATTTTACATGAACTGGAGTAGATTCAGCAGTAAACTTGGAGCTTATTCAACGCAGTCGCCAAACATTTTGAAACAAAGGAGATATGAACAGCTGGCATATCGAACCAGTTTCGGTTCTGTATAGAACCAAAACTGGTTCGATATGCCAGCTATTCATATCTCCTTTGCTTAATAATGTTTTGAGACCACCTCGTATAAACTCTAAACTTACGGCTTAAACCCTCTCAATTTATGTTTAATTCTGTTAATATTTGAAATAAATACTGTTTAAACAGAACTGGTTCCATCTCAGGGACAAGATTAGAACCAGTTTTGGTTCTAAAGAGAACCCATATTTTTTGCGGTGTACACTGGTAACTAAACGTGGAGATCTGACTAAATCCTCCAGTCTTCATCACATTTAGGTTTCATCTGTTTGGTTAAAGGTCCAACGTATTGGTTGGGTACAATGGTCTGTTGACCCAACCAACTCAAACAGGATTTACTTATACATTGTAAAATTCACTGATATCATGACAATTACATTTCTTTTATTAACTATAAGTAGAGTCGTATTCCTTCAGCTCCGAGTCCCATCCCTAGCTTCCGAATTGGGTTACTGAATTTCCCCATCAATTGAATGTAATAGATCTTGCCCAAAGAGGAAGACATGGCCCAAAGAGGAAGTATTTCTCCATCAATCGACAGGTCTGCTGCACATGTTGCAAATTTACGTACAATTAATGCGAATGTGATCCAACCACCGGCCTGACAAAGTAATATCTAACTAAATCAGAAGAGGGGTTGCAGGAAGACAGCCAATCTGGCTTTGTCACCTCCCTACGGTATACATGTTTACTCTGATCTCTTGTTGTAATGGTTTTTCTTTGATTATATATTGTTTTCTGTACTTCCTGTATTATTGTTTTCACTTGTATTATACATGTATACCTCAGAATAAAATCGTCAATCAATCATCAATCTGGATTACGCGTACGAAAGTTATCGGACCGCCGAAGGTGATATTTTTCTTTACAAATCTGAGCCTCATTCAGCCTCATTCATTTAACCCTTTACCCAACACAAACGATATCAAATTTTTTTATTTTAAATATCATTTTTTTAAATTTTTCAAAAAATTTCAACGAAACCATATCATGTACCCCTCATTGGAACGAGCTCGACGAGCTCGTTCCAAAGAGGGGTCACATGATATGTTTTTGTTGAAAATTTAAAAAAAATAATATTTTTTCAGTTGCTGAATTTGCATATTACGCCGATGGATGTGGCCGATTCCCTGGGTAAAGGGTTAACTCAAATTTTATTGTGGTTTACGTACAGAACATAGCTCGGGTAGAGAACGTGGGAGTGGAATCAATGGCCCTCAGTGGAGTTTTTCCTGTATTTCGCGTACGCCATTTCTACGAGCGTGAAATACAGCAAAAACTCCACTTCAAGTCGTTGATTCCACTCCTCCCGCACTCCTCGCTCGTTATGTTCTGTCTTATTATTTGTTATATGCGATGTGATGCTTCAGTTGCAAATAAATAGAAGATACCTCAGTATAGCTACTAGTTTTAAATAGATACCACAATTATTCGATGAGTGGCCGCAAGTCAGCGGCGTACTCGTGGGTGTGGCGGAGGGGAGGGGGGATTTTTCAACCTTATGCGCATTCATGGTCGAAATTCCTAAAGTTAGTTCATGTGCTGCCAACCTGATATTTCTTGAGTTGTTTGCTATAATTATTGCTTCCCTTTCTGAGTACTTCAGACTGCAAATAGTCCTCGGCTTGCCCCAATTGGCAATTGGAACTGGAGTCTAAAATTTCATCCCGGGGAACACCTGTGGAAGTTCGCCTACACTGGTGATACCCACTCTAACCCAGTACGAGGTGAAATGAAGTTGGGGATATATCCCCCCCCCCCCTCCCCAACATTATTTGTCTACGCTTCTTTATCAATAATAACACATCTAACTGTGTTGAACATAGCCAGAGTACAGCTAGCCGGTTTATTGATTGGACAAAGATAAAATACACTTGGAGATCAATTTCAACACAATGTGGCCTAGCACTTAATCTCCCCAGTGACACCGACATCGCCGGCCAGGAAAAACCATCGATAAAAACCCTTTAAGGTCGAAAACACTATGGAAACCTGTGTTTCACACCCAAATGCGAATGCCGACTGCGGGGTAAGCCGCAGAACAAAGCCTATCTGCTAGCTCCTAAAAGCAAACAGACGAATACAACATTTAATAATATGAAAGCGAAATTAAACGTTAACCTGCTGCAAGAAATGGCTAAAGCGAATAGGACCTCCGAACATAGCTCATACGTCTGAAACATAACCCTCAGGCCATTGGCCCTTTTAATTATCAATTAACCAATGGCTGTAATGATTGTACTCTCATTGTAATACCCTGATTATTTCCCTTGTCGCCTAGACAAAAGTTTCGCGCTATACTATCGAACCGCGCGAAACTAAAAATCCTGGCTTCGTTCCTGCTGCAAGGAAATATAAGTTAAAACGTGAAGCGTCGATTTCTTTCCAATCACCAATGAGATAATTTTTTATCCATTGAAAGACTGTGCGTTACGACTCCAAAACGAGAAGTGTTATCAATATAAACTTATCACGTAATTCGCGTCACATCCGATGAGTTATTCTCTTATATTTATCTTACCACAGGAAAGCACCCCCACCCCCACCTCCATTACAAGTAAAAACGTCTAGACAAATTACAAATTTGTATTGAGGGAAGCAGCCGCACGTGCGATCATTCGATTCAGAAAGAAAATAATTTGTATTTGTACTCATTAGGCATCGAGTTATTACACATATCGAGGCCACCGTTTTTGATTGAACGATAAATAAATCAGCAGCCCAATAAAATAAATTGGACTAAATCATTTTTTTGTCATGATAATATTTTCATATGTGCCTACCATGCGTTAAACATGAAATATAACACACAAAAACTACTATAAACTACGACCGTAATAACAATAACACTTTGGCTGGCCGTCGATTGTCGCGGTTCTCGGGCGAGAAGGCCTCGGTTACCCCTGTGCTCCCAACTGCCTTCCTATTCCCACGCTTTTTCTTCTCTCCTCCCAACACTCGGAGACGAGCTGCTTGATGACATCCCCTGCCCCATCCTTCCCAATCTCTCCGATTAGCATATTAACCCTCTCCTTTGAGTCACTCACTAACCATATGTCCTGCATTCTCCCGTCCAACTTCCCCATTAGACTCCCAGTGAATATTATTCTTTTATACTGGTATTTTGGGCATTCTAGAAGAAAGTGTTCCAGGGTCTCCGCCACGCCTAAATTACACATCTGGCACTCCTTTTCACTGTTTTTCCCAATTTTTCCCCTCGGGTGCAGGGACCGCGATCTCAGCATGAACAACAGTGATCTCCCAAAGGTGTCATCAAGATACTCTTAAAGACCAGGCTTCTTTTTCTCACGCAGGCCACCCAGAGACCTCTTTGATTTGCCCCCCTCTCGCCAATTAAGGTTACCATCCTCCATGACCCTTTCTCTGACGATTTTTTTACACTGGGCTGCCCCTACGTCTAGGTTCGAGGTCTGCAACGAGTAGTTCTCTATTAGCCCACTCACTTGGATCATCCACCCTGTCTTGATATTTGAGTTGAAAATACTCTGGAACATTACTTTATACCATCGGGTGTCGGGGAGATTTGCCAAATAATTAAGATAACCGAGTTTCAATAAGTCTATCCTGTCCTTGATCCTCATCCACCCAAGCTCATCCATGATTGCTTCTTGTGCGGTGGCAATACTCGACCCCGTTATCAATCGGCCTGCATCGTTCTGCGGGGTTTCCAAGCTCTTTACATGCGTTTGATTTAGGGGTACCACTTCGTACCACATGTTATACTTGGCAGACCCACCATTTCCCAAATGGTTTTCCCCACGAAAACCTTATTGAAACTGTTTCCCCTATAAGTTCCAGTTGGTTAAGCATTCGCCTGCCCTTCAGAATCAATTTATTTGTGTGGTTTCGGTAGATGCCTCTTCCTGTGATGTTTCTATTTATCCCCAGGTATTCGTAGTCACCTGCCTCTTCTACACTAAGAAGTTTGCTACTACTTTCCGGAATACAGAACTCCCACACTCTCCACCTTCGAGTAGGGTTCACTTTACGGCCCACGGGTACAACTTTGCTTTTGTTTTAATTTAATTCGAGTCTCCATTTGTTCCCATATTTCCTAACAATTCCAAGCATTAGCCCTGTGATCTTCAAGTCTCCAACTGCTAAACCCTCGTCGCCGTTACAGTACAAGTAGAACAGTGAATTGGGATTACGTTATGCACAGCCTAACACCATGACGTCGTGATCAACACTCATAAAATATCGATTCATAGACACTCAATGATTGTTAAAACAGACGTTGTTAAAACTGTGCCTAATCCTTTCAATATGCGGACACATCAAGAGAGGGATGATTATTTCCAAAATGAGACAAAATACTGCATGGCTGAGAGGTACGGTGTAACTCGCAATCCACAGTGACTTTTTTTACACCGTGTTTAACCACGATGTAAAAACAAGAATATACAAGAGCAAGCTATATGGGTAAAAAAGTACCCATTTTTAATTATTAATTCATAGCTTCTGCTCGGTTATGTCAGAACAAAAATAAAAATACAAAAAATTTAATATTTATGTGCAAATAAAATATTACAGACATGGATATCATTGGAACTGGTTCATTGAACCAGTTCCAATTGACATCCAAATTTGTCTGGTTTCATTTAAGAAACTTGCAAAGTACTAGTACAAATTTTCTGTCAGTTTTTGCCCACTATGTAGGTTAAAGTATTAAGTACATCAAAATTCTTGGAAATAAATCTGTTATCCTTGTGTTTTCCAGGGTGTATGGGAATTTACGCCGGTTTGGGAACTCATACACCCTTCGGCTTCGCCTCAGGGTGTATGAGTTCCCAAACCGGTGTAAATTCCCATACACCCTGGAAAACACAAGGATAACTAATACTATTGAAATGGTGTATGGAAGTCTCGATCTCGCCTGTGCATCATATATTGACTCGTCCTAACGCACTCGACTCGAGGTCTGGACTTCAACACACTATCTCGGAAACTAACATGGTAGTAATAACCTATATTTATTATGGCGTTAGATATCGGAACATATTTGTTAGACAACTCCCATTATTTTATAAGATAGCTTTTCAACGTTTTGCTCTCGGAAAAATGGTCCTTCAGTCAGCAAAACAATAGTGCCCTTCCCTACTAAAAAATAAAATAAATAAATAAATAAATAAATAAATAAATAAATAAATAAATAAATAAATAAATAAATATATAAATAAATAAATAAATAAATAAATAAAATAAATTTAAACACCTCGCATTTTTGGGAAAAACTGCAAAGGGTGGTCGCATCATTCCTTTTACACGAGTTTGTGTGATGAGTGAAATAATGTGCGGGCATGATAAACTTCGTCATACATCCCTGATCGGACATCCACTGAGTCCCTATTCGCCAGTATACATTACACCCTGTCACCATACGGGATTTAAAGGAAATAGAATTAAATTCGACACCACAGAAATGCGACGTATGTAACAAAAAACGAATTATGAATTAGACTGGACTATAATTAAAATCAAATTCGACGCGACGGAAGTGCGACGTCTGTAATATGCCTTAGGCCCGTCACAGACATCGCACGACCGTCGCGACGAATTTAATTCCAGGCCAATAATTGAATGAAATGCGTCTGAAGTGTGACGTCTGTATCCAATAAATGCGAGTAGACGATATTCAGACGAACTATTCGTCTGCGCCAGGCGAATTTAATTCATAATGGTCTGAAATACGTATTGATTACAGACGTCGCACTTCAGACACGTCGAATTCAATGCAAATAAGCTGCATAATGACATGCAAAGGAGGAAATACCCGTTAAATCGCTATTCGTGATGTATTTTGCTATTTTTAACAGTGAATAAATGGTTCTGGAAGAGCTCTGAAGAAAATCCAGAAGCGACATTCTTGATTATTATTTTAGAGAATGAAAAAGCACAGCGATCGGGTGTGACATAGCGGGGTATCGTACCTTTGATTGTTTGGAAGAATACGGTTACGACATTAACCCTTTACCCAACGCAGATGATATCAAAATTTATTATTTTAATTACTATTTTTGAAAATTCAAAAAAACAAAATTCAACAAAACCATATCATATGAGACCTCATTGGAACGAGCTCGATGAGCTCGTTCCAATGAGGGATCACATGATATGGTTTTGTTGAAATATTTTGAAAAATTTATTTTCTTTCAACTGCTGAATTTGCAAATTACGCGGGCAGATGCGGGCGATTCGTTGGGAAAGGGGTTAACTGTGTATAATTTGCATTATATAGGTCTTCTCTTCATCTTTTGTCAATTGTTTTAACAATGCTTTGACAGTATCGTACCCATTGGTGTGCACACCTGCAAGCACATCTGGTGTTCAACTTAATACAATATGTACTGTGAGCGGCAGAACAACAAGGTTTAGGTTTTTCAGTGATTTTTATCAAACCTGCTGTGTGTATTCGTGCGACAATTTTTTAATATTTTTCTATTCTGTACAATTATAACCTGTCCTCCAAGTACAGTCAATTATTCTTATAGAAGTGTTATTACAATTTGCTAGGGGTTCTAATGATCTTTTTAACCCTTTGCCCAGCTTAATTCTGCTACACTGTAGGCTGCATTTCGCAACACTGGTCTGTGAACAGTGGAGTAGATACAGGAGTGGGCAAGAGGAGCAGAGAGGGCAGCTGCTCTTTGCCCCGAGATAACTGAACAGGGACAACAGGGGTAGTGCGTGCCCCTTTTATCAGAAGTGTACTAGGAGTAAAAATTACTTTCCGAGAACCAGTACCAATGGGGTAGGATAGGAAAGGGAGGGGGGGGGGGGGCTGTATAAGGCAATCGGCGGTATGATTTCTAAAGCTTTATATCGTCCCTTAAATGGAACAAGGTGCCATCTGCAATGCTGTGATATTGCAGATTACACTTTGTTCCTCTCAAATCTCAGGGGACGAGACATAATGCCATTACTGTTGAATGTCACATTACAATTTATCATACGTTATAAACTCCCGGTCTTAACACACATCCAGCGTCGAGTGCCCTTTTGACGCCTCTGCAGCCCTTGCCCACATATTCTTCCGACGACGCCTACGGCGCCGACACTAACAAACACTGGGAAAGGTGGGGGGGGGGGGGGGGGGGATCAGGTAAGACGTCGATCCCATGGGGATCTATCTAATCGCCCAACTATTTGGAACATACCCAATTGCTTTTATCAAAACCGTATGTGCTAGAAGTATACTTTGCATTGATAAAATACTGTATTCTAAACCTACAATAATTACAGGCCAGCTTGGTAGACCATCCGGGTGCTTACAATAGGTCATACGGTCATAGTCATTAATACACAGAACGACATGCGTAAGTAAATGAGTTAATCGATATGACACGAGTGCCAGCGCGTGAGTTTTGAACAAGAGGCCGCAGGCCTCAAGTTTTATCCTTCCTCGGTGGCACACCCATTCACACAACCGTGTCGTTCTGTGTTTATTACACGGCCTCACATTTATAAAAAAGGTATTAGAAGGACACTCAGCAATACTTTTGGCAACTATCAACAAAAGAACACATTTTATCGCCAACCAAATTTTCGAGGGGAACCCGTGTTACTATGTTGTCCCCTGAGTTTCAATGTGTTCTATGTGCCTACTGGCAGCCTACTGGCAGCCTACTGGCCTACTGGCAGCCTACTGGCAGCCTACTGGCAGCCTACTGGCCTACTGGCAGCCTACTGGTACATAGAACACATTGGAACTCAGGGGACGATTTTTAGCTATCACTAGAAACTCAAACTGTACTTGCGGTGCACGATTTGTAGAAAATACAGTGAAATTTTGCTTCTTTGATAAAAATAATCCGTCAACGATTCCGTTACGCACATATGTGCGGAACGGATTTTCATTTTCCACATGGTTTAGTGCTGCTGTAAATGGGGATTTCATAGAAAAGGCGTGCAATAAAAATAATTTCTTATTACTTACTCTCTCCCTCGATTTAGAATTCTATTGATATATTGAATCTGACATTCATTGCACTTTCTATCCTGTGTGTACTATTATCAAGTACTCCAAAGCGTGTTTGTATTTTCGTTGGGCAAACAAGCACGTCTTCCCAACTTAGTATTTCATAATTTCTTGCCCAACCTCTGTCGACGAAAACCGTGATCGAGTGGGGTTTCTTGCCCTCACCCCCACTCCCCCCCCCCCCCCCCCCCCCCCCCCCACAAACCCCGCAAGAATTCACGCCATGGACACCACATCCCACGAAACATATTGTCTGAAAATTTTCGGCCTGTCGGGAGAATTTTGAAACGTTTTGTCAGGTTTTATTGGTAACATTTCGCAAAATGGATGGACAATTACTGATATTTTAGTGAAAACATATGTTTTTGTAATGAATGCCCATAAACGCGTTTTGGTGCATAAGGTTACACAGACGTTTTGTTGCCAACTCTGAAATCGAATTTGACCCCCCCCCCCCTCTCCCCACCACTACATTCACTGCCAAAAATCTATCTACGTTCCTGTCTCTGAGTTCCCTAATCGTTTTACTTACAGTGATTATCATATTCAAATGCTGGGCTTATTAACATTATCTCCGAGTTTGTGACTGAAGTATGTACATATTTTCGTGCATGTTCTGAACTAACGAATACAGAAATGTCAGCTACAGTCGAATCACAGGTGCTCCACATCTTTCAATTTTTTGGATAAAGAGGACAAACATTTTTTGTTATCAGGCAGTATATGAACCCTTAATCCTTTGAACCCTGGTGGTATCTCTCAATTGGAAGAGTCCACATTCATTATTTGGGGGTAGACCAATTAATATTTTCAACGTGCAGCCGTGGGCTGCACGTTGAAAATATTAATTGGTCTACCGCATACATTCACTCAGTAGCCATCCTACTTAAGAAAATTATGACGTATCATGCTTCTGGGCCGGAAAAGCAGCCGCTCGGGTTCAAAGAGTTAAAATTTCAACGTGCTAATTTCGACAAGTATTTTTTTCTTTGGGGGGGGGGGGGGGGTGGTGTAGAAGATAATGTAGAAGATACCCCATACCATACTGGCCTTAAACCACGCATTATAAGGGTGTACATGTGTCATGAAGAGCACTGATTTCAAGATTCAAGATTTTTGAAGCAATCATGTGTAGCAGCGTAGCGGCGAACTGGTGGGGGATACCTCCTGTTGTCGCCGGAAGTCAATAAAGACTCACACAACAGGAAACATCGCACAGGAACCATGACTGTGTACATATATGAAATACGAGAAAAATGGAGTTACAAAAATAGGGGACGCACGGAAGGTGAAACCCCTCAGTAATCCGTCCCCAATCCAGTACAATAAGTGGAACGGGGATTTTGTTGTCAATTCGTTAGACAGTTTTACAGCAAAATACTACTTAACGATAACATTCATAGAAAGTTTAAATGGGTTCTAACTTGTTTTCTCTACGCCCCACAGAAGCACAACCCCAAACCTCATCCTCCCTCCCACCCCTCCGCATACACATTCGGTATTCATGCATTCTGTTTGGGTTTATCACAGTAAGCAAGCATTTCTGCACCCCATCATCGAGTTTCCGCGATATATCACGGCCGTTTCCTTTCAAATGAGTATTTAAGGGTAGGGCTAAGGCTAATGGAAAACAATGAAATGGTTCAAATTTCCAACAGATCCTAATTTTCGCGTCTCTAATCATCTTTTATAAACACTTAACAAAAATGTTTGTTTCTTTGTATTCTTGGGGCGTGGTGGCATCGCTGTAACCGGTTCTCGTCAGATCACCGTAGTTAAGCAACGTCGAGAGCGGTTAGTAGTTGGATGGGTGACCATTTCAGCGACTGATTCGTGCTCCCGCGTTGTGTCCTTGGGCAAGGCACTTAACCCCCGATTGCCTACATGGGGGCACGATGACGCTGTGTACTAAGGCGTACCCCACGTCGATGGTGCGCATGTCTTCAACCAATCTAACCCTGCCTGTGCTACAGTGCGGAGTTACGATGTTGAGGAGCTGGCAGCTGCTCGTCGTTGCTCGGTCATTCTCTCCGGGTACTCCAGTTCCTCCACCCATAAAACTGTCCCGGTCATGATTAGCCATTGTGCATAAGTATGTGACCTTAAACTCCAATAAATAAATAAATTCTTGGTACTTTTAAGATTTAGTGACATTCTGAAACAAAATCGTTATCTCTATTTAAAATATCGGAAGATACGTATAAATACAAGTGCGTCGTGAAAATAGGCGATACTTTTCAACCCATCAGTTAACCCAAATAGCAGACGAAACTTTAAAAAAATTGAATAACATTTTCACCTTTAGCCTCAAAACCATAGCTAATGATCCCTCGTTGGAACGAACGCAGTGAGCTCGTGTTCACGTTTGGCTTCAAATACGTAGCTAATGAGTCATTGAAGTGAGTGCGTTCCATTGAGGTGTCACTAGCCATGTTTGTGAGACAAAAAATAATAATAATAAAATATGAATGGCGATTTTTATTAATGGGGCTGGCCGGATTGGGTCTTTATACTGGGCGAAACGATTGTATGAGAAAATAAAATAGAAAAGAAACCCCAACCCACCGATCCCATTTTTTCTACTGCATGTGCAGTGCAGTCGCTAGCCCATGCGAGCGCAGTAATGTCCACGCATGCGTGTACCAGGTGATAAAAATCATCATCCGCAAAATTTTAATTAATGAAGCACCGGGTTGTACCCGGTGCTTCTTTAATTAAATTTTTGATGATTATTCCTATAATTAGTGTTTTCAATCTAATACTCCTGCGCCGATGGAAATATTACCCACCCGTGGAAATTACCAGTCCACGGCGACCGTAATGTAACCTGAACCAAACCATTTTTTTCGCCAAAGCAGAGTTGAACTGGCATTCTAACATTCAAATGGTTTTCATTTACTTTTTTATTGATGTTTAAGGTCACATGTTTCTACACAGAGGCTAATCCTAACTGCAACAAGACCACAGTAAACAAGCACTGCTTCACTTCCAGGGGTTTCCAGGGGGATTCAACGCTATAATTTTTGAAACGCTATTCAAAAATTAATTATTACACAAAGCTGTGGAGACATAGCTAGGAGTTGTATTGAACGTGGGCGGGAACTCGTGTCCAGAAATGCACACCACTGTGGTCACCTCTTTTATACCATTCAAACACAACTAAAATCTTGGATCAGATTCACGTGATTTATTCACAATATTTATACATTATTTTCAAATACAATGACGGTTACAAATACATATATTTCACAAGTTTAGTAAATAGTATACTGCAAGAGGTGACATTGCCGATTGGCTGTCTGTCTGTCACCCCGTGAAAGAAAGTTCGGTTGCGAACAGACTGTGACCATTTGGTTCAGGTTAAGAAAGTTGTATGTGACGCTAAATTAGGACTGAGGAGATATTACCATGATGCTCTCCAGCACGAAAGCCAATGGGAGATGGTTAGGGTTTGATACGAAATAAGCTGCTTCATTACTCGGCGTCAAGTCCCCGCCAGGACTCGATGTCGTTTAGATATCGATAAAGCAGAAAAACAATACACTTCGGGCGTCCACGTAGGCCACTGCATTCGGAGGGCAGCATGTTGGAATGCTCAACGAATGCGTTTGCAAACAAATCTCTCATCATCAATGTGATTAGATCACGTACTGAGAGCCAGAAGTGATGCATTCCCATTATTCTCTGTGGGATTTGTGCTCGTGAGGTAGATATCTACTCGGAACTAAAGGGTCTTCAGATAAACAGCACATTTGTCGAAATTACTGACAAGAAAGTCCAACTTGTATGTTGAACGTTTTCTGCGTGTATTTGTTGGACAGTCGGGGTGAAGAAGAGCAGCAAGTTTGGTCAGGACGAGGGTTTCAGATTTTTGCATCTAGTACGTCTACCGCGTTATGTAAAAACCTGTCGAGGTTCTTCTTGATTACAAGTTTACTAACTGTAGTCAGGACAGTAGGGCTTATCGCAATTAACAAAGGTGGAATATGCCGGAGGAAATATGGAAGTAATATTTTTCTTAAACTCGTTCTGTTACTGGTATTTCAAGTTGCTTTTTGGAGGGAGTTACAGAGTTTCGAAAAAATGTATAAAAGGAGTTTGTCTAAAGATCTGGTTTTTGTTTTCTGTATATGTAGGATGCCAAACTCTCTGGTAGTGCTACCAATTTAATCGTCTACTGCATCAAGTATATCATTAAAGGATGCCTGTAATCTAGTATTTTTCAGTCAACAATAAACAAAAAAGCATGCAGTTTAAACGCGTCATCAACCTTAAGTACTCTTTCTTGAATAAAGGATCTGTATAGCCATTGTATGTTCTGCTATTGTTTATTTGTAGTAATCGCTTTTGCATATTCACTAGTTTTTTTAGTAGCCCTGGAGATACCCCATGCCTGGATTCCGTGCAACAGTTTTGACTCTGAAATTTGGCTTAATTATATCGTTTTATGGCTCCATGGAGGAGAATATTCTCGACTTTGTTGAGACTAAAGTTTGCGTGCGCTATTTTGAATGTGATCCAGATATGTGAACCTTGTCGATCAAATGCTCATCAATGTTTATTCCAAGAAACTCCAAGGATTTTTCGGTTTTGGTGGCCACAGCCTTGCTTATTATTTGGGTATTTATTTTTTAACTCTTGGCAACTTGCTATATTCTTTCACTTAGGTTCAGTACAATGGGAGTGTGTGTTTTTTATCTCATTAACCCTTTATACCCTGGTGGTATGTTCCACATCAGTTCAACTGCGGCAATTAGAAGAGTCCATATTTATTATTTGGAGAACACCAATCGATATTTTTAACAAGCAGCCCGAAAACTGCACGTTGAAAACATTGATTGGTCTACCGACACATTCTCTTAACAGTCAATCATCACACTTGGCAAAGTTATGATACATCATGTTCCTTGGCCGGAAAAGCGGCCCTTCGGGTTCAAAGGATTAATGAAGGAATTATTAATAATATATGCTGGAGTGTGAACTGCTTCATACATTGTGTGTTTTATAAGACAAAATTAATGGTGAGATAGTCACAATGTTTTGACGAATTTGGTTTCATTTTATTTATAACGTAGCGGACTTCTATTGGATTTGCGGATATCATGTAAAATATTTGGAACGTCACTGATGATGTTCACGGAGAAAGTGTTGAATACTTTTGCTGTGTCGCCGGTGTAACAGGAATGGAAGTCCGTAGGAAAATTAGTCCCTCTGGACTATTATTCCGCGGAATTATAGTCCTAGGTCTAACATTAAAATCTTTTTCCTACCTTCAAAAATGCTACTATAGGGACAAAAATGCCACTATAGGGACAAAACCCTATGGAGAATCCTATCTTGATTTTGTCCTTCAAGTGGCGCCATTGGGGTATGGGGAATTCAGTGTTAAATGCTTGTCCCTATAGTGGCAGCCTTCACTACTGTTATACAAGAGTTTTGAATTCTGCAATACTGCCTGGATTTATAGTTCTTTTCAAAATAAACCGTGGCGGATCACTTAAACTAGGTGCCAATGTAATATAAAAAAATAATTAATCCGCAAAAGGCTGTTTATTAAAACTATTAGACAAGCTATGATCTATCAGATTGACGGAATAACTAGTTATTCCAGTTGACTTGGTAAGGTAAGACAGTAATCCCTGATTGAACATGAGATAGACATAACTCCGATAATATCGAAAAGATTTTTTTCTGATTGCAAATTGCAAATTATGTTTTAAAATAAGTCCAGGTGAGCTTTCAGACTTTTGCACTTGATGTGGAATAGGTAGAACTACTTCTCTTTTACTGCTTTTCGATCGGAGATCGTCCCCTGAGTTCCAATGTGTCCTATGTGCCAGAAGGCTGCCAGTAGCCACTCCAGTAGGCTGCCAGTAGGCACGCCAGTAGGCTGCCAGTAGGCACTCCAGTAGGCTGCCAGTAGCCACCCCAGTAGGCTGCCAGTAGGCACGTCAGTAGGCTGCCAGTAGGCACTCCAGTAGGCTGCCAGTAGGCACGCCAGTAGGCTGCCAGTAGGCACTCCAGTAGGCTGCCAGAAGGCACGCCAGTAGGCTGCCAGTAGGCACATAAAACACATTGGAACTCGGTGGACGAGGTGGCTGGGAGAGAATTACTTGCAGTCGTCGGCATGCATTTTGGACAGGTACAATACGTGGAGAGTGGATTGTAACTAAATCACCCGCGGAGTGGAGTTTTCACCCAAGCTATAACTTTTAAATTGTGTACATATCGACAAAAAACACAAGCAATGTTTCAGCCAATGGACTTCCGGGTTTAACCCGGAGGTCCACAGGCTGAAACTTTGCTTGTGCCGGTTATGCTTTGCAACAAATTTGCAATTATTGCTTGGGCGGAATCTCCACTCTGCGGGTGATTTAGTGATAATACACTCTCCACGTACTGTATTCGTCATTTTCGGGCAAAGAACAGACATTTTTTGCGTTTAACAGTACCTCGTCAGGAGTAATACTAACCCTCAATCAATCATTAACAATCCACCCTGCTCTCCAGCCGGACAGGCATGCCGGACATACCAAAGGTCAATCAATCATTAACAATCCACCCTGATCTCCAGCCGGACAGGCATGCCGGACATACCAAAGGTCAATCAATCATTAACAATCCACCCTGATCTCCAGTCGGACAGGCATGCCGGACATTCCAAAGGTCAATCAATCATTAACAATCCACCCTGATCTCCAGCCGGACAGGCATGCCGGACATTCCAAAGGTCAATCAATCATTAACAATCCACCCTGATCTCCAGCCGGACAGGCATGCCGGACATTCCAAAGGTCAATCAATCATTAACAATCCACCCTGATCTCCAGCCGGACAGGCATGCCGGACATTCCAAAGGTCAATCAATCATTAACAATCCACCCTGATCTCCAGCCGGACAGGCATGCCGGACATTCCAAAGGTCAATGGGTAGAAATATATCTTTCCATGACTTGCATAGAATAAAGTCAAAAGATTGGCCCATTACAATTTTTTCAATACATTTTCCATCACAGGTTGTTTCATCAATAACAAACAATTATGGCTTTGGTAGGAAATACAATTATACTAAGGTTTAATACCGGGAACGGGAATTTCACGACTCTATGGCTCCCAGTTCAGAAAGTCAACCACGATGCCCGGAAATTCACAGGCCATGTTATCAACGATTGCGTATTAAAGTTTATAAGATTACAGTGAACATCACTTTCTTCAAAGACAAGCTTCGCCGTTTGAACTATGGTTTAATCTCTCGAACGGGAATTTTCTGGTTACCGATTCTAAAAATGAGTGCTAATGCCCGGGAAATTCATAGACTAGAATCGGGAATCAAAGGTTGAGGAACGTTTCTGTCCAATGTATTTCCGGGTTTCGCTACTGGTATTCAGAAACGAGAAGCGGGAAATTCCCGGCATCGTGACTGACTTTTAAAAATGGGAACCAGAAAACTCCCTTTCCCGGTATTAAACCCTAAATTATACTGTCTGGTTTTGCAACCTTCGGTTGTACGCCCCACGAAGTGTTGGGTCTGTCCTTTTGGTAAAACATCGTCACTCCTTTTTTTGCGAACAGGGAGATTGATTCATTAAACCTGTTGGCGGTCTTTCGCCTGGATCACACTTGTGGGGTCCCGGTGGGTCCGATTCTAAGAGTACATAACCTTGTGGATGACGCGCTCTGTACCACACACTCTACAAAACTAAGCCTTGAAGATGTATTGACTCTTCATTCCACACTTCAGACAAAGACTCACTGGGATCCTTTCCTATATGAACGCAATTCCGCTTCCATGTTTGAATAAACCGCAGTTCCCAAAAGTGGCCAGAAGTCCGATCATTAGCCACTGGTGCTGACTTTCCATATTTTGTTGCCCCCACCCAAACCGAGTCAGTCTAAATGGAGCCTTAAGCCCGGGTGGCTTTGAGTTGGCATCTCTGGGCTATATTATGTCCGGCCTGCTGGAATTCGCCACTGAATAGATAACGCAAAGCGCGAACTATGGGTTGTGCATGTGTGGATTTGGCATGAGATGTTTTGTGAATTTTGCATCTACGTAGGATGCGAGGCGAGAAGGGGCGTGTTCGGAGTGTGCGGCGCGGTATTGGGGAACTCTAGGGTAATCAATGACTTATCACTTTAGAATCATGACAAATCAGTAGCTAACCAAAGTGTTATTTATATTATTATTATTATTAGAGGGGTGGGGCGGGGCCTAAAAATTGGTGAACAATCCTTTTTGCCAGAAAACCGATGGTATATGCTACTTCATCCGATAATGCTTACAGCACATAAAACTTCTAGACCTGATTGAAACTTTCCTCACCTTTATTTATTTAACTTATAAATGAAATAACGGTGATGTTGATTGTTGTTGATATTTTTCCAACATGTCAGCCTCAAAGTTACCAATAATTTAGCAGTTTCAACAAATCACTGACAGAAAAGTTCGGATAATTAATGTTATACTTAGGGGTGTTAGGAATACAAAAATATACAGTAAATATGTAAAATAACTGAGAACAAGTAAAAATCAAATATCACTATTGGCGCACTCCCATGTTAATTATAACAAGCCAAACCCATACAAAACGGAATAACTTAACCTGAAAAATAATATGAATTATATCTACAATAATTAAACTTTTTTCGGTTCATGCGTTTTCACATAAAACGATTGGCTTACACGATTCTGTTTCTTCTTTTCAAAACTCAATGAACCGAAAAAAAACACAATTAGGTCCGCCCCCAGTCACACCCCTAAATACCAGTCTTCGGAGTAGCAACATGGTGTCAAATCAATAGAAGTTAGAACACTGGCACGTACTAAATCTGAAAAAAGAAAAATAAATTTATATTACTAATTTATCACCATGAAATTATTTATAAAATATTTAAATGACCGTGGTGGGTCAATTTTTCTTTTTCTTCACAACTGTATTTATTTGACATTTCAATTTTTACGCACACTTGGTGATCGTCTGCGTTCATCGTTTTACCCAAATCGATTGTAAACAATGGCTGGTCATGACGAATACGGCAATTTTGACATTGCTAATTTATATCTAACTCCACTTTTACAAACTGTGTTTTTCAGTTCTCGGGAAACGGTCAAAACCAAAATACAATGTAATACTGATGGCCTACTTCCACCTACCACGGAACGTAACTTTTACGTGAAGTGAACAGTTGAATGAAATTTGAGGGAGGCGTGGCTTATGACGTTTGGAAAGTGTGTCAATTGCTACCTGCATTTCAATAATATGCGCCCTCTTTTATGCCAGAAAAATAATATGTCTACCAGTTTTAGTTTTTAAGTCTTTGTTCGCTGAAGTAGAGGACGACTAACACTATTTATTTATTTGGGTCGCGAACGTTTAATTATAAGGAATGATCGTTTCTTTTTGTCTATTTCTTGAGTTATGAACCCCAAAAAACAAAGTCCAAACTGTGTAAATGAGCGCCCATTTACACAGTTTGGACTTTGTTTTTTGGGGTTCACAACTCAAGAAATAGACAAAAAGAAACGATCATTCCTTAAGAATATGAATTCTTCAAGTTGTGACTCCTGCTCTTTATACTAAAACCAAATGAGATTTCAGATCTCAGACAATTAAGAGCTACATTGCACTCGTCAGCTTCTTAAACAAGGCAGCAGTGTCATCGAATGATTTCCAGACCTTTATCAAATCATTTCATGAGAGACGAAAATGACTGTTTTTAAAGAAGCCAATACAGTTAGAGTAGTGTTTGTTTCTTTGCGGTTAACAACACCTTCAACATCCGGGTCACATTGTGTCGAACAGTTTTTTCGGGTGGATGAAGCCGCAGTACCCGGGGAGAACAACTGTGCAAGGGCGAGCAACTGTCAGACTGTCCAGCTTACTTACTCCACACAGACATATGGCGAGCAGCGGTTGAAAGATTAACAGATCATGCCACCAAATGCTTTAGTTTGTCGATCAGGAAATGTCGGAAAACTGGTTCGGTTCTGATGTTTTGAAACCGCACGAAGGATAGTTATGTTTACATTGAAAATGTAGAAGAGGTTTCCCGTGTACTGCGGCTTCATCCACCTAAAACACTGTTCGACACGATGTGTCCCGGATGTTGAAAGAGTCGTTAAGCCCAAATAAACAAACAAACACAACTCTAATTGTATTGGCTTCTTTTGAAACAGTCATTTTCGTCTTTTGTCAAATGATTTGATAAAGGTCTTGAAATCATAATTTAACGAATGAAAAGAATATATCACGGACTTGAGAATGCTTCATTACTTTTAAAGAAAACCCTAATGCTTACTTCCTCCTTCCGCTCAAGGCGAAGGTTGCTGGGGTGTTTGTCCATTTTTTGTAACTCAGGTGGCGATGATGTGCTTTGCTAAATATACCCGCAATAGTCGCTCAATAACAGTGCATCGTTAAATACTTTTGAACCTTTAAGCTGTTGGTGATTGATCCCCCGTTTGAAGGGGGTTGGCCACCTCACCCCAATATTTTCACTCCGAAAAATTTTCGAAATACAGTGCCATTAAACTCAAAACTGACAAACTCTAGTTTTCCAGTAAAATTCTTGACGATATACCAACCCTTCCCTTCCCACTCCCGTGTCTATGCACGTATTACTCATTATTTCCAAATGAAACAAAATACTGCATTTTGATTGGCTGAGAGGTACGGTGTAACTTGCAATCCACAATGGCTTTTTTACACCGTGTTTAACCACAGTGTGAAAACAAGAATATACAAGAGCAAGCTATGTGGCTAAAAAAAAGTACCCATTTTTAATTATTAATTCATACCTTCAGCTCGGTTATGTTAGAACAAAAATAAAAATACAGGAAATTTAATATTTATGTGCAATAAAATATTACAGATATGGATGTCATTGGAACTGGCTCATTGAGCCAGTTCCAACGACATCCATATTTGTTTGGTTTTATTTAAGAAACTTGCAAAGTTCAAATTTTCTGTCAGTTTTTGCCCACAATGTAGGTTAAAGTATTAAGTACACCAAAGTTCTTGGACATAAATCCGTTATCCTTGTGTTTTCCAGGGTGTATGGAAATTTACACCGGTTTGGGAACTCATACACCCTTCGGCTTCGCCTCAGGGTGTATGAGTTCCCAAACCGGTGTAAATTCCCATACACCCTGGGAAACACAAGGATAACTAATATTATTATCAGGGACGCCGTGAAGAAGATCGGTTGGGGTGGCGCGAGGTGTAAATTCGATTTGTCCCGACTGTGATGGCTCAAATCCAAACGGACTAATATTCAAACTTCGCATGCCTTGATGATTCAGGTGGAATATTATTCAGTCGGGATTATCGTTAGAAAACTCAAAACCTCTTCTAAGTGTATCAGTGAATAAATAAAATATACAGGTGATAGTCGTGACAAGATATCCTATTCAATTATCACGTACTTTACGGGGGGGGGGGGGGGGGGAGGGGACGTCTGCAAATTAGTCATGTTGGGTCCCCCAAAAAGGCCGAAACGAGTACTATATACGTATGGCAGACTGTGAGCCGGGCACATAGTCTTTTAAGAAAGTACATTATCAGTAGAAAGAGAGAATTGATATCATGGTTCCAATCCATGACGACAATGTCCTGACTTGAAAATTATTGGAGATATCACACACACCTACACCTCCATATTTACTCCCCCGATTAATATTATATATTACTATATACATGTATATTAGTTCATTTAGAAGCGAAACGTATTTTCTGTGATTCTCTTATTCCTTCGTCGTGGAGCATGCATTGATGTTGTTCTCTCTTCTCCGTACTTCAAGCTCTGCATTTTTTTAATCATACTGAAATGAAAAAAAATTATGTCCCTATATGAGTCAATATCAAAACATGTGCCATTTTGGTGTCCCGGAGGGATACCGATTTTGGAATTGTAATTGTAACCTAATACTTTTGTCAGTGGTCTGTGGGAGGCGGGGGGTGGGGGGGGGGGGGGGGGGGGGGCATTAGTTCTACCAGAAAAACAAGAAAAAATGAATCAATTGGTATGGTTAGCAGTCGCCCTGCCTTGATTTATACCCCAAAACAAGGCAAAATGTGCTGTTCCCAATCCAGTTTCTGATATTATTTGTATTGCAGTTGGAAAATATGCGTAACACCCATTAATATTCCTTCTAATATTTGGAAAAGACACTTTAGGCTAAGCTATAAACTATTGTTGCATCACCAAGAATGATTTCTTATTCGGAAAATTTCCTGTCGAATTCTGTCCCTCGATTTTATGTATGTCCTGTAACCAAGTCATTTTTCATCGAAGTAAAGAGACTTCCCTAGGAATGATGAAATACGTTGTTTCCCGTTTGAGTTGTTTGAGGTGTGTTTCATGCGATATAACAAGAACATTTCCAATATTCGTGTAAGTTACCAAGATATTTGTCATCAAGTGCTGACAGGTTTGTACGTAATTTTTAAAACTGTATATAATGTTACGGGTATATTGTGATATTATGGAGTGGATGAGGTATCTGGTGAAATCGGTTTGAATGTACTTCACTGCGAACTTTATAATTGCAAATGCTCGTTCTCGGGCACAGCAGACATGATTATGATTTTGCTATTTTTCGGTGCGTTGATATTTCCTGTTACAGTATAGTGCTGTAACAGTGAAAATTGTTACACGAAACACTAAAATTGTTATTGGAAATACAAATACGTCTTTCTTTCGTTGTAATAGAGAATATTTTCTTGGTGGTTTTTCGGCACTTGTAGAAAAGGATCTACCACGTGTAATCTTTGTATTCCAACGAAATGAGCCAGAACCGAAGGAAGAGGTTCTGTTCGGAAATGAATGTTTTAAAAATCGCGTTACAGTAAATACCCTTTTCGTTATAGGAAAGTCAATATTGATCAAATAACTGCACCTTTCGTATTCAATGTCGTTGCAGTGCCATTTGTTAATGCCTTTCCTCACTCACTTGTTGTGACGAAGTGTGCTATGTCGTGGTGGGATACCATCTTGTTTTGAAAACGCAAATGGTTGTTTTATTGTTACACGGTATGCACATGATGTTACACGAAATACGTTGTTGTGATGGGATTGCTCAACTGAACATTTGGAGATACAGATTCCACAATTCACTTTGATTTGTGTTTTTTTTTCTATCGCCATATTGATTTTTCAAACATAGGTACCAACGGTTCCGAGAAATTTTCACATTTCCTATAAAGATGATGTCATTTTCTCCCGTGACATAGCAAATGCATATTACAGAAAATGCCATCTGTGTATGACTTGCCATAAATGTATCATTCATGGATGAATTCTTCCTGTTAGTGTTCTATCCGAAACAAGGAGCCAAAAACGACTAGCCATCAGAATATTACAATCAACCCACGTTTGTTCTTACCCCGATTACATTGTAATCGCCATTTGTTACAGAAAATACACGCTCTTTTACAGGAAATACACAACATGAGAGAAGGTGAGAAGGTTGTGTATGAGGCCCCAGATGTTGATAAAGCTGTTAGTGATAGTGATGGGAAGGTTGAGTGTGAGGCTCGGGGTGAAGGTAGAGCTGTTAGTGACAGTGGTGAGAAGGTTAAGTGTGAGGCCCCGGATGTAGGTAGAGCTGTTTGTCATAGTGGGGAGAAAGTTGAGTATGAGGCCCCAGATGTAGGTAGAGCTATTAGTGGTTGTGGTGAGAAGGTTGAGAGTGAGGTCCCGGATGTAGGTAGAGCTGTTTGTGATAGTGGAGAGAAGGTTGAGTGTGAGGCCCCGGATGTAGGTAGAGTTGTTAGTGGTAGTGGTGAGGCTGAGTGTGAGGCCCCATATGTAGGTAGAGCCATTAGTGGTAATGGTGAGAAGGTTGGGTGTGAGACTCCTGATGTGGCTAGAGCTATTAGTGATAGTGGTGGTGGTGATAACGTTGAGTATAAGGCACCGGATGTGGCTAGCATTGTTAGTGATAGTGGTGAGAAGGTTGAGTGTGAGGCCCCGGATGTAGCTGGAGCTGCTAGTGATAGTGGTTGGGGGTTGAATGTGAGGTCTCGGATGTAGCAAGGGCTGTAAGTGTTAGTGGAGAGAAGGTTGAGTGTGAGGCCCCGGATGTAGCCAGGGCTGTTGGTGATAGTGGTGAAGAGGTTGGGTGTGAGGTCCCGGATGTAGCGAGAGCTGTTATTAATAGTGGTGAGAAGTTTGAGTGCGAGGCTCCGGGTGGGGCTCGAGATGTTAGTGATGGTGGTGGTAAGGAGGCTGAGTGTGAGTTCCCAGATGTGACTAGAGTTGTTAGTGACAGTGGTGAGAATGTTGCGTGCGATGCCTCATATGTGGCTAGGTCTGTTAGCGATAGCGTTGAGAAGGTTGAAAGCGTGAATGTGCTCATTGTTGGTGGCAATGAAAGAGAGGTTAAGGGAGACTGTGTGGTGCAGGAGGTATTGGAATTTGATGAGAATTCGGTTGATGGGCAATCTGGAATGGAAGTTGTGCGCGCTGTCGGTAACTTGGATGGGCCAGCGGAGAGTGTTACCAGTGAGTGTACCTCCAGGTGTGATTCGCCATTGTGCGCTAAGCAAACAAGTTGAAGGTGCCTGTAAGTCTGAATGGTCGAACATCCCCCACCCTCCCTCACGAATGCATGGGAAAGTATGTCATAGTACGGTACCATAAGGCTTTGTACCCAGGACAAGTAGAAAGTGTGTCAGGTTCTGAGTTGTTCGTTAATTGTATGAAAGAATCGGGCCAAAGACAGCGAATTGTTTCATATGGCCTAAGCGATGTACGGACGTGCCATGGTACGGTCATGAAGAAATTATCGTGGTAATCCCATCATAATTTTGACCAAATTTATTTTGTGGAACTTAGTTTTTAAACTGCAGATGTCAATGAAACAAATGTACGTTTATCGACCAGCTCATCAACTTGATTGTAGAACATCCCAAAATGGGGCATGTGGTTAGTCAAATCATCATTACTTGCATTACGGGGAAGTATTATTCTCATTACAATTAACTTCGTCTGAAAATTTTGAAGTTGGTTCCGACCCCATTCTCGGTTAATTCACATACCCTCGGAGATTCCATTACACATTGATTGTGACGAACGTACTTCCCTTTCTTATTAACATTGTTAATTGACTTTCCTGTTGGTACACGCTAAAAACTAAAGTGTTAAAAACTACACTTGAAGTGCTGTATTTAACACTAAGTGCTGAACTAGCACTTTGTTTAAGTGTAGACATCCCAGAACTTGACAGGTGTTACAATAATACCATTTGACAAGTGTAATGTCGCGACACTTAAAAGGAAGCAACGCAGATGGCGCGGATCAGGCTCGAACTATCGAGCCTGATCCGCGTCATCTGCGTTGTGTCCTTTTAATTATGTACCCACCAAGCGCAAATCAAATTATGGACGATTCTGGAAGAACCACCAATGCTAGACACATGGGATGTGCCATCCATTCAAGTTTCAGATGCCTGACGACTGTAATGTCTAAGTGCTTAAAGCATTGCACTTTGAGTGTTAAACTGAAACCCAAAGAATTAGAATGGGTTTAACACCTCGAAAGTGTCAGTTTTAACACTTTAGTTTTTAGTGTGTATTTGAAATTATTCATTATTTATATTTTTACGTTATGCTTGGTTTCGTTGAGTCATTGTCATTGTGGTTTCATGTCACTGTAAACTGACGTCAAATATCGTTCAACCCGTATTAGACCACATTCCTTGCAGTTTTGGTACATCAACTGAAAAGTAACAATGTTGTTTGTATTCCAAACCAGATATCACATCATGCCCCGAGCATATGAGGTGGTACATAATTAACTAAAGTATGAATAAATAACCTCGAGCGAGTTTTATGTACTTCGTGTAATCACTATGTATTTACTGTAACACGAGCCAGCGAAAATCGCTTTGTCTCATTAGTCATGACATCTTTTGTGCAAGTTGGTACTCTTAGAAGATAGACCAGACCTAATCAAGATTAAACTTCACCGCAATGTTGGGGTAGCAATACCCAGAACGAGTTTAATGTCCTTCGTGTAATATTTATGTATTCACTGCAACACGAGCCAACAAAAATCACTGTCGCTCCCTCACTACGAGATCTTGTGTGTGGACAGACTTTCCCACGAAACAGAGCAAACCCAATCATGAATAAGTTATACCACAATGTTTCAATTGCATTGCTCGCTAACCTGTGCCGGTCCAGTTTATCGTCATGTCAAAATCTGGGTTTTTCCGGTAACACAAGTGTATTTCCCGTAACAGGGGATGTTTTTTAAAAATATTCTGAAGCTACTCTCGACCTAGAAATACTTTGTCTGCACATATGCTTGTTAGCCTCAACCGCTCATATATATATATATATATATATATATATATATATATATATATATATATATATATATATATATATATATAACAACATAAGAAATCGATACAAAACCAACTCCATGTGTAGCAAATATTCAAATGTTTGTAAAATTGCTGGATATCTATACTGATACTAGTCACAAACATGTAACAAATATATTCTGTTCCCTGTTTTCTGGCATTATATAGTGGACGTTGTCACCATCATGTAATATTATCATGATGTAGACCAGTTCTAACAATACTGCAAATCGTAGGAGATGACTGAAGTTGCCGTTACAGTAAGGTCATATTATGTTGCCTGTCATGCTACAAGCCATCACTGTATGAAAGCTCTAGACACTTTAGACTCAAATCGAGCACTCCTGTAACTAACAATGCTTGATGGTTCGAATTATGTAATAAACTTTTATTTCGCCATGTGTTTGTTTTCATGATTTGTGCCAAGTGAAAATGGCACATTTTTATTATATTTACTCATATCCCGATAAATTCTGTCTTTTGATTGGTCAGAATGCCTTGGTCAAATAGCCATGACAAAGGGTGCACCCAACATCCGAGGTATATGAGAGCGCGCAACATCCAAGGTATAAGCGCATGCGAAACATCGGGGGTATATGGTTTAAATGAAATCTTTACGCATTCACTCACCTCGGTATAAAAATCGAACCAAAAAACCCGAAAATAGTTACAAATATCATCAGATTTCCGACAATTCGACCATATTTTGCTGTTATAAATTAAATAGGTGAATAATTAAATGAAACAACTTAAGAAAAATAAGACAAGAGCAAATATCGTCCCCTCAGTTCCAATGTGTTCTATGAGCCAGTAGGCACGCCAGTAGACACGCCAGTAGGCCACCAGTAGGCCACCAGTAGGCCAGTAGACACATAGAACACATCGGAACTCGGGGGACGATATGTAAACAAAATACTGTTTACTCGTTTCCATAACGACCCAAGGGATGTAACTCTAGATGTTGTCTTCTGGGTTTGTAAAAACAAAAGTTATTCACGAATTTGGTCCAACTTTTTACAGAGCGTGAGAAACACGTCCACGTATTTTTCTCCACTATGTTTCTATTGTGTTTAAAATGGGACATAAAAAACGTTATCTCCGTTAACTTATATGGTATATGGAGATTTAATACCTCGATGTCTCATTTGAAGACCTTGCCTGCGGTTCGGTGTTTAAAAACCGACATCCAGGTATTAAATCTCCATATACCATACATGTTGGCGGAGATAACTTATAATAAATCTTTGAAGTTAGGTTTCTGATAAAGGAGGTGCAATTTTAATTTTATTTTTTCTTTCTTTTTGCACCCCCCCCCCCCCCCCCCCCCCACACACACACACATGCATAGTTTGTAGCCGCAATAGAGCTCGTTCCACTGAGGGGTTATAATCCATGATTTTATTGAGGCAAATTTGTCTCAAGTACTACAGTGAGATTGTTAAATATTCAAATTATAAACTAATTTATCTTATCTTATTTATGATACAGAATGCTATTGCACTTTGAAAGAATCATAAACTAGAAATAAAAAGAAATTCCAAACGACAATTTTCGCAAAATTGTTTCTGTTCACACCCCTCTTTAGTTGATCAGAGAATCGCAACAGGTCAAAGCTGCCCCACACAGTTTTAACCGAAACCACAAACATTTTTGAGAATGAAATCTGAAATTAAAATGCTGGCTAACACTTTACTAAATACGCTCTATACATCCAATGCTAGTTAACCCTTTACTCAATACACACAATACATTCAATGTTAGTTAACCTTTACTCAATACTCTCTATACATTCAGTGAGAGTTAACCCTTTACTCAACACACACAATACATTCAATGCTAGTTAACCCTTTACTCAGTACACTCAATGCATTCAATGATAGTCAACCCTTTACTTAATACACACAATACATACAATGCTAGTTAACCATTTACTCAATACACACAATACATTCAATGCTAGTTAACCCTTTACTCAATACACACAATACATACAATGCTAGTTAACCATTTACTCAATACACACAATACATTCAATGCTAGTTAACCCTTTACTCAATACCCTCAATACATTCAAGATAGTTAACCCTTTACTCAATACACACAATACATTCAATGATAGGTAATCCTTTACTCAATACACTCTATACATTCAATTATAGTTAACCCTTCAAACAATGCACTCAATACATTCAATGATAGTGAACACTTTACTCAATACTCACAATACATTCAATGCTAGTTAACCATTTACTCAAAACACAGAATATATTCAACGATAGTTAACCCTTTACTCAATACACTCTATACATTCAATGCTAGTTAACCCTTTACTCAATACACTCAGTACATTCAATGATAGTTAACCCTTTACTCAATACACTATATACATTCAATGATAGCTAACCATTTACTCAATACACACAGTACATTCAATGCTTGTTAACCCTTTACTCATTACACACAATACATTCAATGCTAGTTAACCCTTTACTCAATACACAAAATACATTCAATGATAGTTAACCCTTTACTCAATACACACAATACATTAAATGCTAGTTAACCCTATACTCAATACACACAATACATTAAATGCTAGTTAACCCTTTACTCAATAAACACAATACATTCAATGCTAGTTGACCCTTTACTCAATACGCTCAATACATTCAATGCTTGTTAACCCTTTACTCATTACACACAATACATTCAATGCTAGTTAACCCTTTACTCAATACACACAATACATTCAATGATAGTTAACCATTTACTTAATGCACAAAATACATTCAATGCTAGTTAACCCTTTACTCAAAACACATAATACATTCAATGCTAGTTAACCCTTTACTCATTACACACAATACATTCAATGCTAGTTTCCCCTTGACTCAAAACACACAATACATTCAATGCTAGTTAACCCTATACTCAATACACAAAGTACATTCAATGATAGTTAACCCTTTAATCAATACACATAATACATTCAATGATAGTTAACACATTACTCATTACACACAATACATTCAATGCTAGTTAACCCTTTACTCAATACACACAACACATTCAATGATAGTTAACACTTTACTCAATACACACAATACATTCAATTCAATGCTAGTTAACCTTTACTCAATACACACAATACATTCAATAATAATTAACCCTTTACTCAATGCACACAACACATTCAATGATAGTTAACACATTACTCATTACACACAATACATTCTATGCTAGTTAACCCTTTACTCATTACACACAATACAGTCAATGCTCGTTAACCCTTTACTCCTTACACACAACGCAGTCAATGCTAGTTAACCGTCACTCAATACACACAATACAGCCAATGCTCGTTAACCTTTACTCAATACACTCTATACACTCAATGATAGTTAACACTTTACTCAATACACAAAATACATTCAATGATAGTTAACGCTTTATTCATTACACACAATACATTCAATGCTAGTTAACCCTTTACTCATTACACACAATACATTCAATGATAGTTAACCCTTTACTCATTACACACAATACATTCAATGATAGTTAACCCTTTACTCATTACACACAATACATTCAATGATAGTTAACCCTTTGCTCATTACTCACAATACATTCAATGGTAGTTAACACTTCACTCATTACACACAATGCATTCAATGATAGTTAACCCTTTACTCAATACACTCTATACATTCAATGCTAGTTAATGCTTTACTCATTTTACACGATACATTCAATGATAGTTAACCCTTTACTCAATACACTTTCTACATTCAATGCAAGTTAACCCTTTACTCAATACACACAATACATTCAGTGCTAGATAACCCTTTACTCAATAAACAAAATACATTCAAATTCAATGATTGTTAACCCTTTACACACAATATATTCAATGATAGTTAACCCTTTATTCATTGCACACAATACATTCAATGCTAGTTAATCCTTTTCTCAATACACACAATACATTCAATCACAGTTAACCCTTTACTCAATACACTCTATACATTCAAAGCAAGTTAACCCTTTACTCAATACACACAATACATTCAGTGCTAGTTAACTCTTTACTCGAATAAACAAAATACATTCAAATTCAATGATAGTTAACCCTTTACTCAATACACACAATACATTCAATGATAGTTAACCCTTTCCCAATACACTCTATACATTTAATGCAAGTTAACCCTTTACTCAATACACTCTATACAATCAATGCTAGTTAACCCTTACTTTTAACACAATACATTCGACGCTATTTAAGCCTTTACGCAATACACTGTATACATTCAATGATAGTTAACCATTTACTCAATGCACAAAATACATTCAAATTCAATGATGGTTAACCCTTTACTCAGTACACAAAATACAGTCAATGCTTGTTAACCCTTTACTCATTACACACAATACATTCAATCCTAGTTAACCCTTTACTCATTACACACAATACAGTCAATGCTAGTTAACCATTTACTCAATACACACAATACATTCAATCCTAGTTAACCCTTTACTCATTACACACAATACAGTCAATGCTAGTTACCCTTTACTCAATACACACTGTACATTCAATGATAGTTAACCCTTTACTCATTACACACAATACAGTCAATGCTAGTTAACCCTTTACTCAATACACTAAATACATTCAATGCTAGTTAACCTTTTACTCAATACACACTGTACATTCAATGACAGTTAACCCTTTACTCATTACACACAATACAGTCAATGCTAGTTAACCCTTTACTCAATACACTATATACATTCAATGCTAGTTAACCCTTTACTCATTACACACAATACAGTCAATGCTAGTTAACCCTTTACTCAATACACACAATACATTCAATGCTAGTTAACACTTTACACGTTACACTCTATACATTCAAAGATAGTTAACCCTTTACTCATATCACACAATACATTCGACGCTAGTTAAGCATTTACTCAATACACACAATACAATCAATGCTAGTTAACCTTTACTCAATACACACAATACATTCAATGCTAGGTAACACTTTACACATTACACTCTATACATTCAAAGCTAGTTAACCTTTTACTCAATACCCTCTATACATTCAATGCTAGTTAACCCTTTACTCTATACACAAAATACATTCAGTGATAGTTAACCCTTTACTCAATACACTCTATACATCCAATGCTAGTTAACCCTTTACTCATAACACACAATACATTCGACTCTAGTTAAGCCTTTACTCAATACACATAATGCAATCAATGCTAGTTAACATTTTATTTAATACACACGATAATACAATTTGATTAAAATACTAGATAACCCTTTTACTCAGTACACAAGATAATACAATTTAATTAAAATGCAAGTTAATCCTTTACTCAATACACACGATAATACAATTTAATTAAAATGCTAGTTAACAACCTTTTACTCACTACACAAGATAATACAATTTAATTAAAATGCGAGTTATTCCTTTACTCAATACACAAGGTAATACAGTTTAATTAAAATGCAATTTAACCCTTTACTCAATACACACAACAAAACAGCTTAATTAAAATGCTAGTTAACACTTTACTCAGTACACAAGATAATACAATTTAGTTAAAATGCTAGTTAGCCCTTTACTCAATACACACGGTAATACAATTTAATTAAAATGCAATTTAACCATTTACTAAATACACACAATAATACAATTTAATTAAAATGCAGGTTAACACTTTACTCAATACACACGATAATATAATTTAATTAAAATGCTAGTTAACCCTTTACTCAAAAAATAGATAATACAATTTATTTAATTGAAATGCTAGTTAACTCTTTACTCAATACACAAGATAATATAATTTAATTAAAATGCGAGTTATTCCTTTACTCAATACACAAGGTAATACAGTTTAATTAAAATGCAATTTAACCCTTTACTCAATACACACAACAAAACAGCTTAATTAAAATGCTAGTTAACACTTTACTCAATACACACGATAATACAATTTAATTAAAATGCTAGTTAATCCTTTACTCAAAAAACAATATAATATAATTTATTTAATTAAAATTCTAGTTAAACCTTTACTCAATACACAAGATAATACAATTTAATTAAAATGCGAGTTATCCCTTTACTCAGTACACACGATAATACAATTTAATTAAAATGGTAGTTAGCCCTTTACTCAATACACACGATAATACAATTTAATTAAAATGCAATTTAACCCTTTGCTCAATACACACAATAATACAATTTAATTAAAATGCTAGTTAACACTTTACTCAATACATAAGATTATACAATTTAATTAAAATGCTAGTTAACGGTTTACTCAATACACAGGATAATACAATTTAATTAAAATGCTAGTTAACCCTTTACTGAATACACAGGATAATACAATTTAATTAAAATGCTAGTTAACTCTTTACTCAATACACACGATTATACAATTTAATTAAAATGCTAGTTATTCCTTTACTGAATACACACGATAATACAACTTTATTAAAATGCAACTTAACCCTTTATTCAATACACAAGATAATACAATTTAATTAAAATTCTTGTTAAACCTTTACTCAATACACATGATAATGCAATTTAATTAAAAAGGTAGTTTTAACACTTTACTCAATACACAAGATAATACTATTTAATTAAAATGCTAGTAATCCCTTTACTCAATACACACGATAATACAATATAATTAAAATGCTAGTTAACCCTTTACACAATACTCAAGATAATAGAATTTAATTAAAATGCTAGTTAACTCTTTACTCATTACACACGATAATACAATTTAATTAAAATGCTAGTTAACACTTCACTCGATACACAGGTTAAGAAAATCTAATTAAAATGCTAGTTAACTCTTTACTCAGTACTCTCGATATGCTATTTAATTAAAAGTCTAGATTTAACACTTTACTCAATACACACAATAATACAATTTAATTAAAATTCTAGTTAAGCGTTTACTCAATACACAAGATAACACAATTTAATTAAAATGCTAGTTAACCCTTTACTCAATACACACAATAATAAAATTTAATTAAAATGCTAGTTAACACTTTACTCAATACACTCAACAATACAATTTAATTAAAATACTAGTTAATACTTTACTCATTACACACAATAATAAATTTAATTAAAATGCTAATTATCCCTTTACTCTATACTCAGAATAATACATTTTAATTAAAATGCTAGTTTACCCTTTACTCAGTACACACAATAACTCAATTTAATTAAAATACCAGTTAACCCTTTACTCAATTCTCACGATAATACAATTTAATTAAAATGCTAGTTAACCCTTTACTCAATATTCACGACAACAGATTTTAATTAAAATGCTTGTCACCCCTTTACTCAATACTCATGATAATACAACTTAATTAAAATGCTAGTTAAGCCTTTACTCAATACACAAGGTAATGCAATTTAATTAAAATGCTAGTTAACACTTTACTCAAAACACACGATAATACAATTTAATTAAAATACTAGTTACCCCTTAACTCAATTCTCACGACAATATAATTTAATTAAAATGCTAGTTAAGCCTTTACTAAATACACATGATAATACAATTTAATTAAAATGCTTGTTAACACTTTACTCAATACACGCGATAATATAATTTAATTAAAATACTGGTTAACCCTTTACTCAATTCTCACGACAATACAATTTAATTAAAATGCTAGTTAAGCCTTTACTAAATATACATGATAATACAATTTAATTAAAATGCTAGTTAACTCTTTACTCACTACATTCGATAATACAATTTAATTCAAATACTAGTTACTCAATACACAGCATAATACAATTTGATTAAAATTCTAGCTACCCCTTTACCAAATACATACGATAATACAATTTAATTAAAATGCTGGTAACCGGTTCTCGTCAGATCGGCGAAGTTAAGCAATGTCGATCCCGATTATTTCTTGGTTGGGTGATCGTCTGAGCAATCGATTCGGACTCCCGCATTGTGGCCTTGGGCAAAGCACTTAACCCCTATTGTCCACATGGTTGCACGATGACGCCGTGTGCTAAGGCGTACTGCGCGTCTATGGTACGAATGCCTTCTACCAATATAACCCTGCCTATGCTACAGAGAGGAGTTACGATGTTCAGGAGCTGGCAGCTGCTCGTCGTTGCTTGGTGGTTCTTCCCGGGAACTCCGGCTTCCTCCACCCGTAAAACTCTCGCCGACACGATGTGACCTTGGCTGGTAAAGTATCATTAAACCCCAATAAATAAGAAAATAAATAATTAAATGTCAGCTAAGACTTTACTCAATACACACGATAATAAAATTTAATTAAAATGCTTGTTAACACTTTACTCAATACACACGATAATAGAATTTAATTAAAATACTAGTTAACCTTTTACTCAATTCTCACGACAATACAATTTAATTAAAATGCTAGTTAAGCCTTTACTAAATACACATGATAATACAATTTAATTAAAATGCTAGTTAACTCTTTACTCACTACATACGATAATACAATTTAATTAAAATACTAGTTAACCCTTTACTCAATACACTGGATAATACAAGTTGATTAAAATTGTAGCTACCCCTTTACCAAATACACACGATAATACAATTTAATTAAAATGCTGGTAACCGGTTCTCGTCAGATCGGCGAAGTTAAGCAATGTCGAGCCCGATTAATTCTTGGTTGGGTGACCGTCTGAGCGATCGATTCGGACTCCCGCATTGTGGCCTTGGGCAAAGCACTTAACCCCGATTGTCCACATGGTTGCACGATGACGCCGTGTTCTAAGGCGTACTGCACGTCTATGGTACGAATGCCTTCTACCAATCTTGCCCTGCCTATGCTACAGAGCGGAGTTACGATGTTCGGGAGCTGGCAGCTGCTCGTCGTTGCTTGGTGGTTCATCCCGGGAACTCCGGCTTCCTCCAACCGTAAAACTCTCAACGACACGATATGACCTTGGCTGGTAAAGTGTCATTAAACCCCAATAAATAAGAAAATGAATAATTAAATGCTAGCTAATTCTTTACTCAATACACACGATAATAAAATTTAATTAAAATGCTTGTTAAACCTTTACTAAATACACAAGATAATACAATTTAATTAAAATGCTAGTTAACCCTTTACTCAATACACACGATAATACAATTTAGTACTTTAATTATTTTACTTAAAAATTATTTTCCAAAAATCTAAACAAAAACATTTTATGTTACACCCTCATTGGAACGAGATCGTCGAACTCGTTTTAATGAGGGGTCACTTGATATGGTTTGTTGAAATATTTGGAAAAATAATGTTTTTTTTAAATGCTCAGTTTGTTCAATACGTGGGAAGATGCGCACGATTCGTTGGGTGATGTACTTATCAAGTTATTACACTTACCCCTTTACCCAACGTAACGGCCAAACCTCGGCCAGCGCTATTCACAAAAATCGTCACATAATTCTCATTATTTTCTTCATTTTTGGCCTCAAAACATAGGTTACAACCCTACTTGGAACGAGCTCACCGAACTCGTTCCAATAGCTCATTCCAATGAGGGGGTCAAAACCTATGTTTTTGAGACAAAAATGAAAAAAATAGTTATTCAATAATTTTGTTTGCAAGTGTCGTCTGCTTTTCATATTAGGTAAAGGGTTAATGTAGTTTCTTCTTTCTTCCACCCCCTCCGAGCAAGACCAGATGCCTATTCTTTTGGAATTAGCTCTTCAAACGCATTCCAGTGAGGTGTCATCCAGTGATAGAGAGTGTTACACGTATTATATCCCTTTATCCAACGTAACGGCCTAAACCGGCCAGCGCTATTTTCAAAAATCGCGAATTAATTTTCACTATTTTTTTCATTTTTTGTCTCAAAAACATATGTTATGACCCTCATTGGAACGAGCTCGATGAGCTCGTTCCAATGATGGGTCATAACTTATGTTTTTGAGACAAAAAATGAAACAAATTAGTTATTCAAGAATTTTTTTTCCAAGTGTCGTCTGCTTTTCAATTTAGGTAAAGGGTTAAACCAGCTGCTAATTTCATCATCATCAATCTTTTTACACATTTTTCACCATTAATCCTACAGCGAAATCTGTTCACTTTTAACTTCTGGCGATCATTTATGTGTTTTGGCAGCGTCGGAACCCATTAGCAGTGGTCTTGTAGATGCAAGGTTTACTTAGTCGCTTCCCTGCACCAGTAACAGTGAATGACAAGCCTTCAGTGACACTATCCTATAGCGGGGTAGTCCTAGTACACCTCCATGTCCTTTTGCACCAGCAAGTAAAAGACCAAACTCTAAAATTTCCTCCTAGTGGGTTACTTGATGCATTTTAAGGCGACGGGCTGCAATTTTTTTTAAATCATCTCGTTTTCATACTTTCAGGTAATACCTAGAAGTATCTTGCCATTTCAAACTTCCGGTTCCTTTTAAGTTTTGAAGGGTATATTAATATCAGGTTTTACCGGGAGTCAGGACTTACGAGAATACTTTTCAAAATTTGTGTAACAGTATTTTTTTACCTTTTGCTTTCTACTTTTACCCCAGTTTCGTTTCTTTTCGGGCTGAATTACTCTGTTATTATTCGTTTGCTAATATTGAAAGTTTAATTTAATTTTTGTTAGCTTTTAGTCATTTCCATGTTAAAATGAATCGGTGTAACTTATTGGTTCACGCCGTAATGCATTGTGCTGTTGTTTCATACGTTGAAGTGAAAGCAATGGATCAATCAGATTCCAGTATTCGAAATCTTTAACTTCGAAATTATTCTATATAAGCGCGGTCTCGCTCATAATTCGTCGTCTGAAAATGCTCAGGGGCACCACTTGGGGGGCTAACGAAACGGTACTACCCAAACTATACAAGGCCTTTGTAAGGCCAATAATCGAATACGGGGCCCTGGTCCTAACCAATACGTACAAAAGCAATATTGCCAAACTCCAGAGAGTCCAGAACCACGCACTAAGAATAGCCCTCCGAGCTCCATTCGACACCCCAATTAAGATCCTCCACCAAAGGGCCAAAATCCCAACCGTCAAAGAACGCCTCGCCACACTAGCTGCTAAAAACCTAGAACGGTTCGAAGGCAGCACACTGATACCTCAACTTAAGGAAATATGCGACAGTAGACAAAAACCCAAGAACATGCCAAAAAGCGACTAAACCAGCCAAAGCAGCAAACTGCTTTGGCAGGCTTTGCCGTTTTCTGTCAAGTTCTTGAATAAATATGGCACCTCTGAACAAAAAAATCACGCGATCCCCGACTACCCCTAAACTAAATTGAACTAAATAAGTTCGCAACCAGCGAAGGGTACAACAGGAAAGAAACACCCTCGGGTGTGGTCTAATGTGCTAGACCTGTTGCCCTCCCGCTGACAGTCACGGAAGCTCAAGCCGCATTAAACGACCGCGATCCCGGCACCCTCAAATTCAAATAAACTTAAACTAACCTAAATAAGGCCGCTACCAGCGAAGGACACAACAGGAAAGAAACACCCTCGGGTGTGGTCTAGTGTGCTAGACCTGTTACCGTCCCGCTGCAAACTCACTCACAGACTAGGAAGCTCAGCCCACTTAAAACGCTCGCGATTCCGGGGACCTTCAAAGAACTTAAACGAACCTAAATAAGATCGCCAACAGCGAAGGCTACAACAGGAAAGAAACACCCTCGGGTGTGGTCTAGTGTGCTAGACCTGTTAACCCTCCCGCTACAACAAACCAAAGGCAGCCTCGCTCAGCCCCGGAAGCTCTGTCACTCGGGTAAGAATCGCAAAATGGCCACGGGAAGACACAACCAGGCAGGGGTGGGGCTAGACCTGTTAACCCTCCCGCGACAACAAACCAAAGGTAGCTCAGCCCCGGAAGCTCCGTCACTCGGGTAAGAATCGCAAAACGGCAACGGGACGACCCAGCCAGGCAGGGATGGGGGGGGGGGGGGGGGGCTCACTAATTTCTCATCATGTCTAATTTCAGCAGCACCAACAGCCAAAGCACAGACACCCCAACGAAAGAAGCAGACACCCGATCAACCAAAACCACTCAGACCTAGACATCAACCATCAAACGAAGAGCTTGAGGCAGACTATACTTGCCAGTGATAGCTCAAACACTCACCCAAGTGGCAGACTATACTTGCCCGAAGAAACACACAAGACACGAGAGACAATCAACCACGACAACATACAACAGAACTGCCACACAGCCAAACCACCACTCAACACGGGAACAGAAGACATGGGGGGGGGGGGACTTTAATCATCTTATATTTTTTAATTTTAGCCACGGCAGAGACAGATAACCTAGTACCACAAACATACCAGACCAAACCAGACACCGCTGCAAGAAAGACTCCCCTACAGACCACATAGCAACGTCACAACAGCCAGAACAACAACAACAACAGCAACAACAACAACAACAACAACAACAACAACAACACGGCAGAGACATAGAATCTAGCATCATTAACGCACCAGACCAAGACACCGCCGTAAGAAAGACTCCCCGCCAGCAAACACAGCAATGACACAACAGCCCGAACAACAACAACAGAAGAGCTTGAGGCAGACTATACTTGCCAGTGATAGCTCCAACACTCATTTAAGCGGCAGACTATACTTGCCTGAAAATCACACTCAACAGAAATACATCCAGAAAAAGACCTTGCAAATGCACACACTTCTTCACTGTACTCTACCTTTTGCCGCTTTTAGTCTAAGTTTTTTTTACTATCTTTCAGATTCTATCTTTCTCCCAATAACCGCTATGGATATCAATAACCGCTACGGATATCAATAACCGCTATGGCAGCACAATAACCGTTATGGCTTCAGCACATCATTCACTCCATCCTTGGAGGTGGGCATCCACCCCTAGGGAGGCGAGCGTCGGTCCTGCGCCCCAATCTCCTAGCCCCTTTTTGTAAAACGCTCCTCTAGCGCACTATATGTCCCGACCCCATGATAATCGCAGGCCTGTTACCTGAACCAGGAATGTTCAGGTTGGGTGGCACCTTGTTAAGGTCCGTTTTGTTTCTTTCAAATTGTCTATCGCCGAAACCATACACGCCAGCTAAAGAGCCCAAGGCAGACTATACTTGTCGATGAAAGCCTCTTCAACTCCAAATCACAAGCGGCAGACTATACTTGCCTGAAGAACAACAACCAGAAACATCAACTCCAATCCTCCTCCTCCTTTACACCGACCAGACATGATGCGGGTGATGATGACTCAAAAATTATCGAAACTTTAATATACAGTAATTGAGGGTCGAAAGGGCATGCCCCAAATCGTCCCAGCGCGCATTCGGCGCGCGAAACTATTCTTTAGACTTAGACTAATTCGTCGTCCACTTTATGTTTGATAATAAAGCTTTGATCTAGCTGGTCAAACTTAAACCTATACACTAGGTAAGTCATGGGAACGCTATAAAACCTGTAAGAAGGTTAACCATAAGGTTATGGTAACGTTTGTACCCGCTCAACTCGGCCATGGTGAGAATCAATATTTCTGACAGTGATTCTCTCCAGGTCCGAGTTCTGCGGGAATCATCCACATTTACTGAACATATGTTGGGTGAATTTTATAACTCTATCGGGTGAAAGGTTAGTGGGCATGTGGTGTTTCATCCATCATTCATATTCATGACCATTTCATATCACACTATTTTTGGCTTCTTAATAAACCACGTATAAACTGTTATTCCTATTTTATTGTGTATTCATCCAGACCACATAACTTAATGTTTATTCTACCTCCAGCGTTGAGTTATATTTTATCTATGCGTCCATTGTTTGCTAGGTGACCCAGATCCTCACGACTCTGATGACCAACAGGAAGATTTCGGTAAGGGTTCTAGCCCCTGGGTAGTCGACAACCCCACCCCCTGTTACAGATACAATTAGATTTATTTTTGTTATTTTAAAGAATAACTTTCGTTTAACGAAAGTAATTCTTCCAAACAATAATAATATAAGTTTTTGTGATGAACGGACTGTAACATGGTCTGATGTTTGCTGCTAGGGGCTTATGTTCAAATGAGACGCGAAGTGTCGAGGTTGAACATACGCTCTGAGCCGCAAACCTCTGACCATCTTATCGTCAACTCATCACAATAACATATATGTTCCAAATTCCAATACGACCCTACTCACAGCCCAAAACATATATCGTGAAACACGAGAGGCTTATTTACTGAACTTGTGATCGGTAAAAGTTGCTTTGTTCAAGACAACTTTTAACGATCACAAGTTTAGTAAATAAACCTCTTGTGTACCTCACGACAGCAGTGAATAAATAATCAATGAATAAGATAAACTCTTTCCATCTTAGTTCAAATCGTAAATTTGTTTGTAATTCAAACAACACTTCATTTGGAACACTATCTGCTGCACGTGTGAAAAATCCAAAATAATGAAGCAGCTTGCTAGTCAATCCGTTTATAAAACAATTACGAAATGGGTGAGGTCATATCAAATCTTTCCTGTTGTGACGTCAGACGGTGACATTTGCTACTGGAGCCGTAAACATAAAAAACTACGCCAGCTCTCATCCAGTCAGAGGGCGCGGATTTTACTCTGATTGGAACATTACACAAAATTATTCCTTGTCGAGGATTATTTGATTGTCATATTACTTGAAACGATTCATACAATGGATTTTTGAAATATACGGGTAATTTTACAAAATTTAAAATTATAGTTTTGCCACGTGGTACATGTAACTGGTTTTCAACTTCAGAAAAAAAAGACAAAAAGAAAAGACTTGTCGTTCCATTGGCCAACAAATTTACCGACGGACAACAAAACTTTCCGACAGACAATGTCATAGGGGCGAACTGGTCCACCTCGGCACCGCCTTTAACTTCGAGCCTGATTGGAGACGTCCCAAAATGTGATAAGTATCTGTGAAATGTACTTCAATACGTTCACTGTGCAAGCTGAATTCGAAAAGGTTGTTTCAAGGGATAATATATCTATATATTAATCCAAATATCAGAGAACATTCTAAGACAAATACTTACGGCAGCACAATGACAGACGCCGATATCAAAATGAACGCACTCACTGTTGCGAAAACAACCGTCAGCTCTGAAATTAATAACAAGCTCGTCAAAACTGTGAGTAAGTTTACATTTTGGATACCAGAATTGCTTTACATTTGCCCGATGGATGGATAGATGGCCAGATGTATGGGTGGATTGATGAAAAACACAAAAAGGTACAGTAGAACATATTTTTCATATTGAAACCAGGCACGTAGGAGAGTATCTGTAATGGGGAGGGGCAAATGGAACTTTTGGATAGAGGCTGCATTTTTACGTCAAAGGAATATCACAGAGATTGAAATATTGAGTTGGGAAAATGTATGGGGGTGGTGTTCCTCTCGTGTTGGTGTCGTCCGGAGTACAGTACGTGGAGAGTGTATTATCACAAAATCACCCGCAGAGTGGAGATTACACCCAAGCAATAATTACATATTTGTTGCAAAGCAAAACCAGAACAAGCAAAGTTTCAGCCAATGGACCTCCGGGTTAAACCCGGAGGTCCATTGGCTGAAACATTGCTTGTGTTTTTTGTCGATATGTACAAAATTTGAAAGTTATAGCTTGGGTGATATCTCCACTCCGCGGTGATTTAGTTACAATCTACTCTCCACGTACTGTATATGTCAACATATTTACGGGGCGGCGGAGAATGTTTTTAAAAATATGCTCTAAATGACACTATTGGTTATGTTTCGAAAAAAAGCTCCACTGGATTGCAAGCATGACGTAATACACACACTTGATTTGAACTAAGTGTTGAACTAAGGAAATGATTAATTGTTTAGAAGTAGTTGATGTTAAACATTGGAACGTTCTATTTGGCCCCAATAAGTATGTTCCACAAGCTGATGTTTTGCTTGTAAGCAATAACGAGCCCAAGATTAAATCGTACTTTCAATTTTGAACTGTACGGATTGAATTCATCTTCAGCAGTTCTTGCTTTATGTATTTCGACATTCATCATGCTGTAAGTTAAGTGAAAGGAATGATGGACCTCCTCCATTGGCATTCTCTCCTTACATCTTAGGATCGTAGCCAGGCATCTGTATTAATAGGGGTGCAGGGATCTTTTGGGGGATCCAATTATTTTTATGCAGCGAACATATCCCGAAGATCTGAATTTTTCCCGCGTTGGTGTGACTGGAGGGTTGGAACGGAGATTTTTCACAAAAGAATCTGGGTAGAGGCCCAGTCCTAGGCCTCCTCGAAGAAGTGTTTGAAAAATAAACGCCAAATAGCGGTATTAGAAGACATGCATGAGGCCCAAAAGAACTCCGATTTACACCAAGAGTGCTACGTCATCTATAATATCGCAGATTTCTGGATTTTTAGGGAGGAGAGGGAGAGTGCCGGATTTTTTTTTTTTTGGGGGGGGGGGGGAGGTGGGGGGGGAGGCGGTGTCTCGCCCTGGTCTTCCCTTGGCTACGTCACTGTCACCACCAAAAGGCCCACGAATTTCAAGCAAAGGGATCCTTTGAGTTTTTTCAAATTATTCTGCTGTGTCAGCCGCATTGTTCATGTATTTATTTATTTATTTATTTATTTATTTATTTATTGATGTTTAAGGTCACATATTTATGCACAATGGGCTAATCATGACCGTGACAGTTTTACGGGTGGAGGAAGCCGGAGTACCCGGAGATAACCACCAAGCAAGGACGAGCAGCTGCCAGCTCCCCAACATCGTAACTCCGCACTGCAGCACAGGCAGGGTTAGATTGGTTGAAGACATGCGTACCATCGACGTGCAGTACGCCTTAGTACACGGCGTCATCGTGCCCCCACGCGGGCAATGGAGATGAAGTGTCTTGCCCAAGGACACAACGCGGTTGCCGCAGGTGGGATTCGAACCGAGGATCTCTCGGCTTGCAGCCTGCACCTCTACCTACTGAGCCACCGCGCTCCCCATTGTTCATGTAATGTTCATTGAAAAAATTTTGAAATCGTCGTAGTAGTTGGAGAGGGAAGGATCGTGCATTTTTCTGGGCCTCGGAAGTGACGTCAAAGCCAGGTGACCGGTTACGTCATGTTTGGTTTTCATGGAAGCCCGCGTGAGCGACCAGCTTGTGACGTCATCTCCAGAGTGATACGTTGTCTTAGTACGCATGCCCAGGGCGTGTCGCGGTTAGAGTGATACGTGTTTCCGTCGTCCATTTTGTATATCGGAGGCCGCTGTCTTTGTTTCTATGGTAGTACTCCCCCGGAACCCTACTTATAAGAGTGACACGTAGTGCTATAAGATCCCGGGGACTCATGGCGGTGCTTTCGAATGTTCCGGAGTATACTCCAGTAGCGTAGAAGATATTGCAACTTAGAACAATTTTAACTTTATGGTTTTTTTAGCTTTCCTGATTCGTTCTGGCCAATTCTAAACAATGGTATACTTCATTTTGTCGTTCTGAGGTACTCTCTTATAGCAGATGAGCCTTTAAAATGGAACAGTTTTACAATAAAAATTTGGTGTGTCTCAACATCCTTGTACAGACGCTCTTGTGACTACGTTAGCAGACGAACTAGGACGCTGCTTCATTTCAAACAATCTGTACTAAGACTATAGTATGGAGTGACTACTGTACAACTGTACTACTACAATAGAACGTGACCATAAGACAGTTAATGATGACTATGGATAAGTCAGCAATAGTGTTATTAGTCGTGTCAAATCAACGGTCATCTACGCGCCCCCCTTATCATCAGTACATGATGTTCGGTCCTTGTAGATAATTAGTGAAATGTAAAATTGTTTTGTTTGAGCCCTGAGCAAAACTGCTAAATACCTTATTTTTTGTAATACCAGTTACAGAAGATTGCATGACTTAGTTCTACAAGCGCGTGGATAGGAATATTGGTGGGGTGGGATGGGGGGGGGGGGTGCGGGGGTGGGGGGCTAAATGACGATCGAAAGAAAATGAGAATCAAATGGAGCTAGCTGGGAGCATCGGAAAAATATTAATTGAAATTTAGAATCTAACGTATCAGTACTTTTGCACGATTGTGTGTGAAAAATTACATCAATAAAGTTGATCGGTATATTTTATTTTCCAGATATATATTATACCTATATATCAAATGCTGTTAATCCTTTAACTGTCACGCCCACTTTATCCATATATGGCGGTCCTCTATGTACGCCTGTATGCGAGGAAGTTTAATAAAATTCATGAAATACTTGAAACTCTGTCATCTGATTAATTGTTGGAAACGGCCCTCTGAGCCCTCTGAGCCCTTTCCAACAATTAATCAGATGGTAGGTGTGATCTGCGCATACCAGAACGTAAAGATAATCCTCATAAAATAGGCGACAGTAGTCGCTTTCGGCGGCGTAAGTTATGACGATTATCGAAGGTGGGTGACGAGAAAGCCGAATTGTTAATTGAAACTTTCCTGTCAAACAGCAAATTAAATTTCGTTAACAATTCTCTTCCCCCTTTTAAGAACAGATGTGAAAATACAATTTCTGAAATCCCTCTTTGTGATTCTGTTTTTTTAACATTTTGGCCGCCTTAATTGTAATGAGCTCCCAATTTCTGTTACAATGTTTAATAATAATGATGATAACAGAAAGAAATCTGAGAATCGAGAAACTTGAAACTCTATCATTTGATTAATTGTTGGAAAGGGCTCTCTGAGCTCTCTGAGCCCTTTCCAGCAATTAATAAGATGGTAGGTTTGATATGCGCACACCAGAACGTACAGATAATCTTCATAAAATAAACGACAATTGTCGCTTTCGGCAGCGAAAGTGTTAATATGTGATTCTGGGCAGAAATTAAACAGCGATAAGCTCGGTGTATTACATGTACAAAGTGTCAAAAACATGTACCAGGAACATGGAACTAGTTTCTGTAAAACGCCAAGGCACATTGAGACTAAGACTATAAAAGAGTACCAAAGTGGTGCCTAGGTGTTTAACACAAACAACATGCAAACACGAACATTTATGTTTTAAAACAACCTATCTCGATACTTCATACTCTCTTTGACTAGACCAAGGAGATTATGATATATCGGGGTAAGTCAGGTCGCCCAATTTCATCAAAATTTTCAAGTCACAAATGAGAGATAATCCCTCAAGTGGAACTATTAACTGGTAAAGTGCTGAGTTTTTTCTGACAACAAATCAAAGCTCATCATATACTGCTCTATTACATTTAATTGGATAGTGCCTTATAGGTACTATCCAATTAAATGTCAGAGAGCAAGGTATTGTATAAAAAATCTGATTCATATCGGGGACAATAAAGGCTTCCTCAGGCAGAATGTAGCTACAGACAGTTATTGCCTGTCACTTTTACTAAAGACCAAAATAGGGCTTCCAGCACTCTACCAGTTAAGTTTGTGGGGAGTTGCGTTTTCAACCGTTGCACCACCCTTGGCTCGAAGCCTGTCTTTACACTACAAATCTACGAGAACATCTTTATTTCAAATTTTGCATGTCCTGTAGCATAAAGCAATGACCTTGCTTATATCACAAATGCCATAGCGGGGGTTCAAATCTCACCAAATATACCACACCACGCAAACCACTTGGCCACTAGCAGAATCATAAAGGGAGTACTTTTTAATCTATAGAAAAAAGGAACAGTTATGCTTGGAGGTTTTAAAAAAAATCACACTTGATCACACGCGATCGAAAATTTACCTTGGCTCCGTCTCTGAGCTGCAGCCTCTCCAAAGTTTGTTACTTGAGTTGAAACTGTGACTGATTCTGAAACAGGAGACAAAAGTACTTAAAATCGAAAAAAATCCAAATTATTAAAGTTATAGAAACTTACAAAATTTTATATATATATGGACGTATCGAGTTTTTTTTTGTATCTCTACTTTTTAGGCGAGATATTAAGAAGCTGGCAATACAAAAGGTAGTATTCGTTCTTATCTAGATGCTACGGGGCAGAGCTCAGGAAATAACCTTATATGGAACTTTTTCTCAAAACAAATGTACACAAAAACTCCAAATTCTTAATAGCGCGCGCAAAAGCAGCCCGAAGGGCTGCTTTGAAGCAAGCCTAATAGACAACGTGTACGTGAAATTGGAAAAACCAAGGAATGCTATGCCATCCAATCTAAACCGGAAACCGGAAGAAAAAACATGGGGGACCCCAGCTCTCGTTTTCAGAAGCGAACAAATCGAATGACGCCCCCTAAAAAGCGAACGGTGTAATGCGAGATTTCTCCTTAGATCATTCCATGCGGACTGTGAATAGTTTATTGAACGTGCTTTTCAAAATTAAAGTTTTTCCAAACAAACTCAACTGTCGTTTGCTTTGCTGACTAAATGACAGAAATTGTCGAAAAGCTAAATGTTCCCATATATGCACATTGGATTTCATCGTCTGCTGGCTGGTTGTTGGGATCCCGCTGTTGTTCGATTCTGCGGAGTATTCTGTCACGTGATTTATCTGTTTTGCATTTGCAAGTGCAAAACGGTGTTCACTTCAAACCAACACTGCGTGTTATTGGAACAAAGTTACCAAATGAAAAGCATCAACAACACGTCCGTTTGTTGTAACTTAAAAGTACGCACAGGTCGGATTGTAGCAAAGGTCGTTTTCATTCAGTTATTACGAACCTAAGATGTCGAAGTGACATACTGTCTGACAAACGTCCACGAATTACCATTTCCAAAACAGAAGTTCCGTTCCACAATGTATGCACCCCAGCGAAACAGAAACAATAAATTTTCGACAATACGTTTCGAGGCCAATTTTTATATTGTAGGTCTGATATGTTTTTAGGGGGAAATAAATCTACAAGACAGCATGTACATGCATTAGTTCACAACGCAAAATGTTTTGTTGGACGACCCCTTAAACACTGTTTTAAATTTTGTTAAGTTTATGTCATTATAATTTGAAAAACACTGTGAGTTGCGCGCGCTTCTTGGTTTTACCAACGTTCATATTAATCTTTGACTTATTATTTAATGTTTAGTCATGCAACATCGTTCCTGACTCCACAGTTATAATATGTACTGGAATGAAGAGGTTCAATATCTATATTCCTTTACCCAACGTAACGGCCAAAACCGACCCGCGCAATTCTCAAAAACCGCCAATTAATTTTTATTAGCTTTTCATTTTTTGTCTCAAAAACATAGGTTAAGACCCCTCGTTGGAACGAGCTCGTCGAGCTCGTTCCAACGAGGGGTCATAACCTATGTTTTTGAGACAAAAAATTAGTTATTCAAGAATTTTATTTGCAAGTGTCGTCTGCTTTTCATGTTAGGTAAAGAGTTAAACTGTTAAGTTAAATAGTTGTTTTTTCTCTCTTTGTTGTATTTCTCAATACAAACTTGCATTCAATTGTGTTTTAGTTGTGGCCGATTCTTAAAACAGTTCCCGGGATATATTATTTATTGTATAGATTGCAAATCAACTAAATAAAATACATCAAAAATTGAACTTAATAACTCGTTTTCTCTGTATCTGTTTAGTAGTTTTCCCCATTTTGTTTCTATTTACATTTCTCTTTAAAAACAAACCAAATAGCAAGAGATTTCTGCTTCCTGCCCACGTTCAGGTTCTGTTAGCACCGCAGGTGCATGCTCTGAACAATCAAACATACCCACAGAACACCATATTATGACGCCATGCCCATAGGGTGGTTTTGTAAAGGGTTTCAGGTGGTTGAGTGGTACTCATGGGTGCTCCATAAACATGAAAGCAGAACACAATCGACACAGACCATTACTACTATACAATCACTGTACGTAGGTAAATTGAATGCGCTGAAAGAACACATCACGTCTATTCAAGCTTTTTAACACACCTCCCCCTCCCCCCAACCACACACACACCGCACGCAAACACACACACACAGCAATCACTTGCCAACTCGAAAAACTTACAGTTTTCATATCATTCCCTCGCATACAAACCATTTACGGATTCCAACACGGCCTTTTCTATGTACATTTATTTGTCTATTGAAATACAATAACATGTTCAACATCCAGGATCATATAGTGTCGGACAGTTTGATTGTTGGGTGAAGCTGTATTAATGGTAGAGAACCAGAGACCAGCTGCGAATAACTGTCGGACCTTTCAACACACTAACTCGAAATAAGCACAGTTGGCTTCGGTCAAAGACAAGAGTACCATGAACGAGGTTGTTCGCTTTTGTGCTGCCTGGGCAATGACAATTAAGGGTCTTGTCTGAGAACACAACGTGGATGAGGCCCCACGAAGTAGATTCTATGTTTCACAGGCCATTTTTTGTAAAACTGCTTGTGAGCGGGCAGTTCTTTATTTCATTTTTTATTTTTGTAATTATTTCTTTGCCATCAAAAGTTCATGTTCTTGGATTGTTTTATGTTTTAGGGCTCATAGTCTGCAGAATAGCATGGATGGTGGTGTGTTTTGTACCTTGAGTGCAACAAGGCTTTGCAATGCTTTAGCCTTGCAAAGTCTTGTTGCACTCAAAGGACACATTTATCAATTTTATTAACTAAGGTAAAATATCAAAAATAGACCATTTAATTTTTATTTTTTAAGTTTGCAGTGGTTATACAAAGAGAGTATGCTGCAGCCAAAAGGATCATGTGGGGGGGGGGGGTGGGAGGGGGGCCTGCAAAACAGATATTTAACTTTTTTCGGCCTGATCGTTCGATCTGAAGTCCAATTCGGTAACTTATGAGCTACAGCTACAGCGCTCCTGATCTTTATCAACTTGGAAGATGGAAATGAGAGTCAATCTAACCAGTGCTGTCACGATTAATCGTTTAATCGATTGTTGATCGGTCACGGCGAAATCGATTAGTATTTTTCGTTGTCGAATAATCGGTAAATTGTATCCCGTTTTAGATGTGTAATAATTAAAAGAAAATTTGATGAAAAAACTATTGTTTCTAAAGGTAAAGAGTTAAGAACATCGATGTTAAGCCCCAAGAAGCCGTTGGAAGCATTTGTCTTCTATGTACATTCATCAAAGCTTTGATGTTCTGAAATTTTGAACCGTCAGTGTAATAATCAAGACCGGTCGGCAGTTGCGAAGTTCGCAACTGCCGACCGGTCTTGATTATTACACTGACGGTTCAAAAGTTCAGAACGTCAAAGCTTTGAATGTCCCTAAAAGTTCATCGTCTTCGTTGTTTACTTGAGGTAGGTCAACTGACTTGAACTTCATTTTTATCGACTTCAAAGAGAGGGAGAGGGGGTAGGGGTCATCTAGGTACGATTAATCGATTCCTAAAATGAAAAATCGTGACAGACCTAAATCTAACAACATCTGCTAGCAGAGCACACTAATACCACATACCAAATTGACAATGACGGCAACACGGCAGCTCATTTGGTTTTCTTGAAAACAAAGGAACACAAGACGATGCATAGCGGTATTACGCGGCGTCACAATAGATGTCATCAGCGCCAGGACAACTCGGCACATGATATATTATAAAGGTGATCCGTTTTATAATACTCTTCTGGAGTTCGTAATTGGAGTTAGCTAGACATATTTTTCACGTAAAATAAGAATTGAAATATCAGTCATCATGAGGACATTAAACCACACAATAGGGCAGACACTTTATGAACAAGACGTAAATGACCGCTCGATCTAAAGTCCATATCGCTTACCTATGATCTTTTTGTACTTGGATGATAGCAACGAGTCAACCTCAAAACTTTTGCTGACCGAACACACTAACACCATACCAAATTGACAGTGACCGCTTATTTGGATTTTTTTAAAACACAGGGACACCGACTATGCATGGCGGTATTAGATGGCGTCACCAATCGGCACATGATATATTGTAAACGTGATCCGTTTCATAATACACTTCTGAAGTTTGTAATTGGAGTTTGATAGAAGCATTTTCCACTTAAAATAAGAATTGAAAAATCAGTCACCTTGAGGACATTGGACAAAAAAATAGAAGAGACACTTCGTGTATTTTATTAACCCTTTACCAAACGTGAAAAGCAGACGACACTTGCAAAAAAATTCTTGAATAGCTATTTTTTTCATTTTTTGTCTCAAATACATTAGGTTATGACCCCTCATTGGAACGCGCTCGACGAGCTCGTTCCATCGAGGGGTCATAACCTATGTTTTTGAGACAAAAATGAAAAAATAATGAAAATTAACGGGAGATTTTTGAGAATAACGCCTATCGGTTTTTGCGGTTACGTTGGGTTAAAGGGCTAAAAATATTATTTTGACCCAGATTTTGTTTGTGGTAAATCTGGATATATGGCATAGAAAATAGGGGAGTGACAAAGATGTCCTCTCTGGGTGGTACCTATGGGTCGTTCCGGCCTAAACAAAAAACACATATTCTTAGAGGTTGTTATTTGATTAGTTTCATATCAGCCGAGAATTCAGCTCGAGGTAACTTCATATCAGGCTTAGACTGAAGGTTGAAGTGTAGCTAGTGAGAGCTGATATCTCGGCCTACGTGAAACTAATCAAGTAATAACCTCTTTATTTATTTAACCATAAATAAATAATTACAAAAAGTCTCAGTTCTGTTACAGCTTTCTGACAGTGATATTGTTTTTCTTAAAGTTTCCCTTTCTCCTACTCTTATTTCAGCTACCCGAATGTCTCCGCTTCGCCGAGGAAACTGTGACGGTCGAATAGCTAAATTATCTCTTCTCCACTTACGACTTTGCGATAATTTTTCAGTACAATTCTCTTCTTTCTTCTCTTTATCCACCCAATCAATACTTATTGCCATCATTAATTCCCCACCATACACTGCAAAAAATATAGATTCCCTTTAGAACCAAAACTCGTTCTAATCTTGTCCCTGAGATGGAACCAGTTCTGTTTTAACAGTATTTATTTCAAATCAAATAAATTTATAAAGATTAACATTCAATATTAACAGAATTAAACATAAATTGAGGGGGTTTCAGCCGTAAGTTGAGAGCTTATACGAGGTTGTCTCAAATCATTATTAAGCAAAGGAGACATGAACAGTTGTCTTATCGAACCAGTTTTGGTTCTATACAGAACCAAAACTGGTTCGATATGCCAACTGTTCATATCTCCTTCATTTCAAAATGTTTGACGACTGCGTTGAATAAGCTCCAAGTTTACTGCTGAATCTACTTCAATTCATGTAATATTCTGTTAAAACTGAATGCTAATCTTGATAAATTTATTTGATTTGAAATAAATACTGTTTAAGCAGAACTGGTTCCATCTCAGGGACAAGATTAGAACAAGTTTTGGTTCCAAAGAGAACCTATATTTTTTGCACTGTACAAATCACTGCTTCAAACCAATCCGCTATGCCTGGTAACTCCAATTGTCCTGCTTCCGTACGACAAATAACTCAGAATATTTCGACGTAGATAAATGTAAAGCATCAGAGTGGGCCACTCTGGCTTAGAACTCAAGATCAGCATGAGAGCTTGACCTGTTGAAATCTTCTGTATCGACATAAACACAGAATCTTAGCCAGGATTCTATAATAGGGTGCCCCCTAGCCATGTTTTAATTTTTTTTTTTTTTTTTGGTGGGGGGGGGGGGGGGGGGGTGTGAACATGATATTTGGAAAGCCGTTGTCGGGGGATGGAGGCTTCCCCTATTTTTCACTAGTGCCCTCCGATTGTGATTCCCTCCTCCCACTTCCATTTTGGGGAATAGCAGTGAAAAGTTGAGGGGGTCAAGACACTTCCACCGACACCCCTGTTGCTACGCCACTCCATACACATGTCGCCTTCATTAGTAGATTGGAGATATGTGAGGTAGGCCAATCCTTGAAATTTCATATTGCTTTGCGTGTTTCTGAAATTGTCCATTCCATGTCTAAAGACCTTTTCGAGGGGCATAAGGGGCCGCGGTGACGTCGTGGTAACCGGTTCTCGTCAGATTAGCGAAGTTAAGCAACGTCGATCACGGTTTATTCTCGGATGGGTGACCATCTGAGCAAGCGATTCGGACTCCCACGTTGTGTCCTTGGGCAAGACACTTAACCCCGATTGTCCACATGGGGGCACGATGACGCCATGTACTAAGGCGCACTGCACGTCGATGGTGCGCATGTCTTCAACCAACCTAATCCTGCCTATGCTGCAGTGCGGAGTTACGATGTTGGGGAGCTGGCAGCTGCTCGTCGTTGCTCGGTGGTTCTTTCCGGGTACTCCGGCTTCCTCCACCCGTAAAACTGTCACGGTCATAATTAGCCATTGTGCCATTGACCTTAAACACCGATAAATAAATAAATATAATAATATTCGAGGGGCAGAGACACTTATACAAAAGAACTGTCGGACTACTCCGCGTCATGATCGGGAATCAATGGACATATTCCTTCCAAACATCTTACGACCACTCTATTCTTCCCACTTACCTACACCACAATCATGCACGCTAAAAACTAAAGTGTTAAAAACTACACTTGAAGTGCTGTATTTAACACTTACTAAGTTCTGCGATAGCACTTTGTTCATGTGTAGATATCCCAGAACTTGACAGGTGTTACAACTTGACAAGTGTAATGTCGCGACACTTAATAGGAAACAACGCAGATGACGCGGATCAGGCTCGAACTCTCGAGCCTGATCCGCGTCATCTGCGTTGTGTCTTTTTAATTATGTACCCACCAAGCGCAAATCAAATTATTGACGATTCTGGAAGAACCACCAATGCTAGACACATGGGAAGTGCCATCCATTCAAGTTTCAGATGTCTGGCGATTGTAATGTCTAAGTGCTTAAAGCATTGCACTTTGAGTGTTATAATCAAACCCGAAGAGTTAGAATGGGTTTAACACCTTGAAAGTGTCAGTTTTAACACTTTAGTTTTTAGTGTGTATAAACGCAGATATGAGAATTAACCACTACCCAGCACTCTGGTGATGTAACAAAATGTTCTACAATCACTCTGTTTTTCTCTTGTTTAACTATGAATTTAACCAATTATATCTTGACTGAGCTCTGTCAACAAGATACTTTTGGTTAAATATCAAATTGCATTATGGGAAATATCAGCTGCTGAAAACATTGCCATCAGAGTGTAGAGGGTTAAGTACATGGAAGCAAGCAATCATCAGAGAACCATCAAGCAGAGGTGAATAATATTTTTATACCAAGATTACCTATTCTATTATATATAAAAAGCACATGACATAAATTTTAGCTTTACACACCAACTGTGGTGAACACGTCAGCAATGGGATTCCAATAGTTAAAATTTACACCTGAAGTGGAACTAAATCCAAGTTGACCTTTGGTGACCTCGACCCTGTCTAAATTTATCGCTTGTCTTCTCGCGAGGAGTGAAATGAAAGCGATAATTATTTATTACTTTTTTAAATAAGTTTACCTCACAAGATAATAACAATTACCAAACATGCGTTGTCTCATGTTAATAAAGCATCCATATCTCGAAATAGTATGTTATTAAAATGAAAAAGACCCCGTGATTTGCGCATTTCTTTTTCCATTTCGTTTCGGCGATAAAATTGACAACGGAAGTACCGCCCAACGATATTCATGTAAAAGCAGATTCGCACGTATGTACGTCTACTGCTCAGTAAAATCGAGAAAAAATAATAGCGACTCTTAATAATCTGACGATCATGGTATAAATAAAATATACCCATAGTAGCCTGGTGTACCAAATGTTCACCATTCGTGGTGAAGTGGTGTTAACCGCTCGCCAAATGCTCGCGATTAACACAACTTCACCACTCGTGGTGAACATTTGGTACACCAGGATACTATGGGTATGTTTTATATGTACACTCCAACCTACTAGCCTCGCATTTGTAGGATTAGCGTCATATGAAAGCATGTGTATCATGGCGCGCGTTGCGTCTTAAGTACACTGCACCACTGAACTATCACTTGGCCGAGTGGGATTTATTGGTTTCCCAAGAACACGACACAGAGAGCGCGGGTCAGGATTGCACATTCCTGACATTTCTAACCAATTACCTACTGCCTCCTCACAAACATGCAGTAAAAAGGCAATGTCGGCATGGTAAGCAACATTGTATAACAATTAGCTACCGCCTCCTCACAAACACGCAATAGTAAAGTCGATGTCGGCGGAGTGAGCGACATTTTATAACAATTAATTGATGTACCTGTTGTCATTGTCATGGTCTGTGGCGTTGTTGCCTTTACTGCTGTTCTAGTAGTTGATTCTGACCCTGATGTTGTCTTTCCCAAACCTGCCGTTGAAGATGCCGACTCTGTTGCGGTGGTTGTTTCTGTTGTTGTAGTTGTTGCTACAGTCGTCGTAGTTGTTGGTTCTACAGTCGTAGTTGTGGGCTCTGTTGTAGTGGTTGGGTCTGCCGAGGTAGTTGTTGCTACAGTCGTTGTCCTTGTTGGTTCTATCGTCGTAGTTGTGGGTTCTGTTGTAGTAGTGGGGTCTGCCGAGGTAGTTGTTGCTACAGTCGTTGTCGTTGGTGTCTCTGTCTTAGTAGCTGGTTCTGCTTCTGTATTTGCAGCTACAGTTGTTCTGTTAGACGTGTCGATACAGTCTGAAAGATATATTAAGGATACCGATGGGACTTAACTACTACGTGAAAAACGAGTATTTTCTGACTACTTAGAGGTTTTGAATGTTTACATATGTATTCAGCTTCGAACGATAACTGTCCACTTTGTAGCCATGCGAGGGCATGGTTGCCAAGACTTAATCTGGAAAACAAAGAATACCAGTAAAAAACAATTATCATAGGATCATTGTTGGGACTACTAACCAAGGTGCACCTTCACGTTATTTTGGGTCCTCTCCCACCATCTTTCGCTGTAAGGTAAAGAATATAATGCACTCTTTATATTCAGTTCTAGTGGGAACCCATCGCCATACTCAGTTGTATGGTAATGGTTATTGTGAATCCAACCAATGATGGCGGGAACCTTTTGTCCTCTAGATCAGTGTATGGCAGATGTTATTGTGAACTGCGTATGGTCAATGCTAACTGTAACTCTATCTCCTTCATTGTATGATGAGCACTATATAGCGGGAATATAAAGACTGAACACAGCTAGTACGGAGTACAGGTAACTGGAATCAATGGACAGAGCTTGAGTCTTTCTTGTAGTTCAGGAGCGGTGAAGTCGCACGAGAAATACAGGAAAAACTCCAACAAGTGTCATTGCTTCCTTTCCCAGTATTCTACACTAGTTGTGTATTGTATTCATTGCATGATTAACCTTGAATTAGAATAATTAAGCTAATACTTGTAAAGAAAGATATCACCTGTTTACTTCAAGCCAATTTGTGTCGAAGCATTTCATTGATGTCAAAACGCTAATGAGATGGGTAACGATTAATCAGATGCGTTCTGAAATGTTCTTATCCTTAGGCCGGATTTCACGTGTGGTGTGTCTAGTCCATTTCTCAATGCCTGTATTGTATCGGAAAACATTGAATAACAGACAGCAGTATTGGACAACGTTGAATAAACACGCACGCCAGTCGTAGTATAAATCACCGTCTCCATCATGGTATGGTGCATGTCTCGGTGTGACATATTCTGTGTATGGTAAAGTGTATGTATCGGTGTGTGGTATTCCGTGTATGGTCTCTGTGTATGCTAAACGTTAGATTGCTTACGGTTAATGCTAGCTGAATCCTCTTGCAGTCTCTTTCATTGTATGGTAAGGCTCATTTTATACACGAGCAAGTATACAGTACGTGGAAAGTGTATTATCACTAAATCACCCGTAGAGTGGAGATTCCACCCAAGCAATAATTGCAAATTTGTTGCAAAGCATATTAAGCATAGGCAAAGTTTCAGCTAATGGGCCTCCGGGTTAAACCCGGAGGTCCATTGGCTGAAACACTGCTTGTGTTTTTTGTCGATATGTACAATTATTTGAAAGTTATAGCTTGGGCGATAACTCCACTGTGTGGGTGATTCAGGTACAATCCACTCTCCGCGTACTGTACGGAACAATTATTGTATTTTGAACACCCCACTTTTGTGGATCAAAGTGGCGCGGTTCCAATTCCAGTTCAAATTACGATTGCACAGGGTTTTTATTCAAAACATGCAAAGCTTGGTCTCGATATCATCTCATAATCCGAGGTTCGATTATTTTTGTCGTTATGACTTCATAGAAACAATTTTGTGAAATGGGCTGTTCATCTCAATTAGGTTGGCATATTCTCATCATCACGATTGAAGATATTTTCGATTAGGTCGACGGTTAAACACAGTGTTGCCAAGTATGTATGGAATCCGCTTATTCTACTTTCTCAAATTTCTTCAAAGTTCAGAAGACACATCCAAAGTCATTCCCAGGAGGAAAAAAAGGTTTTTTCGGTTTCTCGAGCTCGTTTCGTAGCGTGGAAGCACATTTGAAATTGCCGCCAAGAACGGAATCTTGGGGTGTCTTCTTACACGCCCATCAGCCCACAATATAAAATGGTTTCTACACTGTGTGACTAAAGTTTCGAACATGTATAATTGGAAGAGCAGAGCGAGGAGTTCTCACTACTTACGTCCTCCCACGTACTTGCAAGATTTGTACCAAGGAAAGCTGTTCATATAAGTTAACTGGTTGAATGTTAGCAGCCATTATCAGGGCTCATTTGAAAAGTGCAGAAGCCAAAATAATGGCATTACACAGTACGCATTAGCTTCTTTGCTCAGCAGTTGAAAACAATGTTTATATAAAATTGTTTTGTTACCATTTACCGGAGAGTGCCAACAGGTACTATCCAATAAATAGCAGTAAAACAATTATTTATGAATATCTTGCTAAACTAAGGCGCCTCTTGCTGATAGCATGGTATATTTTGAAAAAAAATACTCATGTTACAAATCACCTTTAAAAAATAACGTGACACTCTACCAGTTAACTTGCTTCCCGGGTCTTGTAAAATCTTTGTCAGAGACGAATGCAGAATCTTCCCCGACAATGATATTGCAAGGATCGGGAAGCTCGTTATACAGCAGACATGAATGGCTCTCCGTGGCCCAAATAACGCAGGTATGTGGGAGGACCTCAGTAGTGGCAAGTTCGTGGTTCCGCGTTTCTGAATTATAATGTACGAAACTTTATCGTACAGACATTTGTCGTTCCACGCAGACAGGATGCTGCCTTGTCGTTTTGGGTCGAGACATAAAGTGGGTTCACTTATTTATTGGGTTGTATTCCTTGGTGTCGATTTACGCATATAGATATCTCATAAAAAGCGGACGAGGACGCCGTGAGATGGTTCGAAAGATTCATATCTGTCAGACGTTGTCATGTAGATAAACATATAAACGAGATTTAGAGTAACAAAATTTCAAATACACTTCTTCAATACTGCCCTAAGAGTTTCTCATCGTTAAAACGTGTTGGGGGAACGAAAAGGAAGGGTTTTCTTCACACAGAAATGACGTTGTATGCGTTTGCCGAATTTAATGCACTTTGAGGAGCAAGAATATTCATTGATCAGAAGTCATTTTGAGTAGAAGCTGAAATAGAATCCATACATATTTGGGGACGCTATGGAGTATTCGAGGGCGTTCTTCTGATACCCAGCATGCATTTGGAAGGCAAAAGTAGAGAGAAATTTGATATTGTTCCGTTGATTGGATTCCATTCAATCGAGTTGCACTGATTCAAAAATTGTCAATTGCTCAAGATGTTCTCAAAATCTACCACGTGACTCCTCTTCAACTCGTCTGCTAACATCACGTGTCCTGTACTGCCTTTTACCATACCACTATACGGATGTGGAATCATAGTACGGTGTTCCCCTTCCGAATCTACTCCGTTTCTGGAATATTCGGCCTTTAGATTGGTTTGACTATTTAAATGGATGAATCGTCGTTGGATGAAATACTTGACAAAAAATGAACAAAATTAGTTCTTCAAGAATTGTCTGCTTGTCATTTTAGGTAAAGAGTTAAAGTAAGAAGCATGAATTTTGGGAAGTGAAGTGGACATCAGCATCGCCAAAGAAGCTCTAGAATCCAGATAGATGGAATTTCCAACTACTCATGACTTGCCCTCCGAATTTCCAACTATAGGAAAGTTTGGCCAGGATTGGAGTGGTGGCACCTCTCCCCCCCCCCCCCTCCCAGACCCCGCTTTCGCCATGTCCCGGATCTAAACTTTAGTAGCAGTGGAAATCGATTCCAGATTCGATTCGACCGAAATCAAAGATTCATGTAACGCCGCTCTCGTCCCAGCTTTCACTGAATGATATCGGCCAGCGCGCACTGTGTAGTCAGTGCTAGCGGAAATTTGATTGTGCATGCTAATGGAAATCTTTAGACATCTCTTCGTCTGTAAAGGTCAATGCGCGTAAGATCAATGGTAGTGAGGGACTCTCACTATCTCTTTCATTTTGCAGTTAAAACAGTAAGTTCTGCCACAAGCTACGCGTCTGTTTTGAAAACATTTCGAATAGAAGGCACAAGCAATGTTTTAGGCAGTGAACTTCCGGTTTAATCACGGGGGGTCATTGGCTGATACATTACTTGTGCAAAGGCCATATGCACAGAATGTGATAGTGTTATTATCGTCATGGTACATAGATCAACGAGTAGAGTTACGCGCTATTTTGGGGCTACTCGTAACCTTTTTGTTGTACGGTAAAGGCCATTGTGCATATCGATAATACCAGGAACTGTTCTCCTCTCCCTTTGGCAGTATGATGAAGCTCACTGTGTACGCTAGCAAAGATAGTGAGATCATATTTCCTTTGCTTTTTTTTGTTTTGTTTTTTTTTGTCTTTTTTTGTTTGTTTTGCATTGCCCGGTAGAAGCTGTTGTGCGTTGAGAATCTCGTACCATCTTTTCATTTTGTTGTGGCATTCGGCATACGACAAATGCTAGCGGAAATCTCTCATCATATGTTTCATTGTATGGTGACGGTTAATGCGTTCTGTGTGTTACCAATACTGATGGGAACACCTCGCCATCTCTTTTTTGATTGTCTGGTACAAGTCAATGGAAATACGATTGGTGCTACCTGGAATCTCTAGCGATCTCCATCATTGTATGGTGAAAGGTAATGTGATCCGTATATCGTCTGTCAGGAAGTGAGTTGCCATTCCTGAGTTAATGCGGTCAGTATAGTGTTTATTAGAAAGTGAGTTGTCGTTCTTGAGTTAATGTGGTCCGTATAGAGTCTATCAGAAAGTGAGTTGTCGACCTTGGGCTCACAACTGGTATTGCGGCACTGTAAACATTACGAACCAATTTAAATAACACATTTTCGTGGGAATGTTTCCCCAGTGGGATCCCATGGCAGCTCGTGTGATCCGATAATCTGGCCACCACAACTCGACGGATACTACGACACGGATCAACACACTGTTATGATAAGATGTATATATGACTAAGTTGAAATAAACAATCTGAATGTGGGTGAAATAAGTTATTGTCAAATGCAAGGTTCAACCTGCAAAATTGCTTGAAAAATGCCGATACCAGTCATTTTCAGCCACACAGCAGCCTCAAAAACTTAATTTTCCCACTACCCCACTCACCTAATCCTAGAGCATGTTTCTAAAATATAAAAAATGATATGTTTCCGTCTCATCTTTTAGTTACATGCCTGGTAACAACTCCGTGTTCAATTTTTTGAAGCCATTGTTTCCCATAATTCCTATGGTAATTTATGGTAAATTACCCCTATGCATCAGACTCCAACTCTGTGCCCAAAACTGCAAATTCTCTTGTCCAAAAATTAGCCAAATCTAATCAAAATTCTAATACTAAAAATATATCTCCAATTTACATGGCATCAGTTTCAACATATGCCGTATGTTTAGAATTTCACCCCTGTGAAATAGTGTGAAACCGTAGAGCGGAACCTATACACCGCACAAAGCGACGATATTACTGTTGACAACTTTCTCAGTGTAATTACGATACACAATTGCGCACACCGCAGTAGGATTTTCAGTTAATACAGTGGAGCCCACTTAATTGGATATCTCTTAATTGTATATCCCTGTTAATTGAATATAGTTTTCAAACACAAAACCATTTACCATATCTTCAGTACAAATTTGATCTGTTAATTGCATATGGGTTGTAGAGTAAACTCCTGTTAATTGTATATAAATTTTTGTAATATGTCGAAAAAATTACTGTGACACGCACCAAATTCCCCTTATTTATCACCATTTTTGGCCTCACTACATCCAATACAGGCATTTATTTTATTATATCTTGTTTGACAGAGCTCTATGAGCTCTGTCAAACAAGATATAATAGAATAAATGCTCAGTTTACCTCCAAAACACAGGAAACTGACCAAATCCCTGTTAATTGTATACTACTGTTAATTGAAAAATTTTCACTGGCAAAATGGATATTCAATTAAGAGGATTCTACTGTATAACCACAGTTTTGAAAAATGTTATTTCAATAACATCACAATGTAGTCCAACCCACGTTGGTAAACAAAATTTTCACAACGCTATTTCAGAAGCATCACAAAATAAACCAACGTACGCTGGATAACAAAACACTCCGAATACAACCTGGAATAGCATCAAATCAAGACTGGTTATAAATTGAAACAACTAGCAATATTTCACTTCGGGTTAAACCCGAAGGTTCATTGGCTGAAACACTGGTTGTGCATAGAGCATAAGTACAAAATTTGATTACCTCACTATCGCCGTAACACACATGTCAACTTGCAGAGTGACTCGTTATTTGCGGGCAATTCATTTCTGGACTTTTTTTTTAACTGTATGATAAAGGCCACTCTGCATACTTTAATGCTGCCAGGAACTGTTCCCCTCTCATTTTGGCAATATGGTGAAGCTCACTGTGCACACTATGAATGTTAGTGAAAGCATCTCCCCAATTCTTTTTTCCATTGTCCGGTAGATGCCGTTGTGCACTGGGAATCTGGCGCTAGCTTTTCATTTTGTGGTGTTATTCGGCATACAACCAATGCTAGCGGGAATCTCTCCCCAAATGTTTCGTTTATGGTGAAGGTTAATGCGCTCTGTGTATTACCAATACTGATGGGAACACCGTGCCATCTCTTTTTTGATTACCTGGTACAAGTCATTCTAAATACGTTCGATTCTACCTAGAATCTCGCGTCATCTTCTTCGTTGTATGGTGAAAGTCAATGTGGTCCGAAAAGCGTCTCTCGGAAAGTGAGTTGTCGTCCTTGAGCTAATGTGGTGCGTATAACCTCTATCAGAATGTGAGTTGTCGTTCCTGGACTAACTACTACTTGTTCGTATTTGCGGCACTGTGAACATTACGACTCAATTTAAAAGCACATTTTCAGATATTTCATAGGGGAGAACACCTCTTGACCTCTCCACTAACCCACCCAGTTGGGTGGAGGAATATACCCAGGTGTTCTCTCATAGGACAAATGTGCATGGCAATAACTATAACATTACAATCAACACCGGATTGTACACTATATACCGTAAGTAGCTAATACTGGCGGGACCGATGCTAGTAGCGTCAGATCTGACGACGGTAGAGAAAAAGATGAGATTTACGGATTTCGTCAAGAAGGTGATTACGATTTTGTTGGTGACATGCAAATATGGTTTGAATGTGACTACTAGGGGAGAACACCTCTTGACCTCTCCACTAACCCACCCAGTTGGATGGAGGAATATACCCAGGTGTTCTCTCATAGGACAAATGTGCATGGCAATAACTATAACATTACAATCAACACCGGATTGTACACTATACACCGTAAGTAGCTAATACTGGCGAGACCGATGCTAGTAGCGTCAGATCTGACGACGGTAGAGAAAAAGATGAGATTTACGGATTTCGTCAAGAAGGTGATGACGATTTCGTTGGTGACATGCAAATATGGTTTGAATGCGACTATTTGATGGTCGGTCCGAACAGGTACGAAATGACCGACGGATTGCACACTCTGCTCTCTACAAGAGACCCGGCAATTACACCCAAGAGGATTTGTATAATTACGGAGACATTCTGGTTCAGACTCACGCCATGAAAAAAAAACAACGATCCCAAAGAGATGAGACCGAAGGATAGGAGAGGTTACAAGTGGAAGACCGTGGTGGAACCCATGTGGAAGGCGAACGAGTATTTCGTGAAGTCGACGACTGGAAAGGGAATGACCGTGACCGACATGATATTTCTTCCGCGTGATCCCGATGCCTTGTTGGGGAGATTGAGATTGTTGATGGCAAGCAGAGAGGCTGGTAACACCTGAGTGGTTAGTGGGGTAGTGAGCGTGTGCTACGAATTGTTGAGGCAGAAGGTCTTGACTAAGAAGGATTATCAAAAGTTAATGAATCGTTTGAAATAATAAAATAGTAAGAGAAAAGACATTACAAAAAATATTAAGTAAATAAAAAAATAAACATTTAAAAAAAAAATAATAATTATAATTTATAAAAAATGTTAGTGATAAATAACAGGGGATACGCTAGATCTTACGTCTACGTCGGATCGGACATCGTGGATTCGAAGATGCGATTTGTAACTCGTAAGTTCATCGATGCTGCAAAACAGATCGCGTCAAGCGCTCTCAAAATCGGAAAGAAAACGGCGATCGATGCGTGTAAGAAAGTTGCGACCGAAGGGAGCAGTAGAATAGCTTCGGAAGTCGGTAAGAGAGGTGCCGACGCTTTGAATAATAAATTGATAATTCCACAACCTGCCAAACGATCGAGAATCAAACCGAAAAGTTGGAGAGATTTCTATGATGATGTTGTACCGATACAAGACTTGGCTAAAATGACGAAAGGATCGGAATTGAAAGTGATTTATAAATAATAAAAAAACACTTTTATACATATATATATATAAAAAATAGAAATTAAAATAGAAAAAAATTAGAAAAAAGCATAATTCAAAACATAGCAAAAAACAAACTAGAGAAAAACATGAATAATAAAGACATGTCTTGGAATGACGTGATGACTAAGAGGTAGAATGACGAGAATAAGAGGTCTGATAGTGGGAAAATCGAATTGCGGAAAGACCAATCTCTTGATAAATCTATTGTTGCCACCTGGTTGGTTGAATTACGACAGGTTATTGGTTTTTGGCAAGCGTCTCTTTCAGCCGGAATACAGATTGCTTCGAGAGTGCATAATGCGAAAATTATCCAAGGATGTTATGTTGAGAATCTTTGACAATCGAGACGAATTTGAAGGACACGAGACTTCGAATATATTGGAACGAACGGCGAGAGAACTGACCAAGAGAAACTTGGAGTATTCGAACATGGAATGTCAGTTTTACGAGAATTCCGACAACGTTCCCGATCCTAGACAATTGAAGTCGGAGAATAAGAATCGCATGACCTTCGATGATCTACTGTTGGAGAGACAGAATCGATGCGATTCGTATTACGTTCGAGGATGTCACAGCAACGTGGGTTGTTTCTATTTGACTACACAGACAGACGATAAGGGAGAATGCTAATTTTCTGTGCCTCTTTCGTCAGGATCTCAAGAATCTCAATCACATCTATTGAGATCACGTGGCCAATGACACGAGTAGGGAAGAATTCAGGAGATTTTGTAAGAAGGTGTGGGACAAAGGACTTCACAATTTTGTTGTGATCGATTTGACTAGCGAATTTAACAATGGAAAATATCGAAGTGGATTCGATGAGTTTTTTTTTATTTCTGATAATAATAGAGAAGAAAATAAAAAAAAAACAATATCGATAAAGTATAAAAAAATATATATAAATAATAATAATAATAAAAATGTCAGAATATCATCTATTAGAACAGATAGTCTAGAATACGGCTGCGAAACAATCCTTTCAAATCGTATTGAGTCATGACACGACTCGATTCACAACTAAATTCGAACTTCTATCAAAAGTGAAGAAGGAAAAGAGATACGAGATGGCGTTGGTTAATCTCGAGACTTACTATTCGTTTCCCAACGTCACCGAAAAGAATAACGTGTTCAAGTATTCCAACAGAGTCGATTGGTTCGAGATACGAATTCCCAAAGGAAGTTATGACATAGATGATCTGAACCGTCACATCCAGATGAAACTGAAGACCGATGGTCATGGAAGCAAGGTGACAAGAATTGCTCCCAATACGAGTACTCTACAGACGATATTAGACTTGGGAGATAATTTTCGAGTGGATTTTATTGCGGAAGATTCGATCGGTAAGATGTTGGGATTCGATCGAAAGATGTATCGAGGTCATGTAGCGTCCGAAAATATGGTCGACATTCTCGCGGTCAATAGCATTGTAGTGAATGTCAATGTGATCTCAGGAAGTTACGTCGATGGTAGCGCTCAGCCTACGATCTACCCATTTTTCCAGACGTTTCTCCAGGTTACAGGATCATGAAGCGACCTCAAAATCTTGTCTATCCATCCGTGATCCTGGATACATTGTATAGCATCGAAACCACGTTGACGGATCAGAATGGAGATCTGTTAGATCTGTTAGATCTTCACGGAGAGAGAGTGACTATACGATTTCACATCAGAGAGATATGAAAAAAAGTAAATAAAAAAAATAAATATAATTTGAAAAAAAAATTATTTTTTTTTCATTTAACGAAAAAAAAAATTTTTTTTCATTGTTTTATTTTTTTTATTTTTTTTATTTCTGATAATAATAGAGAAAAAAAAAAAAAAAAAACAATATCGATAAAGTATAAAAAAAATATATATAAATAATAATAATAATAAAAATGTCAGAATATCATCTATTAGAACAGATAGTCTAGAATACGGCTGCGAAACAATCCTTTCAAATCGTATTGAGTCATGACACGACTCGATTCACAACTAAATTCGAACTTCTATCAAAAGTGAAGAAGGAAAAGAGATACGAGATGGCGTTGGTTAATCTCGAGACTTACTATTCGTTTCCCAACGTCACCGAAAAGAATAACGTGTTCAAGTATTCCAACAGAGTCGATTGGTTCGAGATAGAATTCCCAAAGGAAGTTATGACATAGATGATCTGAACCGTCACATCCAGATGAAACTGAAGACCGATGGTCATGGAAGCAAGGTGACAAGAATTGCTCCCAATACGAGTACTCTACAGACGATATTAGACTTGGGAGATAATTTTCGAGTGGATTTTAGTGTGGAAGATTCGATCGGTAAGATGTTGGGATTCGATCGAAAGATGTATTGAGGTCATGCAGCGTCCGAAAATATGGTCGACATTCTCGCGGTCAATAGCATTTTAGTGAATGTCAATGTGATCTCAGGAAGTTACGTCGATGGTAGTGCTCAGCCTACGATCTACCCATTTTTCCAGACGTTTCTCCAGGTTACAGGATCATGAAGCGACCTCAAAATCTTGTCTATCTATCCGTGATCCTGGATACATTGTATAGCATCGAAACCACGTTGACGGATCAGAATGGAGATCTGTTAGATCTGTTAGATCTTCACGGAGAGAGAGTGACTATACGATTTCACATCAGAGAGATATGAAAAAAAGTAAATAAAAAAAATAAATATAATTTGAAAAAAACATTATTTTTTTTTCATTTAACGAAAAAAAAAATTTTTTTTCATTGTTTTATAAAAAAAATAAAAAAGAATAAAACTTATAATATTTATAATAATTCAAAAAATCACTAACTTGTAAGATTTCGTATTAAAAAAAAATATAATCCAGTGAAAATAAACAGCAACAAATATGAGTAGTAGTCGATAAATCATTAAAAACCTGAACATATCCAAAGGACAGAAAGCTACACCTTGCAGAGCATTGAGTGATCAAGGCGAGGCTGTTAGATTTAAATTCAGTTATGAAGATCCGGTGAGGGGCAGTAGCGATCAGATTGCCAGGACTAAAACTCAAATCAAAAGGATGGAGAAAGAATTTTGTAATTGAACGGGAATGACGGTGAGATTGAGTCCCGCTCAGTTGAGATACAATCTGAGAATGAAAGGCAGTTTCTTACCGCTATTGGTGGGATTCTCTGCCAAAGCATTACCCATTCTCTTGAATATAGTGTTACCAGCTCTCTCGGGACTCGCTAGTTCGGGAGTCGACAAATTAATGGGTAATGGGATTGTTTCTGAAGAAGAGCGGAAACAAACTATTTTTGAAGAATGGAGGAGCCATGTGTTATATAGACGTCGAAGGTAAAGGATTGTATCTAGGACCCACGAGAAAAGGTGGCAATGCTTTCCACAGAGACGGTCTCTATCTGAAGACCGGAGAGAATGTGGAACCGATTGGTAAAGGTTTATTGTTCAGCCGCAATTCGCCATTTAAGAATATACCCATTTTGGGTATGTTATTTTAAAAAAAAAATGTAACAAAAGGAGAGAAAATGATATTTCCCGATTCATTCTAATGACGATGATAAAAAAATAATGGTTTTATCGAAATACGAGAAGCATAAACTCCAACTTTCGAAAAAAAAATATCATCTCTTTCCAATAATAATACACATGATTGTAATAGATGAGAAGTATTCGTTCATTCATTTGATGATGAGATGAATATATATATATGTTGTTATTAAAAAAAAACGAAATATATATAAAAAGAGAAAAAGATAATACTAAAAATATAATAATAGAAAAAAAATAAATAATAACAACAGAATTTTTTTTTTTTATATAAAAATTATGATGAACAATTTCATGGAATTGAGAGCTTGGTTTCTTCGAAGAGCACTGTGCAGAGCTTACACGATCTACATGAAAGAACAATTTCCTCGCATCATGCGTGAAAGATGTCTCGGTTGTCAAGAGGAGAAAAAATTTAATCGCATTGATCATTCGTGTCTCATGGTGGAATGGAAAGACATCATCACCACATATTTCCTGCCCACATTGGAATATGTCCGACACAACGATGTGATCGAATGTTGGAATCAATTAGTGTTTGGCATTTGAAAACCCAAGCCCACTAGATCAGAAGAGCTGAAGTTAGTGCATCGAAGGCTCACCAACGAAGACAGAAAATGCGTTTTTGAATATTTGTTGAAAAGGGAAGACCACACATTTTCCGACAGGAAGCGCATTTTTTTTATGAATTCCTTGTTTAAGGGAAGAAAACATTAAAAAAAAGGTTTTTTGTTGAATAATAAGGAGGTGAAAATAATAAAAAAAAAATACATAAAAAATAAAAATAGATATAAATAAAATGAAAATGAAACTTCGAAGTAAAAACATCTATCCAGTGTTAGAGAAGGTGGAGTCCACGGCACCTCTTCTATCACCAGAAAGTAGTGACTATGAGGCACACAGGTATCGAATTGAACAAATCAATAGAATTCAATCATATCTGACACGAGAGAGAGATTCTCGTTGTTCGCTCAATAAGAAATATTTGAGATTTGAGAAATTCGTGAGTGGCGTAGATTTGACTCTCATCAATCTCTATGGGTTTGAACATTGCCTGAATCAGTCTATTGTCGATGCCCTCATTGCTCTTCTGGTCGTGTTGGCCGTAGAAGGATTGGCTTTGACTGCCGGATTTGTCAATATGATCTGACATTTTCTCACTAAGAACTTATCCATGAAGGCCAAGAAACATGAAAACATCAGCGATTTAGCCGATGCAAACACCGATTCCATGTCAGATAAGATCTCTGTGGCATTGAAAGATGGTAGGATTTCAGATGGCGAATTCATTGACATATTGGATGAGAAACAAAAATACGAAATCATGAAAGCGAAGATAAGAGTCAAGAGTTGTCAGGTTCTCAAGGAAGAATTGAGGAAGAAGAGAGACAATCGTTTCGTAAATTATTGGATCCCAAAAAGATTCCAGAAGCAATCGATTGAAAAAAATGTATATATAAAAGAAGAGAAATTATATATAAATTAAAAAAAAAAATTAAAATATATATATACGAAAAAAACAAAAAAAATGTATTGTGTCAAATGCAAGAGAGTTACCGATATGGTTAATGTTAAAAAAGTACTGACAAAAAATAAAAGTCCCGTGCTTCGCGGAACGTGTAAAATGTTCAGTACGACAAAAACGCAATTCGTCAAACGTGGTGCCGGTCTGATGAATAAATTGATTAATAATCTACCTGTCAAAATGCATCTTCCAGGACATCAATTCACAGGACCTGGCACGAAATTAAATAAGAGATTGAATCGAGATCTGACACTTAAATCTTGGAGCAAACCCATCAATAGGGTGGATTCGGCCGCTTACGCTCACAATCTGTGCTACGTTAACCCTTTACCCAACGAATCACCTGCATCCGCCCGCGTAATATGCAAATTCAGCAGTTGAAAAAATATTATTTTTCAAAAAAGTTCAACAAAATCATATCATGTAACCCCTCGTTGGAACGAGCTCGTCGAGCTCGTTCCAACGTGGGGTCACATGATATGGTTTTGTTGAAATTTTTTAAAAAATTAAAAAAAATGGTATTTAAAATAATAAATTTTGTTATCGTCTGCGTTGGGTAAAGGGTTAAAAATCCCGATGTCGAGAATCGTAATCGAATCTGCGATAAAAGCATGTTGAAAAATATACCAAATCCCACTAGGAGAGAGATACTCGAAGGTTCGTTGGTCAGTAAAGTGATCGGTACCAAACTTCGATTCGGATGGGGGTCATAAAAAAAATGCCCAGAAAACATTACTAACGAATGCATTGGTGAATGAACTACATAAGCCCACCACACGTAAATTTCGAAGGAGAAGGGTATTCATAAAGCATCTGGATCAGATTTGGTCGGCCGATCTGGCTGACATGAAATTGCATTTGAAACGGAACAAGGGCATTACGAACATACTGATGGTCATCGACATGTTTTTAAAATACAGATGATGAGACCTCTGAAGAATAAATCGGGAGCTTACATGGCCGAGGCTCTGAAGAGCATATTCGCAGCGTCTTCTGGAAAACCAGTGGACAAAGGGAAGGAATTTTACAACAGTCACGTTCATCCATTGGTCGACCTCTATTCTATCGAAAATGAAGGGAAAGGTAACGTGATCGGGGAAAGGTAATGTGATCGAACGTTGGAATAGAACCATGAAGGAAAAAATGTACAAGAATTTCACGGCTAATAAGACCAAGAAATATATTGATCATCTACACGAACTGGTTGAAGAAAACAACAACACGCGACATAGATCAATCAAGATGATTCCCGCGGAAGCTAGCGATCTTCGAAATGAAAAACGCGTCTTCGCTAATCTCTATTCTAAAAGGATCAAAATCAAGAAGGAGTCAAAATCACCGAAATTTGCAGTCGGCGATCGAGTTAGAATCACTTCTTATAAGTCACTCTTCGCAAAAGGTTACAATCCTCGATGGACCAAAGAAATCTTTAAGATCATTAGAATATTTTACACGGATTCAGTGACTTACAAAATAGGAGTGTTAGAGGATGATGAAGATGACAGCAGAGAAATCATTGGAACATTTTACAAACAAGAATTGCAGAAGATGACATTTTGAAGAACCAAACCTTCACTTCTTTTTTTTTGAATATATATAATTAGAAGGAGAAAAAAATAATAAATACAAATTAATAATTAACAGAAACACAATTAATAATAAAAAAGTGAATTAACACACACAGGCAACAAAAAACAAAACATGACGAATATATTAGATATAACCGACGGTATATTGAGAGACGAAAGCATTCAACAATATGAAGTTTACGAGTATAAACCAGTGACTGGAACCAGTCTAAACGATGTCGGTGAAATAAGAATCAATGTTGAAACTCAAGATCTGTTCGTTCATCCCAGCAAAAGTTACATAGTGATACAGGGACGTCTCACCAAGGAAGATGGAAGCGATTATGCCGATGATGACATGGTCACTGTAGCCAATAATGGTATGATGCATCTGTTCAGTAATATAAAATTAAAATGCTCTCAGGACAAGAGACAGAATCCGAGTTTCATCCCGGACAAGCCACCACGATGTACAGACTCTTGACGTATCCGGACGATTTTTCAAAATCTAAAGGACTCAATCAATTGTGGGTGAAAGACACCATTGCCAACATGAGTGCATCCAATACTGGTGCCGCGCTGAGATTCGACTACATCGCCAGGACATCGAGACCCAATGGAATGTTTTCATTCAGGATACCTCTGAAACACATATTCAGATTCGCAGAAGATTACGATAAGATTCTCTACGGATTCAAACACAATCTGACGTTGATTTGAAAAGGAAACGATAAAGCCATCATGAGAGCCACCAGGACCGATCCGGGTAAGATACATCTGAACAAGATATCTTGGTTCGTTCCACACATATTGCCTTCAGTTGCAGAGGAAGATCATAGAATTGAAGAGTAAATTACCGGTGGTATTTAGAATGAGACAGTGCGACATGGAGCTAGTATTCCACCATCTAGCAATCACTTTGATTGGAGACTGACCGTGAAATCTGCTTCGAAAGACCACAATTCATCGTAGTGGTATTTCAAACTGATAGGGATTGGTCTCAAGAGAAAAATCCTTCCATATTCGATCATTGTAACTATAGAAACATGCAGGTATTTCTAAATGCCACGAGATATCCGGTCATCGATTACAATTCCTCTTTCGATAAGAACGATTTCTGCAGACTATACAGCGACGCCGTGGATTTCGGAAAGAAATATCATCGAGTGGATGAATTGATGGGTAATCCTAACATCACTCCCACCAAATACAAATCGATGTATCCCCTGTTCATACTTGACATTAGTAAACAGAGCGAGCGACTCAAGAGTAGCATCTTAGACATTCAGATCAAGATGCAATTCGATAAGAATGAGCCGAGTAGAACCGAGGCTTTTGCTCTAGTGCTATCTGATAGAGAGTTAGAATTCGAATCAGATGGACAAAAAATACCTATAATTCGATGATATAATATATATAAAAATAGAAATTAAAATACCCCCCAAAAAATATCGATAAAATATTTAAAAAATAAATAATAATAAAAAAGCCCTAAAAAATGAATAATCAAGATAGAGAATGTCTGTGATGAAATCGAAAGCATTTGGTAGATAACATAGATGAGAGTGTTTTAAGAATGTTAAACCAAAACAAACAACAATATATGTCAGTTCTGAATGTCAAACCAAAACAAAATGAAAAAGTAATAAATAAAAAAAAATATAACTGGATTTTGATTTATTCTCTCTCTTAAAATCCAATTATTTTTTTTTTTTGAATTTTCTCCTTTACTCGATTTTGAAACGGTTTATAACAACTTTACGAAATATTTTTTTCTCTTGCTGTTTACTTAATTTTTTAAGCAAAAATAATGTCTGTAAGAGTTTGTTGAACCTAGAAATGTCTTTTACATTTTCTTTACAATATCAAATACAATTTATCTTTCTTGCTTCTCAGATTTTCGAGAGTTAAGAATCATTTGCATTTGACCAATCTGTCTTGAAAATCGAATATGTGTTTGGAAAACAGATTGAACAATTTTTCATCATTTTTACATTCCAGAGGAACTTCGAATTCTCCTCTTTCACTCATGAAAACCCATCGATCTTTTTCTTCTTCACGTTTGGTTTCTGCGATCTTCCGCTTGAAACGTTTAACAGAAGATTGCGGAGCTCTCTTCACAAACATTAAATTTCCTTCACCCGCGCACATGGTTTCCAGATGTTTCGTTTTATAAAAATGTGTTTTTGCGTGATTTTTCGAACGCATAATTCTATATGAAAGGATTGTCGATCACGTAGTCTTCTTCCTCTTTTAAATATTGTATTAATTTTTTGTCGTTGTTCATTTTTTTATTGTTTTTTTATACGCAAAAAATTGATTTAATCATACATTTTTTTATTTTTTTTATATTGAGTTGTCTCCCCTACATCACAAAAAGTGATTATTTTTATTTATTTTTTTTGTACTCACTGTTTGTTCAGAGGATCCAGTTCAATCAGCAGAGAGACCACTAAAGTGGCAACTTGGGGATTATTGGTTTTCGTCTTGAAATTGATCCTATCCCCCAAATGCACCTTCAGATGCGTACTGAAGATGCTAGTGTTCGAATGTTGCTCCTTCATCTTTTCGACTCTCTACCTCTTCTCACATTCCACACCGTTCACCCTGAGATTGACGATTGCTTTTTCACTCAAGTCCGTAGAAGTCAGACTCATTTGAATGATATCGCCTCCCAAGGCATGCGATATCCTTTCAGACCGTTTCAGAAGGACCATTCGGCTTTTTCTGCATCTAACGCACCACTCTCCTTGGCACAGCTGGCGATTAATTGTCTGGCGTATTTCATCTTCTCCATGACGGAGATCAGATTGCAGGCATCCATCATGTGGGTGGGATTTGGTAGATTCCTGAGTGCGTACCCACCCATGTCCAGTTTACCTTCCATGATATCACCTTTTCTCCAAACCGTATTTTCTTCCACAAACTTTCTACTGACTGTGCTGGAATCGTATTCCGGGTCGTCACTGAGACCGAATAGATTGTGACCAGCCATGTTGATAACATCTTTCATGGTTCCTCCAGACTTTTTGTTCAAATACAATTCGTCGACTTGAGATTCCAGATAGCTTTGAGAATCCAGTAGGGCAGAATCCACATAACCTTTATTGACCACTGTTGAGTCTTTGTCCGCATCGGTAATCTGGGATAGATTCAATATCTTGTTGAATCCGGCATCCAGGTCCAATTTCATTTCTAGCTCGTCAACGTTATTCTTTCTCAGTTCCAAATCTATGTATTGTTTAGTTGCCACATCGTTGGGATTCATGGGATTGGGTACTTTGATTATCTTGAATTCGAGTTCAATTCAGACTGCATCACATTAGGAACGTAGCAATCTCGCAGATGTTAACTGAATCTCGAGTGAGAGTCGTCCGCATACCTTTTAGTTGCAACATCGCTCAAATCTCTAGGATCCGCTATGTTCACCACTCATTTAGATTGCAAGTCAAGATCATCCATCATGGCGTTATTCACGCAATTATCTCTCATCATCTGCCGAAAATTTTCATCTCCTCTATCAACATATTTTTTAGTCATTGCATCCGACTGATCGATCAGTTCGGGAAGATTGTAGATTTTCTTATTCTTTAAATTTAAAGGTTCTTGTCGAGGTTCGTATCTCCGAATGAATCGTTCATCTAAGTTGGCAATGTCACCAACAATTTCGACTGTGGTTCTTCTTTTCTTTCTAGAGGACCCTTCATTATCGTCAGTACGACCGAATTTATTGACTGTCATGTTTTGTTTTTGTTTTTTGTGCCCTTTGGAATATTAGAAGGGTGTTCGTCGGGCTAATTACTTGTGTCGAACCATTCATTTACGTCTGATGCTATATCCTCATAGATGTCCGTAGTCTCTATTTCGTAAGCCAGACTGTCCGTGTCGGTGAACAATAGTTTGGCTTTTGAACCAAATTTCGCTTTGACGTAATCGTAATGAAACTCGTACATCAACTGCTTGCTAATGTCTAAGATGATCGCTCCGAGATAACGGGGTTCATCAAAGGTCAGATGCATCTTTTGCATGTGCACGGCCACTAGATTTTCGTTGAGTCGAATATGATTCTATGTCGATAGTTGGGTTTCGCGATTAATTTTCTAGGCCTTTCTTCAGAGCTGATGACTTGTACGTTGGTTCTATTCCTAAACGAGACTGACCGTGAAATCTGCTTCGAAAGACCGCAATTCATCTTAGTGGTATTTCAAACTTATAGGGATTGGTCTCAAGAGAAAAATCCTTCCATATTCGATCATTGTAACTTTAGAAACATGCAGGTATTTCTAGATGCCACAAGATATCCGGCCATTGATTACAATTCCTCTTTCGATAAGAACGATTTTTGCAGACTATACAGCGACGCCGTGGATTTCAGAAAGAAATATCATCGAGTGGATGAATTGATGGGTAATCCTAACATCACTCCCACCAAATACAAATCGATGTATCCCCTGTTCATACTTGACGTTAGTAAACAGAGCGAGCGACTCAAGAGTAGCATCTTAGACATTCAGATCAAGATGCAATTCGATAAGAATGAGCCGAGTAGAACCGAGGCTTTTGCTCTAGTGCTATCTGATAGAGAGTTAGAATTCGAATCAGATGGACAAAAAATACCTATAATTCGATGATATAATATATATAAAAATAGAAATTAAAATACCCCCCAAAAAATATCGATAAAATATTTAAAAAATAAATAATAATAAAAAGCCCTAAAAAATGAATAATCAAGATAGAGAATGTTTGTGACGAAATCGAAAGAATTTGGTAGATAACATAGATGAGAGTGTTTTAAGAATGTTAAACCAAAACAAACAACAATATATGTCAGTTCTGAATGTCAAACCAAAACAAAATGAAAAAGTAATAAATAAAAAAAAATATAACTGGATTTTGATTTATTCTCTCTCTTAAAATCCAATTATATATATTTTTTTTTTTAATTTTCTCCTTTACTCCATTTTGAAACGGTTTATAACAACTTTACGAAATATTTTTTTCTCTTGCTGTTTACTTAATTTTTTAAGCAAAAATAATGTCTGTAAGAGTTTGTTGAACCTAGAAATGTCTTTTACATTTTCTCCATGATAAGAAGCGAAACACAATATCAAATACAATTTATCTTTCTTGCTTCTCAGATTTTCGAGAGTTAAGAATCATTTGCATTTGACCAATCTGTCTTGAAAATCGAATATGTGTTTGGGACACATATTGAACAATTTTTCATCATTTTTACATTCCAGAGGAACTTCGAATTCTCCTCTTTCGCTCATGAAAACCCATCGATCTTTTTCTTCTTCACGTTTGGTTTCTGCAATCTTCCGCTTGGAACGTTTAACAGAAGATTGCGGAGCTCTCTTCACGAACATTAAATTTCCTTCACCCGCGCACATGGTTTCCAGATGTTTCGTTTTATAAAAATGTGTTTTCGCATGATTTTTCGAATGCATAATTCTATATGAAAGGATTGTCGATCACGTAGTCTTCTTCTTCTTTTAAATATTGTATTAATTCTTTGTCGTTGTTCACTTTTTTATTGTTTTTTTATATGTAAAAAATTGATTTAATCATACATTTTTTTATTTTTTTTATATTGAGTTGTCTCCCCTACATCACAAAAAGTGATTATTTTTATTTATTTTTTTTGTACTCACTGTTTGTTCAGAGGATCCAGTTCAAGCAACAGAGAGACCACTAAAGTGGCAACTTGGGGATTATTGGTTTTCGTCTTGAAATTGATCCTATCCCCCATATGCACCTTCAGATGCGTACTGAAGATGCTAGTGTTCGAATGTTGCTCCTTCATCTTTTCGACTCTCTACCTCTTCTCACATTCCACACCGTTCACCCTGAGATTGCCGATTGCTTTTTCACTCAAGTCCGTAGAAGTCAGACTCATTTGAATGATATCGCCTCCCGAGGCATGCGATATCCTTTCAGACCATTTCAGAAGGACCATTCGGCTGTTTCTGCATCTAACGCACCACTCTCCTTGGCACAGCTGGCGATTAATTGTCTGGCGTATTTCATCTTCTCCATGACGGAGATCAGATTGCAGGCATCCATCATGTGGGTGGGATTTGGTAGATTCCTGAGTGCGTACCCACCCATGTCCAGTTTACCTTCCATGATATCACCTTTTCTCCAAACCGTATTTTCTTCCACAAACTTTCTACTGACTGTGCTGGAATCGTATTCCGGGTCGTCACTGAGACCGAATAGATTGTGACCAGCCATGTTGATAACATCTTTCATGGTTCCTCCAGTCTTTTTGTTCAAATACAATTCGTCGACTTGAGATTCCAGATAGCTTTGAGAATCCAGTAGTGCAGAATCCACATAACCTTTATTGACCACTGTTGAGTCTTTGTCCGCATCGGTAATCTGGGATAGATTCAATATCTTGTTGAATCCGGCATCCAGGTCCAATTTCATTTCTAGCTCGTCAACGTTATTCTTTCTCAGTTCCAAATCTATGTATTGTTTAGTTGCCACATCGTTGGGATTCATGGGATTGGGTACTTTGATTATCTTGAATTCGAGTTCAATTCAGACTGCATCACATTAGGAACGTAGCAATCTCTCAGATGTTAACTGAATCTCGAGTGAGAGTCGTCCGCATACCTTTTAGTTGCAACATCGCTCAAATCTCTAGGATCCGCTATGTTCACCACTCATTTAGATTTCAAGTCGAGATCATCCATCATGGCTTTATTCACGCAATTATCTCTCATCATCTGCCGAAAATTTTCATCTCCTCTATCAACATATTTTTTAGTCATTGCATCCGACTGATCGATCAGTTCGGGAAGATTGTAGATTTTCTTATTCTTTAAATTTTAAGGTTCTTGTCGAGGTTCGTATCTCCGAATGAATCGTTCATCTAAGTTGGCAATGCCACCAACAATTTCGACTGTGGTTCTTCTTTTCTTTCTAGAGGACCCTTCATTGTCGTCAGTACGACCGAATTTATTGACTGTCATGTTTTGTTTTTGTTTTTTGTTTGTTTTTTTTATTATTTAAAATTATATATTTTTTTATTATTTTAATTAATGCAACCCAAATTTTTTTTTATTTATATATCTCTCTCTCTATATATATCCAAAAAATATTTTCTTTAATATAAATCGTTGAGAATATTTTGAAAGTGATCTCCTTTTGACCATCTCTTGAGAAAGTAGAGGCATAGATGACCGCAAAACACTTGATCCGGTGCTTGCACTCATTTGGTATTGTAAATAACTGGTGTGGAATAGTTTATTACTTCTATCGGTGGTGAGATTCCATAGCTATCGAAACAATAATTTTTATTCCGATTCAAAAACCAATCATAGTCTTTTTTTCTTGGCAATGCATCTCTAGAAAACACACCTCGAAAATGTTTGATTTTTAAATCTTTTGCAACTTTCGATTGATCAATGCTGGATAGGGGTTCACTGGGTAAGATGACACCTTCTATGGATATGTGTTTTATTTTACTATTATTCATAATATGTTTTGTTATTATTTTGTTTTTTATTTATTATTTTTTTTCTTTTCTTTTTTTTAAGTTTATAAACTCGGGAGTTTTTTTAAACTTCTGTGATCTGGCTTCCACCACTCTCATCTTTGAATTTACCCAACATCTTGTTATTGATGCCCTTTGGAATATTAGATGGGTGTTCGTCGGGATAATTACTTGTGTCGAACCATTCATTTACGTCTGATGCTATATCCTCATAGATGTCCCTAGTCTCTATTTCGTAAGCCAGACTGTCCGTGTCGGTGAACAATAGTTTGGCTTTTGAACCAAATTTCGCTTTGACGTAATCGTAATGAAACTCGTACATCAACTGCTTGCTAATGTCTGAGATGATCGCTCCGAGATAACGGGGTTCATCAAAGGTCAGATGCATCTTTTGCATGTGCACGGCCACTAGATTTTCGTTGAGTCGAATATGATTCTATGTCGATAATTGGGTTTCGCGATTAATTTTCTAGGCCTTTCTTCAGAGCTGATGACTTGAACGTTGGTTCTATTCCTAATGTTTTCTATAGATTTACCGTACACGCAATTGTTCATGAGTTTGAAGAAATCTTTTTCGAAGTCACTCTCGGCCTGCATTCTTAAATTCCTGTGAGATCGATGTATTTTTTCATCCAAGGTTCCTTGTCGAATCGAATGATTTGATACACGTAGATCAATCTCACCCCATGATCGATGTAATGTTTCAAATTTTCGCAGTAGACCACATACTTGCGTTTGTGATTTAAATTAGGAATGAGTTTTTCAATGTCCTTCACTTTCATTCGTTCAGGAGCCAGCAGATAATTGTTATGTGAATCATGTAACATTTCCGGATAGTCCAAATCGACCTCTAGAATACAAGGATAGTGTCTCCAATTTTGTTTTTCCTTCAACGTTTCGACCCATTTGAAATTTCTGATCGGAAAAAGATGACTCATGGCCAACAATACAAATTATTAGCATCCCAATACTGCATGTATTTACTCGTTTTTTTCCAATCGAAATCTTTTCCCATTTGAGAATTATTAGCTTTGGCATATCTGGTGGAAATCATAGAGACACCACCCCTCACAGCCTTTTCAAACACGAGCAACATGTCTACATCTGTTAATAATTCCAATCGAACCTCAGTCGTTTTCAAGAGAGCATCTCAAGTGAGTCCGGGTGCAGTGAAATACCAAGCCGGATCTAGTTCGTAATGTTGACGACACACCAATCGAAAGAGAGAAGCACGTCAATTTTCAAATAGAGGTCGTGATATTCTCTCATAGATTCCATGTCGAATAATCTCCACACTTTTTGCGCGTGTTCCTAATCATCATCAGAAATGTGAGACTGGTATAATTTAGAATAAAAATATTTAGGAGGTAGAGCGACTTTCTCGAATTTCTCGAGATCACACATGTAATCATAAGGGTAGACACCTTTCCTCAACATGACATCCATCAATTCTTGTCGACCGTCAAAATGTTTACTCGTGATTTTAAATTTCTCCTTATTCAAACTGTTGACTAATTTTTCCGGACTGATCAACATGAATTTAAAACAGTCTATGGATGGGAATCATTTTCTCACTCGATCCTTCAACCCGTGTCTTTTTATTAACGACCTTCCATTTAGTGAATGAAATGTATTTTTCATCGTTTTGTGCAATGCAGCTCAACTCCCACTCGGTGACACCCATATTTTTCATGAATAGGTGACTATCGTAACCCGAGAGATTGCGAAACATCACCAGATAGAACTGAGCATCACGAAATCTTAAATTACATTTGTTGTGAGCAGCGCCACGAACACACCCGTGTTGTGATCGTGGTCTCTCACTGTTTTATTATTTTCACAGTTATTAACGAATGGTTGTCTACAGATGTGACATTCGATGGTTTCCGTGTATTCTTCCCATTGCTCTGACGTGATGATCATGTCTTTGGGTTCTTTAAATTTATCGTATAATTTTTGATTTTCGAATCTAACTCTTCCACGAATTTTTTAGCCACGTTGTCGTCATCCGAACGTTTACTGTAGACGAATGGACCTGACGATTCTCCATCGTCGAAAGAACATTTCACGTAATAACAATAGCCCGAAGGTACGTGCTTCTGATGTTTTTTAGTGTAACGTCCACGTTCGTCAGGCTGGTAAGAATTTATTTTCGTGGTGAAACATTCGAAATCGGTGTATACGACGAATGGTGGCTCCAATCTTCTTTTGTAGTTGCAAAAATTCATGTAAGTATTAGCTTTAGGCATTTCCACAGCATCGCTCGACTTTTCGTTGTAATATTCCTGATGACGCATCAACAATTCTTGACGACAGAACGAATTCTTGCAGTTGAAACTGAAAAGTCTCTCACCCTTATGTTTAGAAGTCTGCATGGACAACAATTTACTCATATTTTAAATCCAGCAATAATGTTGATTGTCACCCTCGGAAATTAATAACAAATGAACAATCTTGATTCTCTCTTTGTGAGAAGTCAGTCTGAAAGGATAGACTACTCCTTTTTTATCGTTCATGGCCACGGCGGGATTTAGCTTTTCGAAACACTCTGTGTCTTTCAATCGCGTCGGGAAAGGCACTCCCGACCAATCGAGACTTTTACAAGTCTCCACGTACTTAGAAAATCTATTGATATGCTTTTCTACCGGATATAAAGCCGATGTGATCGCCCATTTGAAACATTCGCTATCATCTCTATTTCTCACATTAACCAAAGCTTTTTTTATTATATAGGAAATGAGGCAATTTTATAAAGGAAGACGTTCTCAGGGGATCCTGTCTATCCACGAAAATCACAATATCTTCTTGAACATCCAATTACTTCCCTTGTTTTTATAATTCATCGTCCCGGAACACAGTCTCCATTTTAGATTGGAAATGAACCTTTTGTACCAAGATCTCACCAGTTATCGTGTCAAGCTCTTTTTCACTCAATGTAAGATCATTTTTATTTTTAAACCCCTTTTTAGATATTTTCGAAATACGTCCAACACTCCACCCTTCACCCATTCCATGAACGATTTGGGATCGAGATTTGGGAAACGAGGAGAAATCACCACCTCGAAGGTTTTAAAATATCATTTAATAGCAACATCTCATTCTGTAGGAATCAATGCTTTTTGTAACGAATTGTCATCTCGAACCGCGTTGCTTTTAATTTTTTTTTCCATTCCCATTCGAAACCTGAGGGCTTATTGTTCGTTTAACAGCCTTTTCCACAGTCATCTGTTGAGGTTGTTTCGTCTTCTCATTTCTTGCCACGATTCGAGTTTTTGGCTCCGTCAAAGACGTTTCATCCACCCCCTTCCAACAGAGTAAATGATCGATGCATTCTTCTTTTTTCATGCATTTGACACCTTTGACTGACGCATTTTAGCTTATAAATTAACAAGTGGTTGGTCATAAGTCTCAGCAAGCACGAGGTTAATCAATTCTGTTTTGGTCCTATAACGATTGTAATTCTTAATTTCTAGATTTCTACAGTACTGATTCAACTGGGGTACGCTAGAGAAATATAACTTTTCCACGTTATACGTTTTTGACATTCTTCAGGTTAAAACTTCTTATTTAATATATATTATTTAGAGTTTTTTTTGTTTTGTAAAAAAAAATGAATTTGTGATTTTTTTTATTTTAATATATATATACTTTTTTGTCATTAAAGAAAAAAAAAAAACTCGAAAACCGAAAAACACAAGAAAAAAATGAATACTACCTCATGATAAGTACTTTAATGACCTTTTTGAGTCGAGATTTAAATCTATCTATAATGAACTAACTCTCTTATTTTTTATCATATTTTCGCGTCCGTGATGAGCATGTTAACTCTAAAGCTATCGTCTCCCTCCTGATAAATCCATCGGAAAACCAGATTCACACTCTCAAACGTCTGTGTTTTCTCGATGATCAGATTCAGTTTGTCGACTACTTCTTTAGAGACGATCGGATATATATTACTCCTGTAGATGAACAACAGATCGTCTGGATCGAAATTTTCTATCTTCTCCTTGAGAATGGCTAAGAGATCATCTTGATACTCGTACATTAAATTCATGACAGTCTCGTTCAATTTCAAAGACAATGTATATTTGTCGTATTTCTCTCTCAATCTACTCATCTCCATGTCCTTCAATTCGATTGCATCGTGCGATTGCAGTCTATAAATTTTACTACTGTACTTCGAATATCTCTCGGTACTCTTCAATTGTAATGTGGATTGTTCAGGTTCTGTCGATTTCATGACTGATTATTTTTTTTGTCGTCGTTTTGTTGAAAAATTATTTTATAAAATATAATATATAATATATTTTGTGTGTGTTTTTTTTAAATGATAATAATTATTAATTGTAAAAAATATTTTTTTTTTATTTATTATATATGTATAAAATAACAACCTTTTTTTCACAGTTTTTTTCTCTTTATTGACAAAAACAGTTATTAAATTTTTGTGCATGTGTTTTTTTTTTTGGTAATAATTATTAATTATAAAAAATATTGTTTTTGTTTTTTTTTTGTTTACTTCTTATTATATATATGTAAAAAATAAAATACCAACCTTTTTTTCACATTTTGTGTTTAATGACAAAAACAGTTATTATTATGACTGATTATTTTGTCGTCGTTGTCGTCGTTGTTTTGTTGTAAATTGTTTATAAAATATTAAATTTTGTGTGGTTTTATAAAAAAGGAAGACGATTTTCGACTCTAGTCGTGACCCCACCCCACGGCGAAGGTTAAACACATCATTTCAGTAATCTACTCCTCAATACCTTTAATTTGATAGGTCACACGACAACCTTCTCGAAACTTTCCATTTTCAGATGGGCGTGACCCCCACACCAAGTAAAATGAAAAAAATAGCATTTCCACACCCTACTCAATGAGCCCTTCAAGTTGATACCTCACATGCCTGGTTTTATAAAAAGGAAGACGTTTTTCGACTCTGGTCGTACCCCCACCCCCACGACGAGGTTTAAACATAAAATTTCTGTAATCTAATCGTAGATACCTTTTGCAGAGTTAAATCTTAAAACTGCTTTCTAACAACGCCCTGAGTGTTATTCACAACTTATGAAAACATTATTACGCTTCAATAATTCAGTTATGTGATGTCGTATGTTTGAATAGTTTATCTAGATACCTTACTTTGGTCGGGGTGGCTCATTTGGTAGAGTTGCAGGCTGCAAGCCAAGAGGACCTCGGTTCGAATCCCACCTGCGGCAACCGCGTTGTGTCCTTGGGCAAGACACTTCATCTCCACTGCCCGCGTGGGGGCACGGTGGCGTTGTGTACTAATGCATACTGCACATCGATGGTGCACTTGTCTTCAATCAATGCTAACCCTGCTTGCGTGGAGTTGGTATGTTGGGGAGCTGACAGTTGCTCGCCGTTGCTCGGCGTCACGGTCATGGTTAGCCATTCTGCAGAAATATGTGACCTTAAGCACCAATAAATAAATAAATAAATAGATACCTTACTTTTCGAAAAATAGTGAAAGTACTTGATTTTTAAAATGCAGAAACGTGTCGGATTATAAGATCATCTTGTAAGATATTGACAAAATCTATGCTAAGAGTACACATGAACGTTTGAAAGGATTCACAGTGCAACTTATTGAACAGGTAAGCGTATCTCTAAATTTTACACAAACATCATGGTTCAGGTATCCTAAGTCGAACAAAAAATTCACCCAGAAAAAAAGGCCAGTGTCACCACTGTCAAAAGATGGAAATATCCACGTTGAAATCGTGAAGGAAACACGGTTCTTACGAAACCTGAGATTTTTAGTGCGAGTTCCCACAGACGACGATCGTGCCTTCGAAACATTTCGCAACGGAAAATCTCCACGTTAAATATCGATCGCTATCGGTTCGGATATTCCGGGTCGACGAAAAATTCACCCGCGAAAAAGATCAGTGTCACCGTTGTTGAAAGGTGGAAATATCGACCTTAGTTAATCCATGGTTTTGACGAAAAAATTTAAGTTTTTTCAAAAAAGTTAAGTTTTAAAAAAAAAATGTTTGGAAAATTTTCTGGACCACGATTTCTGGACCAGGTCCAGAAAATCATGCTGGTCCAGAAATGACTGGTCCAGGATCCGCCAGTATTAGCTACTACCGTACACTGAGACGACATGACTGTTGACGACTTTATCAGTATAATTACAGCACAAAATTGTGCACGCTGCAGTAGGATTGTTAATTAGTGCGATGACAGTTTTTGACAACGCTATTTCAGTTGCATCACAAAATAACCTAACGCATGCTGGATAAAAAAAAAACATTCTGAATACAATCTGGAAGTAATTCATAGTTGTCTCCACAGCGCAGAGGAGTTCGTAGAATCAGAAGGAGATAACCCATTCATCAACAGAGCATTGCTAGCGATAGCCTCTCACCATCTCTGTTTGGATTGTGAAGCACAGGTAAGCGATCAGTGGTTGCGGGAATATTACGTCATCTCTGCTGTATAAGACAGGTCACCATTCATGCCATCCAGGCTAGCGGGAACCTCTGACCATCCATTTCATTTTATAATGAAGGTTAATATACGTACGGCTGATGCTAACGGGAGTCTGTTATTACCTTGATCCCTTTATGGTAAAGTCAATGCAATGTGCATTGCATTCAAGGAATACTAATGAGATCTCTTATAATGCCATTTATTGTATGGTACAGGCCACTTTGCTTACGATCAATGCTAGGAGGGATCCCTAGTTAACTCTTTCAATGAATTACAAGCTCCCGGACAGCCTGTCTAATTTTGTTACAGGCTATTTGCAGGGACGGATCCAGGATTTTTTTTTTTTTTTTGGGGGGGGGGCGGGGGGGGCACTTGTTTTTCAACCAAGAATGTCCCCAAATAAACTGAGATGTCTAAATACAGATGATTAGACCACTATGTGTCTTGAATGAAGTGCTTTTATCAACTGCATGTTTGTAGATTTCCACTAAACATTGGAAATAATTAATTCAAAGTTGAATGCTATTTCCCTGCACGAATTTGAGGACATTTGGACTTCAGAGTTTGGGCGCCCATACCTGTAACAGGAATCAAATAAGCACCAGATCCGTCCCTGGCTATCAGAATACCCTCTTTTCGTTGACGTTTACGCGCACACAGCAGTTGATTTAATGTGATATCCTTTTACAAACAAGGATATACATATATTCTCTCATGCTCCAGTTATAGATATTCCATCAATAAATATTTAACCCACTTGCGAGCATCAAGATATTAAAAGAATTAGTGATACTACGCAGTGTGATTAAAACAGTGGTTGTGAAGAGCTTTCATTCATAATTACACAACAAACAAACATGTCTGGTAGTATTGGTGGGGGCATTAACATTAGGAGAAATCAAGCCTCAGTTGAGAAACATTTGCGTTGGTTCATCGAAAATAAATGTTTTGGATATTTTAGATTTTGCCCTTTCTGAGAGTGTGCATGATGAATGTTAAAAAAGTGTTAGTTCTTGGTCAGGACCTAGGTCTGTCTGGAAAAGAGATCTTAGCATTTGTTGCGGGAAGTATGGGAGTATGAGGAGAAAGAGTTTGGACGGGAGAAAGAAAAGCTGGAAACTGCATAAAGAATAGAGCGAGAAAATTCAGAGTGAGAGGACAGATACAAAGGGCGGGATGAAAGGGTTAGTGGGCGGGAATTGTGAAGCCAAGAACCTGAACACAGAAATAAACTTGAGTTTCTTGAAATGAAAATAAAGTTAGAAAGGGCAAAGGCAAGTACTGTCAGTGCCACCCAAACCTTAGTAGTAAAGCTAAGGCTATTAAGTTGCCATCTTTTGACGAGGAAAGAGATTACATGGATGTCTATCTTAGAAAGTTTGAGAGTTATGCAACAAACAGCAAATGTCCACAGAATAAATGGGTGATTAATCGCGGCGATTTATTACGTGGTAACTCTTTAGATGTTGGGTCTCAATGTCCATTGAAAATGCTAGTATGTATGACGACGTAAACGAGGCTTCACTAAAACTTTTTCAGTTGACTGCTGACGGCTTTAGAAGAAGGTTAAGAGCGTGTCCTCCAGTTCCGGGGGAGACAGGTCCACAGTACACAGTTAGATTAGACCATTACTTAAATAGATGGGTAGAGTTAGCATACACCAATAAAACATATAATGGGTTAAAAGATTTAATTTTGCGAGAGCAATTATTGAATGTTTGTCCATCATTATTAGCCCCTTTCTTAAAAGAAAGAAACCCCAGTAATAACATTGAGATGGCAAAACTTTGTGTCCAATATCTTGAAGCCCATGGTGGTTATTTTTGGATTGCTGGGGGTCTGCAGTTCCATACATGTAATAGGAAAGTGTCTGGAGCATCTTTTAAGGGTGGTAAGTATACAAAACAAGGTGAGTCAGAAAACTGTGAAATGTAAAATTCCAAAAGGGATCTGGGAATGGACCAGATCATAGAAAATACTACCTTTGTCATAAAACGTGTCACACTGTTAACCCTTTGATACTTGTGTACGTCTTATGACGTACGAAATCAAACAGCGTGTTGATACTTTTGTACGTCTTATGACGTATTAAATCAAACAGAGTGTTGAAACTTTTGTATGTCTTATGACGTACGAAATCAAACAGCGCGTTGATACTTTTGTGCGTCTTATGACGTACAAAATCAAACAGTGCATTGATACTTTTGTACATCTTATGACGTATTAAATCAAACAGAGTGTTGAAACTTTTGTATGTCTTATGACGTACGAAATCAAACAGCGCGTTGATACTTTTGTGCGTCTTATGATGTACGAAATCAAACAACGCGTAGATACTTTGTGGTCATTTGTTGTGTTATTATTTTTCGATTTTTTAAAGTTTTAACCTCAATTCCTATTTTCTCCTTAATAGTGCTCAGTGACAACCGTTGAGCCAAATGTTATCGCAGCTTAAAATACTAATATAATCCTGCTGTCAAGACTTCTTAATTACTATTCTAGTTGAGTGCTAGAAGCCACTATCAGGGCTTTCAAAAAATAAGGGTACCAGAGCAAAAGCCAACACTTTCCTTGCTTATATTCCATATTCAGTTACAAAAAATATTTTGTTTATATAAATTTGTTTTATATACAAATTATTGGAGAGTGCCAGTAGACAATGTCCAATAATTTGTAAAAAAAACAAGTTTTGAATAACAAATTCAGACCACCAAAAATAATCTAGCCCTCAACCAGATAATCACTAATGTGAAAAATATCTTTGTACTATCCGACGTTTGATGTCGCGTTTTGAAAAACATTGAAGAAACTGAATTCCCAGTGACGTTTGAACGTCAGGATAGTTAACGTCTCAAAGGTTTATGGGGTGTTTTGGACGACAACGTCAGTTAAAGCAGCAGAAAGTAAGAAAGTGGGGTGTGTCGTTTTCGACAAGAATTATCGAAATGAGAACTCCGAACCCATGTTACAGAGTAACAGTGAAAAGTCCAATCAAAGTATTCATGATTGTTGAAGTAATAATAAAAAAGTAAAATTACAATGTGGACATGAGCTACTACTGATTGGAATGGTTGATAATAGGACTACACCTACAGAACAAGGTTTGCTAAATGGTGAATTGATTGAAGTGTTGAGAGATAGTGGGTGCAGTGGTGTTGTTGTAAGGACAGGTTTGGTTGAAACTCATCCATTCGCAGGTAAAATAAGCAGATATGTTTTGAATGATGGAGGGGTAAGTGACATAGTTATAGCCCGACTTAAGGTTGAAACATCGTACTTTGTACAAGCAGTAGATGCAATGTCCATACAACACCAAGAGAATTAACCAGTGTCAGAGAGTGTGTCACTAATAAATAGAATAACCCTTTACCCAACGAATCGCCCGCATCCGCCCGCGTCCGCCCGCGTAATATGCAAATTCAGCAGTTGAAAAAATATTATTTTTCAAAAAATTTCAACAAAACCATATCACGTGACCCCTCGTTGGAACGAGCTCGACGAGCTCGTTCCAACAAGAGGTCATATGATATGGGTTTGTTGAAATTTTAAAAAATTAAAAAAAAATGATATTTAAAATAATAAATTTTGATATCGTCTGCGTTGGGTAAAGGATTAGAGAGATGAAGGTTATGATAATTCAGAATATATGTGGAGCAAAATAAACAAATTCTCCCGAATCATGGGCTGAAACTAATTATATTCAAGAGGTTCAGAGTCAAAGCTTACTTGATGTTGAAGTTCGAGCTGCTAATGAAAGTTCAATCGAAGAAACGCGCGGGTCTTGGCAAAATGCAGACTTTTAGCAAAGTAAAGTATAGTTTAAACATATTTTATTTGCAATTTTTTTACAGCAAAACGAATCACATCGGAAGACAAGTGCTTAAGTGTTTAATTATTATCAAGAATGCTGGACGAAACGGTCCATGGACGTAACGGCCCAGATTGATTTTGGTCAAATCGGCCCAGATTTTACGACGGCACAGCCCAGATGTCGAGACATAATGGCTCACATCTTGGGACAGAACAGCACTTTAAAAAAAAACAACTCATTTATTAAAAAAAAAGTCTTATGCCCCCATTATTTTTTAACAGAAGTACTTAAAGTGGCATAAAGTCCATTATTATTAAACTGAAGTAGATTGAAGGCCACTTATGGAATTAACATTTTCTTGTGGTCACGCCACAACTTATTTTGACTGGTACTGTAATCTTGTGTTTTGTGGATAATGTCAGCGGCTTAAAAAGGGACTATAAAAAAGGTATTTAACTACTTTGTAATTCGGTCTACAAGAGAATGGTCAACAATTATTATTTTCGACTTGTGTTTTTATTACAATCATTCTGAGTCAATTACAATTATCTAAGAAGGAATGAAGTAGATTAATTGCTTTGTTTCTGTTTCTGCTTATCATTCTTGGAGTATTTAAGTGTGATTGATGTTGGCCCATGAGCTGAAATTTGTTTCTCCTGCTTCTATATATTACAGTGGAGCCCACTTAATTGGATATCTCTTAATTGTATATTCCTGTTAATTGAATATAATTTTCAAACACAAAACCATTTACCATACCTTCAGTACAAATTTGATCTGTTAATTGCATATGGATTGTAGAGTAAACTCCTGGTAATTGTATATAAATTTTTATAATATGTCAAAAAAATGACCGTGACACGCACCAAATTCCCTTTATTTATCAACCTTTTTGGCCTCACTTCATCCAATACAGGCATTTATTCTATTATATCTTGTTTGACAGAGCTCTATGAGCTCTGTCAAACAAGATATAATAGAATAAATGCTCAGTTTACCTCCAGAACAGGAGACTGACCAAATCCCTGTTAATTGTATACTCCTGTTAATTGAATAATTTTCACTGGCAAAATGGATATTCAATTAAGAGGATTCTACTGTACTGGATTATTATTTTTTTTTTTTTGGTATAATGTACATTTGCGAAAGGATCGGAACCATGAAATGACGATGAATGACCTGCTGAAGCATTTTGGCCGCATCTTCCCTCCAGTATATTTCTCTCAGAAACTAATAATATTCTCTTCAAGTTTTGGGTGCACAGAAGAAATCAAGAAATAAAATCGACTAATATTTTGTTTTCTAGTTTATTTCAGATGACCAGAAACTAATCCAATTTTTCATTTCTTTCACATAAACACAACAGAAAAGAGACCAAAATATTTTTTCGCGATTATTTCAGTTGATTAATTTTTCGTTTATTTCAGATGAACAGAAGCTTTTTTCTGGAGTGTGTGTGTGTGTGGGGGAGGGGGGGGGGCTTGTCTGGAACCTGATGGTTCACTTAAGATCCGACTACCTCCTCGCGGTGTGAACCGGAACGCGGGTTATTCACTTTACAAATAATTCGTGGCTAGATCTAAGCGAGCCCAACTGCGACCCTATTGATAAGTTCTTTATGCAGAATCCAAATAACATTTTGTATAAAACAAAACAAAATGGGGGCATAAGCGAAAAAAAAAAAATTGTTTAATAAGGGTCGTACTATCCAAAAATGAAAGACGTTCTGTCTCGCAATTTGGGTCGCTCCGCCTCAAAATGTTGGCCATTCTGACCAAAATCAATCTGGGCCGTTCGTCCATGGGCCGTTTCGTTCTGCTACTCTTATGACTCCTCCTTTCTGGAAACTAAAAGTGGGTTTGCCATTGAGGCTGAATATTTTAAACAATGTCAAGAAAAGTATAATATATTAGAATGGGTTAGAGGTGATTGTAATTCATACGAAAAACAAAGGTCTAGTAAGTTAGGTTTATCTTAGTATAGGTACTATGAGACAGGGCTTATATTTCGACGAGAATCGATTCGCACAAAGATTCGCGCAATAAAACCGGCGAGAATCCATGTTGATTCTCACTGCTCCTCTGCTAGGATTCGCGTGAAAAGAAATGAGTCAATTTAACCCTTTATCTTACACAAGGCAACAAATTAACCAATAGAAGGCTAACATGACCTGAAATATCCTGACACTTTGTCAATACAAATTGCACAAATATGGCTGTCTTTGGAACCGGCTCATTGAGCCGGATCCAACGACAGCCATATTTGTAAGAATTTATTGGTAAATACCGTTCATTTAATTATTTTATCATTTATTTATTATTTATTGTTTAAAAATTATCAAATTTTGTTTTAAAAATTAAAAAGGTGTGTTGGGTAAAAGGTTAACATGCGTTATCAGTATACAACAGTGGTTCAACTATGTTGGCGTCATGGGATCCTGGGACACTCATAGTTTGTATGGATTCTCGCAACCATTTTCACGAGAATCAAAATGGATTCTCACAAATTTAGACAAAATATAAGCCCTGTGAGAATAGGTACTATGAGAATAGGGGTACTACGAGAATATGTACTATGAGAATAGGTACTATGAGAATAGGTACTATGGGAATAGGTACTATGGGAGTAGGTACTATGAGAATAGGTATTATGGGAATAGGTACTATGAGAATAGGTACTATGAGAATAGGTACTATGGGGATAGGTACTATGAGAATAGGTACTATGAGAATTCTAATGTTGATAGTGGCAGATTCTAAAAACAATTAGCTGTTTCAGAGCAATTTAGAGAAAATATTTTGAAGTTAGCCCACGAGTCTATACTGAACATTCTCTCAGGACAAACGACATAGCACCTTCAAAATAATGCTCAGGAATGTTTGCTTTGAAAGGCCAAAAGTTAGGACAGAAATATTCCTTGCCTACGAGGAAGCGATCCACGAGAGCATGGGGTTTCAGTCCTTTGTGTTTCTGTATGGTAAGACTTCAAGAGACCTTATGGAAATGGTTAAAGATCTATGGACTATTGATATAAATGATGAACAAGTTTGTGCCTCATATCAGTGAGTGTTATATTTACAAACGCGTCTTGAAACTAGCCTGGATATTGTCCAAAGGGGATTTGAACAGTGTAGTAAACGTTACAAGGTATTTTATGATCATAAAAGTAGAGGAAGAAGTGTGGATGTTGGTAGCAAAGTGTTAGTATTATTTTCCATAGACAACAATAAGTACACAATACACTGGAAAGGACCATACACAATCAAGGGAGGTAAGTGTGATTATAAGGTAGTTGTTGAAGGCAAAGACAAAATCTACAACGACAACTTATTAAAACAGTACATTGTACACATGAAAACCAAGAGGATGGGAGTCTTAACCCTTTGAACTCCAGTGGTATCTTCCATCCCAGTTCAATGGCAGCAATTAGAATAGTCCATACTCATTATTTGGGGTAGACCAATCAATATTTTCAACGTGCAGCCTGGGACCTGCACGTTGAAAATATTGATCGGTCTACCACGCACATTTACTAAACAGCCATCCTATTTTATGACGTTATGACGTATCATGTTGCTGGCCGGAAAAGCGGCCGCTAGGGTCCACAGGGTTAATGAGAAAGTATGCGTGGATGTAATAGAGGATGAAGGAAAACTGAGTGGTGGTGACCAAGAGGTGAAAGGTGCGGTTGGTATTCCTGTGATGGGTGTGATTCCAGATTATTTGTGATAAGGAAAGTATATATGAGGTTCAGTTAGGTAAGGTCTTAACTGTTTCAGAAAAGTGAAATGAAAATGGATCATGATTTGTTACATCATATTGCTGATGTACTAACAGATATGACAGGGATGACAAGACAAGACTAATTGAACATAGAATTAGGTAAACATCAAAGGAACTGGTTCACCTGCTGCATTCGTTAGGAAATCAGAGTTTGGTCAGATTTTGTATCGATTTTTGAAACTTGAATAAGGTTACACTCTTTGTTTCAGAACCTGTACCAAATCCAGAAGAAATATTTTCGAAATTGGACAAAAGTACTTTACAAAACTTGATCTGAGTAAAGGTTATTGGCAGATTAAGTTGTCAGAGAACAGTAAACCTTTGATAGGGTTTTCTTCTCCTAGCAGATTGTCTCGGTTTTGTACAGTTAAAACTAGAAGTCCTGTCACGAACTGTGCGCTTAGGTAGGCTTAATTGCGCGTAGGAATTGCGCGCAATTGCCATATCGAAGTGCATCCAAAGCAATGCAGTTTCTCCTGGTTACTCATAGCAAACACAGGCAATGTTTCTGCCAATGGACCTCCGGGTTACCCGGAGGTCCATTGGCTGAAACATTGCTTGTGAAGAGGCCATATGAACAGAATTTGATTCCCTTACTATGGTCATAACGCGTAGATTAACGCGCAGATCGAGTGCTATTTGTGCGCATTTCATGACAGGTCTTCTAGTTTTAACTGTAAATTTCCTTTTGACTTAGTCACAGCTCAAGCATCATTCTCAAGAATGATGAGGAAATTGTTGAAAGATATGCCAGACACTGAAAACTTCGTAGATGACATACAATATCAGTCTATTAATGGATTCAGAACATTAGAATTCGTCGGTTTACCCAGCGTAATGGCCAAAACCGGCCAGTGCTATTCACAAAAATCGCCAATTAATTTTCAATATTTTGTTTCCAAGTGCTGTCTGCTTTTCATGTTATGTAAAGGATTAAAACCGAATCCAGAGAAAATTCAATGCATAGTAAAGTTGAAGACCCCTGAAACTAAGAGACAGATAAAGTGATTTCCTGGAATGGGAGGTTTCTACAGTAAGTTTATCACAAATTATTAGTTGACGTCCTCACGAGCTGACATATTTGCAGAAAGATTTATCGGAGAATATACTACATAGACTATCCATGTGTTGTTGATACATGTCAAATTACCGGCCATCAAAGAAACTGTAGCATTTTGGTATCACCACACCACCAAATTTACACCAGAGTGTAAGGGAATTGAACTATGTCAAAGGGTGTGTCACTAATACATAGATTAGAGGGATGAAGGATATGCGATTGGAATGTAAATTTGATAAAGACATGAAGTATATGTCAGTGGCAGAGCACTTAGCCCTTTACCCAACGCAGACGATATCAAAATTTATTTTAAATATCAGTTTTTAAAATTTAAAAAAAAAATTCAACAAAACAATATCATGTGACCCCTCGTTGCAACGAGCTCGACGAGCTTGTTCCAACGAGGGGTCACATATTAAGGTTTTGTTGAAATTTTTTGAAAAATAATATTTATTCAACTGATGAATTTGCATATTACGCGAGCGGATGCGGGCGATTCGTTAGGTAAAGGGTTAATAAATAGGATAGAGATATAGAGGATATGTCAGCGAAGTGTATGAAATAAATCTGAAAGATATATGAAGGCTATGTCAGTGGGAGTATACCTAATAAATGGAAAAGAGATATGAAGCATATTTGAATAGGAATGTACCTAACAAGCTGGATAGAGAAGTGAAGGGCATACCAGTGGGAGTGCCTCTAATAAATCAAATAGAGATATGAATGATATATCAGTGGAAGTGTACCTATTAAATCAGACACAGACTGGAAGGATATGTCAGTGAGAGCGTGTCTACCTAATACATAAGGCAGAAATATCAAGGATGTGCCAGTGGAAATGTACCTAATAACTTTGATAAATAGATGAATGATATGTCAGGGGTAGAGCACCTAAAATAAGAGAGAGAGATTTGAAGAATATGTCAGTGTGAGTGTATCAAATAAATCTGACAGAGATATGAAGGCTATGGGCATATCAGTGAAAGAATGTCTAACAAATCGAGGAGAGATGTACATCATGTGAGTGGGAATGTACCTAATACATTGGATAGGGAGATGAAGGATATGTTAGTGGTAGTGAATAAAATAAATCACATGAAGAGATGAAGGATATGTCAGTGGTAGCGTATCTACTAAATCACATAGACAGATGGAGGATATGTCAGTGTAGCGTATCTACTAAATCACATAGGGAGATGAAGGATATGCCAGTGGTAGTGTATGTACTAAATCACATAGAGAGATGAAGGATATGTCAGTGGTAGTGTATATAATAAATCACATAGAGAGATGAAGGATATGCCAGTGGTAGTGTATATACTAAATCACATACAGAGATGAAGGATATGCCAGTGGTAGTGTATATACTAATTCACATAGAGAGATGAAAGATATGTCAGTGGTAGTGTATATACTAAATCGCATAGAGAGATGAAGGGTATGTCAGGGGTAGTGTATATAATAAATCACATAGAGGGATGAAGGATATACCAGTGGTAGTGTATATACTAAATCACATAGAGAGATGAAGGATATGTCAGTGGTAGTGTATATACTAAATCACATAGAGGGATGAAGGATATGTCAGTGGTAGTGTATATACTAAATCACATAGAGGGATGAAGGATATGTCCGTGGTGGTGTATGTACTAAATCACATAGAGAGATGAAGGATATGTCAGTGGTGGTGTATATACTAAATCACACAGACAGATGAAGGATATGTCAGTGATAGTGTAAATAATAAATCACATAGAGAGATGAAGGATATGTCAGCGGTGGTGTATATACTAAATCACATACAGAGATGAAGGATATGTCAGGGGTAGTGTATATAATAAATAATATAGAGAGATGATGGATATGTCAGTGGTAGTGTATATACTAAATCACATAGAGAGATGAAGGATATGTCAGTGGTAGTGTATATAATAAATCACATAGAGGGATGAAGGATATGCCAGTGGTAGTGTATATACTAAATCACATAGAGAGATGAAGGATATGTCAGTGGTAGTGTATATACTAAATCACACAGAGAGAAGAAGGATATGTCAGTGGTAGTGTATATACTAAATCACATAGAGGGCTAAATGATATGTCAGTGGTAGTGTATATACTAAATCACATAGAGAGATGAAGGATATGTCAGGGGTAGTGTATATACTAAATCACATAGAGAGATGAAGGATATGCCAGGGGTAGTGTATATACTAAATCACATAGAGAGATGAAGGATATGTCAGGGGTAGTGTATATACTAAATCACATAGAGAGATGAAGGATATGTCAGTGGTAGTGTATATACTAAATCACTTAGAGGGATGAAGGATATGTCAGGGGTATTGTATATACTAACTGACATAGACAGATGAAGGATATGTCAGTGGTAGTGTATATAATAAATCACATAGAGAGATGAAGGATATGTCAGTGGTAGTGTAAATACTAAATCACATAGAGAGATGAAGGATATGTCAGTGGTAGTGTATATACTAAATCACATAGAGGGATGAAGGATATGTCAGTGGTAGTGTATATAATAAATCACATAGAGAGATGAAGGATATGTCAGGGGAAGTGTCTCTAATAAATCATATAGAGAGATGAAGGATGTGTCAGTGGTAGTGTATATACTAAATCACATAGATAGATGAAGGATATGTCAGGGGTAGTGTATATAATAAATCACATAGAGAGATGAAGGATATGTCAGGGGTAGTGTCTATAATAAATAATATAGAGAGATGAAGGATATGTCAGTGGTAGTGTATATACTAAATCACTTAGAGAGATGAAGGATATGCCAGTGGTAGTGTATATACTAAATCACATAGAGAGATGAAGGATATGTCAGTGGTAGTGTATATACTAAATCACATAGAGAGATGAAGGATATGTCAGGAGTAGTGTATATACTAAATCACATAGAGAGATGAAGGATATGTCAGGAGTAGTGTATATACTAAATCACATAGAGAGATGAAGGATATGTCAGTGGTAGTGTATATACTAAATCACTTAGAGGGATGAAGGATATGTCAGGGGTAGTGTATATACTAACTGACATAGACAGATGAAGGATATGTCAGTGGTAGTGTATATAATAAATCACATAGAGAGATGAAGGATATGTCAGTGGTAGTGTAAATACTAAATCACATAGAGAGATGAAGGATATGTCAGTGGTAGTGTATATACTAAATCACATAGAGGGATGAAGGATATGTCAGTGGTAGTGTATATACTAAATCACATAGAGAGATGAAGGATATGTCAGGGGTAGTGTATATAATAAATCACATAGAGAGATGAAGGATATGTCAGGGGTAGTGTATATAATAAATCACATAGAGAGATGAAGGATATGTCAGTGGTGGTGTATATAATAAATCACATAGAGAGATGAAGGATATGTCAGTGGTAGTGTATATACTAAATCACATAGTGAGATGAAGGATATGTCAGGGGTAATGTATGTACTAAATCGCATAGAGGGATGAAGGATATGTCAGTGGTAGTGTATATACTAAATCACATAGAGGGATGAAGGATCTGTCAGTGGTAGTGTATATACTAAATCACATAGAGAGATGAAGGATATGTCAGTGGTAGTGTATATACTAAATCACATAGACAGATGAAGGATATGTCAGTGATAGTGTAAATACTAAATCACATAGAGAGATGAAGGATATGTCAGTGGTAGTGTATATAATAAATCACATAGAGAGATGAAGGATATGTCAGGGGTAGTGTATATACTAAATCACATAGAGAGATGAAGGATATATCAGGGGTAGTGTATATACTAAATCACATAGAGAGATGAAGGATATGTCAGTGGTAGTGTATATACTAAATCACATAGAGAGATGAAGGATATGCCAGGGGTAGTGTATGTACTAAATCACATAGAGAGATGAAGGATATGTCAGTGGTAGTGTATATACTAAATCACATAGAGAGATGAAGGATATGTCAATGGTAGCGTGTATACTAAATCACATAGATAGATGAAGGATATGTCAGTGGTAGTGTATATACTAAACCACATAGACAGATGAAGGATATGTCAGTGGTAGTGTAAATACTAAATCACATAGGGAGATGGAGGATATGTCAGTGGTAGTAACAATGAACCTAATAAATCGGAGAGGGAGATAAAGGATATTTCAACTAGGGTGTACCTAAAATTGTATAATGACATGAGGTAGAAAATGTGGTAATGTACCTAACAAATCGGTTAGAGCGATGAAAGATGTGTCAACGAGGGTGTATCTGAAAATTTGATTGAGAGATGAAGGATTTGTCAATGAGGTTGTACCTAATAAATCAGATACAGGGACGAAATATATACGAGTGGGAATGTATGTAATAAATCAAATGGAGACATGAAGGATATGTCATTGAGGGTGTACCTATTAAATCAGATAGAGGGATTAAATATATACCAATGGGAATGCACCAAATAAATCGAATAGAGGGATTAGGATATCGTCTTTTGTGTTCCAATGTGTTCTACGTGCCTACTGGCGCATAGAACACATCGGAACTCAGGGTACGATACGTCAACATAGTTTACCTAACAAGTCGGATAGAGGGATAAAGGATATGTCGACGAGGGTGTGCCCAATAAATCAGATGGAGAGATGAAGCAGCGATGGTATACCTAATAAATGGGATAGAGAGATGAGGTATATAGCAATGTACATACACCCAATAAATCGAATGTGGAGATGAGGTACGTACCAGTGCACGTGTACCCAATAAACTGAATAGAGAGATGAGGTCTATACCAGTGTACGTGACCCTAATAAATCGAATAGAGAGATGAGATATATACCAGTATACATGCTCCCAATAAATCGAATAGAGAGATGAGCTATATACCAATGTACGTGCACCCAATAAATGAAATAGAGAGATGAGGTATACAGCAGTGTACGTGTACCCAATAAATCGAATAGAGAGAGGAGGAAAACAGCAGTGTACGTGTACCAAATGGTATATACCAGTGCGTGTGCTCCCAATAAATCAAATAGAGAGATCAGGTATATAGCAGTGCCCGTGTACCCAACGAATTAAATAGAGAGATGGGGTATATAGGAGTGTACGTCTACCCAATAAATCGAATAGAGAGATGATGTATATACCCGTGTACATGCTCCCAATAAATCGAATAGCGAGATGAGGTATATTCCCGTGTACGTTCAACCAATAAATCGGATAGAGACATGAGTTATATATCAGTGTACGTGCACCCAATAAATCGAATAGAGAGATAGCAGTGTACATCAACCCAATACATGGAATAGAGAGATGATGTATATAGCAGTGTACGTGCTCCCAATAAATCAAATAGAGGGATGAGGTATATAGGAGTGTACGTGTACCCAATAAATCGAATAGAGAGATTGGGTATATAGGAGTGTACGTGTACCCAATAAATTGAATAGAGAGATGAGGTATATACCTGTGTACGTGCTCCCAATAAATCGAATAGCGAGATGAGGTATATTCCCGTGTACGTTCAACCAATAAATCGGATAGAGACATGAGGTATATAGCAGTGTACGTTCAACCAATAAATCGGATAGAGACATGAGTTATATAGCAGTGTACGTGCACCCAATAAATCGAATAGAGAGATAGCAGTGTACATCTACCCAATACATGGAATAGAGAGATGATGTATATAGCAGTGTACGTGCTCCCAATAAATCGAATAGCGAGATGAGGTATATTCCCGTGTACGTTCAACCAATAAATCGAATATAGAGATAGCAATGTACATCTACCCAATAAATCAAAGAGAGAGTTGAGGTATAGAGCTGTGTACGTGTACCCAATAAATCGAATAGAGAGGTGAGATATGTAGCAGTGTATCTGTACACAATAAATCAAATAGAGAGATGAGGTATATAGCAGTGTACGTGCTCCCAATAAATCGGATAGACAGATAGCAGTGTACATCTACCCAATACATGGAATAGAGAGATGAGGTATATAGCAGTGTACGTGCTCTCAATAAATCGGATAGAGAGATAGCAGTGTACATCTACCCAATACATGGAATAGAGAGATGAGGTATATAGCAGTGTACATGCTCCCAATAAATCGGATAGAGAAATGGTGTACGTGGCAGTGAACGTGTACCCAATAAATCGGATAGAGAGATAGCAGTGTACATCTACCCAATAAATGGAATAGAGAGATGAGGTATATAGCAGTGTACATGCTCTAAATAAACCAGATAGAGATATAGCAGTGTACATCTATCCAATACATGGAATAGATGGATTAGGTATATAGCAGTGTACGTGCTCCCAGTAAACCGGATAGAGAGATAGCAGTGTACATCTACCCAATAAATCGAATAGAGAGATGAGGTATATAGCAGTGTACGTGCTCCTAATAAATCGAATAGAGATATGAGGTATATAGCAGCGTACGTGCACCCAATAAATCGGATAGAGGGGTGAGGTGTACAGCAATGTACGTGCACCCAATAAATCGGATAGAGAGAAGAGGTGTACAGCAGTGTACGTGCACCCAGTAAATCAAATAGAGAGATGAGGTATATAGCGGTGTACATGTACCCAATATATCAATTAGAGAGATGAGGTATACAGCAGTGTACGTACACCCAATAAATCGGATAGAGAGATGGGGTATATACCAGTGTACGTGTAACCAATGAATCGAATAGAGAGATGAGGCATACAGAAATGTACATGCACCCAATAAATCGGACAGAGACATGGGGTATATAGCAGTGTACGTGTGCCCAGCAAATTAAATAGAGAGGTGTGGTATATAGCAGTCTATGCGCTCCCAATAAATCGAATAGAGAGATGAGGTATATTGCGGTGTACATGTAACCAACAAATTGACAGATGAGGTTATAACAGTGTACGTGTATCCAATAAATCGAATACAGAGATGAGGTATATACCAGTGTACATGCTCCCAATAAATCGGATAGAGGGATGAGGTATCTAGCAATGTACATGTACCCAATAAATTGAGTGGAGAGATGCGGTATATAGCAGTGTACGTACTCCTAATAAATCGGATAGAGAGATGAGGTATATAGCAGTGTACGTGCTCCTAATAAATCGGATAGAAGGATGAGGTATATAGCGGTGTACATGTACCCAATAAATCGAATAGAGAGATGAAGTATATAGCAGTGTATGTGCTCCCAATAAATCGAATAGAGAGATGAGGCATACAGCAGTGAACGTGCTCGCAATAAATCGAATAGAGAGATGAGTTATATAGCAGTGTACATGATCCCAATAAATCGAATGGGCAGATGAGGTATATAGCAGTGTACAGGCAGCCAATAAATCGCATAGAGAGATGAGTTATATACCAGTGTACATGTTCCCAGTAAATCGAATAAAAAGATGAGGTTCGTAGCAGTGTATGTGTACTCAATAAATCGAATAGAGACATGAGTTATATACCAGTGTACGTGCTCCCAATAAATCGAATAGAGAGATGAGGTATATAACAGTGCACATGTACCCAATAAATCGAATAGAGAGATGGGGTATATAGCAGTGAACATGCTCTAAATAAACCAGATAGAGATATAGCAGTGTACATCTACCCAATACATGGAATAGATAGATGAGGTATATAGCAGTGTACGTGCTCCCAATAAATCGAATAGAGGGATGATGTACGTGGCAGTGAACGTGTACCCAATAAATCGAATAGAGAGACGAGGTACATAGCAGTGTACATGCTCTAAATAAATCAGATAGAGAGATAGCAGTGTACATCTATCCAATACATGGAATAGATAGATGAGGCACATAGCAGTGTACATGTTCTAAATAAAACATATAGAGAGATAGCAGTGTACATCTACCCAATAAATCGAACAGAGAGATGAGGTATATAGCGGTGTACATGTACCCAATAAACGATTAGAGAGATGAAGTATATAGCAGTATACGTGCACCCAATAAATCGGATAGAGAGATGGGGTATATACCAGTGTACGTGTAACCAATGAATCGAATAGAGAGATGAGGCACACAGAAATGTACATGCACCCAATAAATAGGACAGAGACATGGGGTATATAGCAGTGTACGTGTGCCCAGCAAATTAACTAGAGAGATGTGGTATATAGCAGTCTATGCGCTCCCAATAAATCGAATAGAGAGATGAGGTATATTGCGGTGTAATGTAACCAACAAATTGAATAGAGAGATGGGGTTATAACAGTGTACGTGTATCCAATAAATCGAATACAGAGATGTGGTATATACCAGTGTACATGCTCCCAATAAATCGGATAGAGGGATGAGGTATCTAGCAATGTACATGTACCCAATAAATCGAATAGAGAGATGAGGTATATAGCCGTGTACGTGCTCCTAATAAATCGGATAGAGAGATGAGGTTTATAGCAGTGTACGTGCTCCTAATAAATCGGATAGAAGGATGAGGTATATAGCGGTGCACATGTACCCAATAAGTCGAATAGAGAGATGAGGTATATAGCAGTGTATGTGCTCCCAATAAATCGAATATCGAGATGAGGCATACAGCAGTGAACGTGCTCGCAATAAATCAAATAGAGAGATGAGTTATATAGCAGTGTACATGCTCCCAATAAATCGAATGGGGAGATGAGGTATATAGCAGTGTACAAGCAGCCAATACATCGAATAGAGAGATGAGTTATATACGAGTGTACATGTTCCCAGTAAATCGACGAAAAAGATGAGGTTCATAGCAGTGTATGTGTACTCAATAAATCGAATAGAGACATGAGTTATATACCAGTGTACGTGCTCCCAATAAATCGAATAGAGAGATGAGGTATATAACAGTGCACATATACCCAATAAATCGAATAGAGAGATGGAGTATATAGCAGTGTACAGGCTCTAAATAAACCAGATAGAGATATAGCAGTGTACATCTACCCAATACATGGAATAGATAGATGAGGTATATAGCAGTGTACGTGCTCCCAATAAATCGAATAGACATGATGTACGTGGCAGTGAACGTGTACCCAATAAATCAAATAGAGAGACGAGGTACATAGCAGTGTACATGCTCTAAATAAACCAGATAGAGATATAGCAGTGTACATCTACCCAATACATGGAATAGATAGATGAGGTATATAGCAGTGTACGTGCTCCCAATAAATCGAATAGAGAGATGATGTACGTGGCAGTGAACATGTACCCAGTAAATCAAATAGAGAGACGAGGTACATAGCAGTGTACATGCTCTAAATAAACCAGATAGAGATATAGCAGTGTACATCTATCCAATACATGGAATAGATAGATGAGGTACATAGCAGTGTACATGCTCTAAATAAAACATATAGAGAGATAGCAGTGTACATCTACCCAATAAATCGAATAGAGAAATGAGTTATATAGCAGTGTACGCGTCCCAGTAAATCAAATAGAGAGATGAGGTATATAGCAGTGTACGTGTACCCAGCAAATTAAATAGAGAGATGTGGTATATAGCAGTCTACACGCTCCCAATAAATCGAATAGAGAGATGAGGTATATTGCAGTGTACATGTAACCAACAAATTGAATAGAGAGATGGGGTTATACCTGTGTACGTGTATCCAATAAATCGAATACAGAGATGAGGTATATACCAGTGTACATGCTCCCAATAAATCGGATAGAGGGATGAGGTATCTAGCAGTGTACATGTACCCAAAAAATCGAGTAGAGAGATGAGGTATATAGCAGTGTACGTGCTCCCAATAAATCGGATAGAGGGATGAGGTATATAGCGGTGTACATGCACCCAATAAATCGAATAGAGAGATGAGGTATATAGCAGTGTATGTGCTCCCAATAAATCGAATAGAGAGATGAGGCATACAGCAGTGTACGTGCTCGCAATAAATCGAATAGAGAAATGAGATATATAGCAGTGTACATGCTCCCAATAAATCGAATGGGGAGGTGAGGTATATAGCATTGTACAAGCAGCCAATAAATCGAATAGAGAGATGAGTTATATACCAGTGTACATGCTCCAAATAAATCGAATAAAAAGATGAGGTATATAGCAGTGTATGTGTACTCAATAAATCGAATAGAGACATGAGTTATATACCAGTGTACGTGCTCCCAATAAATCGAATAGAGAGATGAGGTATATAGCAGTGTACATGTACACAATAAATCAAATAGAGAGATGAGGTATATACCAGTGTACGAGCTCCCAATAAATCGAATAGATAGATGAGTTATGTACCCGTGTACATGCTCCCAATAAATCGAATACAAAGATGAGGTATATACCCGTGTATGTGCTCCCAATAAATCGAATAGAAAGATTATGTATGTACCCATGTACCTACTCCCAATAAATAGAATAGAGAGATGAGGTATTTACCCGTATACGTGCTCCCAATAAATCGAGTAGAGAGATGAGGTATATACCTGTGTACGTGCTCCCAATAAATCGAATAGCGAGATGAGGTATATTCCCGTGTACGTTCAACCAATAAATCGGATAGAGACATGAGTTATATAGCAGTGTACGTGCACCCAATAAATCGAATAGAGAGATAGCAGTGTACATCTACCCAATACATGGAATAGAGAGATGATATATGTAGCAGTGTACGTGCTCCCAATAAATCGAATAGGGGGATGAGGTATATAGCAGTGTACGTGCACCCAATAAATCGAATAGGGAGATAGCAATGTACATCTACCCAATAAATCAAACAGAGAGTTGAGGTATAGAGCTGTGTACGTGTACCCAATAAATCGAATGGAGAGGTGAGATATGTAGCAGTGTATCTGTACACAATAAATCAAATAGAGGGATGAGGTATATACCAGTGTACGTGCTCACAATAAATCGAATAGAGAGATGAGGAATGTAGCAGTGTACATGCACCCTATAAGTCGAATAGGGAGATGAGGTATATAGCAGTGTACGTGTACCCAAAAAATCGAATAGAGAGATGAGGTATATACCAGTGTACGTTCTACCAACAAATATTAAATAGAGAGATGGGGTATATAGCGGCGTACGTGCACCCAATAAATCGAATAGAGAGGAGAGGTATTTTTAAGTGTACGTGTACCCCATAAAATCGAATAGAGAGATGAGGTATATAGCAATGTACGTGCTGCCAATAAATCAAATAGAGAGATGAGGTATATTGTGGCGTACGTGCACCCAATAAATCAATTAGAGAGATGAGGTATATAGAAGTGTACGTGCACCCAGTAAATCGGATAGAGAGATGAGGTATATAGCAGTGTACGTGTACCCAATAAATCGGATAGAGAGATGGGGTATATAGCATGTACGTGCTCCCAATAAATCAAATAGAGAGATGAGGTATATAGCAGTGTACGTGCACCCAATAAATCAAATAGAGAGATGAGGTATATAGCAGTGTACGTGTACCCAATAAAACAAATAGAGAGATGGGGTATATACCAGTGTACGTGTAACCAATAAATCAAACAGAGAGATGAGGTATATAGTAGTGTACGTGCTCCCAATAAATCAAATAGAGAGATGAGGTTTATAGCGGTGTACATGTACCCAATAAATCAAATAGAGAGATGAGGTATATAGCAGTATACGTGCTCCCAATAAATCGAATAGAGAGATGGGGTATAGAGCCGTGTACGTGTACCCAATAAATCAAATAGAAAGATGGGGTATATACCAGTGTGCGTGTAACCAATAAATCAAGTAGAGAGATGAGGTATATAGCCGTGTACGTGCTCCCAATAAATGAAATAGAGAGATGGGGTATATACCAGTGTACGTGTAACCAATAAATCAAATAGAGAGATGAGGTACATAGCAGTCTACGTGCTCTCAATAAATCGAATAGAGAGATGAGGTATATAGCGGCGTACGTGCACACAATAAATCAATTACAGAGATGAGGTATATAGCAGTGTACGTGCACCCAAAGCATCGAATAGAGAGATGAGGTATATAGCAGTGTACGTGTACCCAATAAATCGAATAGAGAGAAGAGGTATATAGAAGTGTACGTGCACCCAATAAATCGGATACAGAGATGGGGTATATACCAGTGTACGTGTAACCAATAAATCGAATAGAGAGATGCGGTATATAGAAATGTACATGCACCCAATAAATCGGATAGAGACATGGGGTATATAGCAGTGTATTTTAACCCAATAAATCAAATAGAAAGATGAGGTATATAGGAGTGTATGTGTACCCAAAACATCGGATAGAGAGATGAGGTATGTAGCAGTGTACGTGAACCCAATAAATCAAATAGAGAGATGAGGTATATAGCAGTGTACGTGCTCCCAATATATCGAACAGAGATATGAGGTATATAGCAGTGCACATGTACCCAAAACATCGAATAGATAGATGAGGTATATAGCAGTGTACGTGCTCCCAATAAATCGAATAGAGAGATGAGGTATATAGCAGTGTACGTGTACCCAAAACATCGAATAGAGAGATGAGGTATATAGCAGTGCACATGTACCCAAAACATCGAATAGATACATGAGATATATAGCAGCGTACGTGCTCCCAATAAATCGAATAGAGAGATGAGGTATATAGCTGTGTACGTGTACCCAAAACATCGAATAGAGAGATGTGGTATATAGCAGTGCACATGTACCCAATAAATCGAATAGAGAGATGAGGTATATAGCAGTGTACGTGCTCCCAATAAATCGGATAGAGAGATAGCAGTGTACATCTACCCAATACATGGAATAGAGAGATGAGGTATATAGCAGTGTAGTGCTCCCAATAAATCGGATAGAGAGATGAGGTATATAGCAGTGCACATGTATCCAAAACATCGAATAGAGAGATGAGGTATATAGCAGTGTACGTGTACCCAATAAATCGAATAGAGAGATGAGGTATATAGCAGTGTACGTGAACCCAATAAATCGAATAGATAGATGAGGTATATAGCAGTGTACGTGTACCCAATAAATCGAATAGATAGATGAGGTATATAGCAGTGTACGTGTACCCAACAAATTGAAGGGAGAGATGAGGTATATAGCAGTGTACGTGTACCCAATAAGTCGAATAGATAAATGAGGTATACAGCAGTGTACGTGCTCCCAATAAATCGAATAGAGAGATGAGATATATAGCAGTGTACATGCTCCCAATAAATCGAATAGATAGACGAGGTATATAGCAGTGTAAGTGTACCCAACAAATTGAAGAGAAAGGTGAGGTATATAGCAGTGTACGTGTACCCAATAAGTCGAATAGATAGATGAGGTATATAGCAGTCTACGTGCTCCCAATAAATCGAATAGATAGATGAGGTATATAGCAGTGTACGTGTACCCAACAAATTGAAGAGAGAGATGAGGTATATAGCAGTGTACGTGTACCCAATAAATTGAACAGAGAGATGAGGTATATAGCAGTGTACGTGTACCCAATAAATCGAATAGAGAGATGAGGTATATAGCAGTGTACGTGCACCCAATAAATCGAATAAAGAGGTACCAGTGCACGTGTACCCAACAAATTGAATAGAGAGATGGGGTATATAGCAGTGTACTTGTTCCCAACAAATTAAATAGAGAGATAGGGTATGTAGCAGTGTAGGTGCTCCCAACAAATCGAATAGAGAGATGAGATATATAGAAGTGTACATGTACCCAATAAATCGGATAGAGAGATGGGGTATATACCAGTGTACGAGTACCCAACAAATTGAAGAGAGAGATGAGGTTTATAGCAGTGTACGTGTACCCAATAAATTGTACAGAGAGATGAGGTATATAGCAGTGTACGTGTACCCCAAAAATTGAACAGCGAGATGAGGTATATACCAATTTACGTGCTACAATAAATCAAATAGAGAGATGAGGTATATACCAGTGTACGTGTTCACAATGCATCGAATGGAGAGATGAGGTATATAGCAGCGTACATGTACCCAATAAATCGAATAATGAGATGAGGTATACAGCAGTGTACGTGCTCCCAATAAATCAAATATAGAGAAGAGGTATATACCAGTGTACGTGCTCCCAATAAATCGAATAGAGAGATGAGGAATGTAGCAGTGTACATGCACCCAATAAGTCGAATACGCAGATGAGGTATATAGAAGTGTACAGGCACCCAATAAATCGGATAGAGAGATGGGTTTATATACCAGTGTACGTTTAACCAATAAATCGAATACAGAGATGAGGTATATAGCAGTGCATGTGTAACCAATAAATCGAATAGAGATACCAGTGCACGTGTACCCAACAAATTGAATAGAGAGATGGCGTATATAGCAGTGTACGTGTACCCAACAAATTCAATAGAAAGATGGGGTATATAGCAGTGTACGTTCTCCCAATAAATCGAATAGAGAGATGAGGTATATACCAGGGCACGTAAACCCAACAAATTGAATAGAGAGATAGGGTATATAGCAATGCATGTGTACCCAACAAATATAATAGAAAGATGGGGTATATAGCAGTGTACGTGAACCCAATAAATCGAATAGAGAGATAGCAGTGTATATGTACCCAATACGTGGAATAGAGAGGTGAGTTATATAGTGTACATGCTTCCAATAAATCGAATAGAGAGATGATTTATATACCCGTGTACGTGCTCCCAATAAATCAAATATAGAGATGAGGTATATAGATGTGTACGGGCTCCCAATAAATCGAATATAGAGATGAGGTATATAGATGTGTACGGGCTCCCAATAAATCAAATATAGAGATGAGGTATATAGATGTGTACGGGCTCCCAATAAATCGAATATAGAGATGAGGTATATACACGTGTACGTGCTCCCAATAAATCGAATAGAGAGATGAGGTATATAGCTGTGTACGGTCTCCCAATAAATCGAATAGAGAGATGAGTTATATTACCCGTGTACGTGCTCCCAATAAATCGAATAGAGAGATGAGGTATATAGCTGTGTACGTGCTCCCAATAAATCGAATAGCGAGATGAGATATATAGCAGTGTACGTGCTTCCAATAAATCGAATAGAGAGAAGAGGTATATAGCAGTGTACGTGCTCCCAATAAATCGAATAGAGAGATGAGTTATATATCTGTGTACGTGCTCTCAATAAATCGAATAGAGAGAAGAGGTATATATCTGTGTATGCGCTCCCAATAAATCAGATAGAGGGATGAAGTACATTCCAGTAGAAGTGCACCTAATAAATTGGTTAGAGAGATAAACGATATGTCAGGATGAGTGCATTTGATGCATTGGATAGAAAGATTGAGAAAATATAAGCAAAGGGGGCAGAGAAGAGGTGATTAGTGTAGGTCAGAAGTCGAGAAGGTGAATAGAAGGATATCACTAAAATATTTGGTTTGCTGAGATGAGATAAAAGGTGAAGGCATTGCGATATCATCATGGCGGAGTTTTATTTAATTTCTTTCCTGAAAACTGTGAGGTTAGCAACTTGCCGACAGTTTACTATTCATGCAGCTTTCATTGTTATTTAAAACTGATACTAACCAAGATCTTCCCTTCCATCTGCAAGATGGACTAATTCAACAGTGATGCTGTTGTTGCTAGCTAACTTGCATGTTCCTGTAATGGGTGTTACATTTATTGTCCGCAGATCTTCTTGGAGTTCACAAGTACAGACGAATGGGTTGTTCGTCAAAGTCCTGATAAAAGGTAAACATAATTGTTGTGTAAGTATATAGAGGATAAGGAATGAGTGTTTTTCTCATATAATATTTATGAAACGAGTCTAAGAATTTTCCGTTTTGGCGAGCCTCTGGCGAGCCCAAACAGAAAATTCGGACGAGTTTCATAAATATTATATGAGAAAAACACACATTTCCTATTCTATTTATCATATGACACACACACGCACGCACAAATTAGCCACTTAGTATGACTGTTTAACCCATCAACTAACTTGAGTTGCAGACGGCACTTGGAAAAAACATCCTCGTATAACTAAAAAAAATCATTTTTTGCTTCCAAAACATAGGTTATGACCCCTCATTGGAACAAGCTTGTCGAGTTCGTTCCAATGAGGGGTCATAACCTATGTTTTGGAAGCAAAAAGTGAAAATATTTAAAAAAATGAATGCCGTTTTTCTTGTAGGTAAAAGATTAATACAATATTACCCATCCTAAATAGGACAGATAACGTAAATTCTCCCAACTGAAATTATGCAAATGTGACCCAGATGTATTTTGTTTAGCCAATCAAATTGTCCAGTTTTGAAATTGACCATAAAAGCTCACAACTCTAATTATGCAAATTAGGAAAACGTGGCCCAGTTGTATTTTTTCAGCCAATTAAATTGTCTAGTTTTGAAAATGACCAATGGAATTGACGGAAGGCTTTATGTATCACTGATTAATATGAACGCAACATATCAAATGTTTTAAAGTGAACAAAACGGACGAGTCATATGATAAATATATAATCCCACCACCAAAGTTAATGCTGTCGGGTTCTGATTTAGCCAATTACATTAAAATAATTAAATTTGGCACTATAATATCTTCGTTGGCTAAAACTGTGGTACCAAGCAACCACTGTGGCATTGGAGAGCATGGTCGATGACGAAACAAAAAAAAAAAGATTATTATTTGTTTTGTAAATAAGGTGCTGGAATTTTTGTTTGGACAAACGTTCGACGTTAAATGTCAGTGAGTGGTAATAAGGCATTGTGTTTTTTCGTTAATAAAAAATGTAGGTTATCAACTTTATATAACGTAAATAGTTCCTACCTTTGCGAGTGACTCGCTATAGTATTAAAAATTTATCTAATTAACCCTTTCGCTGCTACAGGTCCATATTGAGTACGGAAACCAACTTTTGACGGCATGTGCGATAAGTCCGTACTCAGTACGGAGATACCACATACATGTACAGAGAATGGATATCATAGCTCGTTGTTATTCTCAATAGAACGCAGGTTATATGAAATGCAAGTGACAGACGATATGGCATTATCCATTTGATCTCAACCATTTTTCGCGACTATGTAACTTCCGAAATACCCGAGGCAACAACGAACTCAATAGTCCAAACTTGTCCCAACATATATAATTGTTTTTTGTTGTCCTGTGCCACTCGGCGACAAAACAAAACAAAAATTATATAACGGCCTGTGGAGCAAAGTTTGGACTACATGGACAGTCCATTAAATAGGAACTAAATTCAAGTCGACTAGACGTCTTTTCTTTTGAGATTTACGGAGTGTGGCTGGGAGTAGTTTTGGAAACATTGTTGAACTCAGTCAACGTTTTTCCAATATACGTGGAGAATGGATTGTAACAAAATCACCCGTAGAGTTGAGGTATCACCCAAAGTATCACTTTTAAATTCTGCACATATGGACAAAAATCACAAACAATGTTTCAGCCAATGGACACATTTCGTGTTCCATTGGCTGGAACTTTGCTTGTGCTTATTATGGTTTGCAGCAAATCTGCAATTATTGCTTGGGTGGAATCGCCACTCCAGGGGTGATTTAGTGATAATACACTATCCACGTACTGTATAATAACAATTTTAAATTTACAAATACGTGGACGTTATAGGCGCTTTCATTGTTTTCACTTTAACCCCATTCCCTCCAATATATGGTTCAGCACAGGATATTACCAAATTGCACAGCAGCGAAATGGTTAAATTCTGCCTATTGTGATGACTTATGGTCCGCTACGTCCAGTGGATTACCGGTAATTAGTCAATAAATCTGTTATTATTTAAGTGCAACAACATGTACATGTATATGGACCAACATCATTCACCAATAACAGAATCAGTTAGATAGATATAACTTAGATGGCTTCCCGTTTCTTGTTCTGTCGGATCTTTTTCGAGACCAATTCTGCGTTAGTAGTGGAAAAAGGTGGCATTCTTGCCCATTAAGAACCCTTTTTGAATTCTCGCTATTTTCGAAATATTTTCTCGATAAATTACCTAAGTCCAAAAACCCTGCAATACTGGCCCACTTTAGATTTCTCGTGAAAGTGGCATCGAATACCACAAGTCGACACGCGATTGTCTGGAGTCGGAAATCGGATGGAAATCGAATTGCATATAGGGAGACCACGAGGATCTGTCCCGTCTTGTCGGTCTAATCTCGGAGATGGAGCAAAAATAAAATCTTAGAAAATATAAGAAAATCTGTGAAAATTCTGAGCTCGCTCAGTTCCAGTCCCAGTGCGACAATTTACAGTACGTGGAGAGTGTATTGTCATTAAATTACCTGTGGAGTGGAGATTCCACCCGTTTAATAATTTCAGATTTATCGCAAAGCATAACAAGCACAAGTAAAGTTTAAGCCAAATGGACATCCGGGTTGTACCCGGAGGTCCATTGGTTGAAACATTGCTTGTATTTTTTGTCCATAGGTTCAGAATTTGAAAGTAATACTTTGGGTGATAAGTCCACTGTGTGGGTGATTTAGTTACAATCAACTCTCCACGAACTGTATTATATTTTTTACTCAAGAGGACAGTGATGCCAGGGAATATACCGTAAATCCGAGATGAAGTTGACGACAAAACCAAACCAGGTATTTTTTACGCGGCTTTCTAAGTGTTTTTCTTGGTCGATTTCATCAATTTCGCCAAGATCTCTCTGATGCGATATTACACATTGTCACACAAAATGTCAACACGTGTATTTTTTTTGTCGTTTTTCTCAAGTGTCACGTCGAAGTATGTCAATGATTTGGCTGTGATGTCTCTGTGATGCAGAAAATCAGAAATCGTCAAAATTGCAAAAAACATGTAATTTTCCACCCGCGTTTTGCAGTTTTTTACGGCTCGCGAGGACGATTCGACAGGGATCTCTCGGATGTGTGAGAATACCCCCGCCCCCACAATCCGATCGATCAAAATTCTATCTGTGTGTCTGCCTGTGACGGAGGAAATATTTGATGTATTAAAGATTCTTTCTTTCTTTATATTATTAAGTAGAAGAAAACAGCAAAAATTTTAAATAAAATTAAAAAATAAAAAAAAAATATTATTATTAAAAGAAGCATGTTAATTTTAAAGATCAAAGACCCTACGTTCAGAGATGAGATGGTTCGTCGATTTCTTGGATTGAAAAGGAATATTCGAGAGATCAATATGGCTAAACGAATGGGCGATATCGAGATGAAACGAGAAGAAAAGAAACAAGAGGCTCCACGGGGCCTAAAGCGCTCACCTTGAACAGAACACGACATAAACAGAGTCCAAGAATGAGCCAACATTTAGCAGTCCATCTCCATAGGATACATTGTCAATCCTTGAGCCCTCAGGAGTGACAAAAATAATCCGAGCATCATGCCTTTTCTTCAGTGACCATAATGTAAAATGTGGAGCTCCCCTATGAAGCCCCTTGATACAACCTATGTGGATTAATCTTAGTTACACACCTCTAGAGGGTACTGAATACAAAAGGGATCCCAAATATCTCGATTTTAACAAAGTTGAATCTGACCTCCCTGGAAATGTTTATACCAAATATGAAAGCATTCTGAGTGTTGGATCTGAAGAAGAAAAAAATTAAAGCAATTTCTTCATATTACACTAAGTTAAAATTTGGGCTACATAGCGAGCCCCAATATTAACCTACGGGTCCAATTTGAACAAACTTGAATCCGCCCCCCCCCCCTCCCCACCCCAGAGATGTTGTATACCAAATGCAGAAGCATTCTGACTAGAGGATCTGAAGAAGATTTTTAAAGAATCTTCCTCATATTGCACTAGGTTAAAATTCGGGCTACCATAGGGAAACCAGATATTAACCTAGGGATCCAGTTTGAACAAACTTGAATCTGACTCCCCTAGAGATGTTGTAAACCAAATATGAAAGGATTCTGACAGGTGAAGAAGAAGATTTTTGAAGAAATGACCTCATATTGTACTAAGTTAAATTTCAAGTTCCCATATAGAGCCCAAATATTTACTCAGGCACTTGAATTGAACAAACTTGAATCTGACCCCCCCCCCCCCCCCCCCACGGAAATGTTGTATACCAAATATGAAAGCATTCCGACGGATGGATCTGGAGAAGATTTTTAAAAATTATAATTTTTATGTTATTCTGCAGATGATAACCATTTTATTGTTAAATAAAAGTATTTCTGGTCGATATAATTGAACTTTAAATGGACAAATAGAAAATTGTTGTTTTTTTAGGATGGTGTATGTACAGTACGTGGAGAGTGGATTGTAACTAAAACACCCGCGGAGTGGAGTATCACCCAAAGTATCACTTACAAATTCTGTACATATGGACACAAAACACAAGCAAAGTTTCAGCCAATGGACCTCCGGGTTTAACCCGGAGGTCCATTGGCTGGCACTTTGCTTGTGATGGTTATGCTTTGCAACAAATTTGCAATTATTGCTCGGGTGGAATCGCCACTTTGCGGGTGATTTAATGATAATACACTCTCCACGTACTGTAATACAACAGTCATGGACTTTTGTGGTGGTAAATATGATGTGATATGAACCTATACAAGAGGCCCCATGGGGTCTGAAGCGCTCACCATGTCAATCCTTGAGATCCTCAGGAGTGACTAAAATAGTCCAAGAATCATGCATTTTCTTCAGTTGAACATAATGTAAATAGTGGAGCTCCCCTATGAAGCCCCCTGATACAACCTATATGGATTAATCTTAGTTACACCTCACAAGAGGATACTGAATATACAAAATTTCTAATTCTTCAGCTACATGACCAATTCCGGCTCCCATATTGCGCTAAGTTAAAATTTGGGCTCCTATAGGCAGCCCAAATATTAACCCAGGCACTAGATTTGAACAAAGTTGAATCTGACCACCTAGAGATATTGTAAACTAGTACCAAATATGAAAATATTCTGACTGGTGGATCTGAAGAACATTTTTAAAGAAAGTTCCTGATGTTGCACTTAGTTAAAATTTGGGCTACCACAGCGAGCCCAAATATATACCTAGGGACCAGATTTGAACAAACTTGAATCTGACCGCCCAAGAGATGTTGTATACCAAATATGAAAGCATTCTGACTGACGGAGCTGAAGAAGAAGATTTTTTTAAAAATTATCCCCCATATTGAACTAAGTTAAAATTTGGGCTTCCATAGGAAGGTTTGAACAATCTTCAATCTGACACTCATAACAATGATGTATACCAAACATTAAAGGATTCTGACTGGTGGTCCTGAAGAAGATTTTTAAAGAATATTTCCCATGTTGCCCTAAGTTAAAAATTCAGGCTCCTGTATAGAGCCCAAAATATGAACCAATAGGCTTTATTTTAAAAAAACTACCATCTGACCCCCTGACCCCCCCCCCCCCGCCCCCTCCTTATGTATGCTGTATACCGAATATCAAAAGATTCTGACCATTGGTTCTGGAGAAAAGATGTTTTTTTTAATTTTTGCAAATGTGCTGACTCAGCATTTCTTCGATGCCCTCTACAGGACATTCTAAGATAGCCGATGGCAATGTTTTTACCCCTCAGTTCTACTCGTCCAAAGGATGTTTCATACCCAATAACAGCTCTCTGTTCCGTGTGGTTTGTGAAATATAGGCATTTGAAAATATTTCTATTTTCAGCTCCTGGGGTCCCATGGGAATGCGGGAAATGTTTTGCATGAGTTAAGTACTTATGACCCAATAATACCACATACCAAATTTGGTTCAAATAGGACCATCGGTTCAGAAAATAGAAATTTTGGGTGGGGCCAAAAATCTTACCCCTCCCATTACAAAGCCAAATATTGCTTCACAAACTTCGTTTGAACAAATTTGATTCTACACCGCAAAAGGAAGGTTCATAACAAATACCAAGTTTTTGTACCCACTGGTTCATGAGAAGAAATTTTGAAAATTTTTTTGGAGCATTCCCCCCCTCCCCCACCAGTCAAGTACTTATGGCCCTTCCCTATGGGGCTGAACATGTTGAGTTGAACAAAAATGCAATGCCCCTTTCAGGACCACGACTCACACAAACTTTCATTTGAATTGGCCCAGTGGTTTTGGAGGAGAAAACCCAACCATGGTGTTGACGGACAACGGACGACGGAAAAGGGAGTTGTGGGGTAAAAAAAACGGAAAACTTTATCACTTTAATTCGTGTGGACAACGATTGAAACCTCGGATTTGGAAAAAATTGGGGGAGGGGGGGGGGGCATAGAAACTGTTACATCCCCCAACCGTAATCTTAAAGAGACACTAACCCTAACCCTAACCCCAACCCTGAACTGACCCTAACCCTTAATATAAACCCCGAAAATTCGCTATTTGCCTCATAAGTCTCATATCTTAGTAATTAAGCTCATAATATCAAATAAGCTCATAATATTTCGGTAAGCTCATAATGCATCTCCGAACACAAAAAGAACTCATAACTCCCGCATAATTGCGCGGACGGACGTTCCAACTATTTGGGTTTAAGGGCTTTGTAAAAAACATTTTATATGTCCATCACCTTATTTTAGCCAGAACCCCACCCCCTCCACCCTAGAACTTATATTTAACCATAACCCCACCGCATCCACTCAAAAACCACACCCTAACCCTAACCCTACCCTACCCTGATCCTAAAACCCCACCCCTGACCCTAACCCCCACCCCCTGGGACCTAACCCACCCCAACCTTAAGATCTACTCTGGGGCTACCTCTAACCCTAACCCTAACCCAACCCCAACCCCACCCTGACCCTAACCCCACCCTAGCCAGACCAAAAGGATTAGGGCTATTTTTTGGTTTAGGGGTTATAAAAACTAAACCCCCCACCCTGACCCCAACCCCAACCCCCTGGGTCCTAACCCGCTCCAACCTTTAGCCCTGCCCTGGGGCTACCCCTAACCCTAACCCCACCCATCTCCTAACCCTAATACTACCCTAATTTCGACTAACCTCCTAAAAATAATAGCTCCTAAACAGGTTTAGTTGGCCCGGATGGACGGAGAGCGGTGAGATTAGCTAAGCTTGAGATCGTCAAGCTCGTTATATACCATCGTCTCCTGCAAACACACGTCTTCTCCCTGTTCAGTATCAGCACCTACCGCTGATTCCTTCCGAGATAGACAGAATTGAGACCGATTCGGGGTGAAATATCGACGGTTATTACTGCGAGCACGTTCGGCGACATAATACTAGATGCTAGTAGTATGAACTCCGAAGATTACGGGAATTTATATAAGATGAATCCGTCGAGTGCGGACTCGGTCTTCGGCTTGCATGAGAGAGTCGATGGCACTCTCTACAGATTACAAAAATCTCCGTTAAAACTTTTGGCGGGAGAATGGTTTCTCCTTCTGCATTGGCACCCATTAGATTAATACACTATACATTCCATGTGTTTTGACCAGGCATGTAAACCGGTACCTGTACCGGTACCGCTGGTTCCCTCAGGCTCAAACCGGCATCGGTACTGAAGCTTTTGTCCCGCCGGTACCAGTGTGACAGGAATAGAAATCCGTAGAAAAATTAGTCCCTCTGGACTATTATTCCGCGGAATTATAGTCCTAGGTCTAACATTTCTAGGAATAGTAGTCCGCCGGACTACTATTCCTAGAAATGTTAGACCTAGGACTATAATTCCGCGGAATAATAGTCCAGAGGGACTAACGTTCCTACGGACTTCCATTCCTTTTACACCGGGACAAAATTATTTTATGGAGAAATTCCAAACTGAACGGACTAATAATTCGTCCCCTGAGTTCCAATGTGTTCTATGTACTTACAAGCATGTAGAACACATTGAAACTCAGGGGACGAATTGTGCATGGCACACTTACACGACATACTTTCAGCTTATTTGTGAATGAACATATCAAAACACTCTGAAGGGGCATGCTCTGTCTACACCATCACCTCGATATGGCCGATCATTTTAACTTTCCAAACGTGGCATCAAAGATAAAGCACCGTCATCGGCTACTTCAAAGAAATTATTCTGTGGCGACATCAAAGTGATCATAAAGCACAATTTTCGTGCTTTATGATTACTTTGATGTCGCAGTAGAATAATTGGTATGATGCCATGTTTGTCTTTGCGATCTTGGGGACTGGGTCTGTTTAAATACGAATTTCTCCCATCTAATTGTGATGTCACCCAATTGTTGACTTGTCCCGGTACCGGTTTCGCCGGGACATGCTCTGCCCGTCCTGGTACCAGTTATGTTGGTACCGGCGGTACTTTGACATGCCTGAATTTGACAAGGGATTTATTCTTTGTTTTCACTTTCAATACAAAAAATTAGCAATATAAAGTTCTTCATTTTTTTCATAACAGTCTCCTTTTATTCCGGCGAATGCGTGTTTTTTTATTTCTTTTACATCACAAAATGAATTATCTGTTGCTTTATAGAAGTGTGAATGTGGGATGTGTGGGGTGTGTGGGATGGGCGTGTTTAGTTGTTCAACAAATATTTCATTTGAACTTTTTTTATTATCTCTGCATTTTCAAAAATGCGAGGATATAGTAATGATCTCCGTCCGTACGTCCGTTTTTAGCTTTAATTTTGAATCTTACCATACTTCATAAGCATGGTATAGAGAGGACAAGGTGTGCAATAAGGCTGCTGATTTTTGGTTCGGCCTCATGTGGCGCCCGTAGCTCCACTTTTGTCATTAAAGAATCGATTTCCGGCGAAAGGTTCCTTGGGGTTGTAATTCAAAACGTGGAAAATATGTTCGGGTAGGGTTTCAAGATGTGCATAAAGGGTTTCGGCTTTTTTATTCCGCTCATGTGCTGCCCGTAACGCCACTTTTGTCAGTAGAGAATCGGTTTCCGCCGAAAGGATCCTAGGGGTTTTAATTCGAAACGTTGAAAGTGTGTGTCCATATGTTCCGGCAGGGTCTGTAGACGTGCATAAAGGTTTCGGAATTTTGATTCGGACCCCATGTGGCGCCCGTAGCGCCACTTTTTGTCATTAGAGATTCGGTTTCCAACGAAAGGCTCCTAGGGGTTTTAATTTGAAACGTTGAAAGTGTGTTCATATGTTCAGCTAGGATCTCTGCTTGTGCATAAAGGTTTCGGATTTTTAATTCGACCCCATGTGGCGCCACTTATGTCATTAGAGAATCGGTTTCCGGCAAAAGGATTCAAGTGGTTTTAATTCGAAACTTTGAAAGTGTGTTCATATGTTCCGTTAAAGTCTATAGATGTGCATAAAGGTTTCGGAATTTTTATTCTGACCCATGTCGGTTTGGGAAAAGGATCCTAGAGGTTTTAATTCCAAACGTTGGAAATATGTTCATATGTTTCTGGAGGGTGTCAAGATGTGTATAATGGTTTCGAAATTTTTGATCCGACCCCCATGTGGCACGCGTAGCGCTACTTTTGTTGTTCGAGAATCAATTTCTGGCGAAAGGCTCCTAGGGGGTTTAATTCGAAACGTTGAAAGTGTGTTCATGTGTTCCGGTAAGGTCTCTAGATGTGCATAAAGGTTTGGGATTTTTGATTCGGTCTCATGTGGCGCCCGTAGCATCACTTTTGCCATTAGAGAATCAGTTTCCGGTGAAAGGCTCCTGGGATTTTAATTCGAAACACTGTAAGTGTGTTCATATGTTCAGGTATGGTTTCTAGATGTTCAAAACGTTTTCGGATTTCTGATATGGAACCCAGTGACACTTTTGTCGTTAAGAGAATGTGAATTGATTGTTACCATCCTGATGGCATCTTGATAATGCGGAGATACACCTTAGTGCGCTTTGCACACAAATTACACCGTTCTAGTTTGTTCTGTAATCACACGTGTCTTTTTTATGCATCGTCAGCGATCGGAGTCTCGCCTATTTATATCAGAGTAGTCTTATCAATTCTTGTGCAGATGAGAGTTTTGTTATTGTCAACACCGGCTCGTATACTCAAGATGAAAACACACGAATACTAATTAGTAAATTGATTTATCAGTATTATAATGAGCCAACAGTTGACAGTAACGACTGACTGTTTTGGTGAAACACTGTATTCAGTAATTTTATTACAAGCCTGTTCTATGTAATCCCCATCTACAGCAACACTAAAGCATGCGGAAAATGAAACTCTGTTCCGCACATACATGTCGTTGACGGACTATTTTTAAATAGAAGCGAAAATTTCATTGGAATTTTCTACAAATCGTGCAACGCAATTACAATTTGAATCGCTAGCGATAGCTGGAAATTGTCCTCTGGGTTCCTATGTGTTTTATGTGCCTGTAGGCACGTAGGACACATTGGAACTCAGGGGACGAAACCGTAACACGGGTTCTCCTCGCATATTTGGTTGGCGATAAAATGTGTTATTTTTGTTGATAGTTGTCAATGGAACTATCAGGGCCATACCCGCCCCCACCTTTGGCCTACGGTATCCCCCTCCTATTGGAAGAGGTTCAGTGTGTGTGTGTGTGGGGAGGGGGGGGGGGAACTGCGAGAAAATTTTGAAAATTCAATGTTCTGAGAGTGAATCTTGGTCCCTGTAATTTTTAAGGTGGGCATGACCTCATAGCCCCCTCCCCTGGCTACGCCACTGAATTAAGGAAATTTCATTCTACAAGAGACACTTTGGTATTTATTGGCATCATTACGCATGGCAGAAACTTTAACATTCTTACGACTAAGCACAAAACACCTCAAAGGAAATATCTCATACTTCATTTGAGTAAAAATGAATAAGATGAAAAATACTACTTACAGCGTAGTTAAGCTGACCAGTCCTTCGAATGCACTAGAAATATTAGATATTGAGTTTGAATACAAATATCTGAAATAACGGAAAATAAATAGAACATAAGTCAAAAAACATACTTTTGATTCTCAGAGACAGCCGAATTGATTTTTTTGGTGCGCGTTTTTACATTTTATTGGAATTTTTCAAATATAACCCTTGGTTGTGTCACGACAATATGATACATAAAGGCGTAAGTAGAATGTCTGTGGCTTTTGAGGGAAAGGTTGCCGGATCTCATGTGACGTCATAGTCACGTGACCCAGTGGCGCCATGCTGTCTTGTCATGGTAACCCGCGTAAGCGGCCATCGTGTGACGTCATCTCCATAGTGATACGTGGTGTTAGTGTGCATGCGCAGCGCGCGTTGTTAGGGTGATACGTGTTTCCGTCGTCCATTTTGTATACTGGAGGCCGCCATCTTGGTTTCTATGGTAGCACGTGGTTGCTATGTTACCCAAAGGCTTCTTATAGGACAGGGGTATGTTCGGAGGGTGTTCGATTAATTTGGAGTAAATCTAATTACCACAAACAACCCGACAATCCCTCCAAATCACCAAAATCCACCCCAAACTACTAAAATTTAGTACGGATTTCCCATCTTATCAGCTTAGCACATAGTACTATAGTAGATAGGGGGCCCATGGGGTAAGTTCTATTGAATAGGAGTAATGTTCTAGTTCCGAGTTTCCCAGAATCCCTTTGTGGATCCCTATCCCATAACGTTTTTTCACAATAAAAGACACGTTCCTTTGGTCATTACCCAGAATCCTCTGGTTTTTCTAACCATTATTTAAATTATAAAAGTAGGGACCATATGTGTACATAAAGGCCAGGAAGCTAACTTCAAGTCCCACAATATACTCATGTGAGGATCTACCTATATAAGAGAATCCCTTTTTGTTGTATGAGGTCTAATTTACCATTCCTCTTAGCCCTATTTCGGTGTTTGAGGATACCTATGACATGGTATTGTATTGTTGGAGGATATCTTTTGAGGATATTTTTTATAAGTTATAATTTGAGGATACCTTTGATATTGTACTACTCATTGATAACAACGCAATTTTTACAATTTAATTTCTTTTATTCAACAACAAAAATACAAGTTTTTATGGTATGTAGATTGTCAGATATTTATAAACAGTCTTTCTGCAAATTGGGCATCTTCTCAGTAGTTTACAGCAGTCTTTGCACAGGCACAAACGGTTACATGGTCGCGGAGCGACATTGGCTTCAGCTAATAAACGCACACTACATTTTGTCCTTCGTGAATCTTCTTCTTGAAATGATGTGTCCATTTCTTCCTTGATGGCCATTTCTTCTTATTGAACTTTTTCAACGTCCATGAATTCGGGTGGTAAATTATGAATGTAATAACAGTCTGGAGAATATTTTCTGTGTTCTTCTATAACATCATCTTCTGCTTCCCAGAAACGAACAATAATACCACAATGAAAACATTGAGTTCTGTCTCCTGTCCCCAAATAAAAGAATCCAGCTTTTGTCAGTTCATTCGGGGTTTTCACACTTTCACTTTGTAACATGAATTGAAATGTCTTGAGACGATTTTCTTCCAATGCATACTTGATGTGTTTTGGTGGTCTTTGCTCGGGTGTCTTTCTTATTTTCTCTTCTCCACGTAATAACTGCTCCAGTACTGGTGGTCCATGGACCATCACGAAAATACGTTTCGAATGAAACGCTCATTCTATCTACAAAGTCTCTTGGATTTCTTGTTTCTTGGCTTCTTGATTGATAATGATTCAGTGCCATCCTGACCAAACATGGAATAGTAAACATTATTCAGTACTTTTTATCTTCATTCTTCTTTAGTTTTCTTTCTCTCTTTGGTTTGGGTTCTCCTATTTCAAGGCTTCTCTTCTTTGCAATATCCCTGCTTTGGTCACTTGTTCCCAATCTCTTGTGGTAAACTGGAACCCAACGTCGTTCTTGAACAGTTGAATCTGTAAATCGTTGTTAAGTTTGAAGACGGTCACAATTGTAGACATCCTTCTTCTTTGGCTGTCGAAACACAAAAGAGCTGAACACCGAGTGCACCCTTTTTATAGTTTTTCTTCAACACAGCGACATCTAGTGGCTGGTTTCCTCTATGACGTCATTAACCAACACATCATTATCCATTAGATCAGTCGTTAACATGTTGGGTATGGTTTCCATCGGTACACTGCGACAGTGATGTTTCAAGTAAAACAGGCAGTATTGTCCACACACTGGTAATGATCCTTGAAGGCGTTCTGTATTATACTTCCAATATCTGTAATTCTTCTTCAGGAAATTCTCGGATGGTCTGTGTTGTGGTTGTAATCCATAGGAATAAAAGTACTCTGCGTTGTGGTTGACTCACAAAGTGAGCCACCCAATGTTCTCCTTTTCTGTGGTCTGGATCCGTGTTGGCTATCAAAGCCACTGGTCTGTGATCTGGTAATCTTCTTGGTAATCTGTTTCTTACAAATACACCCAAACATATTCTCTTCAAACAACTATCTGATCGAAGTGCATTCTCTAACTGCAACGTGTTCATGTTGAGTAATCGAAGATTACTTGTCTGTTCTTATCCACTTCTTTGATGTTCTGGAATTCTGCATACACCAGTACGTTGATTGTGGTTGGTAATGGGTTTTCGAAATGGTCTTCTAGTCTCAAGGTTCCTCTCTTCACCAGATCGAAGTGTTGTCCATGTGATAGGTCTGGAGTCAGGTCGAATACGAATAGGGTGTATCCATTTATGTACTCTTCTCGGCTGATGTGGTTCCTTTATTCTCGTACATTTGTCCAATCCCTTGGAACAGGGTCGCATAACATCTCGCCACTTCTTGTTGTATGAATCGAGGTTGTAATGGTTTGGCTGGAATATGCTGCCCATCCACGTACAAAGTCAAGTAACTGATTTTGTAGTTCTTAATATTATATGGATTCTTTCAAAAGTTTCCATTGAAAGCATCGTTGTCTACGCATCCCACCACGATGCGTTTAGGTAGTTGGCCTAAAAATAAATTTTCCTGTGTAGTGCTTTCGGCACCGAAAACACCTTGGTTTCCACACGGGCGATAGGATATTTTGCAGTTGCTTTTGTTTGTGCTTTCTCGTGAGCCATTCCCACGAATGATTGGATTCTCTCTTGGATACATCTAGAATTTTAATTGTGTATGTATCGGCATCAGCCATCAATGTGAAAACATTTTGGCTCTATTCATTTTAACATGAACATTAACTCTATTCAGCAAATAACGAGTTTGGAAAAAAAAATGTCCAAATGTAATCTCCCAGTCATGTCCACGATTTTACTTTTCTCTATAAAGTTCTTTCAAAGAAGATATCCCTTGTTATCATCTGTCAAGTCAAATCTTCCGTGTGTCCGTCCGTATCCTTGTACCATAATGCATTAGTCAGTTGTGACTTCTTGGCAGCTGGTCCATAACTCAACAAAGTTTCTATGAAAGCTCTTTAGTGATAAGTGTTGTTGAAAGGAGATACCAGTTTTTCCTTCAAGCTTATATCGATTTGATTAAATAAGGAATGCATCCATAAATTGACTGGGCCCACATTGGAATTGGGTGCAATTGCTGCCCCATTGGAATCTACAACCGTTGCTTTAACATACAAGTATGTCTGTGCCAAATTCAAATAATCATCTCCTAAGCCTGCAATATGGAATTCAATTGGACCACTGTTTCCTATGGTCGCCAAAGGCCTGTGTTCTACCCATTACCCATGTTCCACACTAGTCTGCGTTGGTGGTATGGGAAATATATATAAGAGATTTTTCATTGATGAGAGACATCATGCACCGAGAATGTCTTGGATCTGTGCAGTTCAACTTCTTTTTGTCGATTTGCGAGTTTGGCGTGGTGCGTGGTGCGGGCCTTTTTATACCTTTCCTGTCGGGCGGTTTCGACCCACCAATCACTTCATTCCAAGCTCCTGCACCAGTCTCTTTGACTCTTTTGATTGCTGCCTTTTTACATTTTTTTCCTTCAATGACATCTTCGGCAAACGCCACTCCTTTTCTCACGAGCTGTTTTCCCACGGTCCTGGCTGTAGTTTTCAATAAAGGTAACACCATATTCTTCAGTCCTTTCAGTATACTTCCCAAACCATATCCTCTCTGTATTAAAGCTCCAGAAAAAGCCGGTAGACCGTTCCCAGCTTGTTTCGTGTAATATTCTTCGTATACAACAGTAAGCCACGTTTATGTGAAATGAAGAGATCTACGATTTCTGAAATGAAGTGTCACTGTCACTTTCCCGAATTCGAATGGTACTATGGCTCCTGTGTCGTCCCTTAAATACACCTGGGCGGTATTGAAATTTGTTCGTTCCACTGGTACATAATACACATTCTCAAAAGTTTTGGAGATGATATTCCCGTATTTTCCACGTACGGGTACGATGCGAAGAAGTGGTATTCTCGTATCTCCTTCGACGTGGTCACGAACCAAGTCACAGTATACATAGAGTGAATAAAATCCTTGGTTGACATCAGCAACTCTAGAAGAATTGTAAGTTCCTGTTTTAAAAACACACTCGTTAAATCCCAAAATATTTTGAAGAGTGGGGCTCAATGTGACCACGACTCCATCACGTACCGTGATACGAACTTTACCAGTCACTTCATCCAGTTCAAAATCTACCTTATCATGACGAGGCACGAGTAATTCTTTAACACCATTGATAGCCCGTATCACATCAGTGGGATCCGAATAACGACCTTCCTTGAGAGTAAGTCGATAATTTTTTTTCGAAGACCAGAACACTGTAATGAAAGCTTCTTCCCCACGAATATTGAAACAAGTATTTGGATACTGAATCTGACCTACTTCCCATTCTCCCGTGAGATTCACTGGTTTGTGATAACTGAGTGGTGTACGTTGTCAACGTGTTTTCTGGAAACACGTTCATAGAACTATTACTTGGAAGAGTCAAATAAAACATTACTTTTTCTTAATAGTTGGATTAGGCAACAAATATCCTATGCTACTACTTAAGAGAGCAGTCCACAACTTGCTGTATGTATTCTCAAGAGTGAGATTTACAACACTGGTAATGATGATGATATACAAAATGATTATTTGTGAAAAGTAAGTGATCTCGCTCCTTGGAATTCTTTTTCCAAACAGAGGCCAAGAACCGTTCGATCCTTCTTCCATTTTAAAGAAACCCCAGAGGTTCACTTCCTTTTATAGGTGAGTTGACTCTGCTTGATCCACGAATTGAACGAAGCGGGATATCCCAGCCACTTTACGAACAATTCCCTTGTCTTTCCTCGACCACGTTTCTTTAGTGCGTGTTCGATTTTGTAAATAGTTTTATGTGAAACTCGCTGAAGCTCTTCAGTGTAGAACGACCCTTTCAATACTTTCCCATTATCATCTTATAAGATGTTTGTGACCGGATGTCCTTTCTTGATGGCTACCACTGTGAATAACTCTTCGGTCCAAATGGGCAAATAACCTTTCTCAAAAGTGTTCTTAACTTTACTGATTCTCACTCTGTCTCCCACTTTGTACTTTGGTTTCTTGTGTTTTGCCATAAAGTTTTTGCCAAACCTCTTCTTCATGTTCAAAGTTCACGGCAATGGGGGCCATACCGATACTACGACGATGAGAATGATTATATGATTTCACCAAGTTTTGAAGTGGAAAAATTAGTGTATGGTTCTTGGTAAAATATTTCTTCATCTTGGTTTCCAAAGTTCTTTTGAATCTTTCTTCTATGGAACATTTTGTTTCCACATTTTGTGTAGTGAAAAATTCGACGTTGTGATCCTTGAGAAAATTCTGAAATTTTCTGTTTAGAAATTCTTTGCCTTGATCAATTTGTAATTTTTCTGGTTTACGACCTTGCCTGAAAATTTTAGTAAAAGCTTTTACGATGGAATCACCAAGTTTGTTTTTGAGGGGTATGACCCAAGCATATTTACTGAACACATCTATACATGTCAACAAAATTTTTTATGTTTTATTGAATTTACTTATGCTTGCTACATCTACCAAGTCAGCTTGCCATTGTGCATCGACACCACTAACTATCACTTCCCTTCTAGGAAATGTACGACGAACAGGTTTGTGAAGAGTGTATGTATCTTGAGTCTCTAACCATTTTACAACTTGTTTAGTCTTTTTCTTGGACGCTCTGCGAAGAGCGTCTACACCACCAAACTACCAGGCGCTTCAGAATCATAGTACAATGCTTCCATGACTGCCTTGTTCAAGTGTCATCTCTATTTATACCCTTCTTGCGGCCCACTTTGGCGTTTCTGTTTTCTTTCGTTGTTTAGGTTCCGACTTTATCGGTGCCTGTTTCATAAAATCCCAACGTTCATTATGACCAATCAAGTTTCGGGGTATGTTACTATCTCGCAGGGCTTCGGCCAACACTTCCCATACCTTTGGTTGGAAAGCTTTTCGTCTTCTAAGTAAATCTTTTAGAAGATCTGTTACATTCGACCCTACCACTATTTGATCTTTGTAGACTAGTTCACCCTTCTCATTCCAAGATATATTTGGGTCACTTCTAATACGATTCAACAACAATTTTCCCTTTCTCTTCATAGTCATAGGTACAGAATCGAGAATGTCTTCGTCTTTATTATCTTTCTCGAATTCGACGCTAATGGGTTGCGGAGCCATTACCTTTTGTTGAAATGTCAAGTATCTTTGTAAAATGTGATATTGAGTCATCTTTTCGTCGGATGTGAGAAAAGGGGCATCGAGAATATCTCCCATTTCTCTATCCAATGATGAAACAGCCAGTTCATTCGGTTGTCTTGGAGTCTCTTGCAGACGTTCGAATAACCTTGGTTCTACCAAAGCCATCTTCTTTGCAAATTCCATCATCCAAAAATACCTTTAACAGCACCCAACAGTACAGGGGGTAGTAATGCACCCAAGAGTCCACCTTTCTGCAAGATTTGTCCTTCCTTTTGTCAGAGGTACCTTTATTTGCCACGGTTATCTGAGCTTTGGTCAGAGGCACTGCCCCCTTCAGTATATTCGAGGCACAGTCACACAAACAAGTAATCAATTCTTTGTCCATATGTTTTAGTATGGATTTGACGAGTGTGGGTTTCGATTTAATAAGAAGCTTGAGAAGAGCGATGTTGCGCTGGAGACAGTCAGACTTACTTCTCACTTGAGTCAGACTTGTTGTTCCCCTTTTATACTTTTCGGAGGTACACATATTGGGTTTTCACTGGAAAAAATTGACTTCTTAATCTCATGTATTCAGGAGTATCTTGTTTGAGATCTATTAAAAGGTAACCAAATGGGGGCGAAGTGGCATCTTCGAAAACTTCTCTCAGAAACTTGGAATGACCAGGATACATCTGTGCTGCCAAGTGTAAGATCTGGGAACGATCCCTAGGATTTTTAAACAAGATCATGTAATGACTATTGAGCGCTACAGTCCGTTGGACTTTATTTTTGTCGAATAAATTTTGAACAATGCACATCACACTAATCTTACGTTGATGACTACCCTTAGTAAATAATCTAGAGACTCGAACATCTGCATCGAGCATCAGATCATCCAATATGACTAAACTATCAGATTTTAATTCTCCAGGGAGACCCTCAATGAATTCTACTTGGGGTAAAGTATTGTATAATGGTTGCCATTCACTATAACACCAAAGGATGTGACTTGGAAGAGATGATATAAATATCTTGAATGTTTTGAATAACCCGATTTACAAAGGATGATTTACCACTACCCTTAGAACCTCACAATAAACAAGTGAATGGATGCTTCCACCGATGATCCATCCTTGTTGTTCTATGTGGGTACTACTCCCTTTTTATACCCTTTGGGGAGGTGGCCATAATGGCCACTAAACGTGGGAACTACTCGCCCTTTTATACGTTTTGGGAAGGTGGTCAATTTGACCGCCCTCCAAAATATTTTTATACCTTCTGGGGAGGTGACCATAATGGCCACTGAACTTGGGTACTACTCCCCTTTTATACCTTTTGGGAAGGTGGTCAATTTGACCGCCCTCCAAAATATTTAGCATTGGTGGCCCTCTGACTTACAGGTTGGGGACAGGTTAAGTTTGTTTGATATTTGTCAAGAAGATAAACATCAAATAACTAAAGCGTCATTACCACCTTTTTTTCTTCATTTTAAACTGTTTTCTTCTTTTTTCTTTTCTATAAAAAAAACAAACATCTATTTACAACATCTATTTACATCTTCAGACTGAGTGGTTTCTTGAAGGTCATGAATTCAATCACTAAATCCATAATACAACATCTCTGTTCATTTGTGAGAGGCTTCTCGAATATATCTTCATGCTCTTTCTGTACTGATGGTGGTTCATTCCAGAAGTATTATGGTGCCAGAGTAGATGGGCATCATTCTTGTTAACTCCTTTTCAAGTGCTTCATTAAAACATGTTATAATCTTCTCTTCTTCGGGCATCGTGAGGCATACATTATGCTGAATCTGACCTGGGTGATCGACTGTACAACCATAGCATTTTTTTTCACTACAGCGTCAATGTTCTCTTCGACATAATGGGCATATACCAAGCAAAGTTCATGTTCCAAGAGAACGTGCCTGAGTTCACTATCAATTTCATAAACGATCAATGGTCGTGGTTGAGTTATTCTCACTGTGATCTTCTTCTTCTTCTTCAAAGGTGGTTCTTGAATTGTTTTTTTAAGGCTTCATGGTTAGTAGGGTTAGTAGGTTTAGCAGGGTCAGTGTCTTTAGTTAAAGCTGTTTGTTGGGTGTTGATGGCTGCATCTACTTCTTCTATTTGGGACTTCAAGGCATTCCATTCTTCTAAAGATAGAGCAATACCAGTCTTCGTGGGATAAAGTTTCTGGTATTTTCCCTCAAAGTATCTTTTGAGATGAATCTTCAGTTCACCCTGGTACTGGGTGAAGTTAGCATAAGTATGCTTGGTGCCAATTCGGAACATCTTCTCTGGTCAATGGTTCGATCGTGAATGATGCCAAGTCCATGCTTTTCCTAGTCTTATATATCTTTGACGGATGTGTTTGAAAACATCACTCCAGTTCAACAAATTTTGATCGCCTTTTTGATTTTTAGTTGGGGTTTGTGTTTGTTTCCTATAGGATTATAGGTTAAAGTTGGGAAATTTAGAAAATCAGTATAGAAGTCAATGGACAAGAAACACAATGAGAATACATTTGATTGGTTGAATAACTTCGATCTGATTGGTCAGTTTGGCGATCAAACTACAATTTTGAACCTTAAACTGTAGGATATGACCTCTGCATTTTATACTGGCTTGGGACAGGTCAAGCTACAAACTTCTGTCCGATGGAGATAAGTCAAGTAGCTCGAGTGCATTTCCACCCCTACAGTTCGTACCCTTGAAACCATGTCCATCTTAGCAATTCAGACGTTTTGTTCATTTCTCATTTTTTTTAAATATTCACAACAGAGAATTTCTTAGTAATGATTATGATGATGATTTATTCCTTTGGTTATACAATAGGGGTAGCCTAAAAGACACCAGGAATCAACTTTTTAAAAAAAAAAAATAAATGGAATAAAACTAAAAAGTTTGTTACAAAATGTGTATCATCCGGTTCCAATGGGGTAACCTAAAAGATACCATGAAACAACATTTTTTTAAAAATAAATGGTTTGAAACTAAAAACTTTGTTACCAATGTGTATCATCTGGTTCCAATAGGTGTAACCTATAAGGATACCATGAATCAGCATTTTTTAAAAATAAATGGAACTAAAAAGTATTGAATGGAACTAAAAAGTTTATTACAAAAAACAAAATGTGTATCATCTGGTTCCAATAGGTGTTACCTAAAAGATACCAAGAATCAACATTTTTTAAAAAAATAAATGGAATGAAACTAAAACGTTTGGAATGAAAATAAAGAAGTATCCTCCACTTTCAATAGGGTTAGCCTAAAGTATACCAGGAAATTACAACATGATGATGTTAATGATGATAAAAACTCTCTGTATTAGAATAAATAAAAGAAAATTGAGAAACAAACTTTCAATCCATATCTATGTATTGCCTTGTAAGACTTGCCATGTAAGATTTTTTGATGACTTGCCAAAAAGGACTTTAGAGAAAAATACTGCCATCAAGGACTTTATAAGGACTGCCATTTTGGACTTTAGATAATGTCATAAAGAACTTTATGAGGACTGCCATAGAGGACTTTGGAGAAACATACTGCCATTTAGGACTTTAGAGAATGCCATATAGGACTTTTTAATCAGAGATAAAAAATGCCATATACGACTTTAGAAAAAAAAATTTTGAGGTGAACCTAACATGACTGAGTAGACCACCTAAAATCCATTTCGGCTGTTAGGAACTTTTCGGTCAACCTAACATGATTGAACAGACCACCTAAAATCCATTACGGGTTTTAGGAATATTCGGTCAACTAAACAGGAATTTTTTGTAGTCAAAAGCTAGACTTTTTCTGGTTGTAGAAAATATGACACTCACTGAATTGTTTCTTCTTTAAATCTCTTTTGGTATTGTGCTAACTCTATCTTCTAAAACTCTTCGTTTTGTGTAGAAATGCGATAGTCCATCTCTGCTCTGCTGGTAAGTATACATAGTGTTGTTATTCATGACTAATCCTCGGTTGATGCCAGATCCAATTTGTTGAGTCTTCAAAACTTGTTTGTCTTTCGCCAAATCATTGTGGCGTTTGCTGATTCCTTTACAACTAAATTTATTGGTGTTGCCGAAACAATAATATGTTTTACTACACAATCCAACAATGCCGGTTCCATGCCATTCTACCTTGAAAAAGCCCGGAGTTCTCCTGTCAAAACGCTTTCTGTCTTGGAAACATGACAGTGACAGCCATTCGTTGCCTTCTAATTTGGTTTTCACATAATCATCTGTGTGGAAATCACAACACTCTGATGAACACCACTTGTGATTCTCTTTGTAAAACTCTACTCTCTTCTATGGTTTCACTAATTCATCTATGGATGGCCACGAGCTACATAGACATGCAGGATCTGTGTCCATTTCAGCATATTCGAAATTTTGGCGGTTGTTAAAAGTATCGATGACATCATAATAGAACTGAAGCATCCGGAGTTTCGCATACTGGTAAACAAAGAATCCGATGTGGAGTGGCAGATCCAACTTGATGGTCTTCTTGTTCAGTTCGACTTCATATAAAATTTCATCTAATGGATTCAAGGCTCTGAAGAACATGCCATTTACAGCTTTGGTGACTTCTTCATCGTTGCAGGAGCACACACGTCGATGCTTCTCTTCGTTGGTAACGGTCCAGAATTTCCGAACAGCTTCATGGTGTCAGAAACGATCGACTTGTCAGGGTCACCATCTCCTTGTCCTCTTGCTTCAAATACTTCATCTCCAAATTTCTCAAAACATCTTCTTGGTTTATATTGGATAACCTGGTAGACGTGGTCAACTTCAATACATAGCTTCTGATCAAACTTGTAGGGGGTTTCTTCATCATTCCATTCTTGTCAGCAAAGGATTTCATGTGTTCACCAACATCGTCTATGGAGATATCTGTATTCTTGAAGATAGGTGTCATCTCCTCAAAGTACTTTTTCAGGTGATCTGGTGCATGTATATCACATTCAACTAAACCAAACAGTTCACCGGACTTCACTTTCTTCATCTGTCATTGCGCCATCTATTTTGTCTGAAAAGTTCTCTTTCAGGAAGGCTTTGAGTGGAGTGTGGAATCGGTCTTCTTCATCTCTCTCCACTCACACTCCCAGATTTCAACAAGTCTATAGTCCAAATCGATGATGTATTTGCATTGGTACGGGTGTCTTGTAGCAGTTCTTTCATGAGTTTATCTCTAACATCATTATGGAGGATAGGAAGTCCATTCGTATCTTTCATGCAGGTATGTCCGTGCCAGAAGCAGCAATGGAATACACGCTGTGTCTCTTTGTACCAACCATCAACATGCAACTGGCTTCGACCAACCATTTTTCAGCTCCGTTAAACTGATGTCTGATGTGGATGTCATCTCTCATCGATAGAAACTCTAGCCATTGTTCGGCCATTTTACCAAATCATAGGATGTTCTGGTTTAAACTGGTTTTCTTCACGACGTCTAATACTCCAACCCGTTGGCATTTCTTGAATTAGGCACCATAGATATAATGCATTCGCATCAAAGCCTATAATACTTACACATAGTTTTGCTTCTTTGCCATATTTTGTTTCTCTGACATCTTTCTCGTGGTACCGGTTGAAGATAATTGAAGGTCCACCAACGATATTATCTTTCACTAAGTGATGCAGGTCTTTGTTTTTCTGGTTAAATAACGTGAAGTATGTGTCATCATTCATGGTCTGGAACAAGTATTTCAACTTGAGGCCCGAAACACTGATACCATCTTTAAACATATCGATGTGGCGTTCTTGATAGAAAGTAAACTGCTTGTCAACTGCTTCAAGGAATGGTTTTACATCTAGGTTATTATACCAGATCAGAAAATCACGGAAAGTTGTCCTCTCCATGTCGTTCCATACATGCTGGCAGTACTGGTATTCTTCATTGGATATATTTTCTTTCTTGGGAGAAATGTAGAAGGCTTCAAGGTCTGGTAGGTGGTCTTGATCCAATTTGTTCAAGCTGTCGATCCATTCATATGGTAAAAATCCCTTTGTTACGGAACAGCCAAATGCTTTCAAACACTTGTCATAGCTGAATCCTGGAGCGAAGTTGTTGCAAATACAACAAACTTGAAAGATTCTGTCGAGACGCACATGTAGTTATTTGATTTCTTCACTGCAAACTTGAGTGGATTCTGTCTCTTCAGGTATGCCATCAGTTCACGCTTGACTACATTCATGGAGTATTTCCCAGAGTTGAATCCGATGACGGGCATCTCTTGCAGGTAGTCTTGAAATTTTTTCTCCAACTTCTGTAAAGAGTGCATCTTGGATGTATCTTCTCCAGTAGCTCTGGCTTCCGCTTCCAGCGTTTCATCAATTTTCTGTCTGAGTTTAAGTAAGGTCCACACATTATAGGTCTGCATCAGTTGGGGGCAATGAGATGAGACATCTGTTAGGTATGTCATCATTTCTTCAACACGTTCTTGAGAATTTCCGTTAGTAATAAAACACTTCGGTTCTTGGTATTCTAGAACATTACTACATATGCTCACACTCAGTGGTCGGTGCTCTGCTTCCCATATCAGTTTATCACTGTCGACAGGTAGACTGGTCTTGACAAAGTAACTTTCAAAATCAAAGGTTGCACGGTATGGATAAAACTTCTTCTCTTCAGGCACTGCTATACCTTCATCTTCTAGCAGATCAAATACGGACAGGGATGGATGGTATACACCGCCAGCATACTGGTAATTCACTTCATCTGTACATGTCTTCTCGTGGCGCTTAAGTCTGTAAACTTTTTTTCCATAATTTACCAAATTTGCGACATTCAAATGATTTACAGTATTGGTCTATATCGATGATGTCGCTAAAATGGTTCTTGTAGACGTTCACATACCTGGTATTCTCAAACTTTCTGTGAGATCTCTGGACTAATTTGGCGACAATTTGGTCATCATCATTCGGCTAAAGTTACTCCACAGAATTCATTCTTTGGCTTCTTTGTGTATTTGCTGTACGTGACATCTGTTGTAAGTTGATGTTGTCTGCTGTGGAACCACGCCATAGAGATAAACATTGGAAGATACACAGGTTGCCATCATAAATAAAATGGCGAGCTCTGTCTTTAACCAAAGTATTTACTGCTTTGTTCTGGAGAATACAATCGGGAAGATCTTCTACCATTCCAATTGGGTGGTCTTTCAGCTTATTCACATAAAAGGTGACGTTGGTAACTCTCTCCACAAGCCATTTGGTGTTTGGTCGTTTTAACTTGGCCCATTCCAGGATATCTTCTTCCATGACATCATCTAGGAAATCTTCAAAGTCTTCTTGGCAGCATACGAGTTATGGAACATCAGGTACCCGAGCGTTGTTTTGTGATGGATGGTAATATTTCAGTTCATTCGTTTCATTGTGTCTCAAGATAAAACGAAAACTAAGATAAATTTTAAATATTAGCTGTTGTGGCAGAAATACGGTAGTCATCAATTCATCATTCATCATCTTCAGGTCCACATCATATGATCCGGTAGTTATACTGGTCCTGGACTCTTCTGTTCATCATAAGCGAGTTCTAATAGAACTACAGTTATCTTCGCATACATTCAAAATTTCATCGGTCTCTTCTTTAGACATCATATTCTTGTCAAAATCAATCGGGTCAACATCATAACGGTGGTCGTCATGGTCCGTGGTTGTTTGGTTGGCATTCTCTTCGGTTCATCGGTCTTCCTTTTAGTTGGTACAGGAACTGGTCGGTGGGCGACGCGCTGGTGTCGGTTAAAATGGAGTAGTTGGTTAAACTGCTGGCCGCATTCCATACATGTGTAGATCTCCAAACATTTCTTCAGATGGTTTACCAAATCTTCTTTCCGAGTAAAGGTCTTGTTACAGTTGGTGCAGTCGTGGGTCTTCTTCTCTCCACACTCTTCACAGGCATAAACATCAGTCTTGGTAACGGCAGTAGCAGCATTAGACTCCATCTTCATAAAATTTTTACGAAGGCAAAATCGCTAGCGATGTGTTCAGTTCGAAGGATCGAAACAGAATGACGTGACATTACTCTTCTCCGGAATTTATCTCTACGTGACGGACGTTTTTGAAAACGTCACAACGTCGCAACGTTTTTTCACTGGTATTTTCATTCTCGGTGGGCGTTTGTGTTTGTTTCCTTAGGGATTATAAGTTAAAGGTTGGGATATTTAGAAAATTAGTATAGAAGTCCATGGGGAAGAAACACAATGGGAATATACTAATCTGATTTGTGGATTAACTTCCCTCTGATTCGTTAGTGTAGAAACATCTTGATCTTCATTAGATTTATTATTTAAAATCATGTAGTTAGGCTGTCATTTAAAGAAACTGCTAAATATAGACCCTAACAATTAGTTAGGGGGTCAGTTAAGGATGCTACTAAAAATAGAGCGCAGGAATTTATAAAAATATAGTTTCAGGTAGAAGCAGGGGATTCTGGGTAATGACCAAAGGAACGTGTCTTTTATTGGGAAAAAAACGTCATGGAATATTCTAAAAAAGGGATTCTGGGGAAATCTGGACTAGAACATTACTCTAATTCAATCGAACTTACCCCAGGGGCCCCCTCGGTGGAACTATAGCACTATGTTCTACTATTAAAATCTACGGTCTGGCGGTACTAAATAGGATTCTTGCAGAATCCATATCAAATAAAGTGGATTTTGGTATTTTCGAGGGATTGTCGTGTTGTTTGTGGTAATTCTACGAATCGGGAAATTACTCCAATTCAATCGAACACACCCTTCAAACATACCCCTGTCCTACAAGAAGCCTTTGGGTAACAGAGCAACCACGTGCTACCATAGAAACCAAGATGGCGTCCTCCAGTATACAAAATGGACGACGGAAACACGTATCACCCTAACAACGCTTGCGCACTAACACCACGTATCACTATGGAGATGACGTCACAAGATGGCAGCTCACGTGGGTTACCATGGCAACACAACATGGCGCCACTGGGTTACGTGACTATGACGTCACTTGAGGCCCGGCATGAGATCCTGCAACCTTTCTCTCAAAGGCCCGAGACATACTACTGGTGTAAAATCGCAAATTCCTGAATCGATTTCAATGGTATCCGGAGCTACGAAGCGTGAATCTGTATAGTGGGGAGTCGGCTTCAATAATAGTTTTTATCTTACAATCAACATGTATTTTGTCTGCATTAACTCCGCAACTGTCATGTAGCCTACCCCCTGATACAGATGTTTGTATTAGGGGGTCGGATACAAGCACGTTCCTTTCGCGTGAGTTTAAATAAATAGCTCGTTATATATTCGTATACATTCTTGACTTATCCCCAATATATTGTAAGATAGAATGATTATTACCATTATGTGGATGTACAAAATATGTATTCGGGTCTCGATCTGGGTTCTAAGGGTAGATCACGACTCGTCTTCGACTCGTCATGATCTGCCATTAGAACCCGGAGCTCGACTCGGATACATATTTTGTATATCCACATAATGGCAATAAGCTCCATATCTTGTAAAACAACAACGAATGAACAGCAGGTACAGTGAAATTATCTTTTGTTGAAAAGTTTGAGTAAATATTTGCACAGTTTCCGAAAATACGAATTGGTCGAATTGAATGAAACGAACACGTGCGTTTGTGTGTACAAATCCCCGAGTGAAAATGTCACTCATTGTTTGGACTTTCCTGAAAGGAAAATACATTTGTTATTGTAAAGATTATTTGGATTTTCCTGAAAGAAACATTTTCGGTCCGGGTAGGACTTAGAAAAATTTGACATGTCCAAACTTTTGGCACTTGAAGCATTTCAGTAGATTTGAGATATCCAAATCCACTATGACGTAAAATAACCAACTGTGATTGACTTGATGAACCAATTGTAACAATATACATGCTTTAGTTTTAACAATGTTTCCATTCTTCTTGATTTCGATCCCTTTAACTGCAGTTACTCGTTAACTGGTACGTTCATGAACAATCTTTGTTCCCGATATATCTACTAGCCTACGCAATTGTAGGACACCTCAGCAGTAGTTAGGGGTTTTCTGAGGGTAGACTTTCACTTCATTGTCAACGTTTTGGACTATTGTGAAGGATTCTGTTAAGACAGGAAAAGTGCCCTGTAAGCAAAGTTAATGTCTGGCATACAATTGATGTAGTTTGTGCTTTTTGCTTTAGAGGTACCGCATACAATGGTGTAGATGTATTCACTAAACTAATTCGATGCTAACATATGATGTTTTGAAAGGTCTTTTCTTGTTTCCAAATTGGGCAAACCTTACAAATGGTGATTGCCCTTACAGTTGATGCATCTACTTGTTTGGGGTGTAAATTACTGATTATGAGCTTCCCCGCACTTGTAACAAACATTTTGACCTTACCAGACATTCTGGCCGTATCCAATCCTTTGGTACTTGAAGCATCGCATTAGATTTGAGATATACCAATCCACTTTGACGTTTAAATAACCAATTGTGATTGACTTGGTGAACCAAATGTAACAATATATGTATTAGTTTTAAAAGTGTTTCCATTCTTCTTGATTTCAATCATTTTAACCCCAGTTACTCCTTGACTGACAGATTCGTGAGCAATCTCTGTTTCCGATACAATTAAAACTAGAAGTCCTGTCATGAAATGCGCACAAATAGCACATCGATCTGCGCGTTAATCTATGCGTTATGTCCATAGTATTGCTATCAAAGTCTGTACATATAATCTGTGCACAAGCAATGTTTCAGCCAATGGACCTCTGGGTAACCCGGAGGTCCATTGGCAGAAACATTGCGGGTGTTTGCTATGAGTAACCAGGAGAACCTGTCGTGCTTTGGACGCCATTCGATATGGCAATTGAGAGCAATTCCCACGCGCAATTAAGCCCAGATAAGCGCACAGTTCATGACAGGACTACTAGGTTTAACTGTATATCTACTAGCTCACTCATTGGTATAACATCTCAGTAGCAGTCAATGGTTTTGTGAGGGCTGACGTCCACTTCAATATCAAAAATCTTCTTCATTTTAAGTAAGTTATTACATGTAACTTATGTTTTGCACTCACCATAAGCACCCCTCCCCCCCCCCCCCCCCCGATTTTAGTTTTTGACAGATTTACCTTACAAGCAATGCCTTTTATTATTTTTTTCTGTTCAAATGAGTTTATATTTTGTGAATATCTGTATGTTCCTTAACCCTTTACCCACCGTATCGGCCAAACCGGTCAGCGCTATTCACAAATATCGGCAGTTAATTCTTATTATTTTTTTTATTTTTTGTGAATTGGTCACTTTTTCGGCATCCCACTTCATAAACTGGACAAGATAAATACCTGTCCAGTTCATGAACAGGGTAGCTTTATGTGTGATTTTTTATTTTTCATTTATATAATCATGAATTTTTTTGTGTATCTGCAAATAAGAAAACTTTCTTTATTTTGATGGCCAGAATCATGCAATGAACGATATGGGCTTTAATATCAAAGTCCCAGTTAGAAACATGAATATCGCTTCACCAAACTATTTCTTCTAAAATGACACCTGTGAAACTACTCCTGACTCCACCGCCACCCCTCCATACACACAAACGCTTTGTATTCACTTTAAAATCATATGGATACAAATCAGCCCCACAATGAACTGGGTTGAGTAGATATGAACCGAGTTTGGGTTGAACATTAACCCAAAACAACTGGGTTGAGTGAATATGAACCCAATAGGTTCATATTCACTCAACCAGTTGATTTCGGTTGATTGTTAACCCAATGATATCTGAATGTTGTTTCACTAATACAATCATGGTTTTATTTTTGTTAATTTATTCATTTATTGGGGTTTAACGACACTTCCGACAGCCAGGCTCACCCCGTGTTGGACAGTTTTACGGGTGGAGGAAGTCGGAATACCTGGAGAGAATCACAGAGCAACGGCAAGCAATAGTTAGGCTGCCCAACGTACTAACTCCAGACAAGCAGGGTTAGCATTGGTTAAAGACAAGTGCACCATCTACTTGCAGTACCCCTTTGTACACAACACCACCGTGCCCCCGCGTTGGCAATGGAAGTGAAGTGTCTTGCCAAAGGTAACAGCGCAGTTGCCGTAGGAGTGATCTAACCGAGGATCTCTCAGCTTGCTGCCTGCACCTCTACCAACTGAACCACCGCGCTCCTTTGTTTTAGTTCTCGTGTGTTAATCCACAATCTTCAGTATTATTAACAACAAAGTATGGCATTGTCTAGAACCCCGAATGAAGATATAACACTGTGGTGAAAACAAATTCCCAATAAGTAGAATGTCTAACGTGATAATTGAAAACAACTTCGGAAAACTCTTCGCCGTAAAAAAGAAAATTTGAAAAAAATAAAGATTTTACAAGGTTTGATAACAAGTACATTTTGTTGGCCAATTCGTGAAATGAGCATATTTTGAACGTAATTTTAAATATGAAACGTGGTGCTGCCCAGTTCATTGTTCGTGTACTGAGCAAACTGTCTGACCAGTTCATGAACTGGGCACTTTGACTGCCCAATTCTTGAACTGTGCAATTTTACAAACAGGGTTTGTAAAAAAGAAAACAGTTTGAACTAAACCTCTGAAGCAGTATGAATGAAATTTTATTTTGCAGCATACGGATATAAAAATGTGAAAAAAATTAAAACAAATTACAAAGTGAGTGTACACTGCACGGAGATGGCATCGCCGGAGAGGCTGTCTTCCTGCCTTCCCACACAATTTTCTTTTTCTTGACATCAATGCCTTTTTAGTTTTGTCTTCGGGGATTCAAATTGAGTGGAACGTTCCCAATACACAGACCGGAAGCAAATAAGCTATTACTTTAATGTACATTCTAAAATCGACGGGATCAAGAATTAAACCAAATCACATGAGTTGAGTAAACATGAACCCAATTGGGGTTCATATTCTCTCAACCCAGGCGATCCGTGCCAATCGCCAGAAAGGAGAAGAGAAAGCAAATCCGGTTATCCTTCTTGGGGACCCAACCGACTTCAGAGTGCAGAATTTTTAGTGAGATCTCTTTAAGTTGATGTACAGTCGGGACAAAATGGATTGATACAAGTGATTATGGAAGAGTATGAATCTAAAATTGTATCGATTATTTTCTTTCTGAATAAGGGCCTACTATATTGCTATATTTCAGGGTTTAAATCGTTCCAAACCTTTGGAAAAGAATGTAACGGTAGGTCCGCCGAGAAACGCGTTCTCGGTTTGTTTGTACGTATATTCCCAGCTTGCCTGGTTTCCATTCCAGAAGGATTTCTGTAAATTTCAAAAGTACCGTCAAATGACACTGGTAATCTACCATGATACCAATCGAACATGAACAAAAGGACATATAACTTATACAAGTCTTCAAATTTTAGTATGCCACAATTTTTAAAGGTTCTAAAGGGTTCTGTGTGCGAGGTACATTTTCTGTTCGTTATTATGCGAACAGCCTTTTTTGCAGAGTAAGAATTCTGCAGTATGGCTGGTACGTTAAATACTCACAAGTGAGTTAAGTTGTCAAGTCCAGTGAAAGCCTTCTCTATATCCGATATCTTATTGAGAGACAAAATCCTGAAATAAATACAATTTTCTGAAATAAATACAAATTACAATGCATTATAAAATTATGCCCATCAATATCGCTTGCGACGAAATTTAGCCTACAGTAGCATAATTATTGCTGAACAAAGTATTATAAGGGTTATTAGATCCCATATCAACTCTTAGAAGGCGGGGAATCAGAATGAATGTATTGAACAAAAAACTTGTAGTAAAGCACATTGCAAAAAATATAGGTTCTCTTTAGAACCAAAACTGGTTCTAATCTTGTCCCTGAGATGGAACCAGTTCTGCTCAAACAGTATTTATTTCCAATCAAATAAATTTATAAAGATTAACAATAAATATTAACAAAATTAAACATAAATTGAGAGAGTTTCAGCCGTAAGTTTAGAGCTAATACGAGGTTGTCTCAGATCATTATTAAGCAAGGGAGATATGAACAGTTGTCATATCGAACCAGTTTTGGTTCTGTATAGAACCAATATACCAGGTATTTATATTCGCTTTGTTTCAAAATGTTTGGCGACTGCGTTGAATAAGCTCCAAGTTTACTGCTGAATCTACTTCAGTTCATGTATTATTCTGTTAAAATTGAATGCTAATCTTGGTAATTTATTTGATTTGAAATAAATACTGTTTAAACTAAACTGGTTCCATCTCAGGGACAAGATTAGAACCAGTTTTGGTTCTAAAGAGAACCTATATGTTTTGCAGTGCAGGTGCTTGTAGTCAAGTGTCGTCTGCCTATTCATATTGCATAGGAAGATAGTGAAGTACCGTTATACTAAAAAACACAGCTGGTTTGATGAGAATCACAAATCGTGTTATTAATACCTGTCAATCACAGTACCCATTGTTTTAAGTCGAACATCAGATGCACTTTCAGGTGTTCGTTCAAATGGGTACAATACTGTCAAAATATTGGTAAAACAGTTGATAAAAATGAGGAAAAAACCTCTATGATGTCAATTATATATTTAAACCAATTCTACACCGACAGTTTGACGACTCTCTGATATTTTGGTATGTTACATCGTCAACTTTGATCAGATGTTGATCCTCAACTGATGATAACGAATTGTAACTTGGCACTTAACTGTCAAACTGTTCTACTGTTCTGTCATGTCATACCTGATGTGCAAAACTAGGACAGTGACGTGGTATTTAGTCAGCTGAAACCGGTTTTTTCCTGGAATTGGCTAAACTATCATGTACACCTCGGACAGATATCCCCCAGGCCGACGTCTGTTGAAGATTGGAGATTCCTGTTAGAAGTATGGGAACAGACTGGTAGATACAATTCCTTGACTTCTTTGGAAAAGAGTGCCTCATGCGCTCAGATTAGCAGGATTGCATAATTTCGACCAAGGCCAGTCACGTACCACTGGATATAAGTTGGGACCCAGATCGGACACACTCTTGTCAACCCTCAAATGGGTTGTTGCTAGAAACAACTGCACAGATTAAGCAGGAATCTTTGGTTGGGTAGATATTGACTGCTTTCAATAATAACTTTCGTCACTCCTTGGACGATTTCCAGTAATATTTCAATCTGTGAATACTGGCGAGATTTGTACAGAGTAAATGAATAAATTTAACAGAGGAAAGTAATTGTTAGATATCGACGCGTACGATATTGTCTGCATAGAAATGGGCAAATTCATTCTGAAGTTGAAGTGAGGTTCACCACATATGTATGACATGGTTACCTATTCTACTACGCATGAAAAGCCTATGACATAAAATTTAGCTTTATACACCAACAGTGGTGAACACGCCAACAATGGGATCCCAGTAGTTAAAATTTACACCTACAGTGGAACTACATCCAAGTTGACCTTTGGTGACGTCGCCCTGAATGCGAACTTGTCTAAATTTATCGCATGTCGCCTCACGAAGACTGAAATGAAAGTAGCAATTATTTATTACGTTTTTAAATGGGTTTACCTCATAAGATGCCAACAATTAATAAACATGCATTGTCTCATGTTTCATAAAGCATCCATAACTCGAAATAGTATGTTATTAAATTTTTACGAGATCTGGTATTATGAGGGTATTATACACACGGAATGTCATTATCGGTGTGCTGTGGTACTTTAGACAGCCGAGCGCGATGATGCTCATGCCACTTGGACTGGATTGTTGGTAGTTAGACCAAACAAATTGTACTCTCGTTTGAATCGTAGATGCAGTTCAGTCGTAGTTGATGAAAACACTCCCCTCAGCAACTACTACAGTATGGCCACCGTGGTCACTTTCCAACAACCCGGTGCTTCATCAGTTAAACTTTTGCTGTTTATGATTTTTTACTACCTGGTAAACGCCTGCATGGGCATCACTGCGCAGGCGTGGATTATGAGCGGGCTGTCAGTACTGTACAATGGATAAGGCGATTTTGGAACTTTTGCACAACCAGGCCTGAAAATAAGCCGTCTGACATTTGCAAAACGAGGTCCCCAGGGGGTGAATTTGATTATGCTATCCCATACAGTGGGCCAATTTATCATCTTGGTATCTCTTTTTGTTTAGTTTTGAGACCCTGATTCAGAGTGAGGTTCACAGAGGGTAAATTTAGTGATGCTATCACTAAATTCACCCTCTGGGGATCTCATTTTGCAGATGACGGTCTGCTTATTTTTTGGCTTGTGCACAACGACGTCGACTTGACCGACTATCTCGTTTACTGGCGTATTTCAACCATTTAGGCACTTATATATGAGAATGGCTTATATATCCTCATTGCTACAGATCATATTGACATATAGACGTAGACGTAGAATTGATAAATTTGGATCAAGTGACAGATCTGCTGGATTGTCCGCTATCAATATTGTGGATGTTGTGTGGCGAATCTCTTTTCGAGATCTGCGCACTGATATCGGAGAATATATTTTGCAACAAAGACAATTATTGCTAAGTCTTGTGTGGCTGCAACATAATTTAACATTTGAAGGACGCGCCAGGTCTTTTCAGTTGTCGATCACTTCCGTTCATGAGACAATTCACAATGCTATGGGTATTTTATCTGATGTTTGAAGGCCTAGGGAGGTTCATTGGCATGATCTGGACTCTCGGGACACGTTAGAACGTGTGTATTGACAGGCTTACGGTTATATGGTCTGAACAAACTAAACGGTACAGCTTTGTATTTATCTACCTTAGTAGGAGCGCAGTGGCTCAGTAGGTAGAGATGCAGGCTGCAAGCCGAGAGATCCTCGGTTCGAATCCCAAGTGCGGCAACTGCGTAGTGTCTTTGGGCAAGCCACTTCACCCTCATTGGTCACGTGGGGGCACGGTGGCGTTGTGTACTAAGGCGTAGCACACGTCGATGGTACATCTGTCTTTAACCAATGCTAACTCTGCTTGTGTGGAGTTGGTATGTTGGGGAGCTGACAGTTGCTCGCCGTTGTTCGGAAGTTCTGTCCGGGTACACCGGCTTCCTTCACCTGTAAAAACTACCGTGGTCATGATTGGCTATTATGCAGAAATATGTAACCTTAAACACCAATAAATTAATAAATAAACAGAGGATATGGAATGAGAGTTTTTCTCATATAATATTTATGAAACGAGTCCAAGAATTTTCCTTTTTGGCGAGCCTCTGGAGAGCCCAAACGGAACATTCGGACGAGTTTCATAAATATTATATGAGAAAAACACTCATTTCATATTCTATTTATCATATGACACACACACGCACAAATTAGCCACTTAGTATGACTTTTTAACCAACCCCTTAACTTGAGTTGCAGACGACACTTGGAAAAAACATCCTCGTATAACTAAAAATTTTAATTTTTTGCTTCCAAAACATAGGTCGAGCTCGTTCCAATGAGGGTTCATAACCTATGTTTTACAAGCAAAAAATGAAAATATAAAAAAAGGAATGGCGTTTTTCTTATAGGTAAAAGATTAATACAATATAACCCACCCTAAATAGGACAGATAACAAAAATTCTCCCTACTAAAATTATGCAAATTTGACCCAGTTGTATTCTGTTTAGCCAATCAAATTGTCCAGTCTTGAAATTGACCAATGAAAACTCCCAACTCTAATTATGCAAATTATGAAAATGTGGCCCAGTTGTATTTTGTTCAGCCAATCAAATTGTCTAGTTTTGAAATTGACCAATGAAATTGACGGAAGGCTTTATTTATCACTGATTAATATGAAAACAAAATATCAAATGTTTTAATGTGAACAAAACGGACGAGTCATATGATAAATATAAATATGTAACTCAGTTGACTGAAGTGTCAGAAAAGTAGCTGAGAAAAGATTGAAAGATATGAAATGTCTTTATCTATCTCAGTGACACAGACGGTCAGAATATAGCTGATATAAAACTAAAAAAGATATGAAATATCTTCATACTTTCTCAATAAAAACATGCATATATGGATATCAATCTAGCCAACTCAACGAACAGGTTTCCTTGGTATCAACATTTATATTGTTTTACTTATTGATTTGTTGAAATTTTCCAACTAATATAAAACTTATTTGTCTAAGAAGCTGTGTTGGTAAAGGGTTAAACCTATATATGTAAGATGAATATCATATACGCTAGGCGTCACATGTAGGTTAGGTATGTGGAGAGTATGGGCCCTATTTACTTTGAGGATGTGGGTCAAGGTCTTATTAACCAGCATTAAATGACTTGTACTTGGTTTCCGCTCTCTAACTACAATTATCCGGTGCCAATTTCAATCCAGGAAATAGGTAAAGGGTGGACCCTATTCATTTTGAAGCTGCGGGTTTGAAGGATAATGTCACAGTTACGTTCAGCATTAAATGCATGTGTGTTGGTTTGCGTTCTACAAACTTGACTGACAAACCTTCATAGAGTGTTTGTTTCTTGGAATAAGACACCCTTGGTGGCCCTCTATTTTAAATGATAAGGAGATTGATGTTGATGGTAATATTGTGATGTGAGTATCTATTGTCTGCCAAACATTTATTGATATTTCGACATGCATGCAAATCGCATTGTTCCATCCACCAATTCCCAGGGCGGTTAATCCAGGCATTATCCGACAGAGGACAAACGTTCCCGACGAGGGCGGGTGGGGGGGGGGGGGGGGGGGAGCTAAGCTTTTGACGACCAAAACTGGATGGGATGAGGCACCTAGATTTGCGAAAGAGACCTAAGTGTTCGATGTCCGACAACAAAAAATAAACTGCAAGTCATTTCTAGGACAGAAGTTCTATAGTTCTTGCGGCCATCGTGATTATTAGGCATCAGAGCCTCAATCAGGCGACAGGTTGATGATTTTGAGGGTTTCAAAATAGAAATATAGTAAAGACAATTTGACATGTTTCCAGTTCCGTGCCAGGTTTTTCTGATGCTGTTGGCATGCTAGACTGCACAGTCATCTGAATTAAGCGACCACTGGATCCTTCATAGGGTCACTATTACAGGTGGTACATGGATCTTTCATTGGTCATTATTACAGGTGGTACAAGGAGCCTTCATTGGTCACTATTACAAGTGGTATATGGATCCTTCATTGGTCACTATTACAGGTGGTACAAGGAGCCTTCATTGGTCACTATTACAGGTGGTACATAGATCCTTCATTGGTCACTATTACAGGGGGTACATGGATCCTTCATTGGTCACTGTTACAGGTGGTACATGGATCCTTCATTGGTCACTATTACAGGTAGTACATGGAGCCTTCATTGGTCACTATTACAGGTGGTACAAGGAGCCTTCATTGGTCACTATTACAGGTGGTACAAGGAGCCTTCATCGGTCACTATTACAGGTGGTACATGGAGCCTTCATTGGGCCACTATTACAGGCGGTACATGGAGCCTTCATTGGTCACTATTACAGGTGGTACATGGAGCCTTCATTGGTCACTATTACAGGTGGTACATGGAGCCTTCATTGGTCACTATTACAGGTGGTACAAGGAGCCTTCATTGGTCACTATTACAGGTGGTACATGAAGCCTTCATTGGTCACTATTACAGGTGGTACATGGAGCCTTCATTGGTCACTGTTACAGGTGGTACATGAATCCTTCATTGGTCACTATTACAGGTGGTACAAGGAGCCATCATAGGTCACTATTACAGGTGGTACATGGATCCTTCATTGGTCACTATTACAGGTGGTACATGGATCCTTCATTGGTCACTATTACAGGTGGTACAGTCTGAGTCTGATATCAAAGTGTCAACGTGCACTATTATAGACGGTTGTGCACTTCTTTGGATACCCCATTGGCCTGCTCCCAATAAATTATGTCTCCCGAACGTGAACGATTTTGCCCAGCGATTTCAAGAGCATGTAAAGCGTCGGTTATTGGTTGTAGATACATATCTTGTGTTTGACAGATACAATGAATTCAGTACTAAATGTACGACTAGGGCAAAAAGAAGTGGTGAAGCTTGTTGTCGGAAATTCACGTTGACCGCAACGTCACCATTACCTTCTCAGAAATTGGTTCTCACGGTAACTGAAAATAAGAAACAGTTGATAAGCATTATTGTTGATCATTTCAGACGTGACACACAGTTTGCTGTTGATAACACTCAACAGCACGCGCTATTTGTTACTGGCCAGGACGCTTCACCCAGTGAAATCGATAGAGGTATAGTTATTGAGAGGCGTGACATGGAAACTATGCACGAAGAAACAGATAACATAATCGTTCAGCAAGCCATCAGAGCTGCTGATGACCACGACAATGTCATAGTTCTTGCAGACGACACAGATGTATACACATTGCTTCTACATCACTATCTCGAACAAAACCTGTCATGTAGTATGTTCATGGAATCCCCAATAAAGGGGAAGTCAGTTGTTGATATTGCAACGACCGTTGAAGAACATAGAAGTATCATACCAAACTTGCTTGCCGCCCATGCTATCTCTGGCTGCGACACAGTTGGTGGTTGTTTTGGAATTGGAAAAGGTCGTATGTTGAAAGTCTTGAGATCCGGCGAAACTTCTCTAACGTCCGTTGGTTGTGTCAATGCCCCTTGGTCGGAAGTACTTCATCAAGCTACACGATTCATATCTTCATGCTATGGTTGCAAGGATATGGGCACCATGTCAGAATCGCGAATCAGTGTTTGGAAATCGCAAATAGGCAAGAAGGGTGCCACAAAAGTTCCTCCTCTATGTACCCTGCCCCCAACAACCGAAGCATTCACAGAGAATGTAAAACGTGCCCATCTTCAGGTATGCACGTGGAAACATGCCTTAGACCCAGCTCCACCAGATCTTGATCCTAGGGAGTTCGGATTCGTCAGAGATGAAGTCTCGAAAACGTTATCACCCTTAACTCTACCAAATGGTATACCGATGGCCCCCGACTCTGTTTTGCGTATGTTACGTTGTTCCTGTTCCAGCAAACATCCTTGCAAAACTAGCAGGTGTGGATGCTATTCCTCTCACTTGGCATGCACAATATTCTGTGCGTTTAATGCAACAATTGAATGTTGCAATGAACAAACGGTTTCAGCACTTGATGTGACGGTGAATCAGTCTAATGATCCAGATGGATCGTGAGGATGAGGATATCGGTGACCATGTTGATCTTTTCTTGATAAATTCCAGATTGAATACTTAGTAGATAAAACATCTCTCACTCTGCATCTCATCAGGCTGGCTATGTGACCATATTTGGGATTTCTGGTATTAGGTTGAAATCCAGTTTTGACATTTTTTTCACTCCATAGTCTGCGATATCGGTTTTTCTCCTGCTCATTTGTTTCCATTATTCCTCAAAATGTAGTTAATATCATTGCACTATAATTTTGCATAGTTTTTATGTCCAGCAAAATGTATGTTGGCAGCTGGGGCATACTGGTATAGACTTCATTCGCAAAAATATCAAAATCCACAATTTTGCTACGTTCGGCGTCATTTTGGTGGAAATTCGGGTATTTTATAGTGAATCCAATGCGTAAATGATATAAATCGAGGTTGAGAACTAAATTGGGGAGACATCTCCAAGTCTACGAACCACAGGCCGAGTTTTCTAACAATTTTTGTGACTTCTTGTATTATATGGCAGGAAATCTTATTTTGACGACTTTTTCACTTCATAGTTTTGATAATCATTTTCCCGTTCATATACACCATTGATACCCCTGATTGTCATCAAATATCATGGAGCTATCAATTTGCATCAGTTATATGCGCGAGGAATGAATCTTGGACAGTCATTGGGCACTTATAGCAGATTATTTCGAAAAAAATGGTAAAAATCCATAAATTTGCTACTTCCGGCCGCCATATTGGCTGCCATTTCGGATTTTTTCTAGAGAAGTTAATGGTTAAGTGATGTGTTCGGAACCCTTGGGCTATTGGCATCTCATTGTGAAGATTCTGTCGCATTTTTGTGAGATCTAATGACATCGGAGTAAAAAGTGGTATTTTACTGAAATTCGGGGTGGGGTATAAATTTTGGGGCTCTATAAAAAAAAATTGCTCAAGGCTGACAGATGGTCAGCCGATTGAATGTTGATGTCAGATACCTTAATTTTCAGAATCCATTGAGAAAAAAACTTTATACGACAAAACACGCACCCATGACCTGGCTACCGAACTAGAAGTGGAATAACATACCACAAAGGATTAAACAACTTGGTGGAGTCAGTGGTAAGGAGAGTTCGAGCAGCGACTGACGCCCGGGTGGGCACACCAGCTATTGAGTTTTACCAGGAAATGACGTAGGGTACCCAAGTTTGAACGTTATCCATGCAAACGCCGTCTGTGTTAAGACAATAAAACTAGTCAAAATGTAATCAGTAATGAAGAAATAACATCAAAATCCAAACAATGAAATAATCTCCCATAACATGTTTGAAATATTTATCATAGAAAAAAACATTTACGTTCCTTTTTTCGCAAGTATTTATAACATATGCTACGTATACGTGACCAATCACAGAAGTGACTTAGTTTGGCCTACCTGTAGGTTGTTTATTCATAATGACACGAGAAACTTCACGCTTCAAAATCCATTGTACCACAACACATGGATAATGACTTCCTACCCGTATAATACCTCTATAACACCCACATCGGAAAAAAGACTATTATGTTATTAGGTTTTTCCCTCTGGAAAAGACTCTTGTTATTCTACGGATTATTTTTTATTTTTTTTTTGGGGGGGGGGGGGGGGGGGGTGGGGGGATAGGGGGGGGGGGGGTCCACACATTTTGTCCGTACGATTCAGAAGCCATTTTCGAACCGATTTTCACGAAACTTTGCACACTCATAAACGGTCATAAAATCTAAAAATGTACCTAAGCGGAATTTTCGATTCAACCCTTGTTTCCTCAGAACTGGCAAAAAACTGTCAACATTAGGGTTTATAGGTACTGTCTCTAAACACGTCTTGTAGATTTTTTTAAAACATTCATCATTATTAGATCTGTCTGAGACACGACCATTCATATACAAGAGATATTAGGCGATGCATATGGTAACCCTCCACAGACTGCCAAACATCAAAATTTTGATGAAATGGGCTGTTTTCGGGCTCCTAAAGCACCCAGACGATACACGAGAGGTAAACATAACTTCATTTATTGGAAGTGGGATTCACCGTAGATCATTTTTGTAATACGGGTATTCAAAAAACCAAGCGTTAACCCGTTTTGTGCTGGTTAAACTGCAATACCCGTCAATAGCTAAAAAAATCATGTTTTCTGTGGATTTCTCTAAACGAGTCTTGTAGATTTTCAAGAAAAATTGGCCACTCGCAGGTCTTGGTGTGACAATAGATGTTGCATGGACACAATACTGGGGTGAGCATTTGTTAACCCTCCACTGGCTGCTAAAAGTCAAAATTTTAATAAAATAGGCTGTTTTTGGACGCCAACAGCACCCAATGAGTACGCCACAAAGAAAAGTGCCTTCTTTTATGGAGCGCACACTCTATACGGAAACATTTTTGTAAGTAGTAAGGGTATTCAAAAGTCGAAGTCTTAACCCATTTGGGGCAGGTTAAAGAGAGAGACCCCTTAAATGTTAAAAATCCCATTTTCTGTGGATTTCTCTAAAAACATCCTGCAGGTTTTCAAGAAAACTTGACTACTCGCAGGTCTTTGTGTGACATTACAAGTTGCATGGACAAACTATTCCGGTAAGCATTTATTAACCCTCTATAGATTGCCAAGCATAGATAAATTGTGTTGAAATGGGCTTTTTTCGGACACGCACAGCACCCAATGTGTACTTGAGAAATAAACATAATCTCCTTTGTGGGAAGTGGTATTCACCGAGGTCCATTTTGTAAGTAATAAGGGTATTCAAAAAACAAGCGTTAATCCCTTGCTGTGGTTGCTAATAGTGATACCCACCAAAAGCTTAAAAAAATATGTTGTCTCTGGATTTCTTTACAAACATCTGGTAGGGTTTTCAAGAGAAAATGGCCATTGATAGGTCTTGGTGTCACATTAGCAGCTGATTGGATAAATTATTCCGGTAAGCATTTGTTAACCCTCCATGGGCTGCTAAATTTCAAACTTTTGAAAAATAGCTTCTTTTACCAGACGCAAAGCTGGCAGAGAAACATTTTTGTAAGTAGTAAAAGTATTCAAAAATCGAGGTCTTAACCCATTTTTGACTAGTTAAGGAGATATGCCCCTTAAAAGCCTAAAATTCCAGTTTTCTGTGGATTTCTCAGAAAACAAATTTCAAGAAAAATGGACCATTCGCAGGTCTTGGAGTGACATTACAAGTTGCATGGACAAAATATTTCGGTAAGCATTTGTTAACTCTCCATGGGCTGCCAAGCATCCACATTTTGAAAAAATGGGCTGTTCTTGGGCAACCATAACACCAAATGGGTACCCGCGAGATAAACATAACCTCCTTCATTGGAAGTGCAATTCACCGACGATCATTTTTGTACGTAATAAAGGTATTCACAAAACCAAGCATTAACCCATTTAGGGCTGGTTACAGAGAGATACCCCTCAAAAGTTAAAAATTCATGTTATCCGAGGATTTCTCTAAAGCATCTCGTAGATTTTCAAGAAAAAATGGCCATTCTCAGATCTTAGTGTGACATTACAAGTTGCATGTAGACAAATATTCCTGTAAGCATTTGTTAACCCTATGCAGGTTCTCAAACATCAAAATGTTGATAAAATGGGCTGTGTTTGCACACCCACAGCACCCGAAGTTGAGAGGAGAGATCAAAATAGGTGGAAGTAGAATTCACTGAGAATTATTTTTGGAAGTAATAAATGTATTCAAAAAACAACACTTAACCCGTTTTGGGCTGGATAAACAATCATACCCATCAAAAGCTTATTTTAAAGAAAAAATGGCCATTCGCAGTTCTTGGTGTGACATTACAAGTTGCATGAATAAATATTCCTGTTAGCACTTGTTAACCCTCAACAAGCTGCAGACATCAATATTTTGGATACATTTGAGATAAAATGGGACATTTTCAAATAGACGCAGCACTTAGTGGGTATGTGTCAAACAAACAAAACTCCTTTTGTTGGTCATTAACTTGTTGGACGACGATATTGATATTAACACACTCCACCATTAATGATGGATTTTACCCAAACATTTTTTGTATCAAACTGAGTCATTTGAGACTACTATACTCACCTTTCTCATAACATCAATGAAGGAACTTCAATGAGACAGTTAAAAACGATTCATCAGACACCGTGGGGTCATGAAAAATCAGGGAATCTCATCGGGAAAAGCCATGATTCTCCAGAATCATAAAGTCTAGTTTTGATTTTAAACGTCTGACGATTCTCTTAGGTTTAAACGTTGTGTTGGGATCCCTGGGTGGGGGTCTTAAAGAAGCAACTTCCATTTACAGCCACAACTCTCAACCAGTCGCACACAATTGTAACATTTAAGTGGAGAGGGGCACTGAAGGAGTCTGCGCCCATTTCCGACGTCTTTTTTCGAACTGGCTTGAAAAGGAAAGATCAATTTCAAGCAATTACCTCCTCTCTTCAAAACGCTATATCTCAGCCAGTTCTAGGTACATTTCCATGAAATTTTCACTCCTTGTTCATGAATAGTTGCGACATCACTATCCGTGAAGAGCGACACGAATTTCGCATTTCATCACGTCGAATTCGAAAAGAGCGCATGGGCGTGGATTTCTCTGAAGACATCTTGTAGATTTTAAAGAAAAAATGGACATTCGCAGTTCTTGTCGTGACATTACAAGTTGCATGGAAAAATATTCCTGTTAGCACTTGTTAACCTTCTACAACCTGCCAGGCATCAATATTTTGGATACATTTTAGATAAAATGGACCATTTTCAAATAGACACAGCACTCAGTGGGTATATGTCAAACAAACATAACGCCTTTTGTCGGTCATTAACTTGTCGGACGACGATATTGATATTAACCCACTCCACCGTTGATGATGGTTTTTACCTAAACAATTTTGTTATCAACCTGAGTCATTTGAGACTACTATACTCACCTTTTCATAACATCAATGAAGAAACTTCAGTGAGACAGTTAAAAACAATTCATCAGACACCGTGGGTTCAAGAAAAATCATGGAATCTCATCAGCAAAAGCCATGATTCTCCAGAATCATAAAGTCTAGTTATTACTTCATTTCAATTCGGCGATAAAACTGACCGCGGAAGTACCACCCACCGCTGCTCATGTAAACAAAAACAAATTCGCGCGTTTGTACGTATGTACGGCTGCTGCTCAGTGAAATCGAGAAAAAATAATAGCGACTCTTAATAATATGACGATCATGGTATAAATCAAATATACCCGTGTGTTCACCACTCGTGGTGAAGTGGTGTTAACCGCGCGGCGAAGACTCGTGGTTAACACCACTTCACCACTCGTGGTGAACATTTGGTATACCAAGCTACTCTGGGTATATTCTATATGTAACTTTGCAGCTCTCTTGAGCTTTCTTTTCTTCTCGCGAAAAATATATTATTCTTATCGCGTTGAAAAGATTATAGTATGCCGACTACACGCTAAAAACTGAAGTGTTAACAACTACACTTGAAGTGCTGTATTTAACACTTACTAAGTGCTGAACTAGCACTTTGTTCAAGTGTAGATATCCCAGAACTTGACAGGTGTTACAATAATACAACTTGACAAGTGTAATGTCGCGACACTTAAAAGGAAACAACGCAGATGACGCGGATCAGGCTCGAACTCTCGAGCCTGATCCGCGTCATCTGCGTTGTGTCCTTTTAATTATGTACCCACCAAGCGCAAATCAAATTATGGACGATTCCGGAAGAACCACCAATGCTAGACACGTGGGAAGTGCCATCCATTCAAGTTTCAGATGTCTGACGATTGTAATGTCTATGTGCTGAAAGCATTGCACTTTGAGTGTTAAAATCAAACCCTAAGAGTTAGAATGGGTTTAACACCTTGAAAGTGTCAGTTTTAACACTTTAGTTTTTAGTGTGTAGTAGATCGAATGCATAAGATAATCTTTATCTCTGACTTCCAGGTAAATGTCTGAAATGAAATGAAAATTTGTTTTGATTGTGCCACAATACCATGCGGTAGAATATAATATTTCGTGTGTTGCGTCTACCATTTTATTACAAATCCATTAAACTTTAACCCCTTGTATTTAACAGAATAGCCGCCATGACATAAATGATTCTGTATTCAATGGGTGATGTACAAACCGGAACTTTTTTCCCAGCATCGTTTATACTTGTTCCTTTCCCGTCGAGTCATTAGTTACGCTTCGAAAAGTTTCCAAATTTCGTTTTACAATTATCGATCGTCTGTCGCGTAGTGTGAAAATGAAAACGTCCAAAGCAAAATAAAGTCGGTTTACAAAAAAAGTTAACCCAAATTGAGATAATATTAAATAAACAATCATTTCCAACCACAACATTAACCAAGTGCCGATGTCGTCTCGTCTGTGAAATAGATTATATCTAAATTGGTCAACTTTATTTCGGTAAATCTTCGGCCATCTTGACATTCTTCGAACTTTTTTTAAAAACGTATCTCCCAGCTGTTTTGCAAATCTGCCCAAATTTGTACTTATATTTTCACGAACAGCAGAAGACACAAACTGGTTAGGCGTGAATGGGCACCAGCCGAAGAGAAACAGCGATATGAATTTCAACAAACACGCCAAAAATAAAAGATAACGAATGTAATTTAGACTGGTTCCCAAAATGTTGTTTTGATTTGTATCGATTCATTTGATCAGTACAACTTCAAATAAAACAAACGGACTTTTCACCTTTGGGATTAAACATCGGAATTAAAATTTTCTGATTTAAATGAATTTTAATGCATGGGATGTGTAATAAACACAGAACGCGATGTGTGTTTCATCTCTCGCGAAATATGACTACGAAAATACAACGAGTTATGTAAATCACCCACCGATTCAAACACACATCACGTTCTGTCTATTTACGCTGCAGAGTAATCAGATCACAACAAATGCTGTGACATCAGCACCTCGGACCTCTTTTCGCTTGCGCTTATTGGTCAGCGATAGAAAAGTGTGTCACATGCCGCCATCTTGGGGATTGGGGTAATAGATGCTATAAATAGACAACAACAACCTTTTCTCGGAGGGGCAGTGTGAAAACCAGCTGCTGATAATGGAAAACTTGGAAATACCAAGACAGCTCAGGAAAGTCTTGACAGCTCCGGACATTTCTTGTCCTATCAACTGGATTATCCAGATGGAGGCAGGAATGTCCAGATGACACTGGAATTCGACACAGAGAAGACAGAGAACATCACGCCGCCTTCTTTGTGGAGAGGTAGTACCCTTGTGAAGAGGAACCCCTCTCACAATGTTCCTCACCCGAAGAGGTCTGGAGGCCCTGGAAAGAGCGAGAAGAAAAAGAAGAAGAGTCCATCCACCAGACAGAGGGATGCTCAACGCCTCGAGGCTTTCTTGGAGACGCCGAAGGAGAAGAGTGAGGTAAGGAAAGAACCAGAGACGGTCACCATTTCCCTTCCCACTCCCACAGACAAACCCAATCAGTTGCCGGATCCCCAGTCGGCATCAATGAATGAGGACAGTCCTGTGGAGACGGAGGAGGAAATGGAAACTGTCCTTTCGCCGCTTTCCGACCCCCACTCACCTCTCTCTTCAGTACCTGGACGTCAGGCAGCCAGGAATCAGCAACCAAATCACCAGAGCCAAAGCTACAATCACTTGGGGACTTCATCGACCGGATAGATAGGATGATCATACAAAATTTCGGAGAACTGAAGCTGAACTTTGAGGAGACAATCGATGACTTCTTAGAATTCAACAAAACAAGAGAAAAAGGATACGATGAACAAACCAAAAAGACCTCAGATCAATGAATCACAGCCGACTAGAGGCATTCAAAATCCGCCACCCTCTCTTTCACGAATGTTAAAGAGAAAAAGTTGAGAAGGAAACAACAGCGAAGGAAACAGCAGGCAACTCACCTCAGCCTCCTCCCACAAAAAAAGCACAAGAAGAAGCACAAGCGGCGCTAAAAGCCACAACTCCTCCTTCTGTGCCACTGCCAGACATGACTTTATCACACAGCCAAAGAGGGTCGAAAGGGGCTTGCCCCACGTCGTCCCTGCGCTCCCTCGGCGCGCTAAAACCATTATAATGTATGTTTTCTTGGAGGCTCTTAAACTTTCGACCCCTCACAATCTCCAGTTGCAATTTAAATAATATATTTTAATATGTGAAAAAGCTGAATACGAATCATACGCACATTTTCGCTTAAATGCAAATTTGCTGTTTTATATTTTAGTTGTTATTGGCAAGACACAAGTGTCGATATTGGAACGTTGGACAGTGTTATTAGTTTTCGTACCAGGTAAATACCGTCATGTTTGCTGAAGTGAATGCTGTTATGCTCTGTCATCAAATATCACGGATGGAGCACAGTGGCTGAGTGATACTGGTGTGTTAAGTTCAAGAAGCCACTATCAGGGCTTTCAAAATATGAGTATACCAGAGCAAAAGCCAACACTTCCCATGCTTATATTTCATATTCAGTCAAACACAAATAATATTGTGTTTATATAAATTCGTTTTATTACAAGTATTGGAGACTGCCTGTGAGCACTCTCCAATAATTTGTAATAAAACAAGTTTTGAATAACAAATTCAGGCCACCAAAAATAATCTAGCCCTCAACCAGATAATCACAAATGTGGTTATTACTTTCCGACGTTTGAGGTCGCATTTTGAAAAACGTTGAAGAAACTAAATTCCCGGTGACGTTTGAACGTCAGGATAATTAAGTTCTTAAAGGGTTAAATGTAGATTAGACATTTACAACGTATTTTAGCTAGTATTGGCAAAACACAAGTGTCTGCTTTGGAAAGTTGAGCAGTGTTATTAGTTTTCGAGCTAGGTAAATACCATCACGTTTGGTGAAGTGAATGCTGTTAAACTGCGACTACAGTCACAGCTTTCGCGTCATTAAACATCACGGAGGGGGCGCGGTGGCTCAGTGATGTGTTACTAATATTCGAGCTCGGTGAACACTATGGGGTTTGAAGAAATGAAAGCTGTTAAAATGTGCCTACAACGCAGATATCAACACATGAATATTGGAACGCCGATTGGTCTCACTGGGCATCATCTTAACCCTTTACCTAACATGAAAAGCAGACGACACTTGCAAAAAAATTCTTAAATAACTAATTTTTTTCATTTTTTGTCTCAAAAACATAGGTTATGACCCCTCGTTGGAACGAGCTCGACGAGCTCGTTCCAACGAGGGGTCATAACCTATGTTTTTGAGACAAAAAATGAAAAAATAATGAAAATTCATTGGCGATTTTTGAGAATCGCGCTGGCCGGTTTTGGACGTTACGTTGGGTAAAGGGTTAAGGGAGCAGTTTTTGCTCTAAAATAAAAAAAATCATCAACAACAACAGAAACTGTCAAAGGTTTTTAATATCCCGACGCCTCACAATTGCTGATTGTCTTTCAAAGAATACACTTCTATGTCTGTTAGGCCACACAAAGCAGATCTTCTGTTTCTCAGGTCATTATTTGTGCAATTGCATGCGGGCGAGCGTTTTTTTTTATTTTATTTTTTATTTCTGTGATTATTTCTTTGTCATCATAAGTTCATGTTATTGTTTTATATTTTAGGCCTCATAATCTACGGAATAGCATGGGTGGTGGTGTATTTCGGCCCTTGAGAGCAAGAGCCTTCTTGCACTCAAGGGACAAATTTATCAATTTTTTAAATTGGATAAAATATCAGACGTAAACCATTTTAATTTTCATTTTATTTAAGTTTAAATTGGCATTAAATGGCTATAAAAAGAGAGCATGCGGCAGCCAAAAGGACCATGCGGGTGGGCCTGAGAAGCATATTTTTAATTTTTTAGGCATTTACAATATACTTCAGTTATTATGAATGGGAAAACGGGGGCGTGGTGGCATTGGGGTAACCGGTTCTCGTCAGACCACCGAAGTTAAGCAACGTCTCATGAAGATTGCCACCAAAATTAGGCTCCTCACCCTCCCAAAATTGGGCACCCTAGGAGCCCAAAAGTGCTGAGTTGCTCAAAATCGCATTTATCAACCCATTTTCGCCAAATAAACTGCATTGTGGAGTGGCACAAATAGAGTCATAAAGATTGCCACCAAAATTAGGTACCTCACCCTCCCAAAATTGGGCACCCTAGGAGCACAAAAGTGCTGAGTTGCTAAAAATCGCATTTATCAACCGATTATCGCCAAATAAACTGCATTGTGGGGTGGCACAAATAGATTCATGAAGATTGCCACCCAAATTAGGTACCTCACCCTCACAAAGTTGGGCACCCTAGGAGCCCAAAAGTGCTCAGTTGCTCAAAATCGCATTTATCAACCGATTTTCGCCAAATAAACTGCATTGTGGGGTGGCACAAATAGATTCATGAAGACTGCCACCAAACTTAGGCTCCTCACCATCCCAAAATTGGGCAACCTAGGGGCCCAAAGGTGCTGAGTTGCTCAAAATCGCATTTATCAACCGATTTTCGCCAAATAAACTGCATTGTGGGGTGGCACAAATAGATTCATGAAGATTGCCACCAAAATCAGGTACCTCACCCTCCCAAAATTGGGCACTCGAGGAGCCCAAAAGTACTGAGTTGCTCAAAATCGCATTTATCAACCCATTTTCGCCAATAAAACTGCATTGTGGGGTGGCACAAATAGATTCATGAAGATTGCCACCACAATTAGGTACCTCACCCTCCCAAAATTGGGCACCCTAGGAGCACAAAAGGGCTGAGTTGCTCAAAATCGCATTTATCAACCGATTTTCGCCAAAAAACTGCATTGTGGGGTGGCGTAAATAGATTCATGAAGATTGCCACCAAAATTAGGCTCCTCACCCTCCCAAAATTGGGCACCCTAGGAGCCCAAAAGTGCTGAGTTGCTCAAAATCGCATTTATCAACCGATTTTCGCCAAATAAACTGCATTGTGGGGTGGCACAAATAGATTCATGAAGACTGCCACCAAAATTAGGTAGCTCACCCTCCCAAAATTGGGCACCCTAGGAGCCCAAAAGTGCTGAGTTGCTCAAAATCGCATTTATCAACCGATTTTCGCCAAATAAACTGCATTGTGGGGTGGCAGAGATAGATTCATGAAGATTGCCACCAGAATTAGGTACCTCACCCTCCCAAAATTGGGTACCCTAGGAGCCCAAAAGTGCTGAGTTGCTCAAAATCGCATTTATCAACCGATTTTCGCCAAATAAACTGCATTGTTGGGTGGCACAAATAGATTCATGAAGATTGCCACCAAATTTAGGTACCTCACCCTCCCAGAATTGGGCACCCTAGGAGCCCAAAAGTGCTGAGTTGCTCAAAATCGCATTTATCAAACGATTTTCGCCAAATAAACTGCATTATGGGGTAGCACAAATAGATTCATGAAGATCGCCACCAAAATTAGGCTCCTCACCCTCCCAAAATTGGGCACCCTAGGAGCCCAAAAGTGCTGAGTTGCTCTAAATCGTATTTATCAACCGATTTTCGCCAAATAAACTGCATTGTGGGGTGGCACAAATAGATTCATGAAGATTGCCTCCAAAATTAGGTACATCACCCTCTCAAAATTGGGCACCCTAGGAGCCCAAATGTGCTGAGTTGCTCAAAATCGTATTTATCAACCGATTTTCGCCAAATGAACTGCATTGTGGGGTGGCACAAAAAGATTCATGAAGATTGCCACCAAAATTACGCTCCTCAACCTCCCAAAATTGGGCACCCTAGGAGCCCAAAAGTGCTGAGTTGCTCAAAATCGCATTTATTAACCGTTTTCTTCCCCATATAAACTGCATTGTGGGGTGGCACAAAGAGATTCATGAAGATTGCCACCAAAATTATGTACCTCACCTTCCCAAAATTGGGCACCCTAGGAGCCCAAAACTGCTGAGTTGCTCCAAATCGGATTTATCAACCGATTTTCGCCAAATAAACTGCATTGTGGGGTGGCACAAATAGATTCATAAAGATTTCCACCAAAATTAGGTATCTCATCCTCTCAACATTGGGCACCCTAGGAGCCCAAAAGTGCTGAGTTGCTCAAAATCGCATTTATCAACCCATTTTTGCCAAATAAACTGCATTGTGGGGTGGCACAAATAGATTCATGAAGATTGCCCTCAAAATTAGGCTCCTCACCCTCCCAAAATTGGGCACCCTAGGAGCCCCAAAGTGCTGAGTTGCTTAAAATCGCATTTATCAACCGATTTTCGCCAAATAAACTGCATTGTGGGGTGGCACAATAGGTTCATGAACATTGCCACCAAAATTAGGTACCTCACCCTCCCAAAATTGGGCACCCTAGGAGCCCAAAAGTGCTGAGTTGCTCAAAATCGCATTTATGAACCGATTTTCGCCAAATAAACTGCATTGTGGGGTGGCACAAATAGATTCATGAAGATTGCCACCAAAATTAGGTACCTCACTCTCCCAAAATTGGACATCCTAGGAGCCCAAAAGTGCTGAGTTGCTCAAAATCGCATTTATCAACCGATTTTCGCCAAATAAACTGCATTATGGGGTGGCACAAATAGATTCATGAAGATTGCCCCCAAAATTAAGCTCCTCACCCTCCCAAAATTGAGCACCCTAGGAGCCCAAAAGTGCTGAGTTGGTCAGAATCGTATTTATCAACCGATTTTCGCCAAATAAACTGCATTGTGGGGTGGCACAAATAGATTCATGAAGATTGCCACCCAAATTAAGCTCCTCACCCACCCAAAATTGGGCACCCTAGGAGCCCAAAAGTGCTGAGTTGCTCTAAATCGTATTTATCAACCGATTTTCGCCAAATAAACTGCATTGTGGGGTGGCACAAATAGATTCATGAAGATTGCCCCCAAAATTAAGCTCCTCACCCTCCCAAAATTGAGCACCCTAGGAGCCCAAAAGTGCTGAGTTGGTCAGAATCGTATTTATCAACCGATTTTCGCCAAATAAACTGCATTGTGGGGTGGCACAAATAGATTCATGAAGACTGCCACCCAAATTAGGCTCCTCACCCTCCCAAAATTGGGTACCCCAGGAGCCCAAAAGTGCTGAGTTGCTCAAAATCGCATTTATCAGCCGATTTTCGCCAAATAAACTGCATTGTGGGGTGGCACAAATAGATTCATAAAGATTGCCACCCAAATTAGGTACCTCACCTTCCCAAAATTGGGCACCCTAGGAGCCCAAATGTGCTAAGTTGCTCAAAATAGCATTTATCAACCGATTTTCGCCAAATAAACTGCATTGTGGGGTGGCACAAATAGATTCATAAAGATTGCCACCAAAATTAGGTACCTCACTCTCCCAAAATTGGGCACCCTAGGAGCCCAAAAGTGCTGAGTTGCTCAAAATCGCATTTATCAACCGATTTTCGCCAAATAAACTGCATTGTGGGGTGGCACAAATAGATTCATAAAGATTGCCACCCAAATTAGGTACCTCACCTTCCCAAAATTGGGCACCCTAGGAGCCCAAATGTGCTAAGTTGCTCAAAATAGCATTTATCAACCGATTTTCGCCAAATAAACTGCATTGTGGGGTGGCACAAATAGATTCATAAAGATTGCCACCAAAATTAGGTACCTCACTCTCCCAAAATTGGGCACCCTAGGAGCCCAAAAGTGCTGAGTTGCTCAAAATCGCATTTATCAACCGATTTTTGCCAAATAAACTGCATTGTGGGGTGGCACAAATAGATTTATGAAGATTTCCACCCAAATTAGGTACTTCACCCTCCCAAAATTGGGCACCCTAGGAGCCCAAAAGTGCTGAGTTGCTCAAAATCGTATTTATCAACAGATTTTCGCCAAATAAACTGCATTGTGGGGTGGCACAAATAGATTCATGATGATTGCCACCAAAATTAGGCTCCTCACCCTCCACAAATTGGGCACCCTAGGAGCCCAAAAGTGCTGAGTTGCTCCAAATCGTATTTATCAACCGATTTTCTCCATATAAACTGCATGGTGGGGTGGCACAAATAGATTCATAAAGATTGCCACCAAAATTAGACTCCTCACCCTCCCAAAATTGGGCACCCTAGGAGCCCAAAAGTGCTGAGTTGCTCCAAATCGTATTTATCAACCGATTTTCGCCAAATAAACTGCATTGTGGGGTGGCACAAATAGATTCATGAGGATTGCCACCAAAATTAAGTACCTGACCCTCCAAAAATTGGGCACTCTAGAAGCCCAAATGTGCTGAGTTCCTCCAAGTCGCATTTATCAACCGATCTTCACCAAATAAACTGCATAAGTTACCCATCTTAAACTTCCCCAAAATATGGAACGAGCTGGAATCTGAACTACGTAACATTAATAATTGGATCAAGTTTTGAAAAAAAATTAACATCAAAGCTTTCATCTTCATTTCCAGTTAATGTCCAATGTAACAATCCATATTGCCCATATTGTCAGATTGGAACATACTGAGGTGATTGTCTTGTTGACCTAATGTCTATCAGTGGGTTGACTAGACCATCGCCTCAGTAGCCACCTGCTTTGTTCACTACTCTACTCTATGAATTGACTTGACAAACAATGTACGGGATAAAGTTCACCAAATGTGGGCAGCTTAGATATATAATTAACCAGCTATACTTGACCTTATCCTTATTCTACTAATGTGAAATGCCAGGGGATACAAGAAATGATCCCAAATGTAAAGTAATAATGTGTATTGAGATACCCGTGATATGATACGCATAGATAACAAATTTAGGCCTTGTGAGCACCTTAGATTACTTTCGTTATCTTGTCTGGTTATCTCGTCCACAAATGAGTTTGGCTTACTGCCAAGTCTGCAGACGCACGAAAGTACCGATATCCACCAAACACATCAACCTTCTCACCACCAACACCACCTTCCCCCACCATTGTTACTTTACGTGAAAGAAAAACACTAAAATCTCTAAATGAACATTTACAGTCCGTTGCAGCGATGAAATATTTTTGAAACGGGAGATAACAGGTAGACAGCCATTCTGGCTATGTTATTTCTCTGTGGTACATATTCATGTGTCAGTGTGATTAGAAATATATTAGAATTGTAATGTTTTATATACCGTAAATACACGACCAATATCAATGCTAGTTGATGGAGTTATTCTTGTAACACAGGTATGACGTACGGACAGGCTCATAAATCCATGAATTAGGCATACTGTTAGATAATATAGCACGATGCTCAAAGAATGTAGCATGATGCCTAAATAATATAGCATGATGGTTCATTATTTAAGCATCGTTCTTAATTATTCAGGCATTATGCTTAATTATTTAAGCAGCATTCATGAAATCATACCAAACAATATAGCATCATGCTCAATTATTAGAGTACCATGCTAAAATAAAATGTATGACCCTTCAGTACGCGGACTTGATTTCAGCATCATATTATGTTATTTATGTAGCATTCGTGAAATCATACCAAATAGTACAGCATCATGCTTAAATAATTGGCCATCATGCTCAGTTAAAGTGCATGATCCTCCCGCAATTCAGCATCATGCAAAAATAATTCAGGATCATGCTATATTGTTTATGCAGCATTCGTTAAATTGCGCAAAATAATATAGCATGATACTTAAATAATTTAGCATCATGCTCAATTAAAGAGCATGATCCTCCCGTAATTCAGCATCATGCTAAATTAATTCAGCATCATGCTATATTGTTTATGCAGCATTCGTTAAATGTCGCAAAATAATATAGCATGATACTTAAATAACTTGGCATCATGCTCAATTAAAGTGCATGATCCTCCCGTAATTCAGCATCATGCTAAATTAATTCAGCATCATGCTAAATTAATTCAGCATCATGCTATTTTATTTATGCAGCATTCGTTAAACCGCACAAAATAAAATAGCATGATGCTTAAATAATCAAGCACCATGCTAACTTAATATGCCCGATCCTCCCGTAATTCAGCATCATTCGAAATTAATTCTGCATCATGCTATATTATTTCTGCAGTATTCATAAAATAGTGAAAAATAAGAAAGCATCAAGCTCAAATAGTTAAGCATCATGCCGAATTAAAATGCACGAACCTCTCGTAGTTCAGGATCATGCTTAATTAATCCGGCATCATTGTGTATTATTTATGTAGCATTCGTGAAATCGTGCAAAATAATTTAGCATTTTGCTTAATTAATTCACATCATGCTCAAATAATTAAGCATGGTGTTAAATTAATTCAACATCATGCTAAAATTATTCAACATCATGCTAAATTAATTCAGCATCATGCTGAAATCCTGTCAATCAACACATTCCGCTAACCAGTCAGTGGCGACGATACATACGCGCTGGGTGACTGGTCGGATCGGAATAATGGAGCATGACCAAAAAACAATTATATGTTACGAATCGTTTCACTGGATTCTCTTTTAATGATACAAAATAAATTAGAAATTAAACACCGAGAATTTGAGCAGTTCTTGTTTACGTTTGTAAACAAGTTCCGTTTTACTGTTGAAATATGACTCGTTAATTAAAGTGTGGGGAGTGTGTGCTTTAAAGTGAGAATGAAAGGTAAGAATTGTTTGATAAACTTGACATTGCACCTGCGTGGTGACAATGGCATAGTCACAGAGACTGAAAGCACCTTTATAGACCAATAAATAAATGTAAATCTGAAAATCCACAGGCATCAGAAACCATCGTCAAAGACCGATTTTTTTTTTGTATAGCCCCCTCACTCGCTATCTTAGCCACTTATGAGTTTTGTTACCCGCAAGGATGAAGGTCCACTTTACACAACCAGCAGTGTAGCACGTGTGAGTCATGCTCGGCCACCTGGAGCTTTGTCGGAACAGCTAGAGTTAAATCACCATAGGAACCGGAGCTTTTGGCGGGGCAACTTTTTCCTGTGCCGTATCCGTCTTTATCCTGCAATTGGTGTACGTCCCGCATATATAGTATGCTAAGGTATGCATAGTGATGCATATACACGCAGGTCTGTGGGTATATAGTATGACTATGTGATGGAATATCGATGGGGGAAGGCGAGTTTTCTTGAAAGTTTTCCCCGTGAAACGGTTGATGTTGCTATTGACGTCGCGACGCCACGATGCGCTCGCGACATCATAGAAACGTTGGCCGCTTTTTACTTCGAGTCAGGGATGTCAGGTTTCTCGAACTGGCCTGATATGGCAGTAGCCCTATATGCCCCATGCAGATCCCCTTTTAGTCCTTGGTACCACTAATTGATCAAATGCTTTGACCTGTATAGGTAGTACGTTATGCTAGTCCAGGTGGTATCGTGGGGTGGGTGAAGGTAATGCATGGTCGTCCAGTGTGGTATGGCGAGGTTGTCCTTGGTTGTTTAGAATTGTAGTGTAGTCTGGATGCTATATACCCCTGTTAATCCTTGGTATAGCTTATCGACCTAATGCTTCGTATATTTCTGTAGCTGGTAGTACATAATGCGAGCCTAGGCAGTATTGTGGTGGGGGTAATGCATAGTTGTCGAGTGTGGAAGTACAGGTTGTGCGGTTTGCATCGCTCCTGGTCCAATTTTAGCCTTTCGTTCCATTATTTATCTAGGGTGGTCTCCTGGTCCACAGAGTTTATAGGTAGTACGTTTTGCAAGGCCAAGCGGTATTGTGACGTGAGGTGGGGTAATGCAGGGTGGTTGTCTAGTGTGGTGGTATAGGATGTACGGTCTATATCACTGTTAGTCTACTATTAGTCCTTAATACCGCTATCTATCTAAGGCTTTATATTATCCTATAACTGGTAGGGGTAGTACCTAATGCAAGGTCAAGCAGTATTGTGGGGAGGGTGGGGGGGGGTGGGGGTGGGGGTTAATGCATGGTTGTATAAAGTAGTAGTATATGATGCAGGGTTGGGGCAAATACATTGTAAATGTATTGAATACGAATACGAATACTTTGAAATTTTATGAATACGAATACGAATACACAAATTTCAAATGTATTTGAATACGAATACGAATACTTTACAATGTATCATGAATACAAATATGAATACTTGAATACTTTTTAAAATTATTTCTTGTAAATGGATGATAATTTGATCATTCTTATTGGGATTAAGGGTATAAGGGATTATAGGTCAAGAATTAGTTTTTCAACACTTCTATGTAAAAATTACAGAACAAGAATACCAATTTTTACCATTTTTCTACATGACATTTTAACTTTTTGTCTGAAAAACATAGTTTATGACCCCTCATTGGAATGAGCTCGTTTTAAATATATATATATATATCGCCATATACATGCTATCAACGCCAATTTTTTCAGGATTTTTTTTCTTCTAAACTGCATCTTATGACCCCAAAGTAGGGTCATAAGATGCAGTTTGGAAGGAAAAAATGGAAAAATAAAATCATTAAATAGGGAACTGTGAGAAATTAACACAATTTTGGGGGTACTTTTTAAAGTTTTTTTCTTCTAAACTGCATTTTATGACCCCCAATAATGTCTATTAATCGTGGCTAATTGTGGCCTCTTTGCTTCATGTCTTTTATTAATATTTAAACATACATTGCTGGTGAGAAAAAAAAAACTGGCCAGTGCTATTCACAAAAATCAATTAAGCAATTACTGCACTATTGGAAAAATGTGGTAATTCAGGCACAATAATTTTATAGATCTATCAGTCTACACCTTATTTCTACTATTACTGTAGAAAAATATTAGATTAGTATTAATTGGATAATGGAGTTGTTTAGGGATTAAAAATCAATACTTTGGCCAGACCGATATCCTTTGTCCTAAGAATAATCTGTACAATTACAATGTTCAGTTTACAGTGAAACAAACAAGCTGTTTGAAACAGCCATTAAAGTGAATTAGCCTGTTGCTGTTAAAAAGCACTTCAAAAGTATTAGTTTAATTCTTTACCACTTTCTAATAGAGATAATCACAATATTTTGTTTTACAAATACTGTATACGTGTGTATTAAAAACAAGAGAAGTATTCAAAAAGTATTCAAAAAGTATTCATGAATACACCTCAAATTTGAATGTATTCGAATACGAATACGAATACTTTAAAATTGCATGAATACTGAATACATTCGAATACTTGAAAAAATGTATTGAATACGACTGAATACCGAATACGAATACGAATACGAATACCCCAACCCTGATATGATGTAAGGTCTGTATTCCCGCGGATTCTGTGGTAGCCCATAGTATTATTGATCCACCTACTCGTTATACTGTCCTAAGTAAGTACGGATACTACGTAATGCTAAGCCTTGTTGTCTGGTAGAGTAGTATAGGAGAAACTCTTTGTACCCCATATGCCTATTGTTAGCCCTTAGTACAAATATCTATCTTAGGTGTTCTAGTGCTGGCCCACAGTTCGTACAAGTAGTTTACTAATGCTAGTCCCAGGGGTATTGTTGGGGTTATGGGTAAAGCTTGGATTCTGGACCTTTACATCTCTAAGATCATTACTGTTGACTTACCAAAAGTCACCGTGATCTGTCCTATGATCGACTTTATTTACCGGCCACTATAGTTTTCTGCCGCGCCTACTGAAAAATAGGAAGGACGTGATAGTTACACCAGATCGCTCGAGCGACTCAAATCTCATCGAGCCAATGAAATATAGATCAATTGGTCGAACGAGTGACTCTACTTACTGCTCTACGACTCATCTCGGTATTTGAGGACACATAGTATTGTACTATTTGAGGATAACTTTTGAAGATACTTTTTGAAGATACCTGTTGACGATACCCTTTATAGGATACCTTTTGCAGGATATCTATCTGATGATAGTTATGGTTTCTAATACGTGTTTGATCCGTCTTTCTAGACCACCCACACCTTTCCAAGCTCCAAGGCCACCAGTTGCCCATGGTCACCACCATCTGTCGTGAGTAGTAGGAGATGTTATTTTCGACACCTATCAGGTGGACCCCGGCTGGAGGATCCTGGAAGTGACGTCATACCGCAATGTATTATGGGTATCACGTGGTTGTCATGGTAGCCCCGGTGAGCAGCCATGGATTGACGTCATTGTCATGGTAGTGGGTGATGTGAGTGCGCATGTTTGTGGGGGTGATACTTGTTTCCGTCGACCATTTTGTATGCAGGAGGCTGCCATCTTTGATTCTATGATGACACGTGTTGCTATGTTACCCAAAAGCGTCTTATAGGATAGGGGTATGTTCGAAGGGTATGTTCGATTGCACAAGAGTAATTTCCCGATTCGCAGAATTACCCAAAATGAGCCCGAGAATGCCCGTAAATCACCGGAAAGTACCCTTTTTTAACCGAAACGCACCTGTTTAGACTAGCACGTAGGGCTATAGACCTTTTAAAGGTCGTGTTCGATTCATGTGGAGTATTGTTTTTGAAATGATTTCCTTAATAATTACCCAAATAAACTTGACAATCCCTCCAAAGCACCAAAATCCACCGCAAACTACCGAAACCGACTTAGTAAAACTTCATTTTGGACAGGAATATTTTATGCAGGCTCGAATTTTGTTATTCCGGGTCAAAATCCTCGTTTCTCCGACCTCCTTCCATAGAGTGCTTTTCCGTTCTTCTGGAGTATGACCTGCTCTCTTCCGTCTGTTTTGTTACTACTTCTGATAAAATAACCAATCAGATCACGTCCATCATCTTCTTCGTTCCAACGATTATGATCTACGTACACAATGTGCGAATAGCACATGCAGCACATCAGCACATGCGAAATGTGCCAATATCTGGTTGTGTGGGGACTAGCGAGGAGCAGGCTTTGGGACTAGTGGGGACCAGGCTTTGGGAACTAGTGTGGGACCAAGGTTTGAGGACCAGTGTCAGAAATTTTGTCTAACCACCGTCTTAACTCAGTACTAAAGTTTCTGCTACCAACGGCGTTACCGTTTGCAACGTCTTGTGCGCACATTGTGCACTTGCACACAGCCACATATTGGCACATTTTGCATGTGCTGCATGTACTATTCGCACATTGTGTACGTAGATCACAATCGTTGGAACGAAGAAGATGATGGACGGGAGCTAAGGTTAATAGAGCAATTTGATCGGTTGTTCAATCCTGGAGAAGTAATCTGATTGGGTCCTTTATCAGAAGTAGTAACAAAACAGACGGAAGAAAGCGAGTCATACTCCAGAAAAACGGAATAGTACTCTATGGAAGCAGGTCGGAGAAACGAGGATTTTGACCCGGAATAACAAAATTCGAGCCTTCATAAAACATCCCTGTCCAAAATGAGGCATCACCAAGTCGGTTTCGGTAGTTTGTGGTGGATTTCGGTGCTTTGGAGGGATTGTCGGGTTTATTTAGGTAATTATTTAAGGAAGTCGTTCCAAAAAATCCTCCAGTTGAATGGAACTTGACCTTTCAAGGGTCTATAGCACTACGTGTTACCCCAGGCCGGTGCGTTTCGGTTAAAACTTTTCGGTGATTTACGGGCATTCTCGGGCTCATTTGGGTAATTCTCCGAATCGGCAAATTGCTCTTGAACAAGCGAACATACCATCCGAACATACCCCTAACCTATAAGATGCATTTGGGTAACATAGCAACCATGTGCCACCATAGAAACAATGATGGCTGCCTCCTGCGAACAAAATGGACGACGGAAACAAATATCACCCTAACAACACGAGCTGCGCATGCGCACTCACATCACCCGTCACCATGACAATGACGTAACAACATGGCTGCTCACCTGGGCTACCATGACAACCACGTGATACCCATAATACATTGCGGTATGATGTCACTTCCGGGGTCCACCAGCTGGGGTCTACCTGATAGGGGTCGAAAACCACATCTCCTACTTCTGTCGTGTGATCCAATACTATTGTATTTACCCAATACTACAGTCTTCTATCACCCTTGCAGTCTTTTGCCATTACTACCTCGTACAATTGCTATTTACTTGTGGCACTACTGGGGGCGCGGTGGCTCAGTTGGTAGAGGTGCAGACTGCAAGCCGAGAGGTCCTCGGTTCGAATCCCACCTGCGGCGACAGCGTTGTGTCCTTGGGCAAGACACTTCACCCCCATTGCCCACGTGGGGGCACGGTGACGCTGTGTACTAAGGCGTACTGCACGTCGATGATGCACCTGTCTTCAACCAATGCTAACCCTGCTTGTGTGGAGTTAGTATGTTGGGGAGCTGACAGTTGCTCGCCCTTGCTCGGTGGTTCTCTCCGGGTACTCCGGCTTCCTCCACCCGTAAAACTGTCGTGGTCATGATTAGCCATTGTGTAGAAATATGTGACCTTAAACACCAATAAATAATAAATAATTGTGGCACTACTACAAGCTTAGTGGCTACCCCCCCCCCCTCTCCCCCCGATTCTGTCTTGATATCTGCCTTTGACCAAATCTAGACTCAATCAGATCACTCCATTTATTCAAGCCTGTATCAGTCTATACAATGGCTTGATCTAGTGCAAGCTAGGGTACCTTGCATATAAGAAACTATATGATTATCGTATCGAGATGTGCTCGTGAGTTAGTACATATTGTTTTGAACTCTGTAAAATAGGCCTGCTACAGAGGCGGCGGAAACTCCAAAAAAGTGGGGAGTCAGACCAAAAAGCGGGGGTCACACCTTTATAGGTACCATTAGGGTGTAGGCTGGAAAATAATTTTTCTTCGGGGCGGGGGGGGGGGGGGTCAATAGTTGCGGGGCGGCTTATTCGTGCAAAATATATAAATTTATATACGCTGCCCCTCACCCTTATTCACACCCTATTTAAGACACTAACCTCAGCGACCTCAACCTCAACCTCATTGTTATTATTTTGCGATATTGGATATTGACCGATCCATAGTGAATCATGTGGCATCAGGTATCTTCGTACTACATCGGCTGTCTTTGGGTATTACCACAGATTAGGGTAGTGGTGGTGGATTTATTTTTTTCGTTTTTGATTTAAGAGTAGCATTCGCCTTTATATATCTTGCATTTTAGTACACACTACAACCTATACGGCGTCCCCCCCCCCCCCCCTCCAATTCGTATACTATGGATTGAATTGAATTGAACTAGTTCTTTGCCTTTGAATGCAAATTTATATTAAGGACGCAAGGGATTTCAAATCCCACATGGTCCAGGTGCACCTTCGACGTGCTGAAACTTTTCTTTTATTTATTCATCATGAAAGAAAATCTACTAGACATATATCATATGTATACCTGAATATCTAATTGAGATATAAATGTTGAAAAAAAATTAAATAGAAAAATGTTAAAATTCAAACAATATTTGAAAATATTTATAGCAGCCGAAATGACCTGGTATATTGGGGTTGAATTGACCGGACGCCGTAATGACTGGGGCCGAAATGACTTGGGGCCAAAGTCACTGGAATTCGTCAGAATTGCATCCAAACTGTCCTCCAACAATTTGACCCAAACTGGATACTAATCTAACCCAAACTATCCTTTGGCAATTTGCCCCAAACTGTTCTCCAGAATAGGGGCACATCATTCTTATTGATATATTTATTGGGGTTTAATGACACTTCGATAACCAGGGACACTTCATGTCGGACAGTTTTACAGGTGAGAAAAGCCAGAGAGAACCACCAAGCAATTACAAACATCTAACGTACAAACAACATACAAGCTGGGTTAGCATTGGTTGAAGACAAGTGTACGATTGACATGCAGTTTGCCTTGGTACGCAATGGCACTATGTGGGCAATGGGAATGAAGTGTATTACCCAAGGAAACAAAGTGGATGCAGCAGGTGGGATTTGATAGAGGACCCTTTGGCTTGCAGCCTACACCTCTAACGACTGAGCCCTTTAACCTTCAAAACTGTATAGTACCAGCTAAAACATGTTGTAGGATGACCACATGAAAATTTCACAAGTACAGTTTCATTATTAGTTTGTGATATTTGTTTTTGCTATACAGTGGAACCCTGTTAATTGAAGAGCCACTTTGCCAATAAAATTATTCAATTAGCAGGAGTATTCAATTAACAGGGATTGTGTCACTTTCCTGTATTCCAGAGATAAACTTAGCATTTATTCTATTATATTTTGTTTGACAGAGCTCCATGAACTCTGTCAAACAAGATATAATAGATTAAATGCCTGTATTGAATGTACTGAGGCCAAATTGGTCTATAACCAAAGGAAAACTGGGAAGAGTCAGGGTAATTTCTCAAGATGTTACAAGATTTTTTATTTAATTAACAGGAGATTACTCTATAACCTATACTCAATTACCAGGTCTTATTTGTACTGGAGGCATGGTAAATGGTTTTGTGTTGGGAAATTATTTTCTGTTAACAGGGATATACAATTAAGATATATCCAGTTAAGTGGCACCACTGTATAACACCCCCACCCCCCACGCCAATCAAAGCCATCATTCGAAGGTCTTGGATTCAGCAAATTTGATTTCTTTATTTATTGGGGTTTAACAACAATTTTTACAGCCAGGGCCACCCAACAGTTTTAATGGGGGAGGAACCCAGAGCACCCAGAGAGAACCACTGAGCAACAATGACAAGCAACTGTCAGGCTTCTCAACATTGTACCTCCAAGCAAGCAGGGTTACTGGGTTAGCATTGGTTGAAGACAAGTGCGTCATCAATGTGCAGTACGCCTTATTTCAGTTGCCGCAATTGGGATTCGAGCTGAGAACCTCTCAGCTTGTTTTGGGAAGGCTTTTTTTTTGTTCCAGCTTCATTAAGGTTTGTTTCATATTGCACTTGTAATTTTGTCATAATTAGTAATCATAAATCCTTTAAAAAAAAAACAATAGAAAAAATGCATAGAATATTTAAAAAAAAAAATTCTGTGAGGATTTGACCTCAGAGGTGATGACATTCGACCACGACTGAGACCGAATATTCTCAGAAAAAGTATGAGGGCTGAATCTTCCTGTGCCTGAACCTTCATGAACCCCTTTTTTCAAACTAAATTGCCCATTACTTAAAAAGCACCATAACTAAGGCAAAAACAATACTATGAAATTTCCAAGTCTGAAATTCTATAAATTCCAAATAAATTTACACAAATTATATAACAAAATTAAGGATGTGGTGTATAGAACCCCAAAAGTATGTGTGCATCTCACGCACTGACACACAGTCGCCATCAGACATCAGCGGCTCCTGAAAGTGTGCTATCGGTACCGTATTTGTACCATAACTTATAATAATAAAATAATATTTCATAAGAACAACAAACACAGGAATTCAATATGCAGCCTCAAGGCAGCATGGTGGTGAATGCCAACGCTGTCCCATTGTCCTTGAAAGGGGGAGTCCTTTACAAATAGGTTTTTGTTTTGTGATATTCTGGATACTCCCCATTTTTAGCTTAACTTTGACATGGTCAAATTTTAGGTTATGTCATAGCCCATTGTCCATCTATTTCGGAACAGCAATTCAATACGGCTCTAGCTAGAGGCTGTATTTAAGAACCGATCTTTACAAAACTTCTTGAGTACCTTTGTTTTCAACGTGGGACGAGAATGAATGTTTTTGGGTGCGGTCCAAAATTCAAGACGGCCTCCAGCAGCCATTTTGTACAGAAATTAGTGCAATCAGTGTTTTTGTACAGAACTTCCGTATGAAAGTTCTGATTTGAATAAATTTTTGTATGAATGTTTAGTAACATGGAGTACATCACATATAATACAAGTTTTTTTCTGGTGCTGAAATTATGCAAATTAGATGAACTTTGATTTATTTGGTGCTACTTACATATATACCCAGTAAGTGCACATGTCAATATGGCTCGGGCTAGTCTATATTTATGAACTGACCTTCATGAAACTTCTTGGGTACCTTTGTTATCACCTTGGGATGAGAATGAGTGTTTTTGGGTGCGGTCCAAAATTAAGATGGCTACCAGTGGCCATTTTGTACCGAAATTAGATACAATCAGTTTTTTGTTCAGAACTTCTGTACAGCTTGGGCTAGAGGCCGTATTTATGAACCAATCTTTACAAAATTTCTTGGGTACCTTTGTTTTCACCATGGGGTGAGAATGTGTGTTTTAGGGGGCAGTCCAAAATTCTAGATGGCTGCCGGCAGCTATTTTGTACTGAAATTACTGCAATCAGTTTTTAGCTCAACTTTGGCGAAGCCAAATTTGAGCTTATTCCATGGCCAGTTGTCCGTCGTCCGTCGTCCGTCGTCCGTCTGTCCGTCAACAATTCAATACGGCTCGGGCTAGAGGCCGTATGTATGAACCGATCTTTAGGAAACTTCTTGGGTACCTTTGTTATGACTGTGGGACGAGAACGAGTGTTTTTGGGTCCGATCCGAAATTCAAGTTGGCCGCCAGCCGCCATTTTGTACCGACGTTGCAGAAATCTGTTTTTTGTACAGAACTTCCATATGAAAGTGCTGATTTGAATAAATTTTTATATGAATGTTTAGTACCATGGGATACATCACATATAATACCGGTTTTTTCCTCGTACTTAAATTATGCAAATTAGACTAACTTTGATGTATTTAGTGTTACTTTCAGCACTGTAAGTGCAAATGCCAATACGGCTCGGGCTAGAGGCCGTATTTATAAACCGATCTTTACGAAACTTCTTGGGTACCTTTGATATCACCGTGGGACGAGAACGAGTGTTTTTGGGTGCGGGTGCGGTCCGAAATTCAAGATGGCCGATGGCAGCCATTTTGTACAAAATTAGGTGCAATCAGATTTTTGCACAAAACTTCCATATGAAAGTGCTGACTTGAAAAACTTTTTGTGTGAATGTTTAGTACCATGGGATGATACATCACATATAATACGGGTTTTTTTCTCGTGCAGAAATTATGCAAATTAGATGAACTTTGATTTTTTCAGTGCTACTTACATACAGTAAGTGCACATGTCAATACGGCTCGGGCTAGAGGCTGTATTTATCAACCGATCTTCACAAAACTTCTTGGGTACCTCTGTTATCACCTGGGGATGAGAACAAGTGTTTCTGAGTGCAGTCCAAAATCCAAGATGGCTGCCAGTGGCCATTTCGTACCGAAATTAGGTCTAATCAGTTTTTTGTACACAACTTCTATACAGCTCAGGCTGGAGGCCGTATTTATGAACCGATCTTTACGAAACGTCTTGGTACCTTCGTTATCACCGTGGGATGAAAACGAGTGTTTTTGGGTGTGGTCCAAAATTCAAGATGGCCACCAGCAACCATTGTGTACCAAAATTAGTGCAATCAGTCTTTTGTACAGAACTTCTGTATGAAAGTTCTGATTTGAATAAATTTTTGTATGAATGTTTAGTAAAATGGAATACATCACATATAGTACAGGTTTTTTTCTCGTGCAGAAATTATGCAAATTAGATGAATTTTTGATTTATTTAGTGCTAATTATACACTGTAAGTGCACATGTCAATACGGCTTGGACTAGAGTGTGTATTTATGAACTGATCTTCACAAAACTTCTTGGGTACCTTTGTTATTACCTTGGGACGAGAACGAATGTTTCTGAGTGTGGTCCAAAATTCAGGATGGCTGCCAGATGCCATTTTGTACCGAAATTAGGTCCAATCAGTTTTTTGTCACAACTTCTATACAGCTCGTATTTTGAACTGATCTTCACGAAACTTCTTGGGTACCTTTGTTTTCACCTTGGGACAGGAATGAGTGTGTTTTGGGGTGCCTTTGTTATCACTGTGCTATGAGAACAAATATTTTGGGGTTCAGTCAGACCCACTCTGGGACTCAAAGATTTCTTTTCTATTTAGCATCTGACTGTCACCCACCTTTACAATACTTTACCTATACATTTGTTACATGCTACGGCCAGTATTTATGTACAGACAGTTACAATATTTTATATGTACATTTGTTATCAGGTCATTACCTAGATGTTTGTCATTGCTGTGTCACATACTATACATGTACATGTCTTGACAAGTTGAGCTACAGTGTCATTGACACTTTCATTTGTACAGAACTTCTGTATGAAAGTTCTGATTTGAATAAATTTTTGTATGATTGTTTAGTAACATGTAATACATCACATATAATACAGGCTTTTTTCTCGTACAGAAATTATGCAAATTAGATGAACTTTGATTTATTCAGTGCTACTTATACACAGTAAGTAAGTGCACATGTCAATACGGCTAGTGCTGGAGGCTGTATTTATGAACCGATCTTCATGAAACTTCTTGGGTACCTTTGTTATCACCTTGGGATGAGAATGAGTGTTTTTGAGTGCGGCCCAATATTAAAGATGGCTGCCGGCGTTCACAGTGTTGCTTACTGAGGTGAGGTCACTTCACCTTACCAAGCTACCTACTAAATACCAAAGGGAAGATTTTTCAGCGCATTCTTATGCATTCTTATTAATTCAGCACCCACAATTCTCAAATATGGCATTAAAACCACGCACATACTGCTTAAATCTATTTACATAATCGGATTACACCACCAGGGGTGCAGTGGCTCAGTAGTTAGAGGTGGAGGCTGCAAGCCGTGATATCCTCGGTTCGAATCCCACCTGCGGCAACAGCTTTGTGCCCTTGGGCAAGACACTTCACCCCCACTACGCATGTGGGGGGGGGGCAAGGTATGCTGTGTACTAAGGCATACAGCATGTTCTTGGTGCACCTGTCTTTGAACAAGGCTAACCCTGCTTGTATAGTATGTTTGGGAGCTCACAGTTGCTTGCCATTCCCCAGTGGTTCTCTTGGGGTACTCTAGTTTCCTCCATCCCTAAAACTGCCATGGTCACAATAAGCTGTTGTGCAGATAAATGTGACCTTAAATACCAATAAATAAATAATAAAAAGAACACACCACCTCAAACCCGTTTCTCTCTTGTTTTCATTCACCTTGGTATCTCTTGGTTTGCCTCTGTGTTTAGTATGCCCGCCAGAAAAGGAGTGATTTCTTTTTCTAAAAGAGCAAAACAAGAAACGGTAATTTTTAACAGGTAGTAACGAAATAATTTTCATGAAGTGCACAATTTTATGTTAGTTAATAGCTGAAAAAATGCAGGGTGATATTTGCAAATCTTACTTTATTACTGGCACCAGCTACTGGTAATGAAAATTATTGTTTGTCATCAATACTCGATCAAGTTTCTGACAAAGCACATTGTACTATTCCAATATGTTAGCTACTGTACATAAGCACACAATTTGATGTTAGTTTACCATTATACTGGTGCTTAGCCAGGATATCTAAGTTACATGTAGGGGCAAGACTAATACGTGTATCTGGTGGGAGTGGGGCCGGGTCATAAAGAATATGATGCACAGAATCACCAGAGCCACATAGCAGTGAGATATGGGCGAGGACAAGAGGGAGTGTGACCCTCTCATCAGTGGAGGGGGTCGGGTGCACCCCCCCCCCCAAAAAAAAATGAAAAAAATTTGAAATTCAAGACAGTAAAACACAGTTACCTTGACTCTGTGTCCATTTGTGTCCATAATAAGTTGCGAATAAGCATAAATTTCTAGATATTAAAATGTCTTTTCTGATGTTCATTATATGGGTTAACAGGAGAAAGGGGTGGGGGCATGAATGAAATTGGGGAGGGCATGTGCCCCCTCCAGCCCCCAAGCCTACAGTGTGGCTGCCATGGACTGGTCACTTTCCATGGGTGGGCAATATTTCTGCGGATGCAATGATATTAGTTTTCAAACATTGTTTACAGCAATAATCATCAAAAATTGAATTAATGAAACACAGGATACAATTCGGTGCTTCATTAATTAAAATTTTATTGATGATGATTTACTATTACCTGGAAAAAACGTGCATGGACGTCATGCACCTCCCATGCAAGGATTATGACCAGCATAATATTTTTTAACACCTGATAACAAAGTAATATAAACGAGACATAGTCTGCCCTGCGGTAACCTTATCAAAATACTTGTGACAGAATTTAGTATTGTATAACTGACCTGGCCTAACCTCAACACACCCAGAATAGCTTTCAGCTCTGGGAATTGCACAAGATAGCACGTTCGATTGACGTCATAGTGTGACTCCCTAACCTTGAGAATAAATTCGGACAAACTAGATAAATGCAAACCAACAGCATGCCAGCATCATTTTAGTGTGAGAATTCATACTGATAGCACAGGATGCCCCCACTATCCCAGAATGGATGCGAGGGGTTACGAAACACCTCTCCGCCATCTTGGGGTATAGGTGGCGTTTTGTGGCGTCATGTGGCGTAAGCCTTCACCTTATCCAGTGGTGTACGTGATGAGATACGAACGGAATATCACGTTCCCAACAGAATATAAACCGGCGGAAAGACCCGCGAACTTCACTTCTCTCTGGGCTCCAACACGTACAGAAGTCACTCTCCTATTTTCGTGGAAGGACGCTGCCGAATGCTGCCAGGCCAGACAACAGTTTTGCATGAAGGACGTGATGAGAGCGATGCGATAGTTTCGAGTTAGTCTCATTTCGTAACTTATATTTTGCTATTATTACCAGAGAGAGAAATTAGTTTAATTTGTAGGAATTTTAAACTTGGGCTTGAATAAAATAGAAAACTGTAAGTACATTTTATGTGTTTTGAATTCACCCATTCGCTGTGGCTGCAGTACTTCAAGAACTTTTGCAGACTCCACAGAAGCTAGTTGCCTTCTTGAATGAACTCTTAAATTGTCCTGTGGCCATTTGCCATGATTGAAGTCCTAAGCCAAATCCACTGGACGATCATTTTTATGGGGTACTTAACCCTGCTTCGCCACAGGCCAGTTTATATGGTGCCATTCGTCAGGATGTGGACTCTGACTTCTAACTTTCTTGAGATGATCGGGTGAACATTCTAAAAACATCTATTGACCCTTACAGACCCAGTGAAGCCGACACTGACTTAAAAACATTGCCGCTGGGGAGCACAGTGCATTTGTGAGAACTTTTTGATATTGTTTATGACCGTCACTCCTAAACAATGGCCATCCCTTGCTTTATTGGTAATTTGTACGCCTAGCAGCAGACACTTACAAGCACCCTCTGAACCCAATGGTCGAAAATTTACTGATACAACTCCATGGTGGAATTGCCTGCATGTCTGACTGAATGTCCAACGTGCCATTATTTACTCTGATGCCGACCACCAATTGCTTTCATATTCAAGCCACGCTCGACTGGTCACACCGAGCATTGCTCATAAGATATATAGAACTTCTAACGGAACATCAAGGAAAAACGAAAACTCAGGGAACATTGCAAAATCTTCAGGAGTTCGAGGAAATTCTGAAAAGACTACCATGTGTGTTTCAACAGTTATAGCACTAGCAAGGTAGGTGCAATTTTATTTATTTCATGTTCATTAGCAGCAGAAAAATTGTAAATTAAATTATTATTAGTGAATTAATTGAATAATTGAGAATAACTTCGCCATCATTTAGAGAGCAATGGCTGCTCGATGAACTGACCCAAGTGAGACAAGAAAGGGAGGGTCAAGTGAATCAGTATGAGCAGCAACTTGCTGAAATGAACAGCCAGGTTCTCAACTGGTCGCAGCAGCATACTGCCTCACAACAAACACTCCAACAAATGCAGACAGCCCTCGCCCAAGTTCAGGCGGAAATGGCAAAACAGAAAGCTGATTTAGAGTTGCATCTGGCTGCTGATAAAGCTAACGCCCCAACAAAACAGCAAAAATTAAAGAAACAACTGGCAGACGCTGAAAAAAGGTCCAAGGACCCAACATCCCCTGCCATCATTGACCTTCATGAAACCGTGCGCCAAAGTGAGAAGAGTAATGCAAAAACTGCTAACGCTACTCAGGACCAGTCAATTCATTCCCATATTAAGAAATTTGATGGGAACCCCTTGAACTTTCGAGGTTGGATAAAATCCCTAGACCTTTTCTGCGAGACTAATGATGTAGAAGAGAAGCGACGACCCAAAATCGCCGCTCAACCCAGTGACTTTGTGGTAGCCGATTTTATCTTAAGAACAATGAAGAAAATCCTCAAATGCCTTGGTCTGAACTGTATAACGAATTGAAAAGTCGCTATAGCGCCCCTATAGATAACTCCATGGCCACCGTCAGTTGCACAATATGCGGCAGGGAAAAAATCAAACCCTTGTCTCATATGCTGAGCAATTGCTTGATCTTGCAAAAGATGCCTTTGATCAGGAAATTGACAACTCCACCATTCAGAAAAAACCCTCAGATTACTTTTGAGACGGGTTGTATGACTCTGATGTTCGGATGAAATTGATCCATCGCATGCCAAAGACACTAGAAAACGCTGTTAGTCAAGCATTGTTTGAAAATGCCATGAAAATCAAATTTCGCACTTGTTCTGAGGCTTCCAAGGAAAAAGTGCCCTATGGAAAAGCATTTGAACGACAGTATGAAGAACATGAACGTTATCGGGACCCTGTATTTCGCGATCCCATAGACGAACAGGAAGAACCTGTAGATCTCCCCTTGGAGACGAGAGATGAGACTCCCATGGACATAAGTGTAGCGTCGGCGCCATAAGGTTAATATATTAACGAAAACCTACAGTAGTGGTTATGCACGACCTCCAAATCAGAATCAAAATAGAACTCAGTATAACAACCAATACAGAAATGGGGGAAGCCAAAATTACAACAGATATCAAAACCGACACGATTTACACGTCTGGTTTGCAATCGCTGTAATCGCGTTGGCCACATGAAACGTGATTGTCACGTCAACTTGACCAAACAAGTTAGAACACTTGATATTCAGCCAGCAGGTGAAAGGTCACCAGGGGCAACCTTTTGCTGCTTTCGCTGTAGGAAGCCAAACCACTTTGCTCGCGATTGCCGAGTAAATTTAAACGAAGGAAACTCTGCCCATATGGGGCAATGAGCAGAGTTAATGAGAAGTCACATGCTCCCAACAGAAGTGAAAAGGAAAATCACCAGGGAGAAGTGATAAATAATGTACATAATAAATGCATCAATATGTGTACAAATAAAATTGTAAATAATAAGGCAGGTGGAAATACGGGTAATAAAACATGTAATATAAAGCCAAGTACTCAGCCTCAACAATGAGAACTAAAAATGATTCTCCTGTAGTGAAAAGCAAAGCCATTCAATGCACAAGGTGTGGCCAGACCACACATAATAGGGAAAATTGTACAGTAAAATTCACAACTATTCCTCTGACTGGTAGGCTGAAGAAACTCAAGGCCAACTCACAAAATCACTGCCCTGCAAAGGACAGTCAGCATGAAAAGTTTAATTCACAAAATTGTTTCAGCTATCAGACCACCAGTGGTCTGGAAGTTAAAGTATACAGGTCTGGTATAACTCAGGTAGCTGCTGACACTACGGTAAATGTGGCTAACAGCCAATTGACCCATGGTGGAGGTGTTGCCAGAGCTATAGCTCTTGGAGCTGGACCAGCCCTTGAACAAGAATGTCAACAATATATTCAACAGCATGGAAATCTTCCAGTAGGTGAGAATATGATTACCACTTGTGGAATGTTGCCATGTTTAAAAGGGACCACGCTGGAATGATTATAGTGATAAAAATAAATGTTTAAATGTATTATACAGAACTGTACAGAAAGTATTGCAGGTATATAATAACAAAAATTTTACAAATATAGCTATCCCACTGATCAGTAGCGGGATATATGGTGTAACTAAACAGAAGTGTGCAGATGTTTATGTTAAAGTTCTACAAAACTTTACCCCTAAACAATTAAAAGATATACACATTTTAGATGTAGACCCTGATATTACAATTTATATGAAAAATGCTTAAGATAATCAACCAGGTAAGCAGGGTTGTGTTTCAATAAACCAGCAGAAACAGGAGATATTTGAATCAGGAAATAGGAATCCAAGAAAAAGGAGCCAAGATCAATCACTTGGGAAAAACCCAAAACAACAAAACAGGAAAATCCCAAAGGGAGGTAATGGGAAAAACCCATGTCAACAGGAAGTGGAAAACTCTATGGAAACCAGGGGAAATAACTTAGTAAACAATGATGATTACCCAAATTGGGAGCAACAGCAACAAAAACTTAGAAATTCTAAACCGGAAACCATAACCATAAATTATGGAGTTGCTTCTTTGAATAGTGTCTTAGTGAACATCAAAGGACAGCGAGTACGTGCCTTATTGGATACAGGGGCACAGACAAGTTGTATTAGTACAAAATTTTGGAAAAATCTTAAACACCGACCACAATTAGTTGGTGATAAAAATACTTTGCCTCGCATTTCAGGTATCACTGGGAATGACACTATCCCTCGAGGAAAAGTTAGACTTGAATTTTACATTCAAGGAATTTATCAAGTGCATGAGTTCTTAGTGATAAACAAATTGAATCGAAGTATGTTGTTAGGAATGGACTGGATTAGGAGCAATCGAGTTAATTTATATTGGAAATTTCATAAATTGAGATTAGATGGTCACTATGTACCCATTGTTCAAGACATACAGGTGAGTTGTCTTACTCGACTGATTAATCAGGTTGAACTTAAACCACAGTCCACTTGTTTGTGTACAGCAAAAGCTTCCAGTGCAAAATCTGTCTTTGATACAAAATACTTAGAACATCATGGTTTGACTAAAGGTCACATGGCTGAACAACCTGGCCTCTTAGTCAGTAATGGTATAGTAACTAATGGAAATGAAACCATACCTGTACTGTTGGTGAACAGTACCAACAAACATTACACCTTAAAGAGGGGATGTTTGATTGGAAAATTTGAGCCAATAGAACAGGAAGAAAAAGTCTTAGAAGTTAATCAGATCTTAACTCAAAATACACCTGAAGACCAGATCACAGATGCTGACATACAGGTGCCTGAAGACAAACGGCACCTGTTGATGCCAGTCATCAATAATAATAGAGACTTGTTTGCAAAAACTGATAAAGAATTCCCCAGACACAGTTAAGATCCACATCGACACTGGTGATGTGCAACCAATAAAAAGTAGAGCATATAGAGTTCCATTACTTAAGAGAAAAATTATGGATGAAGCACTTGAGGAGATGCTTCAATCGGGAATTATCCGAAGATCAAATAGTGCATGGAGTCTTCCATGTTTGCTCGTAGACAAGAAAGACGGCTCGAAACGCTTCTGCGTGGACTTCCGCAAGATTAATGAGGTCACAAAAGTTATGAACTGGCATCTTTACTTTGTTAAATGGATGTCAATACTTTACCACTCCTGACATGAAGTCAGGTTACTGGCAAGTCAAGATGGATGAAGAAGACAGGCCCAAGACAGCCTTTGTTTGCCATAAGGGCCTCGATGAGTTCAATGTGATGGCCTTTGGTCTCGTTAATGCGCCCTCCATGTATCAATCACTCATGACAAGGATCTTGGAAGGTCTAGAGGACTTTTCTCTAGCCTACCTTGACGATATTTTGATCTTCAGCAAAGAAGTGTTCCTTCTTCCAATCTGAAACATCTTATCTTTGTTTTGTAATTAGTAAAGACGGAATTAAACCTGAGACTTCGAAGGTCAAGGTCATTCAATAATTGAGTCCGCCAAAGACGGTGACAGAAGTGAGATCTTTTATGGGCATGACCTCATACTATCGCAGATTTATTCCTCGGTTCAGCGAGATTGCTCAACCATTATTAGAACTAACAAAGAAATATGCAAGATTTCTTTGGTGTGACACATATCAAGAAGCCTTCCAAGAGTTGAAAGATCGCTTAACTCAAGTTGCTCATTTGTCATATCCAAATCCCAGAAAGCCTTACGTGCTTTACATGGACACCAGTGGCTGCTGTGTAGGCGTGGTTTTGGCACAACCATGTGATGACGAAACAGGTCAACTACCAGGAGTACCTGATGAAAAACCCATTGTCTTTCTATCCCTTAAGTTCGGAGAAACCCAATAGAAATGGTCAACATTTGAGAAAGAAGCTTTTGCTATCAGTAGGTAATAAAGGTGGATACAAACACACCTGTACATGTACGTGTACGTGTACACTAACATTCGTGTACACCTCCATAGGATTTTGTGTTAAAATCGTGTACCTGTACATGATTTGAACGTTTTTTAGGGTGTTTTAGAATCCGCTTTGCGGATTCAAACATCACTGAATTGTATCCTAGAGTGAAAAAAACGCCCGTAGTTTTACGTACACGTACATGTACCAATTTGTGTTTGAATCGGTAAATGAGTTTCCTTATAGGATTCAGTGTTAAATTGCAAGCAAAAAAACGTTTTGTCATTTCTAAATCATCATCTTGCCGATTCTAATAATCCGCGTCTGTACACGATTTTAACACTGAAACCCTATGGAGGCATACACAGATATCCATTTGCAGATTTTAGGTCAGAAATCGACTCGTGTACAGACATGGTGTTAGAATCTGCAAACCCACTGTCATGTTTCCTGAAGTAAAACTAACACATGTTATTGTGAAGTAATTTTAATAAACACTTAATGGAATGTTTTGAATGAAGAATGTTGCCAGGGTGTTAGAATCCGCAAACCCACTGTCACGTTTTTTATTGATATATAGGAGAGAAAAAAAAATATAAATAAATAGTTAGTTAAAAAATAAATATATCAAATTGAATAGATAATAAAAAATAAATACGTAAATCATGAGTGATTCTCAGACTATTAGACTAAGGTTTCTGTTAAAAATGCTGATGAGAGCCTACGCATTCTGCGTGAATGAACAACTAGGTCGTCTCTTGTTAGAATGATGCGTCGGATGTCGGGATCACCTAGACTTCGATCACGAGAATCATTTGTGTCTGTGGATGGAAAGGGAAGATATGGTCGTCAAGTATTTCGAACCGGCATTTGAATGCGTTCAAATCGATGAAGTGATCACGTTTTGGAAGAGATTACTCTTCTGTAAGGATCGAAGCAAGCCCACAGTTTCAGAAGAACTGAAATTGGTGCGTAAAAGTCTGACTTTAGAAGACAAGGGATGCGTCATGAAATTATTGTTCAATGAAGCATACGTCTAAGTTTTCTCATTGATATAAAATAAGGGAGAATAGAAAATAAAATGAATACACACATAAATTTTTTATCTAATATTAGAAAGAAAAAAAACAAAAATGAGAACCAGAAATAAATTGTATCCGACGCTAGATGACGACGAGGATGAGAAGCCGATCAGCATTTTGCCAATGACACCGTCACTAGAAGAAAAGGAAAGAGGAGAGATGTATCGCATCGATCAAATCAGTAGAATCCAAGAGTATCTAACTCGAGAGAGAGATTCTCGCCATTCCCTCAAGAAGAAGTATTCGCGTTTCGTGAAATTCGTCAACGCGATCGACACGACACTCATCATGATTTCCAAGGGTTTACACGCTGCCAGCATCAGATTGTTGTCAACCGCGGTCGGCATTCCGATCGTGTTGACCGTAGAAGGAGTGGCTCTCGCCGCCAGATTGTTTAGCACGCTCGGAAACTTTTTGAGTAGGAAATTATATCTGAAGGCAAGGAAATATGACAAGATTCGCATCTTGGCCGACTTCAAGATCGACATGATATCCAAAATGATCTCTATGGCGTTGAAAGATGGTAGGATATCAGATGGAGAATACTTCGCGACATTGAGCAAGAAAACGAAATACGATGTCATGAAAGAAGCCGTGAGAATCAAGACTCGTCAGATCATCAAGGAAGAGATGAAGGATTCTCTCATGGAAAAGGGGAGGAAAGAGGCCAGGGAGGAATTCAGTAAGATGATAGAACTCAAGAGCAGTGATTGAAAAAAAAAATATATATATATATAATAAGAACAGAATTAATGATTAAATTTATATATAAAATAAAAAATGAAATTAATTTAAATAACTCTTAAAAAAAATGTATTGCGTAAAGTGTAAGAGAGTTACCGAGACGAGTAATTCTCGAGAAGTACGAACTAAAAATGACAGACAGATGCTTCATGGAATTTGCGATGTGTGTGGTTCTGTCAAGACTCGTTTCGACAAAAAAAAAGAATGCGAGCAAAGGTAAAGGCATCATGAATAAAATGATCAATAATCCGCCTTTCGAAATGCATGGACCCGGAACGAAATTGAACAAGAGACTCAACGCTGATCTGACACCCAAATCTTGGAGCAAACCTGTGAATATGGTGGACGCGGCCGTGTATGATCATGATCTGTGCTATGCCAGATATCCCGACACCAAGACTCGCAACGACGTCTGCGATAAAAACATGTTGGGGAAATTGAGAGGCATATCGAATCTGACCAGGAGAGAGAAGATAGAATGTTCACTGGTCGGCAATCTGATCGGTGCGAAACGTCGATTCGGATGGGGCATTCCAAAAAAAAAAGTGCATCGGAAAAGAAGAAGAAATGATTATTGACGAGCGAATTGGCCGAGAGGTTAAACAAACCCATAGTGCGTAAATTTCGAAAGAGAAGGGTGTTCGTGAAGGGTCTGGATGATATTTTGTCTGCCGACTTGGTCGACATGAGATCATTTTCGAGGTGGAACGAGGGCGTCAAATATCTATTGACGGTCATCGAATCGACGTGTTTTCCAAATATGGTTGGATCAGAGGTTTGAAGAATAAATCGGGACCTTGCGTCGCCGAGGCTCTGAAGAGCGTGTTCGACTCGTCTTCTCGAAAATCGAGTAAATTGTGGGTGGATAAGGGAAAGGAATTCTACAACAAGCACGTTGATCGATTGGTAGACCTCTATTCGATCAAAAACGAAGAGAAAGCCAGTGTGGTGGAACGTTGGAATCGAACGATGAAGGAAAAGATGCACAGATACTTCACGGCGAATTCGACCAAGAAATACATATATGCTCTGAACGGTCTGGTCAAAGATTACAACAACACGCGACACAGATCGATCAAGATGACCCCCGCGGAAGCTAGCGATCCTCGAAACGAAAAACGGGTCTATGCGAATCTATATCCTGAGAGATCTAAGATCAGGAAGAAATCTAGAACGTCGAAATTTGTGGTCAGTGATCGAGTGAGAATCTACGCTTATAAGAAGCACTTCGAAAAGGGATGTGTGAACCTCGGAAATCTTCGTGATAATCAAAATATTTCACACCGATCTGGTGACTTACGAAATTGAAGCTTTGGATGGAGAAGAGATCATCGGAAAGTTTTACGAACAACAATTACAGAAGACAAAGTTTTGATAAAGAAAACAAAATTTTTTTTTTTTTACTTTCTTTAACATTTTCTTGCTTACACACATATATATAAGAGAGAAAAATAATAACAAAAAAATAATTAAAAACTATTTTTAGATAAAGAAAGCAAGTTAATTAATAAACAAAAAAACTAAAAATCCTTTAAAATGACAAATATACTAGATATAGCACAAAGCATAGTGAAAGATGAAAGTATTCAAGAATATGAGGTTCACGAATACGAACCGCTAACCAAAACGAGTTTGAACAATGCGGGGAAGATAAGAATCAACGTCGAAACTCAAGATCTATTCATACATCCTAGTGAGAGTTACATAGTGGTGCAGGGACGTCTCACCAAGGAAGATGGGAGCGACTACGCCGACAACGACATGGTTACTCTAGCCAATAATGGCATCATGCATCTATTCAGTAATATAAAATGTAATATAAAATACATGCTATCCGGACAAGAGATAGAATCTGTGTTTCATCCCGGTCAGGCCACAACGATGTTCGGACTCTTGACGTATCCTGATGATTTTTCAAAATCCAGAGGACTTAATCAGTTGTGGGTGAAAGACACCGTCGGCCCTGCTAGCACCGGCGCCACCACGATATTTGACTACGTCGTCAAGACGTCCAGACCTAAAGGAACGTTTCGTTCAGGATACCTTTGAAACACATCTTCGGATTTGCAGACGATTACAACAAGATCATGTACAGATTCAAACACAATCTGACGTTGATTCGAAAAGGAGATGACGACACAATAGTGAGACTCACTGCGAACAATGCAAGTAAGATAACTCTACACAAGATATCGTGGTTCGTTCTGCACGTGGAGCCTTCGATCATGGAAAAAGCATGTCTCTACAAGATCATAGAATCCAAGAGTAAATTACCCGTGGGATTTACAATGAGACAGTGCAACACGGCTAGCATTCCTCCCTCCACGAATCACTTCGATTGGAGATTGACGGTGAAATCCGCTTCCAAGAGACCGAGTTTCATTGTGGTTGTGTTTCAGACCGATAGGGATGGGTCTCAGGAAAAGAATGCATTGCTGTTCGATCACTGCAGTTTGAGAAACATGCAAGTGTTTCTGAACGCCACGAGATATCCAGCAATCGATTACAATGCATCATTCGACAAGAACAATTTCTGCAGACTGTACGGCGATGCCGCTGATTTTAGAAAGAAGTATCACAGTCTAGACGAATTGATGAGCAACCCTAACATATCTCCCGGCGAATACAAGTTGATGTATCCTATGTTCGTATTTGACGTCAGTAAACAGAGTGAACGACTCAAGAGTAGCGTCTTAGACATTCAGATCAAGATGCAATTCAATAGGAACGTGCCAAGAAAAACCGAAGCCTTTGCCCTGGTCCTATCAGACAGAGAATTATAATTCGAATCAGATGGAAATAAGATGTTGATCATTTGATAAAAGACGAGTGTGAAAAAAAAAAAAAAAAAAAAATAAAAAGTAATGAGTAATTATTAAAAAACAAAAAAGACAAAAAAAAAACAAAAAAAAAATAAATAAAGTAATGTGATCTAGAGAGATTGAACATCTTTCTAAATCTCATTACTTTTTTTTGGGTTTTTAATAATCACACATTATATTTTTTAATTCATTATTTTCCACGCGTTCACTGTTTGTTCAAAGGAACTAATTCGATCAATAGACTCACCACGGAAGTGGCGGCTTTGGGATTATTGGTTGTCATAACGAAATTAATCCTGTTACTTTGAGAGGCGTGCCAAACGTGCTAACATTCACATGTTGATTCTCAGTCTTTTCGACGCTGTATCTCTTATCACTCTCTACACCATTCACCATGAGATTGATGACCGCTCTGTTATTCAAATCCGAGGAAGCCAGACTCATTTGAAGGATTTCACCTCCCAGCGGCATGGGATATCCCACCTGACCCTGTTTCAATCTGCTACCTCCATTTCCGAAAGACCACTCAGCTTTTCCCTCATCTAAGGTGCCGGCCTCTTCGGCCCACACAGTGATCAATTGTCTAGCATATTTGACTTTCTCCACCACCAAAATCAGGGTGCAGACATCCGTCATGTTCACGGGATCCGGTAGATTCGTGAGCGCGTGTCCACCCATGTCTAGTTTACCTTCCATGATGTCACCCTTTCTCCAGACCGAGTTGTTGTCCACGTACTTTCTGCTAACCGCGCTGGAATCGAATTCGGGATCGTGACTGAGTCCGAATAAATTCTTACCGTTCATGTCGATACCACCCTCCATGGTTCCGCCAGATTGTTTGTTCAGGTAGAGATCATCCACTTGCGATTCTAGGTATTCTTGTGATCGTATCACGGCAGAATCCACGTAGCCCTTGTTGACCGCGGTTGAGTCCGCATCCGTGTCGTCGATCTTTGACAGATTCAATATCTTGTTGAATCCCGCATTCAGATCCGATTTCATTTCTCGTCTGTCAGACTTTCTCTGTTCCAGATCTACATAGTGTTTGGTCACCACGTCCTTGGGATTCGTGGGAGTGGCCACGTTCGTTATCTTGTTATAATTGGCGTTCAATTCCGAGTGCATCGTTTTCTGATCGTATCTATTTCTCAGGTGTTCGCTGAATCTCGCGTGAGAGTCGTCCACATATTTCTTGGTCGCAGCATCGGTGGGATCTATGGGATTCGCGACATTCACCAAACGTTTGGATTTCAGATCGAGATCGTTGGTCATGGTTTTTTCCACGTAATTATCTAGCATGATTCGTTCGAAATCAGCATTCCCCCTATCAACGTATTTTTTAGTCACAGCATCTGCGAGATCTATCAGCTCGGGAAGATTGTAGAGCTTCTTATCGTTCATATTCAAAGGTTCTTCTCGAGGTTCATATCTCCGAACGTAACGTTCGTCCAAGTTGGCAACGTCATAACCATCGTCGACTTCGAATGTCTTCCTCTTCTTTCTTAGGTTGACTTTTTCATCGTCACTTCTACCAAATTTATCGACTGGCATGTTGTTGTGGGATTTTTTGTTTTTAGAAAAAATATATTCAAAATGCAGTTTATTAAAAATGAACTATGTTATTTTTATTTTTCGTTTTTATTCGATTAAAATTTTTTAAAATAATTTTTTTATCTTTATATATACTATAAAAAAAATCTCTCTCTAATGTAAATCATTGAGAATGTCTTGAAACCGATCTCCTTCAGACCATCTCTTGAGAACGTAGAGACACAGGTGACTGCAAAACACTTGATCTGGTGATTGCACTTGTTCCGTGTTGTAACGAACCATCGATTTGTTGAAATAGTTCTTTATTTCTTTTGGCAGTGAGATTCCGTAGCTGTCGAAATAATATTTTTTCTTCTTCCCGTTCTTGATCCATGCCACCCAGTGAGTGCCTTCACCTGATGAATCGTCTAGATTTAAAATTCCGCATTCCGATTGTCGAGGTCTTCTATTCGGCAAGGCATCTCTGGAAAACACACCTAGAAAATTTTTGATTTTCAAATCTTTTGCTGCATTTAACAGATTGATGTTGGATAGGGGTTCGTTAGGTAAGACGACACCTTCTATGAATATCTTTATTTTCTTATTCATAAATGCATATATATATTTTTTTTTATTTATTTTATTATAATTCACTAAAAATGATGTTTTTTTTTTATTTTTTTTATTTTTCTTTTTAAACTAACTCTCTCGATGTCTCTATCGATTTCTATAATTTTGAATCCATCTAATTCCTCTTGATTTTCTGAAATCCTATCATCCACAATCATATCTGGAATCTTATCATCCACAATCATATCTGGAATCCAAACATCCACATTCATATCGTCTCTAATTAGATCCACAGTCCAATGTCTGAGTGCCAAAGTGCTTATTTTATCGTCAAACACGAATCTCTTATCGTCGTCGGCCGTTGGTGAAATCTTGTTGACTATTTCAGTATACAAGTCATGATTTTCACTTCAAATTGATTTCATAGTCTTATACACCAGACCACTTCCTAACAGACAATCTTTATACTCTTGGAAAGAGATGTTTTTCTTCACCACGCATGCTTTAACCCCTTTGCACTTCTTGATCTCTTCATCATCTTCTAGACAATAAGCATACAGTTTGGGTCTCAAGCCCACAAATTCGACAATTTGTTTACCGCCGCTCTCGTCCTTAAATTTACCCAACACCTTCTTGTTGTCGTTCGATTGAATGTTGGATGGGTGATCGACAGGATAATTGCTCGTGTGTCAAACCACTCAGCCACATCCTGAGATATATCTCGGTAGATGTCTTTCGTCTCTATCTCGTAAACTAAACTGTCCATGTCGGTGAACAGTAGTTTGGCTTTATCACCAAATTTTCGTTTGACGTAATCAGAGTGAAACTCATACATCAATCGCTTGCTGATATCTAAGATGATCGGTCCAAGATAATACGGTTTGTCGAACTTCAGGTGCGTCTTTTGCATGTGAACGGCCACTAGATTTTAATCGAATATGGTTCGGTGTTTGTAATTGGGTTTCGCCACTAATTTTTTAGATCTTTTCTCAGACATGACGAGTGGAACGTCGTTTCTCTTCCTGATGTTTTCCATTTACCATACATGCAGTTGTTTATGAGTTTGAAGAAATCTTTTTCGAAATCGTTCTCAGCTCGAATTCTGAGATTCGTGTTGAGATCGATGTATTTTTTCATCCAAGGCTCTTCGTCGAATCGAATGATGCGATGTATGTTGACTAATTTCATCCTATAATCGACGTACTGTTTCAAATTCTTGCTGTAGACGACGTAGTTACGTTTGTTAAATAAATTGGGAATGAGTTTTTCCTCATCTCCTTCGTTTAGGAGCCAGCAGATAATTGTTGTGTGGATCGTGTAATTCTTCCAGATAGTTCAAATCAACTTCTAAAATGCAAGGATAGTCTCTCCATTTTTGCATCTCTTCCAGTTCTGTCACCCATTCGAAATTTCCAATCGGTAAAGGATGACTCATAGCCCAACCGTACAGATTATTAGCATCCCAATACTGTATGTATTTAATCGATCGTTTCGAATCGAAACCTTCTTTCATGTAGGGATTGTTAGCTTCAGAATATCTGTGAGAGATCATTGAGATGCCACCTCTTGCTGCCCTTTCGAACATGAGCAACATGTTCACATCAGATAATAATTCCAATGGGACTTCGGTGGTCTTCAACAGTGCGTCCCACGCCAGACCGGGTGCGGTGAAATACCAAGCGGGATCCAGATCGTAATTTCCACAACAGACGTCTCGAAAATTTTCGAACACGTCTGCCAAGAGCAGAACGTCGGTCTTCAGATAGAGATCGTGATAATCTCTCATGGTTTTCATATCGAATGATTTCCACACGTTTTTGGCTTGTTTGTAATTCTCGTCGGAAATGTCAGATTCGTATAATTTCGAATAAAAATCTTCTTTCGAAGGTAGTGTGGTGTCTTCGAATCTCTTTAGATCACACAGGTAATCGTAAGGATAGACTCCTTTCCTCAACATGACATATACTCATTCTCCGAAATGTTCGCTCGTGATTTTAAATTTATCCTTGCTCATGTTATTGACTAATTTTTCCAGAGCGGTTGACATAAATTTAAAACTGTCGATGAAATGTATGCCTCTACGAATGGATTTCGTTTTTTCTTCCAACGTATTTCCATCGATTACTCTTTTCTTCTCCATGAGCTTCCATTTCGAGAAGGAAATGTATATTTCTTCGCTGTTCGCGATGCAATTTAATTCTTCAAGTGAGGTGCCGAGATTTTTCACGAACAGATGACTGTCGTAACCCAAGAGATTGTGAAACATCACTGGATAGAAAGCGGCATCTCGATATTTTAAATTACACTTGCTGTGAGCCAGACTGTGATACATACCCGTGTAATGATCGTGGTCTCTGACCTTCTTATTTTCCTCTGAATTTTCGTCGAACGATTGTCTGCATATGTGACATTTGGTGGCTCTGTTATTTTCGTCCTGCTGCTCTCGCATGATGATCATTTTCGCCGGAGTTTTGAATTTGTCATATAACATTTGAATTTTCGATTCTAACTCTTCCACGAACCTTTGGGCCACATCGTCGTCTTCATACTGTTTCGTGTAGGTGAAGGGACCCATGTCGTGTTGCGAGTCGAAAGCGCATTTCACGTAAATGCAATAGCCCTAAGGTATGTGTTTTTGATATCTTTTGACGTAACTTTGAAGAGCGTTGGGTTGACAGGAACTCATTTTTGCGGTGAAACATTCGAAATCGGCGTACACGACGAATGGTACTTTTAACCTTCTATTGTGATTTTCAAACTTTACGATGGTGTTGGGTGTTGGCATTTCGATAGCGACACCTTGATTTTCGTTGCAATATTCCTGATGTTTCGCTAACGATTTTTCGCTCTGAAGCATGTTCATGCAGTTGCAACATGAACATATCTTTCCTTTATGTTTATTATTTTGTCTCGACAGTAATCGGCTAGGATATTTAATCCAACATTAATGACGATTGTCACCATTCGAAATCAATGATAAAATAATCGTCTTTTCTCTTTCGAAATACAAAGTCTGTCTGAGAGGATAGATCGTTTGTTTTTCGTCGTCGTATCCCAAGACGTTCACCGCTACGGTAGGATTTTGAGCCTTGAAACGTTCGATGTGTTTTAACTGCGTTGGAAAAGTCACATCGGTCCAATCAATATTTTTAGAAGTCTCCTCATAATGAGAAACTCTATCGGGGTTCGTTTTGACAGGGTATAAAGCGGAGATGACTGCCCATTTAAAACACTGATCATCCTTATTTTTCACGTTGACCACGGCGTGTTTTTTAGCTAGGCAATACGGTAATTTCACGTAGGAAGACCCTTTCAACAAATCATTTTTAGTTATGTGAATTTCGAGTTTCAACACCTCATCGAATGTCCAATTACTACCTTCATGTTGATAATTCGCGAGAGACGTCAACATCTTGTCTTTCATCTTTTCGAAAACGTCCGATAAATCTGAACCTCGAAATACGGGTTCGACATTAGATCTGAAATATGCATTTTTCACGATGCTCTCGCCGGACTTCACGTCGATTTTATTCATCACGCAATGGAGTATCATCTTAATTTTTAGTCCCACATTCATGTATTTGCAAAACAAATCCAATACCTTTTTCTTCACCCGTTCCATGAACAATTTCGGATCGATTTTCTTCAACGAGGGAACCACGTCGAAAGTTTTAAAAATGCCTTTGATCGCACTCTCCCGTTCTACAGACCTCGATTGAAATAGTTCTGTGGAGAGTCGCACTAGATATTCTTTTCCTTTTCCTTCATCTATTGCTCATCGAATTTCGCTTGATATATCTCATTTGCCTAGAATCTGATGTGCATCACTCATTTTCGTTTTAGTTTTTCTTTTCTTTTCTTTGGAAACTTGAAGTTCTTCTTCAACGGCTTTTCGTTTAGTCGTCTTCTTATTTTTCACAATCGAAACGTTTTCGTTTTTTTTCAACATCGGCATTTCAATTCCTTTTACTATCATTTTCTTCTTCTTCTCATTTTTCACAACCGATGCATTTTTTGACGTCGCTGCTATCGCCATTTCGTTTGCCTTTCCATTGTTTCGCAAATGTTTCTGTATGACTTCATTTTTTTTTGATTTAGTTCTATGATTTCTGAAATGTGAAATTTTTAATCGTTTACAAATCTCGTTTAACTGAGGTACGGTTTTCTCATTTAAATTTTCCAATTTTTTTTATCTGTTTCCTTCATTTTGTAAGAATATATTTTTTCGAATTTGTATTTAAATAATTTGTTTAAAAAGTTTTGTTTTTCTTTAATGTGAAAAAAAAAAATTTTTTGATGAAATTAATCAATTTTTTTTATGTTCCTTAACGTCAAAAAATTGAATTAATACGAGAAAAAAAAGGATGTTAAAATTTAACTTTTATATGTATTTAAAGAGAAAAAAAAAAAAAAAAACTTTTTGAACAAATTATTTAAATACAAAAATTTAAAATATACATTATTTGCAAGAATTCGTAAAACAAAAAAAAAAACAAATAATCAATCATGACGACAACATCCACGATGGAACCTCGACATAAACGTCGACGTTGTTTAATAAATCATTATTCTCAAAAAAACCAAGAAGAAAAATATCGTAATTTATATTTATGCATTTCAAAAGAAAACGATACGATTTGCGGTAGAAAATCGAATCATAATACTATTAGCGAACAAAAATTAATCGACAATGTTGTTCGAACTATTAAAAAAGAAGAAGGTTCAAGAGAAATAGAACTCTTATGACTTTTACGCAAAGTCTTGCACGAGGTTCAAAACAAATTTCCGCGAAGCAGACGCGTGTTCATGTCACCCGATTCCTTCTCAATAGATGATGATAACTGCAAGATGTGAAGGTCAATTTTTAAATGTTCGAAGTCTTGCACGTTCTAAAAACTTGTGAAAAAAACATTGAATTAATACGAAAAAAAAAAAAAAGAAAGGATGTTAAAATTTAACTTTATTTATATATAAAGAGAAACTTTTTTAACAAATTATTATTTAAATACAAAATTTAAAATATACATTATTTGCAAGAATTCATAAAAACCAAATAATCGATCATGACAACAACACCTAAAAGATGCGAATTTAAACAAGTTGAAATATATACAGATACAAATACTTATATCTATACATTAGAACACGATCCCATTGAATTGAATGAGGTTAAGATGATAGACTTAGAGCGCTGCAACAACGGATATATGATGTATTTGAAATTGGATGAAGCCATGCTCGATTTGTTTTGTGAAAACCAAAGCGACCTGCTGAATAATATCATCACCAAATACAGAAAACCCCCATACAAGAACGATTTGATGATGTTCTATGGAAAAAAAATATTTCCAATGATCTCACTTGAACTCGTGGATAAATTAGGTGGTGAGAGCGCGTTCACTGATGTAGAAAAACTCAAAAGAGTAAAGATAAAAATTCAAGAGATTTTTATAAATAGAAAAATAACGCATGTTGCCATGCTAATAATGGACTTTGAAATATAAACAATAGAGAGATTGATTTTAGCGAAGAAGAAGGAAAAAAGTAATGAGATCTAAAGGTGATCTCATTACTTTTTACAAAAAAATTTTCACATTAAAGATAATTAAAATTAAAAAACTTTTTTTTTTTTATATATATAATGAGCAAAAAAAACTTTTTAAAACAAATTATTAAATACAAAATTTAAAATATACATTATTGCAAGAATTCATAAAACAAAAAAAACGAATAATCGATCATGACAGCAACACCTAAAAGATGCGAATTGAAATTGAAACGAGTCGAAGCATGTACGAAATTAGGTTTTAAAATCTATACATTACAACAACACGATCCCATCGAATTGAACGAGGTCGAGATGATGGGCTTAGAGTGCTACTACAACAAATATCAGATGTGTTTGAAATTGGATGAAGCCATGCTCGATTTGTTTTGCGAGTACCAAAGCGATCTGGTGAATAATATCATCATCAATGAAGACAGAAAATTCGACAAGGACGATTTGTTGTTGTTCATTAGAAATTACATATATCCAATAATTTCACTCGAACTCGTGGACAAATCGGGTGGTGAGATGTAAAAAAACTTAAATGAGTAAAGATAAACATGCAAGACATTTTCGTAAGTGAAAAAATGATGCATGTCAACATGCTAATAATGGACTTGGAAATATAAACAACAGAGAGATTGATTTTTAGCAAAGAAGAAGGAAAAAAAGTAATGAGATCTAAAGGTGATCTCATTACTTTTTACAAAAAAAAAATTCACATTAAAGAAAATTAAAATTAAAAAAACTTTCTTTTTTTTATATATATATAAAGAGCAAAAAAAAAAACAAAACTTTTTTTTAAACAAATTATTAAAATACAAAATTAAAATATACATTATTTGTAAGAATTCATAAAACAAAAAAAACCCAAATAATCGATCATGACAGCAACACCTAAAAGATGCGAATTGAAATTGAAACGAGTCAAAACGTATAAGAAATTCAGTCATAAAATCTATAGATTACAATGACACGATCCCATCGAATTGAACGAGGTTGAGACGAAGGGCTTAGAGCACAAATACGACAAATATCGCATGCCTTTGAAATTGGACAAAGACGCGCTCGATTTGATTTACGAGTACCAAAGCGATCTGCAGAACATCACCATCGCCGAAGATAGAGAATTCGACAAGGACGATTTGTCATTGCCCTATGGAAATTATACATTTCCAAACATCTCATTCGAACTCGTGAAGAAATTGGGTGGTGAGAGCGAGTTGACCGAAGTAACAAAACTCAAAAGAGTAAAGATAAACATTCTACACATTTGCGAAAAAGGAGAAAACACGAGTGTCAACATGCTAATAACAGACTTGGAAATATAAACAATAGAGAGATTGATTTTTTTGCGAAGAAGAAGGAAAAAAACGTGATGAGATCATCTTGAAAACACGAGTGTCAACATGCTAATAACGAGCTTGGAAATATAAACAATAGAGAGATTGATTTTAGCGAAGAAAAATGAAAAAAAAGTAATGAGATCATCTTTAGATCTCATTACTTTTTTTTTTTTTTTTTTTGTTTTCCTTCTCCACTATTACCATATATTATAATAACGTTTCCTTTTTTCTTAAATTTCAGCGTCGATTCTTCTTCTTTTCTTTTTTTCTTTTTTTTGTAATATGATACGTTTTTATAACAACACATTTGTTTATCCGAATCATAATTATGAACGAATGTTGTGCATCTCTTGGTAACACTCGCATCATTACCATTCTCTTCAGAAGGTAGTGGTGACAGTGGAAAGTGTCTCATTCTTTTCATTTCCAACCGTCTATCCCGCTGTTTATCTAACTCTTTCATCAGTTCTTTCCTTAGATATCCATCATTAGCATCTAACCATTTTTCCACATCTTTTTTTTTTCGCACTCTGTCTCGCGATATTCATCATTATCGTCTAATTGTTTCTCCACCTTTTTATCCATTTTAAATATATTATTTTATACTTTCTATGATTTATATTTTATATAATTATATAATTTTATATTATAATAACATATTCAAAATCGGTATATTCTTAAACGGCGAATTCTCACCGAGCAACAAACCCTTGCTGAGTCACTCAACGTTCTGTCCACTCTTCAGACAGAGACCGTTTCCTCTCAAAGAGTTGCCACCTCTAACGGGTTCTAGATACAATCCTTTACCGCTATCATCTACGTGGACGCGACACATGGCTCCTCCCTTCTTCAAAAACAGTCCGCTGCCACCCATTAATTTCTCATCTGCCGAACTCGCAAGTCCCGTGAGAGCTCCCACGCCGAGAGTCTTTCCAAGAAAGGGTAGTGCCTTTGCGGTGAAGGGTAATGCTTTTGCGCCGATTCCTGCCAATAGCGGTAGGAAACCACCTTTCATTCTCAAATTGTATCTCAATTGAGCGGGACTCAATCTCACTGTCAACCCTCTTCCATCGCGAATCGCTTTCTCCATCCTTTTGATTTGACTTCTGGTCCAGGCAATCGAATCCTGACCACCTCTCATCAGATCTTCGTGAGTGAATTTGAATCTCACCGCCTCGCCTCGAGCTGTTAACGCTCTCTTAAGTTTCTTCCTCTGTCCTGCGGATATGTTCACGTTTTTAATCACGTATTCTGTCATAATTCTTTTTTTTTAAATATATTTACTTCAATTGTTTCTTGTTTAATAATAATTATTTATATTAAAATAATTTTGTAAAATTAATTTTGCGTTTATTTTATTTTTGTTATCTATATATATACACAATATTTTTTTATTTTTTTTTTGCTTTTATATTTCTCTTATGTGAAATCGTATCATCACCCTCTCTCTGCGAAGATCTAACAGTTCACCATTTTGATCCGTCAACGTGGTTTTGAGACTATACAACGTGTCTAAAATCACTGGTAGATAAACTAAATTTCGAGGTCGCTCCACGATCTTATAACCTGGCAACACGTTTGGAAAGAAGGAATAGATCGCTACCATTCACGTAGCTTCCAGCAATCACGTCCACGTTCACCAGAATGCTATTGACTGCGAGAATGTCGACCATATTTTCAGATGCCGCGTGGCCTCGATACATCTTTCGATTGAATCCCAACATCTTGCCTATAGAATCGTCCATGTTGAAATCCACTCGAAAATTATCTTCCAAATCAAACATCGTCTGTAAGGTATTAGGATTTGGAGCGAGTCTGATCTTGTTGTTTCCCTTTCCATCTGTCTTCATTCGCGTCTGAATGTAATTGTTCAAATCATCTATGTTGTAACTCCCTTTGGGAATTCGAATCTCCAACCAATCCACTTTGTCGGAATACTTGAACGAGTTATTCTTTTTGGTGACGTTGGGAAAGGAATAATAAGTCTCCAGATTCACCAACGCCATCTCATATCTTTTCACTCTATTCAGTTCGATGGAAGGTTCGAATTTCGTAGCGAATCGAGTTGAATCGCCACTCACCATGATTTGAATGGATTGTTTTGCAGCTGTATTCTCGGCTATCCATTCTAACAATTCTCCATGTTCGAACATTATATTTAATTTAATTTTTTTTTATTCAAAACTAATTATTTGAAGATTTATTATTTTCTAAATTTTATTTTCACGCTCTATCTTATTATCATCAGAAACATAAAACTTGTAGAATCCACACCAATATTTTCCGCGATTAAATTCGCTTGTCAAATCGATCACGACGAAATTGTAAAGTCCACCATCCCAAACCCTCTTGAAGAATCTCCTGAATTCCGCCGTGCTCATGTCGTTTGCGACGTGATCGCCGTAGATGTGATTGAGATTCTTGAGATCTTGGCGAAAGAGACATAGAAAATTAGCATTCTCCCTTATCGTCTGTCTGGGCAATCAAAAATAATTCTGCGACAGGTAGAAACAGTCCACGTTGCTGTGTCGACCCCTAACGTAATACGATTCGCATCGGTTCTGTCTCTCCAAAAGCAGATCGTCGAAAATCATGAGATTCTTATCTTCCGATTTCAGTTCTCTAGGATCCGGAACGTCGCTAGCGTTCTCATAAAATCGACACTCGACGTTCGAAGATGCATTTCTCTTCATCAGCTCCATTGCCGCACCGTCCAAAATGGTCGAAAGTGGAGCTTCATTCTTGTCGCATTCCTCCCTACTGTCAATGATTCTGGCTATGACGTCCTTGGGCAATCTATGATCCATGCACTCTCGAAGCAGTCTGTATTCGGGTTGAAACAAGCTCTTGCCAAACACGAACAATCTGTCGTAATCCAACCAGTCGGGTCGGGACAACAGATTCATCAACAATTTGGTCTTTCCACAATTCAATTTTCCCACTATCAAGCCTCTTATGCTTTTGGGAAAGAACTCGTTATTCGACCTCTTGGTCGCAGCGTCATTCCAAGACATATCTTTAATGTTCATCTTTTGTTTTATTTTTTTTGTTTGTTATTTTAGATTCTTTTCAAACACAATTTTTATGTTTTTTCAAACTTAATTGTTTAATATTATTATTTATTTATATCACACCGTTGCGAGTTCTCTTCAATCCAGATCCACTCATCATTTTGGCTAAATCTTGTATGGGTACCACAGCATCCTTAAAATCTTTCCAACTTTTCGGCGTTCGCTCTAACGCAGCTCGCTTCGCCGGAGGACTGATCAACTTGTCGATCAACACGTCGGCTGCCCTCTTGCCAGCCACAGAAGCTATCCTACCACTGGCATCAGAAGCGGCTTTCTTACCAGCATCCAAAGCCATCTTCTTACCGACCTCAAATGCAGTCGATGCGAGTTTTCTACCCGCATCGCTCGTGAACGCTCGCATTATAGAATCGACGATGCCAGAACCGCCTTGAACGTAAGTTCTGACATATTCCCTGTTTTTTATCACCAACATATTTTGTTTTTATAATATATTTTGTTTTTTCACTGGTAAATCGTTTTGTTGTTTAAATACTTTTATTATTCTAGTGTAAAAATTTACTGTTTTATTTTTGTTTGTTTGTTTGTTTCTCTCTACTTATTATATACACATCAATCCTTCAATTCGTTCATCAGCCTTTTATAATGGTTTTTATTCAAAACCTTCTGTCTTAACAATTTGTCAGATATAGTAACTATCTGATTATCTAATCCTGTGTTACCAGTCCGTCTGCTCGCCATCAACAAACTCAATCTCTGAGACAGAGCATCAGAATCGCTCGGAAGAAAAGTAGTTTTCACCCCTTTGCCAGTCACCGATTCGATGAACTTCTTGTTCATATCCCATATGGGTTTCACAACTTTCGTCCACTTGTAACCTCTGTTGGCTTTGGGTCTCGTCTCTCTGGCATCGTTATTTCTCTTCATGGCGTGGGTCTGAACCAGAATGTCGCCATAATTGTCGAAATCCTGTTCCGTGTAATTGCTAGGCTTGTCGTAAAGGAGCAATCTGTGCAGTCCATCAGTCAATTCGTATTTGTTCGAACCAACGATCAATTCATCATCGCCAATTTCTATTTCTGTGCCACTGACAAAAGTTCTCCCCTCTGAATCCTTATAAAATCCATACAACAGATCTCTCTTACCGCCATCATCATCAGATGATGCGACGCTACCAGTGGTGATAGTCAAAGCTGTATTGGTGTCGCTCTTGCTCTCCATTTGAATTCCCGTGGGAACGTAATCCGGTGTAGATTGAACGGAATGCCAATTTCCAAAACTAACGGGCAACGAACCCATTCTCAAAGAACTCTCTTTTATGGGTCTCAATTCTTCGACTATCTCCTTCCTGCTTCGCTCTTGACCCTCCAACACGGGTTTAAATATTTGTGTGGCTTCGCGTTTGAGTTCCATCTCACCAAGATGTCTGCTTCTGTCAGCCAACTGAATGCCCTTCTTAGCACGTTCATACTCCCCTAAAATTCGATCTCGGCGCCTAGAATCCATCTGTAAAAACATTATTGTTTTATTATTTTCAAAATTAAATGTTTAATTATATTTTTATGTTTTTAAGTTAATAAAAATCTTTCCGTCTTTAATATAATAAACTAAAAATATTCACATCTCAACTCAGTGTTGATTGAATTGGGAAAGTTTAAAAATACGTTTTAAGCAGTACGCGACAAACCGGTTTCTGATTTAACACATTTTGATAATAATTTACGTTTTGTCAAAGGAATTCCATTCACATATCAAAAAAACCATTCTCTCAGTGTCGAATTAAGAGAGAATACCTTTGATGACAGTTAAAACATTCCAACACACAAAAGAAAACTGTTTTTTTCTAATTTTAACGTTAAAGGAACTCATTCATTCATTTCAAATCTCTCTGATCGTTATCATGAATATATTAAAAATTTTACCACTCAAAACCTAATTGAGCGGAAAATGTGTTTTATTATAACATTATTAAAACGATCCATTAAAATGAAAAAAAACCTTCATTCACGCTACAACAAAAACATAAAGCAACATGTTTTCATTCAAACATTCCATTAAGTGTTTATTAAGATTACTTCACAAGAATTCTGATTCTTTTCTCTAATTGTCTCTAAACTCAATCTCCTTTCATCACATCGAAACAAGACACGAATGTCTATTTTTACAGATCATATTTTATAATTGACTCTTTTGAACGGATGCCTAAACTCAATTTCTCTTCTTTACATCAAGACAAAACACGAATGTCTATTTTACAGATCATATTTATAGTCGACTCTTTTGAACGGGTGCCTAAACTCAATTTCCCTTCATAACATCGAACCAAGACACGAATGTCTATTTTTTACAGATCATATTTTATAGTTGACTCTTTTGAACGGATGCCTTTTCATTCACGCAACTCCTTTTTAAAACTGACGATTTTGTAGTCTCCTCTTTTGAAAGAAAACCTCATTCGGTCATAACGGTAACGTGTTAGTTTTACTTCAGGAAACGTGACAGTGGGTTTGCGGATTCTAACACCCTGGCAACATTCCTCATTCAAAACATTCCATTAAGTGTTTATCAAGATTACTTCACAATAACATGTGTTAGTTTTACTTCAGGAAACGTGACAGTGGGTTTGCGGATTCTAACACCATGTCTGTACACGAGTCGATTTCCGGCCTAAAATCCGCAAATGGATCTCCGTGTACGCCTCCATAGGGTTTCAGTGTTAAAATCGTGTACAGACGCAGATTATTAGAATCGGCAAGATGATGATTTAGAAACGACAAAACGTTTTTTTGCTCACAATTTAACACTGAATCCTATGAGGAAACCCATTTACCGATTCAAACACAAAACGGTACATGTACGTGGACGTAAAACTACAGGAGTTTTTTTCACTGTAGGATACAATTCAGTGATGTTTGAATCTGCAAAGCGGATTCTAAAACACCCTAAAAAACGTTCAAATCGTGTACAGGTACACGATTATAACACTAAATCCTATGGAGGTGTACACAAATGTACGTGTACACGTACACGTACATGTACAGGTGTGTTTGTATCCGCCTTTATTACCTACTGCTATCTCTTATGCTTTGGACAAATTCAATAGCTATTTACAGGGAGCAGGGTTTGTAATTAAGACTGACCATGCCCCCTTGAGGTACTTGTTGAAAAGTCCGCAAAACAATGCCAAGGTACAACACTGGGCATTGAAGATAGCTAGCTGCAACTGCAAGATTGAATACTTACCAGGTAGAAAGAATACATGTGCTGACCTACTTTCTCCTTTACCTGAGGGAATCGCAAATGCTGACCCTGGGTACGAGATGGATAATGTAGAAAATCAGAAAGCATTACAAATTGGAGTCATCAATAGTAACAAAATTGATCCTCAAAGATATGTACATGTCATCACAGATGAACCTCAGGTTCCGCCCGAACCACAGGCAATTAATTACAAAGATTTGGACATGAAGGTAGAGCAACAGAAAGATGAAAAGATTGTAGAAATAATTAAGAAATATCAAGGTAACAATACCCATGTACACATTAGTAGTAGATATCGCATGATAGAGGGAGTATTATATTACATCAGTACAGTTGACGATAATCCATGAGTACGCTTGTGCATACCTGAACAATTACATGCAGATGTATTGAAACAATACCATGACGAATTAGGTCACCTTGGCATAGATAAAGTGTACAATAACATCAGTAGAAAATATTATTGGAAAGATTTATATAAACATATTTATAAACATGTATAGAATTGTCTTGTGTGTCGAGCTTGTAACACCAGAGCTCACACTTTGCCATTGGAAGAGACTGATAGACCTCCATACCCCTTTGCTAAGATAGCATTGGATATGAGTGGTCCACACCCTGAGACTTTATCAGGTAACAAATACATTGTGACCTTTATAGATATATATTCTGGCTGGCCTGAAGCGTTTCCAGTGCCTGACAAGAAGGTGGAAACAATTGCTAATTTGATAATAGATCAAATTTTTCCAAGATTTGGATGTCCTTTAGAAATATTAACAGACAATGGTTCTGAAAATGTAAATGCAGTGATGAAATACTTAACTGATTATTTCAAGATACATCATGTAACCACTTCCTACATCCATCCACAATCGAATGGGAAAGTAGAGAGGCTACATAGAATGCTGAATGACATCTTAGCGAAACTAGCTCGAGAAGAATTAGAAACATGGGATTTATTCTTAAACCAAGCTATGGCAGCCATCAGGTTTAATGGTAGCGAATCCTCAGGATTTTCTCCGTTTTATCTGGTGCATGGCAGAGATGTGGTTTTACCACTCGACAATATTCTTAAACCTTGAGAAAAATATATAGGTGAAGAACCTCATAAGATAGCCATTCAGGAACAACATAAAGCATTCACAAAACAACAAGCTGCACAAAAGAAACGGGTATTAAAGCAACAAAGATTGCACGATATTACAGCAAAGGATAACACCTTTGAAGTAGGTGATCCTGTCTTATACTCATCAGGTAAATCTAAAAAAAAATTAGAATCAAAATGGGACTACCCATTTCCAGTCATTGAGAAAACAGGTCCAGTGAGTTACAAGATACAAGATCAATTAACTCGCAGAATAATAAAGTGTCATGGAGAAAGACTTAGTAAAGCGCCTCAGGAATGGGAGGTGCCTCAACCTGTCAGAGCGTGACGAGTACAACGCTATGCTGCCCGCCAGAACAGTCTACTACTGAAGACAGTAGCAGTAGTGACAGTAACGATGAAAGTGACGATAGACAAGGGATTCAAGAGAAACACCCCTTAATGTCATTCATTAAAAATAAATGACAAAGACGTGAGCATTCATCTTCGGAAGAAGATGGTGTTCCACTAGCAGAGTTAAGACAACAAGTACAACAGGTACGAGATTACAAGAAACGTATGAAGGAGCTACGAGCTCCTTCAGTTGATCAACAGTTGTCATGATTCATTGCTGACGATCAAAGCAATCAATTAAATGATTCTACAATTGAAATTGATCAATTATGAATAACTGAAGAAAAAGGCCAAAGTAATGAGCCTCAACCAAAACAACCAAGTAAAGATACAACTGAGATGATCTCTTGCATTCAAGCTGTGTTAAGAGATCATGACAAGAGTAAAGAACCAGGTGAAGAATTAGTAGGAACTTTGATAATACCACCTACCACCTGGAGTACTAGTGATTAAAATGTTACCACAGACTTAACTAAACGTAAACACATATTGGCAGATGCCTCTCCTTAAGTTTGAGAGAGACAGGTGGAAGTGTAATTGAGTAACAAAATTATATTGAGTTATAATTTGTCCGGAAATGAAACTATAAGTCTTGTCAGCCTCGCGAACTGACTGAGACTCCTTGTAGTTAGATTAATCTTCTGACCTTTTACGCCCGGGAAGTAAATTGTCAGAGCGAAAGTAATTGACCTGAGTATTACTCATTGTGTTACCTCTTGCTTCCTTTCTCATTGTAGGAGCAAGATGTTGCATTGGATGTTATTAGTTGGTCTTTTGACTACAATAATAAATGGACATACTATTATTAGAAACAATGTTATCTTTAAGAAAGTGAAAGAAGTAAATATGGTAACTAGTGATTGGAGTACAATGTTTGTTTATGAACTTCAACCTTTTATACAATATGTGCGGAGACTTGATCGAAGTATGAAATATACCATTGACTTGTATGATATTACAGCAAAAACTTTTAGACAAACTTTTGTAGAATTAAATGGTGAAAATTCTACCTTTGCCGTTGCATTAAGATCGATCATAATGGATATACACCAGGAGATCAGATACCTAGATAATCATGCTACACGAGTACAAGAGGATCTGAATGATTACCACAGATTACATGGACATACAATCTCATCTTGGAAGAAACGAGGTTTGTTTGATTTTGTAGGTGAAGGATTAAGTTTTCTCTTCGGAACTGTGTCCCAATCAGATTTAAATGGGATAGCAGACAATTTAAGACGTTCAAGTACTAATCAAGCAATGATTCAGCATGTGCAAAGACAAAGTTTAACCTTCAGAATTTATGTTAAATTTATCGCACGGACTGATCCTATTTCAAGGTCGAGTGAATCAAGTAGTTCAGAATCATGAAGATAGAATACTATACCTTGAACATTTCACTCATGCTTATCATCAACTTGAGATTGTAATGAGTCAAATGGAATCAATGATAGTTGCCGCAGAAACAACTCTGCGGGAATTACATGACCAAATGGATATCTTAGCCGATGAGAAATTATCACCAAAAATAGTGGATCCTTCTCTATTGACCTCAGTATTATTGAGTATTAAAGTACAATTGGATGATAAATCAATGTTGCCACTAGATCTGACAACAGAACTATGGCAATATTATTATTTGCTTACAGTGGCTACCATTTATGATGACGATAACTGGTGATCTTAATGAAGATCCCCTTACGTAATTCAAACTTACAATTTGAAGTGTTCAAGGTAAAGGCTTTGCCTGTACCCTTTGTCAATGTAACTAAGAATGCATCGCGAGTCGCAAATAATTAGTAGCAATATATACACTTGAATCTGACATATTAATTGTCAATAAGGAAAGGACAAAGTATGTCCAAGAAATAGGACATGACCAATGTGTGGATAATAATACAGTTGTTTTGTCCTTTAGTAGGTGCTGTACGAACGATACATACGATGACAAGTTGTACGTTAGCTTTGTTTCTGAATATGAAACCGGAAATACCGCAATTATGTCAAACGGAAGTGCGATTGAATATCGACCTCCCGTTCAGTACTAGAATCGATGAAGGAATGTGGTACATCACGACAGATGTCCCACTATGATTCTCAATTACGTGTCCGAAATGAAGAAATCCAAAACCGAAACGGATTCTTCTGCCAACTGGAATTTTGGAATTAAAACCTTTATGTATGGCATCAAGTGGCCAGTTAATATTACCAAGTTATTTCCATAAAAGGGATAATTCTACTTTTCGGCTTGTTACTAAGACAGTGTTACCAAATTTCTCGTTGTTACAATGACAGATGTGGAAACCTGTCATAGAGAGAGTGAACATATCGACTTTTACGATACGGAAGGAATAGACCATTTGGATGATTTACCCATGGATGCCTTACTCCATGAACTTGACTCACTAAATGTACAAATGACGGAATCATTTGAAGTCCCTAAGTGGGCTTATGCTCTCACGACTGTTGCGTTAATACTAGGATTATATCTGCTTTGGAAGTGCTATCAAGCCGATAGACACAAACGGATATACAAATGGTTAAGAAACCGTAAAAGTAAACTGACTTTTTCTGCTGTTGATGATAGTCAAATGTCTAATTTTGCATTTGTCGATGATGAAATCTATACTAGTATGGGACCTAGACCACAGCCTTCAGCTCCTGCTGATCCAACTGGATTGCAACAACAACCACAACAACCTCCTAAGAGTATTAGCGACATGATGAGAAAAGCTGTACAAAACTTTAGACCTTCACCTCAACCTAATAGGAAATCAATATATCCCCGTATACAACATGATGTGGATTCTGCCACTGTCCACGTAACTATGTTAGATATAGACAAAGAAACTGACAAACAATAGTTCACACACTGTGTGTTTTTGTTTCAGTGTACAATGGCAGAATCAGATTCTAGTGTTGACAGTGGAATTGATGATTTCCTTGATTACTTGAGTTATTATAATGATCGTGACAATTTATATGATGAAACTTTAAGTACAGTTAGTACTGGAACAGACAGTAATAGTACCGTTTCACGAGAACTTTTCCAAGACACTAATTCATCTAGTTTGGACGTAAATATAAATAACAATGCATCTGATATTTGTGTACCTCTATTGGAATCAATAGGAGTGTCACCTTCAACAGCATCTTCCGACCTTTTATCAGCCCCTCCAAGTAGTGTTCAAACCCCTACTGATTCTGTTTTACTATATTCACCTGAACGACTTCCACCTTATTCGCCAACAGATACCGTGGAAACGTTAGTTCTTCCTCCAAGATTACCTGTTAGAACCCATGATGCAATTATTGATCGAGACCCAGAGAACCAAGATGGACTCAGTGGGTTTATTTATGACATTACAGTAGGATCACATACTTCTTCTAGTATCAACACACTCACAAGTGACTCTATGCCTAGTGATTCTACCACTGTTCTGGAGAATGACGCAGCAGAGTCTGGTATCAGTGTGATACAGGATGAACTTGCATGAGCCGATCTTGGATTAGAAGTTCACACTCCTCCTCCAAGTGATGTGGAAGCAAGACAAATTGCTCCCTTACCAACTGACGTTGTCCCACAACCAATAGTTGATATTCAACCAAGACCGTTGAAATGGGCACGAAGCGAGTTTTTCAATACACCTCACCCATTGGCCCCTCCTCATGAATTTGATCGAGATATCATACGACCCAATACATATGAACAAGATTTTATGAAAGATACAGCTCTCTTAGGCCTTGAGGATGAATTTGGATGTCAATATTTTGATTTTGATATGAATATACTATATATAGAGGTTGAGCATGAATTGATATATTATCATGACAGTGCTATGGATACTCATTTAACTTTTGCAAATAGGTCTAAATATTTAGTGATATACAATTGCCCTGATTTAAAATATGCAAAAATAGATGAGCAGGGTAATATAAGTGGACCTCTGCGGTATTATAGTCACTGGGTGGCTACTACCAGCAGTGTACATCATAGATTTCACATGCCAAGAAATGTAGCAGAATTTACTCCTTTTTGTGCAAGATATCATGACTATAGTCATTGAAAACGAACAGGATATCACTCAGATGGACGACCAATGAGTTTTCAACCCTTTGTTGTCTATCGACAGTACCATCCAGATTATGTTGGACATTTCACTGGGTCAACGTTCGATTATTGAACAGGCCCAAACACTGTGTATCGGCATTATCAGTTGCCAACATGAAATGAGAACCTTCAGAGTGAAGATTGAATAATGAATTATTATCATTATTATAAGCAGAAAAGTCTAAACAGACTATACACACTGTGTGTATATAAGATTTTCATGGATCTGATTTCCCAATTTTATGCATGACACTTAATTGGAAATCTGATGCATGACGATCATGGGTCATCTGTGTTTGTCTTGATTATAGTCAAAATTTAAAAAAAAAAAGTTGGTAATTCTGTCAATCAGTAAATTCGGAGTTCCTGGAGTGTATTAGATAAGTCACACACAGGACTCCAGTAATCAAGGCATTCAAATTTGAAAGTTGGTGGAAAGAAAGGTAACTGAGTGCACCAAATTGCAGACGAACCCAGGGGAGCGTAATAATTGAGTGTAAATTTTAGTGTATAGAAACGTAATTCTTATCTAATATAGTGGTTTCCTTTGTTTTAATATTAGTTGTATTATCTTTTTATTTGTTGATTTTAAGGATGGCTTCAGTGAGTATTGTTGAATTTACTGAATTTGCAGGAGAACAAGAGAAGTATGAGATACATAAGCGTGAGGCCATCCAGCATGCTTTAGATTTAAGAGGTAGAGAAGAAGGGGAACACTTACTATTTCCCCGTGAATTATGGAGTCGTCGTCGTGAAAGACGAATTCGGTACTGGGAAGCAAAACATTATAATCCCGACACTGGCAACAATGAACTTATACAACATGAGGTTTATTACCGTTTTTACCTCTCAGAGGAACAAAAGGAGATTTTCCCTCATCTTGTGCAAGTCACGGGGTGCATGAGGAATGCCGAACAGTATGAAGACAGTGGTACCGGTCCTGATGAGATCATCCACTACTGGAACGATCATTGTTGGAATGGCCGGTATTATGATCACCGACAAAATGCACCAATAACTGAACCAATATCCAATCCTGGACTGGTTCGACCTTTCCGGGAGAAAGAAATCAGGTCCACAAGTTTGCTTGATGTTAGTATTTATGCAAACGAATTTAATGCGTACTTACAGTACTTAGTCATCCCTCAAAAATTCCTTCCTCCAGGCAATGTAAAGGCGACCTATACATTTGAAAAACGTCAAAGTCAATATGAACTCCTTCGTGAAGGTCTCATAAGACACAAAATTTGAAGATTGCAGAGGTTGGTGGACAGACGGGAAGCAATTGCTACTAATAACTCACCACCAAGGGTGACTACAGACTACATGGGTTCCGGTGAGCCCTGTTCTATTTGTTTAGAGGAAATGGAGAGAAAAGTCCAAAACTGTTTTTTGTGTCTGCAATGTCGCCAACAAGTCCATTTTCAATGTGGACATAAATGGATTACATTGAAAGGAGAAAATGCTACATGTCCACACTGTCGAACTCCGGTCACGTGGACCATTATTAAGCCGTATACTCCAGTACCGTGGAAACTCAACCCTAATATGTTTTAAGAAAAATACAACTCCCTACAGCTGCACTCCGTCGGGCACTGTTGTCATCTTTGGACATTGTCGTGTAAATCTTAAACTAAACACAAGAAATAAAGTAACATAACAAAAAGTAAAACAAAAATTATATAGTGACATTCTAGACATGACTCCTAGTTTCGTCACTATCGACAACAGAGTAAAATCTATCGAAGAACCGTGATGGGGAAAGTAGAATTGTTCATACAGAACAGCTGTAGAATAGTATAATATGGATATTTGTGTTTATTCGAGTATAATCATTCACTTTATTTTTATCTTTTGATTAATTTGCACTCAAAAGTTTCAGTTTTAAGTATCTGCATTAGAAGTTGAAGTATTAAGTAGATAGTTATTGGTTTAACCCTGTTAGTTTCATAAGTGATCTTCAGTTAAAACAAAAATGGCCTCTGCATCTGCATTCTGCATAGTTAACCCGACTTCAGAGGATTTTCTTCTGGAGCAGCTGAAGTACTGGACACAGAGATACCGCATCCCTGTCCCAACTGTCTTTCGACATGGAACCTCAGCTTTCCAGTGCAGTATCCGTGTATGGGATGTGGTTCAATTAAATGAAATCACCCGTCATCTAGAACTGATTAGGACTTAGGTCTTATACCGGTATTGTCTCAATGCAACAGAAGTAGGACGAGAACTAGTGATGCCTCACCTAGTGGTAATCGAACATGAGGCTCGATTAGCAACTCCACTGGAGGTAGCATGTTTAAGCCGTCAAAGTGTCATTCGTTATTGGAATGATCGACGGTGGGATGGAACTTATTATGACCAACGAATCCCTTATGAAACAGAGGATGGGACTGATTCATTTGTTTCATCTACTCTGATCCGTCCATTTTGCCCGAGTGAATTTAGCCAAATTGCTATACCAGAATTTCCCCTACAATGCCGCATGTTAATTGGTGAAGCATTCCATCATGTGCAGGTGGAACATACCTATGAATGGGAAAGTGCACAATATAGCAATCAAGTCTTGCAATCCACACTCGAACTGTGTGCAAGCCTTCAAATTTTTCAGGCCACTCAAAATTTAGTTGATGGATATGAGAGACAATGTGCGATATGCTTGATGGACATCACAGGGCCTCGTGCGGCATATCATTGTCCTCGATGTACTCATATAGTACATATACACTGTGGGTTAACTTGGATGCAGGAAAAACGAAATTGTCCTCTGTGCTGCTTTGGCCTCTTTTGGGGAACCCCTTTAAAGAAGCATAGTTTCGATTATACCGCGTTTTATTATCAATTCTTTCCCAATCAGTTAATGTAAGATATAGTCAGTTATTTTTCAGGTTTCAGATAATGGATAATGTAATTCCTTATAGAAAAGGTGATTCCCATTGTCTGGTAGCGTTCTGGTAGCCTCATTAATGAAAGGAGTCCATGTAGTGCATTTCTTATTTCATGGTCTTGTTAATATCCTGATCAATCCTGGCCATGTGATTGATCATCTTGGTCATCCTGGTCACATGTGGTCGGTCATCCTGGTCACATGATTGTCCTGGATTACTGAATTCACCCGATCCAGACTCGAGCCCCGATAACATTACCGGACCTCGCATCTTGGTTGGGAGGATTGTAACGAAATGCCCTCCATGGAACATGTAGGATTAATATAACTTAACTTGGGAGTCTTGGTTCCCTAAGTGTTAATAAGAGTGGCCAAGTCCTACTTGGTAATAATTCTCTGGCGAATAAACTTTAATAAATATGAACGCTGTTTCCGAGTTCTTGTTAAAGGGGCAGCTATGCTATTAAACTATTTTACAATATTCGATATTCATACTATGGAAATTCTCTTAAAGGCACGGTTATGCAATTGTGGTATTTTACTGATATTCCCATTCTAATTAAAATTACATAATATAAGTGCAATCGACCTAGATGAACGATTCTCACACTCGACACGCATGGCGCAGAAAATGAGACATAGTCTGCCCTGCAGTAACCTTATCAAAATACTTGTGACAGAATTTAGTATTGTATAACTAACCTGGCCTAACCTCAACACACCCAGAATAGCTTTCAGCTCTGGGAATTGCGCAAGATAGCATGTTCGATTGACCTCATAGAGTGACTCCCTAACCTTGAGAATAAATTTGGACAAACTAGATGAATGCAAACCAACAGCATGCCAGCATCATTTTAGTGTGAGAATTCATACTGATAGCACAGGATGCCCCCACTATCCCAGAATGGAAGTGAGGGGTTACGAAACACCTCTCCGCCATCTTGGGGTATAGGTGGCGTTTTGTGGCATCATGTGGCGTAAGCCTTCACCTTATGCAGTGTTGTATGTGATGAGATACGAACGGAAAATCATGTTCCCAACAGAATATAAACTGGCAGAAAGACACGAGAACTTCACTTCCCTCTGGGCTTCCAACACGTACAGAAGTCACTCTCCTATTTTCGTGGAAGGACACTGCCAAATGCTGCCAGGCCAGACAACAGTTTTACATGAAGGACGCGATGAGAGCGATGCGATAGTTTCGACTTAGTCTCATTTCGTAACTTATATTTTGCTATTATTACCAGAGAGAGAAATTAGTTTAATTTGTAGGAATTTTAAACTAGGGCTTGAATAAAATAGAAAACTGTAAGTACATTTTATGTGTTTTGAATTCACCCATTCACTGTGGCTGCAGTACTTCAAGAACTTTTGCAGACTCCACAGAAGCTGGTTGCCTTCTTGAATGAACTCTTAAATTGTCCTGTGGCCATTTGCCACGATTGAAGTCCTAACCCAAATCCACTAGACGATCATTTTTACAGGGTACTTAACCCTGCTTCGCCACAAATAATGGTCTGGGGCGGCACCAGCTGGGATGGATGTACAGAGCTCTGTGTCCTTGATCATGGTACATTAACTGCACAGTGGTATATTGATGAGATCTTGGATGCCCACGTCAGATTGTATGCAGGTGCAGTGGGTAATAATTCATTCTGATGATGATAATGCCCGTCCTCACATTGCCTATGCTGTTTGGTAGTACCAACAGAGGGAGGGGATTGAGCTGGGACTGGTCAGCAAGATCCCCTGATCTCAGTTCAATCAAACATGTTTGGAATGAGTTGCAGCTTGCAATATCAGCCTGTCCAGTCAAGCCAAGAAGTGTCCAGGAGCTTGGTGCCCTGATGGTCCAAGAATGGAACAACAACCCACAAAGGACCACCAGGAACCTGATTGGGAGCATGAAAAGGCGCTGTCAAGCTGCAATGGACTGTAATGGGTCTCATTCTCGATATTGAACCCATACCAGTTTGCTCCGTTAACTTTTTGGTAAATTTGAAAAATTTCTTCTTTTAACAATAATATCCATTTTCAATGGTTATTGTATTCAAAACTTAAAAAAAAATGTCAAACACAAACGAAAGCTTAATTTCTGCACTTACATCATTAAAGATATAATTAAATAAAAAATATATACACTTCTCATAACAATATTTCAACTAAAACGTAAAACAGGTAGATGCATATACTTGGTGCTTAGCAAACTCGATTTAAGCCAAGCTAACAGTGACACAGCCTCTCAGGCTATCACGAAGATGCACAAAACCATTCTGGCTAGTAGCAGAAATGCTGCCACCACAGCTCACCCGACGCAAACTCAGGCCCACCATGCCCATATTCGCAGATTATACGGTAACCCAAAGAATTATTGTGCGTGTATTAAAAGCTTGAACCTGTATTGGACAACTAATAACATTCCTCCACCACAAAGAAAATATATTGCTGCTCAAACTAGCAACTATGTAGTCAGTGATTTTATTTTAAGGCAAACTGAACGAAATCCTGAGATACTGTGAGAAGAGCTCCAGAAGGAATACAAGGGGAGATATTCTGAAATCAATGACAAGAGTATGGCGAGAAGTTATTTGCACCATATGAAACAAGAGAAAAATGAGACTATAGTGTCTTATGGCAAACGATTACTCGATCTCGCCCAAGACGTGTATGGAAAACAAATTGACGGGGAATCCGAACAGAAAATGTTGGCAGATTATTTCACTGACCGGCTGTGTCAACCCGACATGCATTTAAAATTAATTAGAAAAGAGCCCTCAACAATCGACAAAGCCATGTCGATGGCAATATTCGAAGCAGGAGTAAACCATAAAGCCCGGGGAGAGGCAGGAGGACAACAAAACTACAATATCCAAAAAGGGATCACAGCCTGCGGAATGTAGGTGTCCCCATGGAGGTTGACGTGACCCAACGGAAAAATCGTGTACATTTAGCTACTACTGGGAGACAAAATTATCAAATTCAAAAGCCGTATAGGCAGGGTCAACAATATAGGCAAGGTCAGCCATGATATTGAAATCAACAGTATCAAACCAAAAAAGTTTGTTCAGTAGAGGGTTAAACAATACCCCAGATACCCCATCTCTGTGAGAGACCAGGGCACTACAAACGTGATTGTAGGGTGAAAATTGCGAGACAAGTGAGAATGGTAGAGGTGCAGGCCCCACTCCAACAACAACAACAAAAGTGTACCGATGGTGCGGGACAGTCTAGATTCAGTCCAGGAGCTTGTTTTCGCTGGGGTCAGGTAGGGCACTATGCCACCTCTTGCAGGGTTAATTTAAACGAGTAAAATGTGATCCTTGTAAGGTAAAGGGTCGAGTCTCAATCAATACAGTCACCCTAAGAAAATGTCAAAATTGTAAGGAGATAATAAGACCAGATTCTAATTATTCTGTTCACAATTGCAAAAGGCAGTATTCAAATAATTACCCCATTGTTATTTGTGATTCATATTCAGTTAAATCCAGTAAATCCAGTTCTGTGAAACAATCAGAAAATAATGTTCATAGAAATCAGAACTGGAATAGAACTCAATTAACACAAAATAATATATGTAATGAGATACATAACAGAGAATATAGTCAAAATAGCAGAAAAGTGGAACAAATGCGTAACTCACTGAGGTTGAAAAGGTTAGATCCCCATATGAAGAGTTCATCAACTGTAAAATCTGAAAAATTAATGTATACTAATAGACAAAATAGTGAAGTTAATGGAAAGAGGCATGTTCGAAAACCAGAACCTAAAAATAGGCAACCTATAAAACAGGGACTCAATGTCCAACAAATAGTAACCCTATTGTAAAAGGGGTAATACTGAGGGACATAATATTAACACTTGTAAGGTGAAATTAAGAACTATTCCTTTAACCAATAGACAACAAGTTAAGAAAATAAGGAAGGAAACTAAGCCTAGCAGTAAAACAAAGAAAGTTTCAAATTCTAGTGTAAATGTTAATCCAAAACCTAGTAAAAAAAACACAGCTAACCCTGTTCTAGAGTCAATTGCTGAGCCAATTGCTAGAACAAGGAGGGACTCCACCCCAGTTGTAAAGATAGATCCAATTGAAATGATTCCTCCAAGGGTAGACCATGAGTGTGAAAAATGTGGAAGTGAGAATCACTATACTCGGTGTTGTAAAGGGATTAAAATGTGCGACAGGTGCCCACAATGGGGGCAGGGCACACATTTTACAAAAGACCGTACCCGAATTTTACCGGAAAAACATTTCAGTCTAATAGAACTGGCAAATATGAAGAGAAATAATTATTATTATGAAAAATATCCTAGAAATCATCCCCTGAACAGGGAAAATCAAAAACAGATATTGTTAGAGAATTAAAAACCAGTAACAGAGATAAAATCGCAGGAGAATACCTCTGGAAATCAGAAAAGGAAACAGGAAGTAAACATTCAGACTAAACCAAAACCAAAACATTGAAAAATTCAGCAGAATGCAAAACTGAAAGTAGATGGGAAATTTAATGGAAAGCAGGAAGTGAAACCAAAACTTCATCAAAAATCTGAAATTACTAAAAATGGAACAGGAAGTCAATCAAAACAACTTCCTACTGCAACAGGAAGTAGAACTAAACACCCAACACAGACTTCTCAAACAGTAAATGTTAATTATGAACTGGCTTCTTTGGATAGCATCATGATTAACATAGGGAAGCAATGAGTGAGAGCTTTATTAGATTTAGGAGCTCAAACTTCTTGCATTATCACAACATTTTGGAAAAATTTGAGGCATAGGCCAAGGTTATTGGGAGATATAAATACTTTACCTCGAATTGAGGGAGTGACTGGAAATGATGTTAGATCCAGAGGTCTAGTGAAACTTTATTTTTCAATCAATTGAATTTCTCAGGTGCATGAATTCTTAGTCTTAGATGAACTTAATCGAAGTGTATTACTTGGTTTAGATTGGATTAATGATAATGGAGTGAACATTTACTTTGAACATGCAAAATTGAAATTACAGGGACAGCTTATACCTATAGTGAAAGACTTACATGTTAGTCATGTGACTCGATTGGTAAATCAAATTGAACTTAAACCTCAGACCACTGTGTCTGTACAGCGAAGGCCATAGGTGCCCGCTCAACTTTTGACTCTGATTATTTAGAACATCATGGTTTAAAGCAAGGTTACATAGCTGAACATCCAGGTTTACTTGTTAGTAATAGTGTAGTGAGTAACAATGAAGGACATATTCCTGTTATGTTAGTGAATAGCAGTAACAAACACTATACTTTAAAGAGGCGCTGTATTGTGAGGAAGGTAGAACCTGTAGTACAGGATAAAAACTTAGTAGAAATGGAAAATGTTTTTAGAAAATTAAATTCAGATGGACCGAAGCAAGAGAAAACACTTAATGAAAAAGATATCAAGGTACCAGCTGATAAAAGGGACATAACTCTAAAATTAATGAATGAGAATCAAGATTTATTTTCTCAAAGTGTCAAGGACTTAACCCAAACAGACTCAGTCACCATGAAGATTGATGCAGGAGACACCAAGCCAATCAAAAGTAGATCATATAGGGTACCACTCACAAAACGAAGAATTATGGATGATGCAATCCAGGAGATGCTTGATACTGGCATAATCTGATGCTCAAACGGTGCTTGGAGTTTCCCTTGCCTCTTAGTGGACAAGAAAGATGGCTCTAAGCATTTCTGCATGGACTTCCGCCAGCATAACCAAGTTACCAGAACCACATGTTGGCCACTCCAACTGATTGATGATATTTTTACTCTACTTAATGGTTATAAATATTTGAGGACACTTGACATGAAGTCTGGTTATTGGCAAGTCAAGATCAGCGAAGCTAATAGACCTAAGACTGTATTCACATGTCATTGTTTATTATTTATTTATTTATTGGTGTTTAAGGTCACATATTTCTGCACAATGGCTAACCATGAATGTGACAGTTTTATGGGTGGAGGAAGCTGGAGTACCCAGAGAGAACCACTGAGCAATGGCGAGCAACTGTCAGCTCCCCAACATACCAACTCCACACAAGTGGGGTTAGCATTGGTTGAAGACAGGTGCACCATTGACGTGCAGTATGCCTTAGTACACAGTGTCACCATGCCCCCACATGGGCAGAAGACAGAAGACACAACGCAATTGCTGCAGGTGGGATTCGAACTGAGGACCTCTTGGCTTACTGCTTGCACCTCTACCAACTGAGCCACTGCGCCCCCATTCAAGTGTCATAAAGGGTTATATGAGTTCAATGTCATGGTGTTTGGTCTTGTCAATGCACCTTCCAAGTTCCAACAGCTGATGACCATAGTCCGGCAAGAACTAGAGGACTTTTCACTTGCATATTTGGATGATATTTTGATTTTTAGTAAGGATGAAAAGTCACATATTGAACATCTTCGGCAAGTATTTAACTGACTTAGACAACACAAGTTAAAACTAAAGGCTAAAAAGTGTACCTTCTTTGAGAGTGAAACGGCTTATCTTGGCTTTGTCATAAGTCAAGATGGTATCTAACTTGAACCCACCAAGGTCGAGGTCATAAGAAAAGTAGTACCTCCAAAAACTGTGACCAAGGTTAGAAGTTTCATGGGGATGGTTTCTTACTATCGAAGATTTATACCAATTTTTGGCGAAATAGCAAAGCCATTGATAAGACTGACTAAAAAGCATGATCGATTTCATTGGAAAGAAACCCATCAAAAAGCTTTTGAATACCTGAAGGAGAGTTTGATACAAGTAGCACATCTTTCATATCCCAACCCACAAAAACCTTACGTCTTATATATGGATGCATCGCATTCGTGCGTAGGAGCAGTATTAACTCAGCCTTGTTAAGGTGAGGAAGGTCAAATTCCAGGTGTACTAGATGAAACACCAATTGTATTTTTGTCTCACAAATTAGGTGACACCCAACAGAAATGGCCAACCTTTGAAAAGGAAGCTTTTGCTATATCTTACGCATTGGACAAGTTCGACAATTATTTGCATGGAGCCCAGTTTGCTATTAAAACAGACCATGCTCCATTACAATACATGTTGAAACGACACCAAAACAATGCAAAAGTTCAAATGTAGGTGTTAAAAATAGCTAGTTACAATTGTAAAATAGAATAATTACTCGGAAAACAAAACACCTGTGCTGACCTGTTGTCAAGATTACCTGAAGGAATTGCAAATACAGATCCAGATTATCAGATGGATCAAGTAGAGTCTGAGAAAACACTAAGGGTAGTAGTAATAAACTGTGATAAAATTAACCCTAAATTTATGTTTATTGGTGTTTTAAAGTCACATATTTATGCACAATGGCTAATCATGACCGTGACAGTTTTACGGGTGGAGGAAGCCAGAGTACCTGGAGAGAACCACCAAGCAATGATGAGCAGCTGCCAGCTCCCCAACATCGTATCTCCGCACTGTAGCACAGACAGGGTTAGATTAGTTGAAGACATGCGTACCATCCACATGCAGTATGCCTTAGTACACAGCGTCATCATGCCCCCACATGGGAATTAACCTTAAGCAATATGCACATGTCACAATTGAACAACAAGGTTCCCCTATGGAACCTGAAGAAATAAATTATACAGATCTAGACATGAAAGTGGAGCAAGAAAAAGATACTCGACTATCAATCATTGGCAGCTATCAGATTTAATGGAAGCGAGTCCTCCTGGTTCTTGCCCTAGGGTAACTGTCACAGGCTCAAACTCAAAACAGGCTCATTTGAAGTTTGGTGTTCCCCAGGGTTCAGTGCTTGGTCCTTTGCTATATGTCATTTATGTTCTGCCCCTTGGCAATATCATCTGCAGACATGGCCTGTCATTCCATTGTTACCTGGATGATACACAGCTGTACATGCACTTTACACCACAGTCCGATACAATGGCCAAAGAAAAACTTGAAAAATGTGTAGCTGATATTAGATCTTGGATGGCAAAAAATTTCTTAAAACTGAATGCTGATAAAACTGAAATCATATACATTGGATTAAGCCATCAGTTATCTAAATGCTCAAGGCTCGATCTCAACATTGAAGGCAGTACTGTCTCACCATCGACCACGGTATGCCACCTCAGATATTTTATGGATGAGAACCTGTCGGAGGGAAAGCATGTCTTGTATGTCTGCAGGGCTTCGTATTATTATCTCCAAAATATCAGCAGGGTGTGGGGTATGGTTGCTGGGGCAACAGCTAAACAACTTGTCCATGCCTTCATTACAAGTCGCATAGACTATTGCAACTCTCTCTTATTTGGCTGTAAACAGAGCATCATTGACAAAATTGCCACAATACAAAAATGTTCAGCACGTGTAATTACTATGACCAAACGTTCCTGCCACATTACACCTATTCTTAAAAATCTACACTGGCTGCCTCCGAGGGAACGCATTGAATTCAAAATTCTCATATTAACTTGGAAATGCTTAAATGGCGAGGCCCCACTGTATCTGTCCACTTTGGTTTCATGTTACGAACCCGGTAGATCACTACGTTCAAAAATGTCAAACAATCTTGTCCATGCACCAGCTGACCTCACAACAGCTGACGATTGGGCCTTTTCGGTGGCTGCTCCACTCCTTTGAAACCTGCTTCTGAGTGGGCTGAAAGCATCCCAGAGTCTCCCGTCTTTCCAGTTAGCTGTCAAATCACATTTGTTCCAGCAGGTATATAACTTACGATGAAGACCGCTGATTGTGATTCATCTGCTTGGAGACAGTCAGTAAATAGGAATGCAGAGTGATATATATATATATAAAGATTTTTTTGTGTGTTAAGCCCAAGAGCTCTATGAGGATTTTCGACTTTAAACTACATTTATTATTATTATTATTAATTGCTGCATGCCAGAGATGCGGTCCTTCCGTTAGACACAGTATTGAAACCCAGAAAAAAATATGTGGGAGAAGAAGCCCACAAAATAGCTTTAAAAGAACAACATAAAGCATATGTGAGACAACAAAAAATGCAACAAAAGTGAGTAGAAAAACAGAAACGTCCTGGAGAAATATAAGCAAAACAAATTACATTCAAAGTGCGAGACCCTGTAATGTACAGAGATGGTAGAAAAAGGGTAAATTTGAACAGAAATGGGAGTACCCATTTCGTGTCATTGAAAAGACTGGACCTGTAAGCTACAGGATCAGAGATTAAATGACAGGTAGACTCATTAAATATCAAGGGGAGGATCTAAGTTTGGCTCCACAAGAATGGGAAATGCCTGAACTGGTGAGAGCGAAACGCTGCTTCAGATATGTAGCACCCCAAGCAGAGAAAGAAAGCAGTAGTAGTAGTAACGAGGAGGAGCCTATACCTGTGGCTTCTTTAATCTGATTAAAGCGACACGTCAGAAAAAAAAAACTCATCTTCCGAGGAAGAAGGAATACCTATGGAGGAATTGCCATAGATTATGACAATACTGAGAGCAGAAGAAAGCTACTCAAGCTTCTCAAGCTTCTACATCAGCACAGGAGCCAATGGAGGTAGAAATGTTAAATGTTGAGTCACAAGCAGAAAACTCTAATTCTGAGTCAGAGTGTTTCTCTGACTGCTGTATTGATCAAAGAAATAAAAAGAAAATCCCAGCGACCGACGTACAGCCTGTTGTACGACTGTTCAATGGGACACAAATTGGTAATTTGATTGATAATATTCACTCCACCCTTAGAGAAGGTGGATGGCAAGAGACTCATAGAAAAGATTATCAACCCTGGAACACCCAGGAGTAAAGTAATAATGAAACAAAAATGCTGTATGACTATGGGAAGGACAGGATATGCATCATGTGAGACTAAAGTATATCGACTTATAATTTGACAAGAAAGGTAACATGGCGGAGTCGTTTGCTGGCCTGCGTAACCAGTTTGGTGATTTCTCTGTGTGGTAAAATTTCTCAAGTTTTACTGACCAGCGGTAAAATGAGAGAGTAAATTGGAACTCAGTTTTGAGAACCACTCATGATGCTAATCCGTGTCTTCCTTCTCGTTGTAGGAGCAAGATTTTATTGATTTGGTTCCTGGGAAGTTTATTGACATTGACATTAACAGTTAGCGGGAATACCATAATCCGAAATAATGTCATCTTTACAAAGGTAAAAGAAATTTATATGGTTAACAGTGAATGGACAACCATGTTTGTGGCAGAAGTGGCACCATTTATCCACTACATGCAGCGAGTGGACATTAACATAGGCTTTGTGAACCAATTTAATCAGGAACTTGATGTAAATTTCAGGAAAATCTATGAACAAAATAGAAACATGACTGGAAATAGTACTTTTAATCTTGCGTTAAATTCGATAGTTGTGGATATGTACCAAGAGATCAGGTTCATAAATAATCATTTCAAATGAGTAAAAGGGGACCTAGACGATTATCGCAAGTTAAAAGGGCATACACCCTCATCTCAAAATAAACGAGGTTTAGCAAATTTCATGGGTGAAGGAATGAGTTTCCTATTTGGCACAGCCACTGAATCTGATTTAAAGGGGATGAAAGATAATTTAAGATGTTTGTCTGTAAATCAGGCAATGATACAACATGTTCAGAAACTAAGTTTAAGTTTAATGAAATTAACGTATCATGCTGTACAAGAGAACAGAGAATTTATGGTAAATTTATCACGAGTAGTGTCGCTTTTTTGTAACCAAGTGGAATTGGTATTACAAGGGCTCAAAATTAGAGCAGTTCGTACAGTCCTTTCATCAACTAGAAACAGTATTAACTCAAATTGAATTGATGCTAATCACCGCAAAAAATTATATGGACAATCTGCATGAGCAAATGGGTGTGCTTGCAGATGAAAAATTATTGCCCAGGGTCGTCATCCTACCTTATTGACTTCAGTATTAACGAGCATTCAGGATAGGCTTGACGAACACACCCAACTTCCATTGAAACTTCAGAAGGAGTTATGGCAATATTATCATTTACTGACAATGGCGACAGTGTTTGTCGATGATAAATTAGTCATTCTAGTGAAAGTTCCGTTGATTGTCACCAATTTTCAATTTGAGATTTTCAAAGTACAAGCCTTGACCATCTCATTCATGAATGTAAGTAAAAAAGCACCCCATAGTGCAAATAAAATGGTACCTATTTATCGACTTGAAGCTGATACATTACTTGTTGACAAACAAAGAACCCGATATATACCGGAATTAGGTCATGATGATTGTATAGATGATATGAAATTATTCTGCCCATTGCGAGGTGCAGTCAGAACTATACACACAACTTCTAGTTGCTTGTTAGCATTATTTCTGGATATGAAACCCAAGATAAAGAAATTTTGTATGATCAATGTTAAATTAAATATGGATTTACCTTTTGCGACACGTATTGAGGAAGGTCTTTGGTACATCACTACTGAGGATACATTCGGATGTGTTTACTATGATTTTCAAAATGTTGCAGTCACAAATGAAATTGAACAAGATAAAGATATCGTTTATTGGTATGATTCTGCTTGTTCGACCCACATTCTGTTTAAAAGCCGTTCTCGAGTCTTGAATTGTCCAGATTTAGTATGTTCAGGACGGGATTTTGCAAGACATTATCATAGTCACAGAATAACGGTAAACCGTTTCATTCATGAGATGTGGTCTGTAAGAAGACACATAGAAAGGTGTAAACCTTGGGGAAGGTTTCTTAATTGGACAGCTTGACGACGAGCTCGTTTTAGGTCCAATGGACTCCCGAGACATAACCAGTATTATGTTTTGTACAAGGTTACCCATCCTGATTTTGATGGTGGTATTTTTAATTTTAGGAAGAGACCTAATACCATTTACCAATCCTACATCGTGCCATCTCAAATGCGAGAGTTGTAGCAAGAGTTGTAAATAGCACAATTTTCAGAACTTTGATGGTGAAATCCTAACAGTTAAGGATTTTTGTTCATTGAGATTCTTATTCTTATTTTGATTCTTATTTTTCAGTACATTGTGTTTAATTTCTTTAGTTATAAGATGGCAGAAGCAGAGAATAGTGGTGAAGATAGCTACGCCCCTGCAAGGAAAGCTCGACAATCTTATGCACGAACAATGGCTACTGACCTTTCAGGTAGTTTAACCAAAGCAGAAGTCATGGGAATGTTATGGCATAAGCTTCGTGATGCCAGGAATTATTCCGAGCAAGTAGTCTCTGGATGTCGACGCTTATTGTATGGCGAAACCACTCCAGACAGAGTTAAATGACCCATGGAACATCGAGTGTTCCAAATGCATTACCCCCTGATGAATAATTTTGGAAGAAGTCAAATTTCTCGAACTCTTTTATAGTCAGTATTATAGTGAGAGGTTTTTCTTACCCACAGTGAGTACGTCGATAGTACATCGACGGGAAGAAGAAGCTTCTTCCTGGGGTGTACCGACGTTCACACTGTGGTATAAATGGAAACATCCTTGCTGGACGGGACGAGAATATGTGAATCCTCGTCTCCAGTTAACCATAATTCCCGGAATCGATAATTGGTGGATCCAGAGACATTTTAGAGAATTTGGTAGTGCCCTCGATGTGGAGGGGGGAGAAGAATAATGATAGCCATGTGTGTCTCTTGGAGTTCATCCAAAGTCTGTTAGTAACATTCAGCAGACTGTGGAAAAATTTAATAGAAGTTGACTTTTTGATTATCGGTAGACAAATACTGAACTTCTTTCGGTTAAAAGTAAAAAAAAACAGTTTACAGAGTTTAAAAGTGGGGAGTCCGGCAGGGTTTAGATAAGTACTCACCGATACACCACATAAGACAATCTCAAATCTAGTACGTGTATGACTTGACTGTCAAGGAGGGTACTAGAAGCACATATACCCACGGGAGTTGGTGCATCGGATAGAGGAGGACGTTGTTAAATAGTGTTGATATAAGTATTGATACAAATATTGTCAAATTATTCGATAGTTTTCTTTTTTTCATTAATAGAGTTTCTGTAGATTAATCTATTTGTTTAACCACTTGAGAAAATTGCATCGGTACTCGCTCTAAACTTAAAGGACAGTGAAAATTTTGAAGAGGAACAGAATTTCTATTTCGGCCAACAACTGCTTGTCCCCGCGGACCCACATGAAACAAAATCATTGTTTCGAATGGGTCGCATGGGACAGCGTTTGCTCCGGTTTTGGGATGAGATGTACTTCGAGATAGCATTTAACAGTGTTAGCATATGACGCTATGAAGTACATCTCAGGTATTTGATAACAGAAGACGAGCATGTCTTTCCCCATCTGCATATGCGTCAATCCAAAGACCGCTTTGCAGAAGAGGCTGAGTGTTTGTGGGTGACCGGTTACAGATGTGTAGATCAGCCAACAAGCTTCCCAGAAAAGGTAATCAGGTACTGGAATAACCAGTCCTGGACTGGCCACTACTATATGGATGGAGATGTCCGTATACGACCATTCCGAAGCAGTGAACTATGCGAGGTAACAAAGTTCACTGCTGATTACCCAACGTATGTGGAGTTGAGCTCACAACATTGGAATGTTTTTGAAACGTTGGAGTGGGAGAGAGCTCAAACCCAATACCAATTGTTAAAAGAAGCACTCGACGACCACAAAATTCGTTTAAACACAGTACACTACGAACAGTGTACTAGTGGTGATACCGGGCATTGTCGTGTTTGATTAGAGAACATTCATGGAGAAGCTTATGCTTATGAATGTCCTCGATGTAAACCAACAGTTCACCTCGTCTTCATACAGACGTGGGTCAACATGGCATCGCCGTCAAAAACATGTACAACATGTCGCATGGATGTGAAGTGGGGAGAGCGGTTAAAACCCCTAAAATTCGACCTTGTGCCATTATGGTAAACTACTCTTTGGTCATGTGTGAGTAGACTATATTCCTCGGTACCGATGCCCAGGTAAATAATAATGTATTTATGGGGAATAACAGAATCCTGGGGCGGATGTGAGTTTTATTTAAGAAATGTTATTCAAAATGGACAGTTGAGTTTATTGGGTAAATTGGGAATTTTAGAATTGTGCATGGCATCCTTTCCCTGTCCTTGGAATGGACACATTTCGTTAACCCTGTGTTGTCCCTTCGCAAGTCATTTTCCTTTTTGAGTGATCAAGTCCCTCTGTGTTTTGATCCTCGGTTGGGGAGGAATGTTGAGAAGTGAACCCACGGGAGTTAAGTAAGCTTGTCAGCTCGGGTAAAAGCTCGAGCTGTTGTGGTTTTTATTTGGGACTTCAGTAGACTCAAGTTTATTTAACTTTTTAACTTATCTCCATAGTTTTGGAACAGATTGAAACAGGACAACTAAATAACATGGATTGTATGAAACTGGCGACCAGAGTATAGACGTACTCTGTAGGTACACGCCAGATGTTCTGTTGACAATATCAGGTATAACTTTGCAAGCCAATATTGTCAACAAGCAGTATTTATTTATTGGTACTTAACGCCACATCAGCAGCTAAGACTATATCGTGGCGAGAAAACAGTGGAAAGTAAAAACTAATTTTCAGTTATGAAGTAAGAAAGACCAATTGAAAATAGAAAATAACTAGAAGAGATCTGTCAAAGACCAAACTGATTAAAACAACAGAGGGCAATGAAAGAAGAGAAGTGAATAACTTCAAAATCAACCTGATGAATTGAGTCGTGATTAAAAGATTAAAAACAATTTTAAAATTTATTAAAAAGGTTGATTTCCTTCAAGAACAACAGAACTTTATGAGGATTTGTTCTGTAAAATAGGTCTCGTAGAAACACTACATTAAAACACTGTCGTCTACTAAAATTAAAATCAGTACAATGTAAAATAAATGTGCTCCTCTGACAACACCTGCTGGCAGGGAACACATTCTGGTCGCACAGTACTCTCCAACAGGAAAGAATGTGTTAGTCGTGTATGACCAATATGACATCGTGTCAGAATAACATGATCTTTTCTACAAAGGTTACTGGATGGGTAGTGATCAAATATGTTTGGTCGGAAGTGATGGAGTTTATTTGTCGCTCCATCCCATTCCGCCTGCCACAGAGATTTGATGTAGTTACTAATATGTGGTTTAAAACCACTGAAAGGGGTGTTAAAACCAGTGAGAGGTTTGTTTAAAGCCTGTTTTGCTGCACTGTCTGCTTTAGTGTTACCAGCGATACCTACATGTCCGGGCAACCAGCAAAACACGATATCACATTGGTCAGACATGAGAGTTGTTAACTTCTCACGAAGTTCCAAAATAAGAGGGTTCTTCAGCCTGGGGCTGAGTAAACAAGTAAAGAAGAAAGAGAGTTGGAAAAAATAATCGACTTCGTTTTCTGTAAATTCTCGATGTGTTCAAGGGCGAGATGTGTAGCTTTAACTTCAGCTGTGAAAATAGAACTCTGATTTGGTATTCTGATTGAGGTGATATGATCACCAGTAACAGCAGCTGATGATACTTTGTCACCATCTTTAGATCCATCTGTATAGATCCTTGTATATGTACTATACTTGAACTTTATTTCGGCATATTTTTGTTTAAACTGCGAGGAATTGGTATCAGATTTTTTGGAAGAAGCAAGATCCAAAATAACTGTAGGTTTTTTAAAATGTCAAGGAGGAATATGTGATTTACGGTTTTCTTTTATAGAATCAGAATTAATTTTGGTAGACTCCATGTGGGGTTTAATTCTAATTCCCAATGGGGGAATATGTTTCTGGTGGCGGTTAAAGAAATCAACATTTTGAGGGTCTGAAACACAATTATAAGCAGGATTTGAAGGATTGGCCAAAAGTTTAGATACATACTGGAGAGACAATTTAATTCTGCGCTTCTCAAGAGGAGGCTCCTCTGCTTCAACAAGCATTGAGTCTATTGGGGAAGTTCGAATGGCCCCTAGACTAATTCTAATACCACTATTGTGAACAGCATCAAGTGGTTTTAGATATGACTTACTTGCAGAACCGTAAACTATGGAACTGTAATCTAATTTTGATCGAACAAGTGATCTGTACAGATGGAGCAAAGTTTTTTGGTCAGCACCCCAATCAGTGCTACAAACGACCTTCAGTAGGTTTAGTTTAGTTTAAACATATTTTATTTGTTGAAAAAAGTACAAAAAGGATTGGAGAACAAGTGCTTACAACTTAATATCACTCCTCTCCTTAAACATATGGTTCAACAAAACATATTAATTACACGACAGCAACTGTGAAATTCAGTTTTAACAGTAATAGAAAAACAAGTTGTGGAATTGAATACAAGAAAAAGAGCCAGAAAGAAAGGAAAAAGAAAGAAGAAAAGAAGTTGTGAAAAGGTGTTGTCTGTTATGTCTATGCGGCACCACCAGCACAAAAACACATAAATCAAGTCAAGTACTGCCAACTGTCACTCAAATCTTTTAGTGGCGTTGATATATTTTTGTACATACTTGAATAGGCATGCATTAACCTCATTTGGCAACTCCATGCTACCAAATAGAAGGGTATCCATAGAAATAATATGAAAGCTTTCCAGGTCACGCATTAGCTGAAACCTAGGGAAGCTAAACTGCTGGCAATAGAAAAAATAGTGTTCGGCATCTTCGTTACCTTCTCCACATAGACAGAGTGCTAATTCTAAAATATGATTTTGGAATTTATCGACATTAAGATCACTACAGCCACACCTAATTCTGCAATGTAAAATATTCAGTTTCCGTTTGCCTTTATTGAAATATGGAGGTAGGTTCAGTGCTCTCTTACATTTAACTTTTAGTTGTTTTATGTGGGAAGTGAAATTCACTTTGCTGTCAAACAACAAACCTAAGAATTTCACTTCCTTAACAACTTTAATAGGACTCCCATCAATTTTTAACTCCGGATCGAGGTGATGTTTCCGAAGCTTACAAAAATGAACACAATTTGTTTTCATCTTTGAAAATTTGAAACCGTTTTCTGTGGCCCATTTTTGAATTTTGTTTCAGCACAGCTGAAGTTTGCGCTCTATAGCATTCATTTTTATGCTGCAGATTAAAAAATCATCTACATACAACGAAGAATCTACCATATTCTCAGTTGTCTCGATGATGCTATTAATTTTCACCGAAAAAAGGGTAAAAGATAAGATACTACCCTGAGGAACCCCCAATTCCAGTCCGTGCGGATCGGATAACGTTGATCCGACACGAACCCGAAACCGGCGGTCCCTCAAAAGTTTTCAATAAAAAGGGGCATACGCCCTCTCAATCCCATGTTAAAAAGATCTTTTAAAATCCCATACGTCCACGTTGTGCCATATGCCTTTTTCAGGTCAAAGAAAATTGCGACCACATGTTCTTTTTTGGCAAAGGCATTTCTTATGAATGTTTGTAGTCTAATCAAACGCTCCACAGTACTTCTCTGGTTTCTGAAACCACACTGAACATTCGCAAGTAGAAACCAGACAAGTCTATCATTGATCATCCTGTCCGTGGTTTTATACAGACGACTTGTTAAAGCAATAGGCCTGTAATTACGTCGGTTGCTGTGATCTTTATCAGGCTTTGGAATGGGAATAATTGTAGCATTTCGCCAGGAAGGTGAGTGAAAACTGGCCAGTCACCCAAAATTCATTAAAATTGACAATAAAAGTTCCAGTGAGGAATGTGGTAAATGTTTTAAAATTTTGTAGTGTATTTCATCGGGACCAGTGGCAGTATCCTTTGATCGATGCAACGAGTTACTCAACTCTTCCATAGAGAAAGGTTCATTGTAATCCTCTAAGTTATTGGATGTAAATTTAATCTTTTGTTTTTCTTGCTGTTTTTTAATTTTGACAAACTCAGGATTACAATTTTCCGACGACGAATGTTTCGAAAATGTGGAGGCCAATGTGTTTGAAATTTCTTTTTTGATGTAATTAGGGTGTTGTTTTCCTTCAGGTGTTGTACAGTTGATTTTGTTTCTTTTCCCTTAATCTTTTTAATCATTTTCCAAATCTTAGTGATGGGCGTGTTCTGGTTTATCTTAGAAACATAAGTTTCCCAAGAACTTTTCTTTTTATTTTGTTTGATAAGCCGTCTTGTTTTTGCCCGATTTATACGTAGTTTGTCCAGATTATTTGTGGTTGGTGATTTGTTGAATTCCCGTTCAGTTTGTTTACGTTCCTTTAAAGCCATTCATTAACCATGGTTTGGTGAAACGTTTTGGATTTGTCGAGGTTTTAGGGATGACTGTGTTTGCATTGTCAAGCAGCTCGTTTGTAAAATGTTCTATTTGGTCAGCACTATCTTGAAATTTCCCCCGTGTGAGGCGCTCAGAACAAAAGGACGAAAAAGTGCCCCAGTCAGCCTTTTTAAAGTTCCACCGGGGCACTCTCTCATCGCCCGTCGTAACTACACGTTCCAATGCAATTGGAAAGTGGTCACTCCAGCACAAGTCATCTTCTACCTCCCAAGAAAAATCGAGGAAGGTAGAAGGGCATGCAATTGAAAGATCAGTCGATGTATACGAACCAGATGCGGGGTGCAGATAAGTGTCTGAACCATCATTAAACAAACACAGATCATATTTTGTCATGAACTCTTCTACAGTTTTACCTTTTGCATCCTCTTGACTGCAGGAATTACCACAAATGGGGCTATGTGCATTAAAATCACCCACCAAAATGTATGGGGTTGGGAGCTGTTGGACCAGCAGCTCAAGATCATTCAGTTGTAGGGTTTTACTTGGTGAAACGTATACAGAACATAATGTAATTGTCTTGTCTTAAGTTAGGCGTACCGCTACAGCCTGTAAATTTGATTGCAAAGCTACAAAACTGTGAATAATGTCGTTTCTAACTAAGACGGACGTTCTACGAATATGAAGATCAGTTTCATCTGCCCAGGCATTATACGAAGTACAATGCTTAAAGACTGAATGATCTGGAGACTCGGGTTTCTTTAAAAGAGTTTCCTGCAGGCAAAAAGCAGCAGGTTTATACTTTTGGCTCAAAAGGCTTAGTTCATTAAAATTCGCTCTAAAACCCCGACAATTCCACTGTATAATATTTTGTTTGGATGTATTATCCATGTTTGAGTGGTAAATTAGAAGGTAAACGGATGGGCGAAATTGCCCCAGTGCTTCTTCTAGGTGATGTTTTACGTGGGGATTTTCCCTGAGACGAACTCAGGGGGTGGTTTGTTTGAGAACGTGTCATCGATGCACTCATCGACTGCCATTGCCTCAATGCCTTCAAACATGTTGCTTGTGACATCATTTTGAAAACGTTTAGATATTCAATTGGATTCTAGTTTCTGCTTTTCCTTTTCTTTATTCTTGTCTTGTTGTGACTGTTTCCTTCTCTGACTCAGATTTTGTTGAGAGCTATGTTGTTTGTCTTGGATTGGTTTATTTGACTTATTCTTTTCAGGTTTATGTTTTGGTTCTTTATTTTGTTCTGTTTGAGGTGGATGTTTAGGGTGTTGTTCCTTTTTGTCTTTTGTTATTTTTTCTGTTGCTTGGGCAGCTGTATTCTTTTGAATGGATGCTGGTTCTGATTGATCTATTGTAAATGACTGTACTGAAGATGGTATTGTACCTTTGAGCCATGTGTATTGTGTTTGGCATGATACTGATTGAGTTGGTAATTTTTTAGATAATTTTGTGGCATATGATGGTGATGATGCACACATACCTGGCATTGATGACACGATTTCCCTGGCTTCTTTAAAATTTATTTGTTTTTCACATTTGACTTTTTGAATAGTTTTCTCCCGTTTCCAGACAGGGCAAACTTTGGACGATGACATGTGACTGCCCTGACAGTTAACACACTTGATGGGATTGCTGCATGGCTCTTGATGTTGCGGGCCACATCCGAAACATATTTGTTGACCTCTACAGTTGTTCTGTCCATGTCCATATTTCTGACATTTGAAGCATCGAAGTGGATTTGGAATATACAAATCCACTTTGATGTTATATATCCAACTTTAATAGCTTTTGGCGGTTGAGTAGAATTGAATGTAAAAATGTAAGTATTTGTTTTAATTATTGTGTTATCCTTTTTAATCTGTATATTTTTAACATCGGTCACTCCTTGGGATTCTAATTCCTTTTTTATTTCCATTACATCAATGCCATTTAATTCTCTGGTTCTTATTATACTACTGCTTCTGTTTAATATTTTATGTGGAAAAGTATTCACCTCAATATCTGCTAGTTTTTGTGTTTTTAGTAAATTTGTCACTTGAGCTTCCCTTCGACATTCTATCAGTAAAGCGCCAGATCTTAATTGCTTGGCTTCTTTAACTGTTCCAGCAATCCTTTTAATTGATTTTTCTATTAGAAATGGGTTCATATCTGATAGTCTTTTATTTTCGTCAGCTGCATACATTATAATGAATTTTGGCCAAGTATGTGTCGTAGGTTCAAAATCTGAGTCAGAATCCGAGTCAGTAGAAAGTAGTTCCCGACCTCGTTTTTGTTTTTTATTTGTGGAATCCATTTAATTTTAAGTCGTTCACTGCTCCGGCTCCCACCCACCATGGGAGTCCAACAAGGGGTAGGGTTACTGCCATGCAGTGAACCCACCGGGTTGCCGGTATTCCCACTACCTAGTATGAGGCAGTATACTCAGTCAGTGTTGATGCCGAGGCATACCACTGACTGATTGGCCCGTGTGTGGAAGTGCCAGGTCTTCAGATGGCGGCCATCCAATCAATCACTGTGTAAAACACCGTAATAAAAGGTTGCCATGTATAACCGAAATAGACAGTGCAGCAAAACTAAGTGGTTATTAAAATATAAAGTGTTTAAAAACAGTACACAATGACAATTATGTTATGTGAATAAAAGAAATGATTGATTGAATGACCACCAAATGCCCCCCGACGTGACACCCAGTACTTTTTGGGGTGGGGCTCCCGATTGGCCAGAACGGACCATCCGACCATCCTTCTACTCCCGAAATTGGGGCCAAAGCAGTGTGTTGAACATTATCTCCGAAACGGAGACCAGGGCTCCATCCCGGAGACTGCCCTAACCGGGGCCACTACTCCTCAACTGCCAGGATTCCTTCTTCCTGGGCCTTCGGAATGCACTTCACGGGAGAACAAGGTGCCTGCAAGATGGAATTAGCAGGATTGACCATTTTGGTCCGGGGCTGCGTATTTTTTATATTTCGCAGCAAACCAGCTCAGTTGAGCAAACCTGCCAATTAAAAACAAGCAAACCTGCCCAACTGAGCAGGCCGTCCTCTATCCGCCACCTGAGGACCCGCCTAGTAGGGAATGGTCAAACCCCCTAGGTCAACAAGCAGTAACATAGTCCTTGGGCCAAATAGGGTTGACGGTACCATCTGAAAGCACTAAACTTGAGTATTACCAAGTTGTTTAGACATATATGCTGTAAACTTTTCTGCATGATAGACTTTCCAAACTCACAGCTTAAGCAGCTAATTTGCATAAACAAAATGGCCGCCAATGCGGTTTTAGCTTCTTCAATTTTTGGATATATATGTTGTCTTTTATAGCCAATATTTGAATGAAAACAATGATGTACCTACTGTTTTTGATTATGAGAAATGTATGAAAGCTTTTGTCATCAATTTGAAATAAAACCTAATTTGCATAAATCCAATATGGCCGCCATTTTCGACATTTGTTTGTAAATTTCTATTTTAAATTGACTTTTGAATGCAACATCAGGTGAATAATGCAATGATTTAGTTTCTAATGTATGTTTTAGAACTTTCCCACATTAAAACTTAATAATTTAGTTGTAACACACTTAATAAATAAGACAGTAACCCAATTTGCAGTATATCCAATCGACTCATCTATTTGTTATGTAATATCTGGTATTAGATGTCAGTTTGGAAAGTGTATAGTAGTGTTAATGTCTACCTTGTGCTTGAAAGATAATTTACACTTTTATGTACTTTCAGATATAAATGGCAACTGAATTAACCATGGAATCTGAAGATTATGCAAGTAGTAGCCAAGAGAAACGCCCGCGATTACAGCTGGAATCATGTGTTATATGTTCTAAAAAATCTCCTGTTACTGAACTGACGACTCCAAGAGATTTCAACTCATGGACAACTCTTTTGAGAGCTGCAGAAATTCAAACATTTCCTCCAATTACTAAATATAAACGAGAGGAAGGAAACATCCCATGCATATACTATCACAGATCGTGCCGTAGTACATTTACTCTGAAAAAAACACTTGATAACATTCTTGCGAAAGACAGAGATCCTTCACCTGAAAAACCTAATCAAAGAAAATCATTAAGAGACCCTGTGCAAAGCTCTTCAAGAGTGTATGAATCGGTATGCATTTTTTGTGAAAAGAGTAGCAAATATGTTAAAGGCTCAAACAGTCGTGAGGCTCTTACTAAATGTGTAGAACTGCGTGCAGATGATAAAATTAGGAATGCTGCGTTGCAGAAAATGGATGAACGAATCATGGCTCTTGTTAGTCGGGACATTGTTGCTGCAGAAGCGCATTATCATAAGTCATGTTATCGATCGTACACTAGAGTCTTAGAACCAAGTCATAAATCTGTTCCAGTTGACACAGACCCATACAGTGAAGCCGAATATGAAGCATACAACATGTTATTTTCTTATGTTAGAGATGATATGTTCTGTTCCCCTCGTGTCGTCAAGATGACTGAATTAACACATAAACTTACACAATATATGCAATCTCTTGGGTTTGTTGATATCAAAGAGCATACTAAGAAACATATTCGCAGGAGGTTGGAAACTGAATTCGAAGACGGTTTAAGTATCATTAATGATAACGGAAAACTTCTGGTCATACCGGATAATCTGACACGAGATGAATTAGCTAAGCAAAATGTAGAGTTAATGAAACAACTGCAGATCCATAAAGGTGATGGAAATGACAAGAAGAAGCTACTCATAAAAACTGCGCTTTACCTGAGAGATGAAGTCAAAGGATCAATGGAAAGGAAACCATGGCCACCATTGCCAGACGAATTAGATCAAGGATATCTACCGTTACCCAATGCTTTGACAGACTTTTACCAGTTTCTACTGTGTGGTCAACGGAAGCAACCATCAGATAGGATACAGAGATTTATACGATCTTTTGCACAAGACTGTGTATATGGCATTAGTGGAGGACGACAGAAGAGTAGCAAACACGTTCTTTTAGCATGGGCCATAAAAACTTTGACAGGAAATGGTGAGCTAATTCAAAGCCTAAATAGACTAGGCCATGGAATATCATATTCTCAGCTGGTGGAGATTGATACAGCGTTGGCTTTGCAAAAGCTCTCCGTTGAAGATGAACTGGGAATTGCCATTCCATCTAATATACAGCAATGTGTGCCTACAACAGTTGCATATGACAATATTGATAGACTAGAGGAAACTTTGAGTGGTGGTGGAACGTCTCACCGTGTTAATGGAATAGCTGTACAGCCTAAGGTACCCACAGTACAACCTGAAATAATAGCAGATGTGACTCAAACAGAAAGAAGAAGGAGCATTGATCCTACTAATGTTATGTTACCTCCGTATAATGCTGGTGAGAAAGCAGAGCCGCCAATCATAGAGACAGTGGACTGTGACATGGGTACTTCAGCTGCTGAAGCACGTACGAAGAATATATTGTGGACTTTGCTCAGACAAAATAATAAGGAGAATCAGATAATCAGCTCCTGGACAGGACATAATATCCGTAGTCGTGATCAAGTATCTGTCACACAAGACAACATTGGGTATCTTCCTACAATAAATGCACCAGCAACTGAAATGTCAACTATCTTTGAAATTCTCAATCAGGTTCTAAAGATTATGGAACTTCTACATCTATCCAACATTGTATGTGTATTTGACCAAGCAATGTATGAAAAAGCTATCGATGTTAGTTGGCGGCATTCCGAACGATTCAAGAATATCGTTTTCAGGATGGGAGTGTTTCACACTTGCTGCAATTTAATGGGAACAATTGGCAAACGCTTCAAAGATGCAGGACTTCGTGACCTGGCAGTAGAGTCTGGAATTGTAGCTGAAGGATCTGTGGAGAATGTTATGATCGGCAAAAAGTACAATCGTGCAGTGCGTTTCCATAAACTGGTATACGAAGCGCTTTTAAGACTGGCATGGAAAGGATTTTATTCATGGCTTGAGGAGTACCATGTGATGCATTTTCAGGAGCTAAATGATACGATTAAGCTTGTTGAAGAGCTGAATGAGGACATATCACAAGAAACGCTTGACACTCTGCTACAACATCCATCATGTATGTGTATCTTGCAGTTATTCAACAGATATCTTGACCATTTACGTGACTCTAATGGTCCATTATCAAAATACTGGATGTCTTACGTAGACATGGTGGAAATTCTACTGGGATTGATACGTGCTTCCAGGGAGGGAAATTGGTTGATGCATATGACCTATATCCGCAGCATGATTCCATGGAGTTTTGCCTACGATAAACGAAACTATGCCAAATATCTGACTGTCTACTTCGGTCAAATGACCAGGCTACCAATAGAACATCCAGAAATCTACGACAACTTAATGCATGCTGGATTTTCTGTCCAGTTAGGTGAGGACAACCCCTTTGGACGAATCCCAGTGGATCAGACAGTTGAGGAAACAGTTAATAAGGATACTCAAACAGCTGGTGGGACGAAGGGATTTAGTTTAAAGCCAGGCGCAGTTTCCAAATATTACTTGACTGCAGAATATCGTAGCACATGTTTGAGACAATTTAGGGCAATGGTAGATGTAGAAAATACTAAGTTCTCACATCCTGATCTACAGCCTTCAAGAATACGAAAAGATGAGGCAGATGTCCAGTCCCTAGTAGGTCTGATGGAGGATAACTGGACAAACCCGTTTGATAATGGTCCATCAGACCTAATTAGCATTTCCACTGGTACAACAGCTACCCCAGAAATTGCAAATGACATGTTAAGTGCATATGAGATAGGCGAGAATGCCTACACTGATTTCAAGGAAAAACGGATTGGTTCCACAAGGACTCAAAAGTTCCATGATACTTTGCCAAAACAGAACTTGAAAACGTTTAGCAACATGAAGGAACAAAAAAAGACTGGGAAATCAAACCGAGAAACTGTCATCAAAGCAGACCACAAACTATTTGGTCGTGTTATTCTCATTGCCACTAATAGAAACCTTCAAATGAAAGATGTCTTAAAGCATCCACTTGGTCCCTTGCCATGGGCCCTGGCAAATTGTGATGGAACACTCAAAAAGACTAACAAAGCTTCTCTAGCCAGAAACTTGGAGAAAAAAACAACATCAGCAGATGTAATACCAAAACCATCTGTGTGCTTGATTGATGGAATGAGTCTTGTACAGAAGGCCCACGGGGAACACAAAACATTCGGTGAAGTATCGGAACATCTTTTTATGTCTGTTTTGAACACAGGTGGTAGCAGCAATAGAGTTGATGTAGTGTTTGATGTTTACAGGGACATTTCAATTAAGAATGCCGAACGGGCTAATAGAGGAGATTCAGGGGTTCTCTTCACAAATATATCCCATGGACATAAGATTCACCAATGGCGAAAATTGCTGTCATGTTCTGGTAGTAAAACATCATTAATTAAATTTTTGACTACCGACTGGCAAAAACAAACACTCCGGGACAAACTCGGTGATAAAGAACTGTATGTCACATATGAAAATAAGTGCACTCGTATTAGTAAAACTGAATGTGAAGAAGTGGAATGTCTCGGAAGCTTTCAGGAAGAAGCTGATACACGCCTTCTTCTACATGCCAAGCACGCTGCACCTAATTTTGAATCAGTTATTATTGTAGCGGATGACACAGATGTGTTCATTCTTAGTCTCGCTTTTAGTAGTGATATCAGCAGTAATATGTTCATAAAGTGTGGAACACAATCCAGAACCCGATTTATAAATGTAACCAAGCTAGCTAGGGTGTTAGGTGATGGTGTTTGTAAGGCACTGATAGGGCTGCATGCATTTACTGGATGTGATTCCGTCAGTGCCTTTGCTGGCAAAGGGAAAGTGTCTGGTCTGAAGCTTCTTGAAAATCCCGTTTTCCAGCAAACTTTTGAGCAGCTTGGGCAAGAATGGTTGCTCACTGATGATATATTGCAAAACCTTGAAGATTTCACGTGCCGTTTATATGCCAGCAGATCACCCATCAAGACAGTAAATGACATGAGATATCAGCTGTTCAGAGCACGGAAAGGTGAGGTCGAGTCTGGTCAGCTCCCTCCATGTAAAGACTGCCTGTACCTACATGCACAGAGGGCCAATTATCAAGCTGGCATTTGGCACCGCAGTCTTTTAGCCATTCCAGAGATTCCTAGTCCAAATGGTCATGGCTGGAAGCAACTAGCAGATGGAAGTTTAAGCATCAAATGGATGAATGGAGAGCCAGCGCCCGATGCTGTGTTGGAATTCCTGTCTTGTAGATGCTCTAGAGTATGCAGGTTGCCAGAATGTGTTTGTATGTCTAATGGGATGTCATGTACAGATATGTGTAGACTACCAAACTGTAAGAATACAAAAAATGATGATGATGATGATGATGAAACACTTGTAGACATGTCCGACGATGATATAGAAGTAGACGAAACAGACGATTAAATCCATTATATGAACATCTCCAATAAAACCGGAGATGCTAAGTTTTGGCATACACGTAGTGTTTATTCTGTCAAGTTCATTTTTCAGATCATTAACCCTCACTTTACATTTATAGTAACTGTGACCTTGATATTTGACGTAGTGACCTCATTACAATCCCAAGCAAGCTCTTGTCATAAGCAACCACTGCTCCAAGTTTCATAAAAATCAAATGAATGGTTCCTCTTTAAAAGCCCAGAAACCATTTTGGGGACAGACAGATGGACGTACAGACAAATGGACGGACAGACAGAGATGAAAACTATAGTCCCCTTGGCTTTAACTTGGGAAGGGGGAAAAACAATAAGATTGGCACCATTTTTCTTAAAATATTCGTTTTACAATTGAATATATAGCCAAAACTGGAAAAAGCTAAAACGGCATTGGCGGCCATTTTGTTTATGCAAATTAGCTGCTTAAGCTGTGAGTTTGGAAAGTCTATCATGCAGAAATGTTTACAGCATATATGTCTAAACAATTTGGTATCACTCAAATTTAGTGCCCTCAGATGGTACCGATAGGTCAAATATCTGGTCTTAGCCCAAGGACTAACAGTTTAGGATTTGTTGACAGATGGGACAATAACATTCGGCAGTATTACTGGGATGTTGGTGTTCGAACTGTCTAACAAATCATAACTTGTATCTGGTGAAACTCCCCATTGAAATGAGGATTCTGCGTTGCATTTTAGCACCAGTCACCGGGACATTCCGCCGGTTAACTGGCGCCCGGTGGAATATGTTTTGAGAGCCGAGATTCCATGGACTGCATGGAGACTGACCGACAGTCAGCATGGCAGTATAAGAGTCTACAAAATGGCGACCGCCAAGTCAGGGGACTTTCCCTTAGTTTCCCTGAGGTCAGGTAGAAACTGCTGACGGTCGTCACGTACCCCAAGTATTGCATCAGAAATTTGGTGTATATTAGCACCAATTTCTGACTGCTTAGACAAGTTGTCTCGGGGCTCCTGATGTATGCAGATAAACTGCACAAGAAGAAACCTGGATGCCGCCACTGTGTTTAAGGTACGAACTTTGTTGTTGGTAAATTGTACATTTTATACCAGAGACAATGACAGTTTAGTCGCGAATTATTATAAATAATGACTTGCTTAGTTTAATTAAAATAATAGATAATTTGAAGCTGGTCTTCGTTGTGCTAGACACGACAAGTTCGTGAAGTTACTGAACCCAGAATCTGGAGCCTGTGTCAACAATATATCTATGGACAATATCCAATTTATTTGAAGAAACTGATAAATTTTATTCTCCACTTGAACAAAAATAGATTATTTGATAAAAACTCACAGTATTCGTAAGCTGTACAATCCATGGAAGGCATCTCCAATATCGGAAATACTGTTTGAGTATAAATTTCTGAAATAAACAAGACCAAAAAAACCTGAAATGATAACACAAGCATGAGAATATTATAGTCCCTGATGGGTACGGGTGTGAGATGGGAAAATCTCACCCGAGGGCAAGATATTTGGGCCAGACACGAGGCTTGCCGAGTGTCTGGACCAAATATCTTGTCCCGAGGGTGAGATTTTCCCATCCCACACCATTACCCATCAGGGATTATTTTTCTCCCCCCACCATACAGCGGTAACGTTAGCCAGAGGTAATCGGCGGTCACGTGCTGATATAATCAACTCATTTAGTATTCGTTGTTTTGAAAAACTACTGACACCATCGGAAAGACCATGCAAAAGTTATGTATATACCAAAGGTATATACCACAAAATCAATTAGGAACGGTGGCATCTTGGCGTTTAAAGAGTTTTAGAGCATCAAAGTTTGATCACACGGCATTCTGATGACGTCAATATGAATTAGTTGGTAGCCAAAAACTATGCATAGCGTCATAGTAACGTTATAAATGTATAACGTCACGTGGGTGGGGTGGGATACATCTGTCTCTCCCTGCTATCCCACCCTGGACAGACGTATGTTACACATGCAGTGTGGGGAGAAATATTGTTTTCTCTCTTTTTCTTCATCAAAATTCCATGGCCACAAAAAGGAAGCAATTTATTATATAATATGTGGAATTACTATCATTAAACCTTTGTATGTTCGTTGCTGTATACTAAATGTGGTAAGGTTTAACTGATGTAACTGTTGCACACTATATATACTTTTACATTTCCGCGGTTCGTGGAAAAAGCAGGAACGTTTTTTCTTAACGGTACTTTTTGTCCGAAAGATGAGGTGTTTATGTTGGGTTGGCCAGTGAAACTGAAGAATATTCTTTATGTTTTGGTCGGTTCTGAAGTGAACAGTGGTTGAACAGTGGTTTCAATTCCAGTCTGACCTCGCTGGCTACAGCACACAAAAACTTAAATAATGGACACTCAAAAACTGATAAAAAATAAAGTTGCTAAAGCCGTTTCGGATTCACAAAATGTTGTATTGGACAATATGAAGTCTTTACTGGATAGCAAGCTTGAAAGTTTTAAGGAGAGTATAAACTGAATAAATCTCAACCTCGTAATTGGCTTGTATTCAGCAACAGATCGGAGATTCTTACAAGTTTAGTAGGAAACACTGTGAACACCAGTATAAACACAACAACAAAGTTTTATTAACATTACATAAGGTACACGCAAGCTTATCGGCTGAGAAGATTACAATGAACGAAGTTACCAAAAGCCAAGGACGCTGTTCAAGAAGGTATAAGTTTAATTCAGAAAAGACAAAAAATAATCAAAATTGCGGATTCGTCTGGACAGGGATGGAAAGTTGCTGAAGAATATTTAGTGAATCCGTTAGCAGACGATCCTGATGACGAGAAGAAATTGTGGAGGGCTGAAGCTCGTGCATCAAGAAAAGTTAAAGTGGAACGTCTGAAGATGTACAGAAAAGAAACGAGAACTGTGCCATACCAAATTCCTGAATCAACCATGTCTAGTAGACAGGAACCAACACACAAGCCAGGGAAATGTTTTTCTTGTGGTACTGCCGGGCACTGGAGAGGTGAATGCCCTGTCTACAATCAGAAACAATTCAAGTTAAGTACCGATAATTTTATTGATAATTTTATTTATAACTTAGCGAGAATACGAACTCATCTGTTTCGGCTGAACTAAGTTTTGAGGTTGATAAGATTGAGGTTGATCAAAGTTCAAGTCCGTGTGAAAACTCTAACGTTAATCATGAAAATAGTTTTACAAATTAAAATGATACGTCACGGGGAGCAGAGTCCGGGCAATTTTCGCCAGTGGGTCGATTGCGAAAAAGAATTTTATTTTGGGAAAAGCTTACATCCAGTTCTACTGTATTAGATATTATAGCCAATGGATACAAAATTCCATCTCTGAATATTCCGCCATCAGTTTTTCTAGTTTTTCTATTTAATAACAGATCGGCTTTGGATAATTCGGGGTTTGTTTGTTGTGAAATAGAAAAATTACTGAAGCAAAGCTGCATTCATGAGGTCATTGAGCCTCCGTCCAGACACTACTCAAAGTTTGCAAAACATCAAGTATATCCAACTACCTGTTTTACGTTTTAGTTGAAATATTGTGATGGAAAGTGTATATATTTTTTATTTAATTATATCTTTAATGATTTAAGTACAGAAATTAAGATTTTATTTGTGTTTGACATTAGTTTTTAGCTTTTGAATACGATAACCAAGGAAAATGGATATTATTGGTAAAAGAGGAAATTTTTCAATTTGCCAAAAAAGTTGACGGAGCGAACAGGTATAGGTTCAATATCGAGTAAGAGACCCATTAATGTTATTTACAGCTTGACAACGCCTTCTCATGCTCCCAATCAGGTTCCTGGTGGTCCTTTGTGGGATGTTGTTCCATTCTTGGACAAGCATGGCACCAAGCTCCTGGACACTGCTTGGCTGGACTGGACGGGCTAAAATTTAAAGCTTCAACTCATTCCAGACATGTTCGATTGGATTGAGGTCAGGGGATCTTGCTGGCCAGTCCATACGCCCAATCCCATCCCTCTGTCGGTACTCCCGGACAGCATGGGCAACACGATGACGGGCATTAGCGTCCATCAGAATGAATCTATCACCCATTGCTCCTGCATACACTCTGACGTGGACACCCAGGATCTCATCAGTATACCGCTGTTTAGTCAATGTACCAGGTTTAAGGACACAGAGCTCTGTATGCCCATCCCTGCTGATGCCGCCCCAGACCATGATTGACCCTCCACCATAGCGGTCATGCTCAGAAATGTTGGCTGCATGGAATCGCTCTACTGATCTTCTCCATACCCTTGAACGCCTATCTGAGTGGTCTAGGCAGTACCTTGACACATCTGTAAAAAGGACAGGTCGCCAATCTTCTCTGCTCCATCCAACGTGGTTCATGGCCCATTCATATCGTCACTGGCGGTGGTTCTGGGACAGTGGAATTGCGAATACATGGTCTTCTCGATCGGAGACCACCTTCGTGCAACCTTGCCCGGATAGTCTGTGTCGAACCCTTTACCCCGGATGCATTCTGAAGGTCACTGCGAAGCTGGGTTGCTGTGGCAAAGCTGTTCCTAGGGGCCTGAATGATCAAAAACCGGTCTTCAGCTGCAGATGTTGCCCTGTCTCTGCCACCACCATGCCGTCTTACTGGTGTGCCATACTGCTGAAATCTTGCCCAGGATCTGGTGATCACCGTATGGTGCACACCAAGGGATGCACCAACCTGAGGATGGGCAGCCCCTTGCTCCACCATCCCTACAGCCCGCCACATTTCTACTTCAGACAAATGTCTTCTTACATTTGCATTTGCCATATTCAATCACAAGGGTGTATATTGAAATGAAGATTGAATACCCTACACATGTCATGTACATGTAGACAGCACATGAAAACATCATGAAAATGAAGTGGTACATGCTTTCCATGACTGTCACGAAAAGTCTGGCTGTCAAGGGAGCTAATGTAAACACTGGGGACCATCTCAATACATTCCTCAATCATATCCACCAAAAATATCGCAAATATGTCGCAAGCAAATTTCACAACGATGTGTCAAATATGTGGTGCTTAGCAAACTTTGAGTAGTATAATTAACCCCTTAACGGTAGCATTTAGCAGGAATGGAAAACCCTGGCTTGTGCTCGATTGTAGACATATCCATCCGTACTTGTATAAATTCAAATTCAAGTATGAAGAGCAGGCCTGAAAATAAGCAGTCTGACATTTGCAGAATGAGGTCCCCAGAGGGTGAATTTGATAATGCTGTCCCATACAGTGGGCCAATTTATCCTCTGGGTACCTTCTGTTTAGTTTTGAGGCCCTGATTCGGACTGAAGTTCACAGAGGGTAAATTTAGTGATGGTAGCATCACTGAATTCACCCTCTGGGGACCTCATTTTGCTTATTTTCTGTATTTTCTGGCTTGATGAAGATGCTATCATTTTGAGCCAGTTTATTGATATTAGTGATTTTTTTTTATTTTTGATTTTAAAGCAGCTTATCACCACCGTGAAATTTTTCATCCAGATCGTAAATATTTTAGTTTTTCGTATTTTGTGTTTTACCTTTTGGAATATCAACAGCAGGTTTTGTTTTCACGAAGGTATTGAGAGAAGTTGTTAAGTTTTGGAGGGGTAACAACATTTGTGTTGTTTTATTTCTAGATGATGGCATTTGTGCGGTTCAAAATCTAAAGACGGCAAAAATTATTAGTTGCCAAGTTAAGAGGGAGTTAACTGAATTGGGGTTCTTATTTTCTGACTAAAAGTGCATCTGGGCGCCATGTCAGAAGATGATTTGACTGAGGCTCGTGTGGGACCCTAGTGAAGGTGTCGTACGGGTTTCGGTCGATAGAATGTTGCGGCTATCAGGGATCTTGAAAAAATTGCTTTATCATATGACTCGTCCGTTTTGTTCACTTTAAAACCTTTGATATTTTGTGTTCATATTAATCAGTGATAAATAAAGCCTTCCGTTAATTTCATTGATCAATTTCAAAACTAGACAATTTGATTGGCTGAACAAAATACAACTGGGCCACAGTTTCAGAACTTGCATAATTAGAGTTGGGAGTTTTCATTGGTCAATTTCAAAACTGGACAATTTGATTGGCTAAACAAAATACAACTGGTTTACATTTGCATAATTTCAGTAGGGAGAATTTAAGTTATCTGTCCTATTTAGGGTGGGTTATATTGTATTAATCTTTTACCTACAAGAAAAACGCCATTCATTTTTTTTATATTTTCACTTTTTGTCTCCTAAACATAGGATATGACCCCTCATTGGAACGAGCTCGATGAGCTCGTTCCAATGAGGGATCATAACCTATGTTTTGGAAGCAAAAAATGACAATTTTTAGTTATACGAGGATGTTTTTTTTCCAAGTGCCGTCTGCAACTCAAGTTAGGTGATGGGTTAAAAAGTCATACTAAGTGGCTAATTTGTGCGTGTGTGTGTGTCATATGATAAATAGAATATGAAATGAGTGTTTTTCTCATATAATATTTATGAAACTCGTCCGAAATTCTTAGACTCGTTTCATAAATATTATATGAGAAAAACACTCATTCCATATCCTCTATTTATTTGATGCCGAACACCGATGGTTTAGTTAAGGTTAGACTGTTGGCGGGGGCTGCTGGACAAATTATATCCAATCAACTGGTATTTGGCAATTCCGCGAGGGTACATATACTAGAGAGCTATATGCATGCATTATTGCAAGAGCGAGCTGGAATTCGCGTGTTCCGATAACGAATGAGGCATACACAGAATTGAAATTTTGGAAAGAAAATAGTGTTACTTTTAACAAAGAGTATAATTCATTTCATAATTTAAATCTTTTTGATGATTATAATTACAAGTTGTTCAGTGATGCCTCGGCCATTGGTTATGGTGGTTTTGTTACCCCGAGCGTGGGTGCTCCGTTAGAGGGCGGAGATATTTTGTCTCACAGATTTGAGTCTGAGGAAGTATTAACAAGAGAGTTTGTTAACAGGGGCTCGGGACATGGTTTTTCCGATGCTGACGAAGGCGCTGCTGAAAGAATAACCATGTTTGGGAGATGGACAGAAACAGAGTCTTTGCTGAGTTCTACGTGGAGAGAACTCGAATCAATACATAGATTGATTAACCCTTTATCTAATATGAAAAGCAGACGACACTTGCAAAAAAAAATTCTTGAATAATTATTTTTTTTCATTTTTTGTCTCAAAAACATGGGTTATGACCCCTCGTTGGAACGAGCTCGACGAGCTCGTTCCAACGAGGGGTCATAACCTATGTTTTTGAGACAAAAAATGAAAATATTTTGAAAATTAATTGGCGATTTTTGAGAATAGCGCTGGCCGGTTTTGGCCGTTACGTTGGGTAAAGGGTTAATAACTCCATAGATGTCATTTCTGATAAGAGGGTGGAGATATTAACCGATAGTAAAAATGTCACAAATATTATCAATGTCGGGAGTCGTAAACGCGACTTACATTCAATAGCATTATCCATTGATAGTCTTTGTAACAATCGAAGTGGATTCCTAGAGCCAAAAATAAAGAGGCAGATTTTCTTAGTAGAATCAAAGATTGTGATGACTGGGGAATAAAGTTTTGTGTATACAATCGTACAAATAAGCAATGGGGTCCACATACAGTGGACCGATTGGCCGACCATTATAATGCCAAATGTGAGTGTTTCAATTCTAGATTTTGGTGTCCCGGCACGGATGCTTTTCAACAAAGCTGAGAGAGAGAGAACAATTGGCTGGTTCCACCACCCAGGCTTGTCGTGAACACATTAGCAAGAATGAACCACGATAAGGCGGTCGGGACCCTTATAGCTCCAGCTCCTTTTTGCCCTTTATCGGAACAGAGAATTACAAATATAAGAAGTTCATTCAAGGTTTTCAGATTTTGCCAGATAGGTATGTCACGTGTAAGGGGAGAGGCAAAAACGGCATATTTGCTGAAACAAGTTTGAAATTTAAATTGTTGGCTTTCAGATTAGATTTTTGCTAAACGGTTTATATGAATTCTATTTCAGGACTAAGCTTGAAGGAAAATGTGATCAAAGCAGCAACCGACAGCGGCATTGAGATGACTGGTGAATTTTCGTGGTTAGCCGAGAAGATGTCATCTTATTTAGCGCAGTCCAAGAGTCCGGGAACAATGCAACAATATTACAACAGTTTTAAAAGCTGGGACAATTTCTGTTCTAATCGTGGACTCACGTCACTTCCTGCTCAACCAGTGCTAGTTGCCCTTCACATAACATTTCTACTTGATTCCGGATTATCACATAATACTGTTAACTCTGCCATTTACGGCATAAAGTGAGCGCACAAACTTAATAATTTTATTGAACCCACATGTAATTCATTTGTTATATACCTGCAAGAGATTGCTGAGAGACTCACTGCCAGACCTATCCACAAAAAAGATCCGGTTACTGCTGGGCATTTAATTGAACTTTGTGATTTATTTAAAGACACTTGTGATTTTTTAGTCATTAGAGATTTGACAATGTTGTTACTCAGCTTCGCAGGTTTTTTTAGATTCAACGAGCTTGTTTCACTGACAGCCAATGACGTGGTTGTAAAAGAAAATTTTTTGTTGTTGTATATAAGACAGGGTAGAACGGATCACTGTCGACAAGGTAGTGAGGTTTTGATTTCAAAGGGTAATTCTTCTGCTTGTCCTTACAGCATGTTTTTGAATTATTTAAATTTATCCGACATTCAGCTAAGACCTGATGTGTTCCTTTTCATGCCTATTTAGGTAAGTGCCGTCTGATATACAAAAACAAGAAGTTGAGGTACAGCGGAGCGAGGGAGGTATTGTTGGATAGGCTGAAACTCGTACTTCCCCAGGCTAATTTCGGGTTATATTCTTTGAGAGCAGGGGCGCTACAGCCGCTGTTAATGCAGGGGTTAATGATCGCTGTTGGAAGCGACACGGGAGGTGGAGAAGCGAAGCAGCCAGTAAGGATGGAGACGTTGCGGATTCAGTTGAAAACAGATTACTTGTCTCCGAAAGTTTAGGATTGTTGACAAATTCCTTCTGCATTTGTTCAATCCCGTTCTTTGAATTTTTTTCTAGATCGTTGTATAATTGTTTTTCGTCATTTGAATAGCGCAGACTTTTACTTTCCTGCGATTCGTAGAAAAAGCAGGAAAGTTTTTGTCTTGACGGTACTTGTTGTCTGACATAGGAGGGGTTTATGTTGGGTTGGCCAATGAAACTGAAGAATACTCTTCACGTTGTGGTCGGTTCTGAAGTGAACAGTGGTTTCAATTCTAGCCTGACCTTGCTGGCTACAGCACACAAAAACTTAATTTAGATATTGTTTGTTATATTTTTTTAGTAACGTATCCATCGTTTGAATGGCAGGTTGGTCAGTATAATTCGTACATTTCGTACATTTATATGAATGGAAGTTCAATCACTTGGTTCAAGTCTGAGATCGCAAGTCCAAGCGATCATACCCTAGATGACGTTGATAGAGTTAATTTTGTTAGCTTGGCTTTTGGACACAGGTTTCTAGAGCTTTTCAAACAAAATGTTTTTATCTCCAGGGTCATTTTATATGGGTATTATCATTGTGTTCCAATTACCCACATTGTCATGTATCATTAAATTAGTGTGAATATGTTTAACAATGACATATAAAATTGTAAATAAATGTTCTAAGCCAGCAACTCACAGGCTAGATCGCACTATGTATAGTTGGTTTTCGTCATTTGAATAGTTCAGACATGTTTGGTTATTACCATCACGTGGATTTCCGAGATAGTACAGTACGTGGAGAGTGGATTGTAACTAAATCGCCCACAGAGTGGAGTTATCACCAAGGCTACAAGTTTCAAATTTTGAACTTATCGACAAAAGACACAAGCAATGTTTCAGCCAATGGACCTCCGGGTTTTACCCAGAGGTCCATTGGCTGAAACTTTGCTTGTGCTGGTTATGCTTTGCAACAAATTTGCAATTATTGCTTGGGTGGAATCTGCACTCTACAGGTAATTTAGTGATAATACACTCTCCACGTACTGTACATTGATATCGAGATCGCGTCCTAGAGCATATAACGACGAATCCATTAGGACAAGTCGCTGCATGACCCAGAGGCGAGGCTAGAGACTTCAATACCAATCTCGGAAACTCATTTGGTGGTAATAACCAATTTACCATACAATATCCCCATTTCGTGACTTGTTCGCATATATTTTTGACAATCATTCAGCATCTATGAATTATTTTTTTTTATGAATGAAGATCATAACGTCATGTTTTACGTCCTTGAGCTATGTATGGTATAATCTCCATTCATTGTTCCACTGGTACTTTTACAGTCAAAGTTTATCGTGGTAGCGTTTTAGCTTTGTTTTATTTTTTATTTTGTTATTTTAATGCACGGTAGGCTTAGATAAAAATGTCATCAGGGCAAAAACTTATCTAATGGAATTCATTTCGCTGAGTTGGTGATTTATTTATCATTTAATAGCTGTTATTAAAACGGAGTTGACGACTTGTGTGATCAGTTTTCGAGGAGTGCAGGTAAAAAACCGTCTCTTTCTGAATCGAATGAGCGCATATGTGATTGCTACCCTCAATACAGATTTGCATTTTATCTTGGCGTTTTTACTTGGGAAAAATACATCCTTGTAAGATGAACCCTGCTATTGGTCCCTCAGTTTAGGTGTTGTTCCCTCCGTCGCAAATTATTAATGTTCTGTTATTTATTGGTGTTAAAAGTCACAGACTTATGCGCAATGGCTAATCGTGACCATGACAGTTTTACGGTTGGCGGAAGCCGGAGTACCTGGAGAGAACCACCGAGCATCGTCGAACAACTTTCAGCTCCTCAAAATTCTAACTCTGTTCAAGCTCCACTAAAGCAGGGTTACAGCGGCTGAAGACATGTGCACCATCGACGTGCAGTACGCCTTAATACACGGTGGGAGGGAGGGTGGCTCAGTTGGTAGAGGTGCAGGCTGCAAGCCGAGAGGTCCTCGGTTCAAATCCCACCTGCGGCAACCACGTTGTGTTCTTGGGCAAGACACTTCACCCCCATTGCCCACGTGGGGGCACGGTGACGCTGTGTACTAAGGCGTACTGCACGTCGATGGTGCACCTGTCTTCAACCACTGCTAACCCTGCTTGTGTGCAGTTAGCATGTTGGGGAGCTGACAGTTGCTCACCGTTGCTCGCTGGTTCTCTCTGGGTACTACGGCTTCCTCCACCCGTAAAACTGTCGTGGTCATGGTTAGCCATTGTGCAGAAATATGTGACCTTAAACACCAATAAATAAACAAATATAAATACGCGGCGTCATTGTGCCCCCATGTAGGCAACCGGTATAAAATGCCTTGCCCAAGGACACAACGCGGGTCTTTAGTTTTCTGTTCTACCCTCAAGTAAATGACGAATCTTTCTGACATACAGCCGAAATTCTGGCTATCAGAAGTGAAGGATTGCCTTTGACGGGACGTATTATTAATACAGGCCTTTCTCGGGGTACCCAACACCGTGTACCTCGTCAGAATTGTATGTACCATGAGTCGCAGGCGAGTACTAGTAAAAGGGGTAATCGACCCCAGTAACACGGTGGCACTGTAATTTTGACGAAGGGTAGTGATTTCACAGACGGAAGGTGGCATTAAAAATTATGCAACAAGAGCACCGGTTATTTACGGGCGAGAAGTACATCCTCGCATTTGTTCGGAGCCACTTCAGGGTCAATTTCGCATTTACGGTGCCGCCTGCTAAAAGCGACAGCCCTCCGAACGTATGTGAAATGTAAGTCCATTTGGGGCGGTTTTCGCATTCGGCAAAAATGACGAAGGTCAGTTATGTTTCAAGTTCGTTTTGTGTGGGGAAATAGGTGCCACTCACATTTTTTTGTTGAGACTGCTGCATTTCGTTACAAAGGTCAGTATTTTTCGAAAAAGGGACATTTTACCGTGAAAATTATATGGAGCTTTTATAAAAAAAAAACGTTGACAGTGAAAAAAGTCGACATTGTCTTAATAAAGCTTTTCGGATTCGTCCACACAAAATGAACTCGAGATTTAAAGAAAAAGTAGTTTTTTAGGTGGCACCGAATAAAAATGAAATGCGGAAGCGAGATATGTGGTCGACCGTAGTACTGAAATGGTTAACCGGTTTGAAACCGATTTAGTAAAAAACGTCAACCAGTTAAATAGTGATCGCCATTCCACAGTTAAAACGTAGTAAATTTGCCGCTTCTCCTTTCGGATAAATTACACCTCTACGCAGCGCTATGTATATTGAGAGATAATCGACTTTGGCGTTCAAGATTTCGTTAATGATCGGCAATTTCCGTGAGTACTCAGTAACCACAGAAACTATTATGTAATATGTATACAAACGAACGTTGTCGAGTACTCGACAACGTTCGTTTGTATACACACTATGGAATAGTTTCTGGGAATACTGCTTTTCAATGTCTAGTGTTTTGATCCCAGATTCGCTGAAATAATGGATACGGATAACAGGATATTATCTAGTTATATCTCGTGGTTAGTCCGTTGTGAAAATGAGCCAACCATTTCAACCCTAGTCAACCGTTCGTAAAAAAAGAATATATAAAATAAATGATTGCAATGGATTATCTCAAAACATTTACTATTATTTTACGAACTTCATTATTATTTTTTCCTAAAAAAATATATGTAATAGTCTAATAGGTTTGAAACGTTATCATATTCAACAACGACAGAAAACACATTTCTCTGATTGAATGAACAAGCTTTATGTAAATCATACTTACATCACGTATTTCTTGTCGTGTTGGGAACTCAAGCTTTGTAACGTTTCGCATGGTCGACGACGTTTTAAGTTATAAGTTGTTTTTCGACTTATGCATATATTATTCAGATAATGAATGAATTAATGAATTAAATAAAAAGCTATGCCACACTTTTTAACAAACAGCGGTTAGGAAGGTCTGGAAATATATGTAGTTTTAACATGCTGTCGTTCAAATATTATTTTTGTAAACCCACCGAAATAGATGAAATGATTTTTTAAAAAATGAAGACGATTTTTTTCCTCGCGTCTCCTAATCCACTGAATCAACTTTTTCTAAAAACGTTTCCCTTTTTTTAGTTTACTAAAATAAGATTACATTTTTTTCTCGGTTTATCAGCATGCTTCCGAAACTGAAGAACTGAGTCATTTTTTTTAAATTAAATGAAATGAGCATTAAACTAAAAACAAAAATGACTGAAGTAATAAAACAAAACTAGCGAAGATGAGAAAGAATGGGTACAGAAGATTCTTTCCAGAAATATGTTCTATAAATCCTGTGCCAGTCTCATGAAAGAAATATCACTAAAGTGTTGGGCATTATGTCGAGAGCAACAGTGTCCTTTAGATTCTGAAATTTTGTACTCCCAGAGATTGGTGAAAAATCTCACGATTGAGAAGACGAGAGATGATGAAGAAGATATTATGTATGTATCAATGGACAGAGGCAGTCCACCCATTTGGGGCGGTCTGGAGTGGGTCCAGTGGGTGGACCCAGCCTGAGGGGCCCGAAAAAGGAGGTGAAATGGTTAAATGATTGAGGGAAGAAGAAGATGGAGAAGAAGAAGAAAAAATACGAAAAGAAAATGAAAACTGTAAAAGAAGACAGCCAGATATGGGACCATTTTTATATGGGTTTACGGGTCTCATCGTCCGAACGCCAATACTGACATTTTCAGGCCGATGCATGCCAATAGAAATCGCAGTGGAAGAGCCAGTTTCCTTGGCATCCGTGTATATATGCCGATATCATGTCGTCGCCGGAGTGCTAGAATGTTCTATGTCCCGTATGGGACATAGAACATTCTAGCACTCACCCTACGATGTGCCGATGCCATTGATTTTCTATATTAAGGGGACGTCCAACCTAACTTTGGTCAAATTTCTTGTAATTTTCTTTCAAGTCTAAAAAAGTCCCAAAATGAATAACCCCATTAAATTATATACCAAAATACTTGGAATGAAACATAAAACATGTGAAAACTGAAATGTGCCATAGAACTGCTGCCATGTGTAAATAGCACCACCTGAAAGTCTGTTGTGGCATAAGTAACAGAACAAAATTTTTACAATAAAATACCTCAAAATAAAATAACAGCTGTATTCTATAAACATTGAAGTACATACTCGAAGAAATCTTTTCCTAATTCATGAAAGTAATAAAGATTGAGACCAAATGTTATAAGTGGAGTGCTCACTGATTGAAGGCAGACATTTTCTTTTGTCTATGTTTTGATTTGGGGAGTTCAACAAAGGTCAACCTGAAGGAGGCCACAAGAAGAAGTATGGAAGGACAAAAGAGTGTCTCCCAATATAAAGATGTATGTGTCACTGTGGCGGTTTGGAAAGAAACTATGATATTCTCCTATGTAGAATGCATTGCAAAGTCATACAGTTGTAGTTGAATAAATATATTTACAGACCCCTTGCACTGTAACCCCTTTTATCCCATGCATCAATTTGATAGTGATTAAATTGTTAAATTTGTCTGGTTTATCAATAAGTATAATAGCTTTGTTTACTCTTGGACGCCAATACAATCATGATATCTGTTGGAGAAGAAGTAAGGGTAACTGTAACCTGTCACTGCAATAAACCATCTAATATACTTAAAAGTACATTGTTATTCAAAACACATCAAATCAACCTTACATAACCATTATTGCATGTACTTTCCCCAAGGAGGCTTATTGGGATATTGAGATCAGAAGGGCACATCCAGAGGGTCTCACATATTTTTTCAAGAACGCAGTACACAAAACAATCCCCAAAAGGTGACAAGTGAGCTCCATTTGACACAAAAAATTACCGGGGATGGGCTCTCTAACTTGTATGACTCTACCTCTGGCACTCAAGGCAAATGCTTTTTTCTCAAAGTTTAACTCTTTTTTTCTTTTTGAAGATCCTGGCCACACATGTTCCAAACACTATCAGACAGGTAACCCTCCAAATAAGTGTACCTGCAAAAATCATGTTACACTGCAAAACATTCTTTTTAGACTTTTAGTTCTGGACCTTTCATGCTTCTTACTTCCAACTATAACACTTAATTTATTGATTAATGGGTGAATAGAAAAGTCCTGCCATAATCAACATTTTGAGTTCCATAAGCCTTCATAACAGCTCCGATAAAAGTGTTGAACATCAGATTGGTGGCTTTATACAGAATATTCATTAGGTTATTGCTTGATAATAGGAACAAAATCTTCACCAGAAATATTTTGTAGCAATAGATTGGAGGGTATCAGCAGGCACTTTGCAACAAATTGTAACAAATCAACTAGTTATAAACAAAATTTTCTAACTCAAAAGAGTGAAAACGTACGACAACTCTGAAAATATGTGGGAAGACACACATGCTACAGCAGCTACACAGGCATTGTTTCCCTATGATGCTCGATCACAACACCAAACATCCTTCAAATTGGAGTAGCAATGGTTGAGATACAAGGGAGAATGTTGGTACATGTAATGATGAATAGGTAAGAGGACAGAGGTCACCACTGGCACTGCACGGTCCTAGATGCACCTTTGATTTTCCAACTTCCAGGTCTGGGGCATAATAATCGCAACACATCCACCTTATCAATTCATAATTTCAGTAAAATAAAAGGAATTATCAATTTTAATTAATTTATAGATGATGCTATTGATGGGAAATATTTGGCTTCTTTCGCCTTCTCCTACTATTAATTACCACAAACAATATCAGTTTGATGCCGACAAACGAGACTGAACGCATGTGGTCTGGTTAAAAAGTTACTCGGCATGGATAATGAAGAAATTGCGAATATTTCGTGTATTTCATTTCTTTAAAAGCCAATTGCAGCTAATTTTGACCGTGAATTCGATAATTCGTTTCGGTTTTGACCACACGGCCACGCTGACAGTGGTTATGTTTATTGTGATATGCTAATTGGGAGATAAGTTTCCGGTGAAGGAGATTTGTCACATTTGCCAGTGTAAAACGATGACAAAAGATACTGATCGACGCTTATGTTAGTATGGTTGTTGCAAGAAAAAACTAAATTCTCAGCATCGTCCAAGCGCACCTTATTTAAAAGCACGAATGCATCATTTTCAACCCATCTTCAATCGGTCCTTTGCAGATATCAAACACACCCGCCTCAAATTCCATGGTTACTAGGAAGTAAATAACTTCACAACATCGGGGGAAATCAACACGCTCAATATAGTTCCAGGTCACTTGGAATATACTTCGTGAAAAAGTGATATCAGAAGCATTCTGCTTACTTTGTTATGAATATTGCCTTATTTTATGTGTATCGTCCCGATTTTATACACTCGGTTACTTTTTTACAAGTGGTACATGTTGTCTTTCTAGTGCGCAATAATTCAGATTTTTTGTCAACCAAAAAGTTCAGACGTAAACACGAGAGGAAATTTCGAACCATATTTTGCAGTTATGACATTAACAGCTCAAGCATTTGTTGTCACCTGTTTGCAAATCTGCTCATACATTGTCTCGAACAAATAAAGGGCGTGATCACGTCCTTGCATTCTTACGATTGCCCAAATTGAGTATTTCTGCAAGAACCACATCGTAATCACATGACCGGAATAAACATCATTGAAACATGGCCACATCCGGAACATCAAAAATTTGTGTTGGTGTTATTACATTCAAACGTCAAAACCCACCAGAGTGTGTGTTTAAAAAAATGCTTTCTCCGAGTCTGTAGTATGTTATCATTATATTGAGGACAAGGCTTTCGAATTACCGATTATTTGGTGGTTTTACCGGTTCGTTACTTATGCCATTTGCAAATTAATCTTCTTCAAAATCATAAAATTATTTTTTTTTCCTGAAAAAAATTATATGTACCTTTTCTATGCACTTTACTCATTATTTTGATATATAACTTGCATTTCCTTACTTCTCTTATCTGTTTCTGAGGCACTGGGAAAAATGTCAAAAAATTGACCAAAGTTAGGTTGGACGACCCCTTAATTTTCTCTCCGAGAAACGCCTAGAAAAAAAGCATCGGACCTTAGGACCCTAGATTCGTTGCCGCAACCGCAGGGGCGACGGAACCGGAGGCTGGGGGTGGGGAGGGGGGGGGTGCTTCATCCCCTCAACTTTTTTTTGCCGGGCCATGTTTTTTTTGTATGCATATAATTTAACACAACAAATGACTGGTGAAACAAGGGGCGGATCCAGAGTCTCCCCCACATATTTGCCAGAAATGTTTTCTCATGCTGTTTCCGTTTCCATGGATTTCGGATCATTTTTTGCAGTAAGTGGCAGCAAACGCTAAACTGTATACAGTCTGTTAAAAAATTGGTTAACTGATGAAGATCGTAATCTTACAGACACACAAGTGCCAAATCCACCCCCAGACAAGATAATCCACAGACAGTATAATTGCTGTAAACGTCTGGTAAAGCATACTGGTGAGATCTATTTATCAGCGTTGGTCGTTACGACCAGTGCTGATAAATAGACCTCACCTGCATGCTTCATCGACGTTTTTTAACGGCTCCCAAAGTGTGAAATCTTTCAAATAAATGTGGCAGGGCTAACATTAGTTTGCATAACACATTTACAGGTAAGAGGTACAAATTGAATAAGCAGGGTAAAAAACAATCATTTCTCATTAATTTCAGGTTATTTCAGGGTATTTTACAGGTTTTTCTTAAGAAATATATAATTTATTTCAGCAATATTTTATTTGGCATGTTGAATGTTAATATCGTCAGGTTGTAACTCTGAGTAAAACCACAGAGTATAAAATTGAATAGTCTCCTTTACATGTGACTGATTTTACAGTTTACTCATTGTAAATTTACAGGTTTCACTCACAGCACGTAGTGAACACTAATTAACTCACAGCCCATTGGATAATTCTATTGTATTATTCAGTTAAAGTTTCAACTCTGCAAGTTCTTTTATCAGTTGTTTTTGTAATGTAGCCTGCTGTCGATTCTCCTGTGTATATTCTATAAAAGAATGTCTTCTACTTATGAAATAAGTAATTTGTATGTGCTGTGTGTGTTTCTTGGACAATTTCATGATTTAGGATAGGATTTGGACTTGCAGGATTTGGGAAGTCAAGGTACAGTTAAATTTAATTAATTTGCAATTGAGTAAATGCTATTTATTTTGTTTCAGATTTAGGCTTTGTCAATGACGAGTGAGTAGCCTGTCCAGTGCTTCACAATTGCGATTGCGAAGTCCTGTCCTGGCTACTTCGAACGTTACCAGACCTATTAATTTTCGGTCAGTATATTTTAACTTGGTAACTTTAGCTTAGTTAATTTAATTACTTTTGCCAAAATTTCGAAAGTTTAAATATTATTATTTAACACCGTAATTATGTTTTAAATTTTATTTAAATTCAATTTTGCATAAATATTGTAACTCATGGAAGCATCTATGTATTTGTTGTTGATTATCCCCAGCTGTGGGCAACTTGGCTCATTCTGCAATTGCAGTGTGAGCCCAGTTCCCGGTTGCTGTGTATATATTGAGAGATGCGTTTTTGGCCATTTTCCTTGCTTCATATTTATAAGACTTTATTTTATTCTGTGCAGATCAAGAAACACCATTGCATATATCTCACAGACACCAGTACATTATATGAACTTGTCACACCGAGGGTAGGCATTTATTAGTTATCTTTAGCTATTTATGCTTCTAGTCAAGTGCACATAATATATGTATTAGAAATGTCTACTGAGGACAAAATATAAATAGTTATTACTCCTCACGTTTGTAACATCAGCCGTGATTGGTTAATCTGACACCTTCTAAAAGTCATAGTACTGGAGTTTTGGGGCAAAACACGGGTACTATCGGAACGTTTTTCCCTGGAGACAAGAGGACAAAAAAAAATGTAAGCTCCACTTCCATTGATCAGCTTCGATTACGCACGCCCTGATTTGAATTTCTCAACACCAAACGCTGGTGCCATGTCCGTTTAACGTTTTTCGTCACCGATAGACACAAACTTACCAACAAATATATCATCTTCAGTTGGTGTGTTCTCTATGGCAGCGTAGAACCACCACACCGTAGTATATTTCCAGGGATTCCTAATCTGTAAAAGCAGATTACTGATCTGTTTTTACAGATTACTAATCTGTTTAAACAGAATACTAATCTGTAAATACAGATTAGTTAATCAGTAAAAATAGATTAGTAATCTGTTTTTACAGATTAATAATCTGTTTAAACGGATTACTAATCTGTTTTTACAGATTAACTAATCTGTATTTACAGATTAGTAATCTGTTTAAACAGATTAACTAATCTGTATTTATTTGCTACTAATCTGTTTAAACAGATTACTTATCTGTATTTACAGATTACTAATCTGTTTAAACAGATTACTAATCTGTTTTTACAAATTAGTAATCTGTTTAAACAGATTAACTAATCTGTATTTACCGATTACTAATCTGTTTAAACAGATTAACTAATCTGTGTTTACAGATTACTAATCTGTTTTTACGGATTAACTAATCTGTATTTACAGTTTACTTAGTTAATCTGTACAAACAGATTAGTAATCTATTTAAACAGATTAATAATCCGTAAAAACAGATAAGTTAATCTGTAAAAACAGATTAGTAATCTGTTTAAACAGCTTAGGAATCCCTGGAAATATACTATGGTGTGGCGGTTCTACGCTGCCGTAGGGCTCAGTTTTAACTGCAAACAATGAATTGAAACGAATCAGAAATATTAAAAACTCATGTGTTGTTCACCACTTCAGAAAATCCTGAATATGAGTTATGACTTCAGTCAATTATATTTCCACAACTTTAGTACTCCCCGACCTCACTGAGCCTCTGCCTCAAGTTCAAAATAAATAGTATCACTCTGCTTAATTCTAACAACTGTCGTCGACCAAGAAACATGAATTTATCTTCCATTAATTTATACCACTTATCACACAAGCATTAATAATGAATTATAACATGAACAGCATGATGCAGTTGTAAACACTGGCATTTGTTGATATAGAAACTCCCAAAGCGATGGCACTTGTGACAAGTCATTTTTGAAGAGACGTCATTCATTCGAAATGACGTCATGTTTTTGGGTTCGACTGCATTGTTGTTACAAGATTGATGGCATGTTGGAGTTAACGCTTAACAATGAAAGTTATTTTTTGTTCGGCATAATAAAATTCACTGCTGAAGGTTTTATTTCAGAAATCACACAAACTCAGGTACTATCGACCAATAGAACATGAAAAGAAACGTTCTAATATTATAATGTATTAGAAATGTCTACTGGAGACAGAATATAAATATATTTTGTTTAAGCTTGTGTTTTCAGTGTGACCTATGGTGACCCCATGTTGCCAGAGTAACATAACATCGATTTATATAATACTGGTTATTCACATAATTGTAGTAAAATTATTATTCTTATTGAATCGCTTGTGTACTGGTATGATTATATTTTTAACCCGGCTCATTCCTGTAAATAATGTTTATTTATAATACAGAAATGTTTTACAGTTTGTATATAACATAGGTAATAACATAAAATATCGGGACCATTGTGGTCACAGTAATTTATTAATACTTACAGGGTCAACATTGTTTTTATTGGTAATTTAGGCCATGAGCTATGCACGTTATGGTACCTGCTCAAATATTGTACAGACATTGGTTGTTGTGTTCTGCTGGCGTGTGCTCACTCCAGTTGAATGTGGCAAACTTTGTCTTGCATGTGCGAGTGATATTTAACTTTGTTTTGGGTTTACTGTTTTGTTATGGAGACCTACATGTGGACTTCGCATAGGGATGTTTGTACCATGGTGTTGTAGCCATGTGAGTATGCACGTGCTAGCATGTGTGTGCGTGGGTGCATGTCTGCTGGGCGTGCATGTGAGTGTGCCTTCAATGTGCTAGGGTGTGATTGATGTGGGTGCAAGTCAGTGTATTTGATTTGTTTTTTTATTCATATGGATTCGTTTTGTTTCAATTTGTTGGAGAGAGCCTACTGGCTCACTCTAATGAATTGAAGCAGGCCGAGCCCAAATACGCTGGTGGGCTAGTCACAATCGATAATGCACCCTTCTGGTTGCATTTTTGATTGGATGTGCTACATGTATTATAATCGATCTACAGTAAGTGGAGAGTGGATTGTAACTAAATCACGCACAGAGTGGAGTTATCACCCAAGCTATAACTTTCAAATTTTGTACATATCGACAAAACACACAAGCAATGTTTCAGCCAATAGACCTCTGGGTTGAACCCGGAGGTCCATTGGCTGAAATTTTCCTTGTGCTGGTTAAGCTTTGCAACAAATTTGTAATTATTGCTTGAGTGGAATCTCCACTCTGCAGGTGACTTATTGATAATACACTCTCCACATACTGTACACAGTAAAAAATGGAATAACGAACCTGATAACATCTACACGCCTCTTTTGTGACTTTTATCCAGGAGAGGTTACAAATGGCGCCCAACGTGATTCCCAGAACTGTGTATAATTATGTGATACCAAGTGCTTGATATAATTAATATGAATGATATGAATGAACTGTGAACTTCCTTTGGATGTCCTACAATTCATCTTGTGATTCAACATTTTCAACATTTTTGTCAACTTCCTGATACTGTGTTGACTGTTCGAAAATTTTGTGAACACCAATCTTCGACATCACGCTGACTACTTTGACATGACCCGACTGTTAATTTTATGTGCTTCTGCACTGATGGTGTGTTAACTACATGACTTAACTACAGCATATCGCTGCTTGACTAGAAACAATTCACAACACTTGTGTACCAAAATATTTCAAATGTTTTAATTTGGGGATATATTCGATATATCTGAGATAATAATTATTCTCTCAAAGTAGTAAATTACATGTACTGTATCACAAGTTCGTGTCACTGACATGCCCTTGGGGACATAGGCATGTCGTCTGCTACTGTGTATTAGCTACCCATTAGAAATAAGTACTTAATATACCGAAAATATTGGGACTTGCAAGTGCGCTGCTTATTATTATTTTTTGTGCACTTGTTTATTGGAAAACTAAAAATATTTTCAGCTATTAAGTCAGCTGCAAAAAAAATATATTTTCATTTTCAGAAAACCATTTTATTGGAAACATGTTTTTAGATTTATATTAACAGCACAGGTTTACAGGTTAGAGTGGTTTTCTTATTTCTTGCAATTTGCTGACATTTGAATTTATTTAAATATTTTCAGCTTAAAATATCTTACTTCATATACTGGGTGATTTAAAAATATTTGTTTACAGGTATTGTGTGGTTTGTTTTCTACTAATACTACTAATCAACAACACTGACTAGTGATATAGAAAAATATATATTTATTATCATCACTGCGAGTCAATACAGTTGATTTGAAAAAAAGTGTTATTTACAGTAATGTGAATGTTACTTTGCATTAAAAAGATCTGACCACAATTAAAGAAAGTTGAGCACATATACAACGAAACTAGTTCATATTATATATTTACTGCTACTTCGGCACAAATAATTTTGCTTAAATGTGCTTAAATGTAGTTGAAGTGAAGTTCTCAGTTCCATACTAAAGTGTATATTTACTGTTGTGGTTGTACACACACCAAATTAAACATTGTGCTTACATGTAACCGAACTAAACTCTGTTCTATGCTTTAACCCTTTACCCAACGCAGACGATATGAAAATTTATTATTTTAAATATCATTTTTTCAAATTGTTCAAAAATTTGAACAAAACCGTAGCATGTGACCTCTCGTTAGAACGAGCTCGTTCCAACGAGGGGTCACATGATATGGTTTTGTTTAATTTTTTTGAAAAATAATATTTTTCAACTGCTGCATTTATGCGGCTGATTCGTTGGGTAAAGAGTTAATGCAAATAACTGAATGCAGTGCTTATATGCATTAAAAGTAAATCAAATGTCTTAGTGTCATTGGCACACAAAGCTGTGCTACACAAAGTGAAAGTATATCTCATACCATACCTAAATACTGTACTATAGTGCAAATAACTTATAGGTGTTTGTACAAAACATACATGTGTGCAATATCATTTCCCACTGTCAAATGCCAGTTGTCCGTGTATATCATGTATCTGTAATACAGCCTTTGGTGTTGAAATTGGTTTCCTTAAACACCAATAAATTAACATAGCCATTAAGCCGTAATATGTGACCTTAAACATTAATAAATAAATATAGCCTTTAGTGTGATTGGTGACCTTAAACACCAATATATTAACATAGCCATTTTGCAGAAATATGTGACCTTAAACATCAATCATTGATTATTATCTGTGAATGTAATACAATTTATAAAAGTAAAATATGGATCCCGTAGAGTTTAATAAGCTATCGGCTGCCTCTAGCTCTTTAGGAGTTAGACCTAAAACTGATTCACCAGAAGATCTTAGGCAATGGATGACTGAAGTTGTAAATTCTGGTGAACTTGAGCCAGATAAAAAGCCTGATGTAAAATCTTTGGACAAATCTCATGTAGCTTATCACAGTCCATTGAAAATTTCATTTTTCTCTGGTGAAAAAGGGGCCAAAGATTCAGATTTTGATCTTTGGAAATATGAGGTTACTTATTTGCTTAATGATAAGGTGTATTCAAATACCAAAATACTTTAAGCATTATGGCGCTCACTGAAAGGAAATGCAGCACGTGTGTTGATGCATATGGGACAAATGTTTCAGTGAGGGAAATCTTAGAAAAATTTGAGTCAGTATTTGGCTCTGTTGACATTCGTCAATCACTGTTGGCTGCATTTTATGGTGCACAGCAAAGTGAGACTAAAGATGTTTCTTCATTTTCAAATAAACTTGAGGATATACTTGCAAAACTTATTGAATCGGGAGCTGTAAAATCATCTGATAGAGATGAAATTCTCTACTCAACACTATATGCTGGTTTGAACACCTGTTTAAAATCAATAGCAGGATATTTGTTTGAAAAATATTCTAACTTTGGCCACCAGAGGGTAGAATTAAGGAGACTTGAGTCTCAATTTTCTACACCATCATTGAGGAATATGGCTGTAACATCAGCTGCAGAAGACCTGATAAAACAATTGACAGGTGTCATAAATCATCTTCAGGCTAAGGTCAAAGATTTAAAAAATCAGTTTGAAAAACAAAATGAAAAACAGCAAAAACAGCAACCAAGGACACAAGCACTAAATGGGGTAATAATTACAACCCAAGGTACAACCATCAGCAGATGGATCATCAGTCTTTCTCTGATGAGGGTGACCAATACACCCAGGGTGGTACCCACAATCTTATGAGGATGTGATTTGCCATAGATTTGGGCAAAGGGGGCACATCTAGATTGGGTGTCGAGTCCATCTTGACCACCAGAGGAGACCGCCTTACAGGCAACTTTTAAACAGAAAGGGGCCTATGATGGAGGGCAGTTCATAGGCCAACAATTTTCTAGTGACTGCCCATTTATAGAACACCCTTTAGTGGGTGATAGCAGTGAAACTGAAGTACTGGTAAATGAAGTTGATGCTATGGCATTATTGGATACAGGCTGAACTGTGACTACCATTTCCCGTAAATTTTACCAAGACCATTTATCAGATATTCACATCCAGCCATTGAATAGCTTGCTACATGTTGAGTGTGCTGATGGTCAGCCACTCCCCTATGATGGGTATATTGGAATAGAAATTTATATTCAGGGCCTTGCTGGGACCATTGTAAAGTCAAGTTTAGCATTGGTAGTACCAACCAGTTCTTATAATTCCAATGTTCCTGTACTAATTGGGACTAATGTTTTGAAGTCTGTTTTAAATGACTGTAAAGCTGTCTATGGTTATGGAATTTTGCAGTTTTCATCACTGCCTGGCACTTGGAAAATTGGTTTCAGATGCTTACTGCAAAGTGCGAGAACTCTGAAACGCCTAAAGAATGATATTGCCGGGGTTAAATGTGCTGAAAGTAAAAGCATAACAACTTTACCTAATAAAACAGCAACTATTTCTGGTTGTCTCTCAAATAATATGGAATATGTGCCCACCCATGCTGTTTTACAACCCACTCCAGAAGCTATTTTTATGAAGGACTTGGATTTATGTCCATCTGTCTTTCCATACCATGGAAAAAGTAAATCATTTATTGATGTTTCCATCTCTAACTGTCCATTGAAGACTGTCACTATACCACCTAATGCTATGTGGTGTGAGGTTCAGCCAGTGGTACTTGAATCTAAATGGAGTACGTTTGAACAAACTGAGAAAATAAGAAAAGTGGAACCTTTTATATCGAGTATTGATATAAATACAGAAGACCTTACTCCTGATCAGAATAATCAGTTTTGTGAATTGTTGTCATCTTACGAAGATGTGTTTTCAAGTAGCGAAACTGATATTGGTCATTATAGTGGAGTAACACATAAAATTCGTCTAACAGATAATGATCCCTTTAAGCAACACTATAGGCATATTCCGCCATCTATTTATGAAGACGTTAGAGAACATTTACAGCAGCTTATATCCAGTGGAGTTATAAGGTCTTCATATTCACCATATGCATCTCCTGTAGTCTTAGCGTGGAAAAAAGATGGAAAACTTCACATATGTGCAGACTACAGGGCCTTAAATAACAGGACTGTGAAGGACGGTTATGCTCTTCCAAAAATCAAGGAAGTACTTGATGCATTGGCTGGTGCAAAATACTTCAGTGTGGTTGATATGAAGTCTGGATACTATCAGATAGACATAGAAGAAGACCAAAAGGAAAGGACCGCTTTTACTCTAGGGCCCTTGGGCGTCTACAAGTTTAATCGGCTCCCTTTCGGTTTGGCTAATGCCCCAGCTACGTATCAAAAAGAAATGGAACAATGTTTCGGAGAATTACATTTAAAAATATTTTTCATCTATTTAGATGATTTGATAATATTCTCCGATAACATTCATGAACACATGGAAAGATTAGAGAAAATCTTCAACCGTCTCAGAGAAGCTGGTCTGAAACGTTCTCCTCAAAAATGTTCCTTTTTCCAGGAGAAGTTTAAATTTGTTGGCCATGTTGTTTCATCAGATGGAATTGAGACTGACCCAAGCAAGATAGAGAAAATTAAATCCTGGCCTAAACCTTCAAATCCTGCAGAAATCCACAAGTTTCTCAGCTTTGCAGGCTACTACAGAAGATTTTGCAAGAATTTTTCCCAAGTTTCAACGTTTTTAACAAATCTGATGCCACAGCCAGAAAAGAAACATAGAAAAAGAAGAAAATCTAGTCTCAGTAATAGTGTCAGTTGGAAATGGGGTGAAGAACAAGATAAGGCATTTGAACTTTAGAAAAGTATGTTATCTAATCCCCCAATTTTAGCTTATCCAGACTACAGTGAAACATTTGAGGTCCATATTGACACTTTTCAGTCAGGACTTGGAGCATTTTTTTATCAGAAACAAGGGGAGCTGAAGAGATTAATTAGCTATGCTAGCCATGGGCTCAGTAGATCCGAGTGTCATTATCCAGCTTTAAAGTGGGCAGTCTGAGACAAATTTCACGACTACTTGTATAGTAGAAAATTTATAGTCCTGACTGATAAAAAAACACCAATGTATGTTCTCACCACGGCTAAACTTGATGTCACGGGTCATAGATGGCTAGCGGCCCTAGCATCTTTTGAGTATGACATTCTGTATCATCCTAGAAAGGTTAATACAGATGCAGTTTTACTCTCCAAGCACCAAACAAATTCAGATCAAGATTTTCACACACAAGAGAAGAGAATTATTAATGGTGAAACTATTCAAGCTATTTGTGATAGTATTCAACTAGATGGTTTTATTCACACTTTGTCCATGTCAGAAAGTGTAATACCCGATGAACGGGTTCTTCAAGAAAGTACTTTGCAGGTAAGTAGGAGAGATATTCGCAAAGCTTAGAATGATGATGAATTTATCAGCACCTGGGTCGCAGCGGTTATTAATAAGCAGAGTCCAATTTTAGCTAAAATGACACCATCACCTTTCCATACAGCCATGTACAGGAGTTTTCAGGAAGTGAAAATCATCAGAGGTGTTTCATACAGGGAAACTTCTTTTTGGTGATGAGAAGCGTTTGCAGCCAGTTTTACCATCAGTTTTATACAGCATGTTATTACAGCTTTACACGATGAAGTTGGCTGTCCAGTCAGAGATAGAACGTTATCCCTGTTAAAGGATAGGTTCTATTGGCCTGGTATGTGTAAAGATGTGGGAGAGTGGATAAAAAGTTGTGAACATTGTATACGCTTCAAGAGTTATGATAATCAAAGAGCTCCACTGGTAAGTATAAAAACATCTCAGCCTTTGGAACTGTTATGTATGGATTACTTACAGCTTGATGTAGCCAAGGGTGGTTTACAATATGTACTGGTAATAACAGGCCATTACACCAGACATGCACAAGCATATTCTTCCAAGAATATGAGTGCTAAAACCACAGCTGATGTTTTCTTGAGCAGGTTTGTCCAACACCGTGGATTACCAAAGTGTATTTATTCCGATCAAGGTGCAAACTTTGAATCAAAACTGAAAAAGGAAATACTATCAGTGACTGGTATTTCAAAGTCTCGCACAACTCCTTATCACCCGATGGGAAATGGAATGTGTGAGTGTTTCAATCGTACTCTGATTGATATACTGGGTACCATAGAAACAAAAAAGAAAACAGACTGGAATTCTTATATATGCTCATTGGTTCATGCATATAACAGCACACGTCATGACTCAGCTGGATATTTGCCATTCTTCCTTATGTTTGGTAGAGAGCCTCACTTGCCAGCTGACATTGAGTTTTGTTTAGAGGGAAACCAGTCTTCTCAATCTTTAACGAAGTATGCAAAGCAGTTAAAAGAGAGGTTCAAAGAAGCCTATGACCCTGCTAATTTGCATATTAAAAAGGCCCAGCAGCATCATAAAACAGGATATGATTCCAAAGTTCGAGATGCCCATATCCAGGTTGGTGATAGGGTTTTGGTAAAACGTAAAGCTTTTGAAGGATGCCATAAACTGGTTGACAAGTGGAGTGCTGATGTTTATTGTGTTGTCAACCAGCCCAATATGGAAATTCCAGTTTATGGAGTAAAAAAGGAGGATGGGACGGGTAAGATTAAAATTTTACATTGAAATATGCTTCTTTCAATTGGAGCATTAAATGAAGAAGCCAACACTTCTTCAGATAATGTAACTGTTCCAAGTCCCAGTCCTACCAAACACAACCAGCACCTCGAAAGAAATTACCACCAAAATCTGCCAAAGGGAACAGAGTTGAACAATGTGTTTTAGCAAGTGATAGTGAGGAGGAATACATAGTTTGTTCCAAGATTGTTGATGACAGTATACCAACAGATACTGGAATTAGGCACTCTTGAAGAAAGAGAATTAGTCTCCCAGCACCCAGGTGATGACCATGGCTCTGTTGGGGACATCCAGGAAGTTGATCATGGTGGGGATGCCTACAGTCACTCTTTGGGTGATGACGATCAACTGACTGGAGATGGTGACAGACTTCCCTCGGATGTACCTGATTCTAGGGGTGACCAGTCCTCTGTTGAAGATGAATCAGTTCCGGGAAGTGCTATTGATACTGCCTGTGGTGGTAATATCCCACCTCCAATTGCAGTGCAGCATTCCACTCGCCCTAAAAGCAAACCTAATTGATGACCACAGGAGAATACAGTATGTCACTGGTCACAAAACCTGAATAGGAGAAAAAAATGGAATTTTTAAAAACTTTATCCAATGAAGGATTTTTTAATTAAAATAGTAATAAAATTTGTGATGCAATTTTAAATTTACTCTCCTCTGAATAAATGTCGGGGACGACTTTTCTCGAATGGGGAAACTATGTGGCAGGGTTAACATTAGTTTCCCTAAAACGTTTACAGGTAACAGAAGCAAATTGAATAAGCAGGATAAAAAACAATTATTTCTCATTAATGTCAGGGTATTTCAGGGTATTTTACAGGTTTTTCTTAAGAAATATATAATTTATTTCAGCAAAATTTCATTTGGCAGGTTGAATGTTAATATTTTCATGTTGTAACTCTGAGTAAAACCACAGAGTATAGAACTGAATAGTCTCCTTTACACGTGATTGATTTTACAGTTCACTCATTGTAAATTTACAGGTTCCACTCACAGCACGTAGTGAACACTAATTAATCCACAGGCCATTGGATAATTCTATTGTATTATTCAGTTAAAGTTTCAACTCTGCCCGTTCTTTTATCAGTTGTTTTTGTAATGTGGCCTGCTGTTGATTACCCTGTGTATATTCTATAACAGACTGTCTTCTACTTTATAAAATAAGTAATTTGTATGTGCAGTGTGTGTTTCTTGGATCATTTCATAATTTCAGATAGGATTTGGACTTGCAGGATTTGGGAAGTCAAGGTACAGTTAAATTTAATTAATTTGCGATTGAATAAATGCTATTTATTTTGTTGGAAATTTAGGCTTAGTCAATGACGAGCGAGTAGCCTGCCCAGTGCTACACAATTGCGATTGTGAAGCCCTGGCCTGGCTACTTCGAACATTACCAGACCTATGAATTTTCGCTCAGTATATTCTAACTTGGCAACTTTAGCTTAGTTAATTTAATTATTGTTGCCAAAATTTTGAAAGTGTAAATATTATTATATAACCCCATAATTATGTTTTAAATTTCATTTAAATTCAATTTTGAATAAATATTGTAACTTATGAAAACATCTATGTATTTATTGTTGATTATCCCCAGCTGTGGGGCAACTTGGCTCATTCTGCAATTGCAGTGTGAGCCCAGTTCCCGCTTGCTGTGGATATATTGAGAGATGCATGTTTGGCCATTTTCCTTACTTCATATTTATAAGACTTTATTTTATTCTGTGCAGATCAAGAAACACCATTGCATATATCTCACAGACACCAGTACATTATATGAACTTGTCACACCGACGGTAGGCATTTATTAGTTACCTTTAACTATTTATGCTTCTAGTCAAGTGCACATAATATATGTATTAGAAATGTCTACTGAGGACAAAATATAAATATATGTATTAGAAATGTCTACTGGGGACAGAATATGAATATATTTTGTTTAAGTTTGTGTTTTCAGTGTGACCTACGGTGACCCCATGTTGCCATAGTAACATAACATCGATTTATATAATACTGGTTATTCACATAATTGTAGTAAAATTATTATTCTTATTGAATCGCTTGTGTACTGGTATGATTATATTTTTAACCCAGCTCATTCCTGTAAATAATGTTTATTTATAATATAGAAATGTTTCACAGTTTGTATATAACATAGGTAATAACATAACATATCGGGACCATTGTGGTCACAGTAATTTATTAATACCTACAGGCAAACATTGTTTTTATTGGTAATTTAGGCCATGAGCTATGCACGTTATGGTACCTACTCAAATATTGTACAGACATTGGTTGTTGTGTTCTGCTGGCGTGTGGTCACTCCAGTTGAACATGACAACCTATGTCTTGCATGTGCGAGTGACATTTCACTCTGTTTTGGGTTTACTGTTTTTGTTATGGAGGCCTACATTTGGACTTCACGTAGGAATGTTTGTACCATGGTGTGGTAGCCATGTGTGTATGCACGTGCTAGCATGTGTGTGCGTGGGTGCATGTTTGCTTTGCATCAATGTGAGTGTGCCTTCAGTGTGCTAAGGTGTGACTGATGTGGGTGCAAGTCGGTGTATTTTATTTGGCTTCTTGTTCATATGGATTCGTTTTGTTTCAATTTGTTGGAGAGAGCCTACTGGCTAACAATTCAGTTTGTGGGGTCAAGTATGATTTAAATACAGGGATAATTCGAGTATATAAAGATTCTGTAGCTTTCATGCCTATTTTGGGTTAACCGATGGTTTCTTATCCTATCTCAATCCAGTATGCATCACAATACTATCACTACAGAATTTTCCCTAACTAAATTCCCGAGAAGGTGACTGACCTAATTTGAATGAAACGTCATAGCTACATATTTATTTTATTAAATATTCATAAACTCTAGTTCCTTCTATACTGGTTATTTTCTTCTGGTTGAGGGGAGATACTGAAAGACAGATTTATTTTCACCACTCTATGCAAAAACGTGAACTTGTATCGAAGACTAGCTCTTGTCACTAAAGTCCAAGTGCTCAATCCTTCAGTCTCGGCACTATAACCTTGTTTAGAAGAGCTTTACTTTCATACAAGTTCACAATGTACATAAAAATGTCAATAATACGTATGTATGTAGAAAGATAATACACGACAATGTTAGGGAAAGTCAATTATCTACCCGCTTTCCATACAACAATGCAATAGAATCTTATCTTCAAAAACAAATTCGAGAACATCGAGTCTAAAAACTTTGCCTCGCTTATGAATCTGGTTATATATATCAAACATACCCCACAGTGACAAGTATGTCCTGACCAGGTTGTTTTATATTTCATATATGACCCACGGTGGCAAGTATGTTTCGACCAGATCGTTTTATATATTAAATATGACCCACTGTGGTAAGTCTGTCGCGACCAGATCGTTTTATATATTAAATATGCCCCATTGTGGCAAGTGTGTCGCGACCGGACCATTTTATATTTTAAATATAACCAATTGTGACAAGTATGTTGCGAGCAGGTCGTTTTATATTTGAAATATGACCCACGCTGGCAAGTATGTCGCGACAAGGTAGTTTTATATATTAAAGATGACCAAGGACCAGATCGTTGTACGATCTGGATGTTGCGACCAGATCGTTATATTTATTAAAAATGACCTGCTGTGGCAAATATGTGGCAACCAGATCGATTTATTTATTAAATATAATCTAGTGTGGCAGGCATGTTGCGACTAGGTTGTGATCAGAACGAGAAAGATGCTGACTTTGTGACTATAGTATCTGTACCCACAGTGTTTTAGTATTTTTTTCAATATAGAAATGAATCATTTATCGTCGTGCACGTAACGACAGGGGTATGTGGGTTCGTACCCCCACGCCCACCCCACCCCCAAGGATCTTAATTTTCAATAGTTGGAAGTTCGAAGATATAAATTTCAACAGTTGGAAATTCAAAGAAATCAATTTCCTTCAAATTTTGAATTTTCAACTCGTGATCACAACAGAGACTCAGCAAGAGGGAGTGTGGAGGGGGTTTTAAAAGTTGAAAATTCGGTAATGTAAATTCCAAAAGTTGGAAATTCAATAATATCAATTTAATTTGTTCTTGACATATTTCTTCAGTCAGAGCCAAAGTGATTTTTTAATTATCGATCAAAATTATCCGACTTTTCCAGTCAGCGGTAACAATTTTCCGAAGTTCGGACTCAAATCTGTGACTGGTTCGGTTTTTAAAATTCCTCATTCGTTTTCCCGACTCGGAATAGTCAGTTGGAAGGAGTAGAAATTGCCTGAAAACTGTCAGTTTGTAGCCCTTGTGTACCCTGTTTAATGCAAGTACAATCTCATGAACCTACCTGGAGAAATGCATTCTTCAGGTTGATAAAATGAATAGATTTACGATAGAGGGAGTCCCCAGAATCAATCTCAGTGGTTAAAAAATTAAAAATTGTTCCCAGGGAGAGAACCCTCCCGAACCCACACCAACCAAGAGGAGGATATAGCCTTTCCAATGGGGTTGGGGGCCAACACTGAATGCCTTAGGCATGTTGTTCTGGGATCCAACTCTCAGATAGAAATCGAACTGATCAGAACACCACCCCTTTGAAGTATTTTGTGCCACGTACCTGTTAATCGCTTCCGATTCTATTAACCCTTACCAAACGCAGACGATATCAAAATTTATTATTTTAAATATCATTTTTTCAAATTTTTCAAAAAATTTCAACAAAATCATATCATGTGATCCCTCGTTGGAACGAGCTCGTTCCAACGAGGGGTCAAGCTCGTTCCAACGAGGGGTCACATGATATGGTTTTGTTGAAATTTTTTGAAAAATAATATTTTTTCAACTGCTGAATTTGCATAGTACGCAGGCGGATGTGGCCGATTCGTTTGGGTAAAGGGTTAATATATGTCTCCAGAGAGTAAAATATATATAGCTATGGGCAATGACTAATTTATATGAAAACAACTACTATATTTTATTTTCCACTTGAACAAAAATGGATTATTTGATAAAAACTCACAGTTCCTGTAAGCTAATCAATCCTTGGAATGCATCTCCAATATCGGAAATTCTGTTTACGTATAACCATCTGAAATAAATAAGACCAAAAATTTGAAATGATTACACAAGCATGAGAAATATTTTTCTCTCTCTTATTTTTCATCAAAATTCAATGGCTAACTATTCTACATGAATGAGCAAGGGAGTTAACTCGAAATTCTTATGTGAACAAACGCTGAAGGCATCGACTTGTCTACGATTGTAATTATATTTTCACTGATTGAACTATGTATAGCTTGAACTTTCGGGAGAACAGAAGTGCAGTTCCGTGTAGGATCTCACTTAACCTGTAAAACTGTCACGGTCACGATTAGCCATTGTGAAAAAGTGTGTGACCTTAAACACCAATAAATAAATTCACTTAATTGGACATCGCTTGATTGATTAAGCTTGTTCATTGAATATAATACTCAAAGTCCTTACAACACACATTCTCGTATGACAAATAAATTTCAATTTTGCAAAATCCTAAAGTAACAGCCAAAACTGGCTAATGCTTTACACAAAAATCGCAATTCACTTTTATACTTTTTTTTAATTTTTGGCTTTCAAAAAATGGGTCATGACCTCTCATTGGAATTAACACGTCGCACTTGTTACTACTCCCTCCCCCTGTTTTTGTTCGCTCCCGGGGATCCGCCCAGGGGGAATCTTCAGGAAAAGAAAGCTTAAACTGCGTAAATTCCCATAGTAATTTTGACCAAAATTATTTTTAAAGCTGAACAAATAGATCTCACTGACTGACTTTCAATTTTAGGGACAAGTTTGCTAATCTTTGGAAAACATCGTGAGGAGGGGGGAGGAGGTAAATACCCCTCTTACAACCCCCCCCCCCCTCTAGCTCCCCACCCCAGTCCTCTCCAATTTCTGTGCCACTGTTCCTATCACGCTGCTCACACCCACCTACATCAAATTGTGATTAATCCCCGCGCTTCTAACACACGCCTCTTAGACTTAATCTGTCTGCTTGTTTTGAGCGCTATGTTTTTAAGATGAAAATTGAAAACATAATGGATGAGTGTTTTGTTTATATCAGATAGGATAAGTAAATAATGTATTTGGATAGTAATTGAACATTATTTATTTACTTCTATGATATCAAAATAAAACTTAAAAAATTAACAAAACCCTTTTCAGAAACGAAAAGAAAGGATATTTGTCTCTACAATAGTGACATCAGGGAAGAGTTTAGCACCTCGATTTGGCTGCATTATTTCAATAACCCTCTTTTCATATACAAGATAACTGTCAGTAGTGGTACAATGAACAAATGCCAACAGCTTTTTAATGTACTGTCAGATGCACGTTCCATGTCCTCAGTCGGAATACACGGACGTTTTAAATTAGCATATCCACAAAAAAACTAATTTCTTGACTTCGAAAAAAATATATGGAAATTTTCATGAGATAAATTCGATAGGGTATCCAATATTCGATGGACTACAAATAGTGGCTATTTTAAAAAAATAACCGTAACATTGTTCATTTTAAGCTTTGTTCGCTTTCTGCAGAGTAAAATAGTTGGGTCTCCACAACGGGTGCATAAGGTTCAGTTATACTCTGAGGCCGACACGTGAGTCATCTTTCCACCATGCCGTAGAAGAACAGTTCTCTTGACTCTGGTAGTGTGGAGTTGTATTACGAGAAAGTGATGTTTAAAAAGAACAACTGTTTTTAGTCAAGTGTCGTCTGCCTGAACAGGCAGACAACACTTGACTAGAAAACGCTTTAAGGCTGCAAGTATTGATATAATTTTTGGTGCCATAACAGCTGGAGGTTTCGGGCATTTAAGAGTTAAAGATAATGATGTATATATAGAATGAATGGGGGAAATCGCCGCTCAGTGTTACATAAAAGCCACCCGCCACCAGCACTCTCACCTCACCCCACCCCACCCAAACTTCCACCCCACACCACACCCAAACCCACAATGGGCATTTAATGTCTACAGAAAAGAATCAATTTATTATATAATATGTGGAATTACTATCATTGAAACAAGTTGTGTTCGTTTTTGTATACTAAATTTGGTTAGGTTTAACTGATGTAACTGGTGCACACAATATATATATATAAGTAGTATAGAATATGGTTTTGAACCCAGTTCTGCCAGAGGCCGGGGCACAGCTGGGGACAGGGGATTACAATATGTAATTAAAATGTTACATAATGTAATTAACATAATGTCACTTAATGAATATTTTTTTAATCACTTTAATTAATAACTGTTGTGTAATTAATTTTAATTAATGACTGTTGCATAATTAATGTAATTGATGTAATTAATGAGTGTAATTAGGACTGATTATAATAATAAATGAATTAATAATGTTTATGTCGATTAGCACATATTTTTTTTAAAGTCATAATTTGGGATAGATATTATTAGATAATAAATTGTATATTTAAAAATAATATTGATTGACGTTCACTGACCATTTGACATATATATGAATGCTTTCAGCTGACTATGAACTGGACATGTGCTAAGGTAAACACTGTATTGTGACTGTGTGTATGGGCGTAATTAAAAACCAATGAAATCTCTTTAAATCAATTTTTTTCAAACGCAAACTATGACATGCGAGTAACAGGTGTGGGGGTAATAAAATCCATTGTACCATTTTAACAATTGGTCATAATCTGTCATAAATATTGTTAGACTGACACTTCAAATTTAAGTGCTATAGAAATTATAAGAGACCAATCTGTCACCTTACTGATTTTAAAAACTAATTCCTATTGTTCAAAAGTTATAAGCTCATAAAAACCTCTTCAAAAATGTGGATCAACATGTGTCCTTCTTCCAGACTCTGAGATTCAAATTTACAAATTCATTAATTATTAACGGTTCGATTTCTGCATTTTGACTGGATCTCTAAAAATCAATTTATCAGTCAATTTTAAAACAACGACAGTCACTCATAGCTAAATTTATCATTTGTTTTGCAAACACGTTGTTGGCAAGTCGAGTTTTATTCGCATTGTATCTACTATGTCGTAAGTAATCGAAAAGGAAAACAAAACCTTTGCCTGTGGAATTTGTGAGAAAGGATTTTCATCCAACGAGCACAAAAATCGCCACGAGGCTACTGTACACGGGGGAGAGGTTGTACATGGCTGTTCTCTCTGCCCCAAGACTTTCAAGAGATGAGTTAACGGATCACCTGAAAAGCCACCAAGAAGGTACTTTTAACTGTCAATTATATTATTCCTATGCATTTAAAATTGACAGAATCTAGTTGATTTTTTCTGAAAGGTGATGACAATAATTGCTTTTTAAAATTTGAAAAAAATTTCAAAATTTAGGTGATAACACTATGGCCTGTGTTTAATCATAGAAAAATCACACCTGCGCTATCATGTTTTACTAGCCTGTATGTTTTATTTTTGGCTGTTTACTGAAGAATAACCCACCCATCTAGGTAAAAGCATGAAAGAGCTACCATTATCTAATTGCCCATGTGAGGGAAGGGATGGGGTGGTAGCACTGTGTACTAAGGCATACCACCTTCAGCCAATGAAAACCCTGTGTGGAACTTTGACAGTTGTTTTCCTTTGCACGGTGGTTCTTTGCAGATTGTTCCAACTGTTATTAAATAAATAAATGAAATACTACAATTCTATAATAACAGACCATTGTGCACAATAACAGACCAATAACAGACGTTGTGCATGTTTTGTGAGGGGAAAAATCAGCAGTACCTCCTCCTCTCACTTTAATAGTTGAAAAACGCTGTTACTTGATCAAAAATGGTAAAAGAATACGCGATTCTGTAATAACCACCCAAAATTGCGAAAATGTAACCCACCTAGAGCTGCACCAAAGCTATGTACACTATTTGGACTCCTGTGTTGTGTCCTTGGGCAAGGTAATTGACCCTGATTGTCCACATGAGGGACACGATGATGCTGTGTACTAAGGCATACTGCACGTTAATGATAAGTATATCTTCAACCAATCTAACCCTACACGTGTGGCAGTGCGGATTTACAATGTTGGGGATCTGGTGGTTACTCGTCATTGCTTGTGGTTCTCTTTGGGTATTCCGGTTTCCTCTACCCATAAAATTGTCATGGTTATGATTAGCCATCGTTCATAAGTATATGACCTTAAACACTAATAAATAAATAAATAAATAAATAAATAATGATAATTAGGATTTGAAATCTATTAAGATGTGAATAATTTATGAATCAGCGCATGTTATTTGATTCTAGCGAGTGGATTGACAGTGACTTCTGAACGTCGAGCTGAAGAATTTGTGCATAACTCCGTTTTATTTAGAAATGTGGGGAAATTTATGGTAGTGCCGAAATCATAATGTACTACCTCTCCCCTCACAGACAAAAACATGAGTAAATTGTGAACGTTTAATTATAACTTGAACTTGATGTCCGGATGTAATGAAATAGTGTATTTTCTGTAGACATTCTGTTAAATTTTGAAATAAATTTATTCATGTAAAAGCAGCTGGTTTACAAACCTGTATATTTTTTTTTTTTCAGTTGAGTAAAAATATTTGATAATTACTGATATAACACCTCGATTAGCATGACTAATGGATCTAACTACACCAACCCAACCTATCCTTTGCCCACCATGATCACAACTTACGTTTCAATTGATTCTCTCTCTCTCTCTCTCTCTCTCTCTCTCTTTCTCTCTCTCTCTCCCTGTTGTCCTCACCAACCGCTTTCAGCCTATATCGATGATAGGGTATGGGTCAAAACTATTTGCATTCAAACTATTGTTTTTTCTAGGTTTTTTTTTACCACCCCCTTATAGTGCAAATCAAAATGAAACCTGATTCATTGAACCATACTACAGCGCATGTCAAAAATTAATTTTTGAACACCTTTTTTAAGCATATCCTTATGCACTGCTATCAGCAGCTATGACCGTGATGTAACTATGTGCTAAAACGATTATTTTTGTACAGAACTCAAACCTTTTCCTCACAAATACCTGTATAAAAACAAGATAATATGCGAGAACGCCATGCATACCATCTTTTTGTTGATAAAATATGGTCTGTACACATTCTCGAAAATTATTAATGTACCCGCTTAATAACAGCCAAATTTTTATCAGATCACAGCATTTGGTTTGAATAATTGCTTAAATTCCATAAATTATGTATATTTCCTGAAGTGGGCAAATGTCAAACTTGTTGAAAAAGGCACTCTGTAGTTTAGGAGACACCACAAATAAAACAATGAAAAATCTGAGATATATTGCTTGCACTTTTTAATTATCGATATTAACCAGAGGTCGAAACTAATCAAATTGATTACTCTTAAATTACAAATGAATATGAAATTTTCAGTAAAATGAACATCGATATATGTGGCTATTCGGAATGACACCCTATTGGTGAGAGTTTTTACTTTTTGGTCCAGTTTCATGCTTATTGATTGGAGCTTCCACTTGTCATTATGACATGTTAATTGTTGTTTTGGCCACATTACCTATAGCATGACCACAAAGTCCATTCCACTTTTATAGTCTTTTCCAGTGGATTTTCTTTAAAGACTGGTCCATCGCAGCTTTGCAGAGATATTGTTTTCTGGAAGAAAAACGTCCATACATTCTTTATTTCTGATCAGGCCCGTTGGGATATTTTAATCTTTAAGAATGTTTGCCAAAATTTTCGAGCCTGTTGGTTGAAAATCTTTTCTTTTTTTTTGCAGTAGATCATTTTTATTAGATCACACGTATTGGAGCCCGGAATCGTAATGCCGTTATACACAAGTCGATCTTTCTCATCCCAGGATAAATTGGGTACATTCTTTACTCTCTGGATTAACAAATGTGCCCTCCTCTTCATAGATTCTGGTACACAGGCCAACCAATCGATATCCAGTTCATTTTCCACTGAAAAACTAGTCTGTAAGAAGTGTGGTTTGGTGCTTTTATTGCATATAAGTTTGAATGGTGCTGAAAGATTTCCTTGTAGAGCATCCCTTTCTCTCTAGAACACGATGTTGAAGATTCAGTAATTGACCTCATATCTCGGTCTATGGGTGAGACAGCAGCAGCATTTGGGGGTGTGTGTACTTCATGTAACTGCTCACTCCCCCATGGTTCAATACACTGAATTCTGCCTGGGGGTAGGCTGGGTGAGTCATCTGGAGGTTTTTTCCCTCAGTGATTCCCCCAACACTTGCAGTTTTATTGGTTCTAGCTGATTGCAAGCCTCAAAGTATTACATCTTGTTAATGCATTGATCCAACTAAAGGTTGATTTCATATGCACTGGAGTATAGGGTAGTTGGTTACAGATAGGTCCAGTTGTAAACTCAACCGTATTGGTGTTTGCTCCCCTTATAGGGTGTTTAAAATTTACATTTTTGTGTAATTTCATCTGTGGCGATAATAATGAGTTTTATGAGAGTAAGATTTTTGATACAATATACAGACATAGGATGAATTCATCCTTTTTCAGAAGCGAGTTAATAGATCTGTGGGGTGGGTGGCAATACTCTTCCATTTATATGTATGAATAGGATGGGTCCAACACCAACCTGTCAATCGCCCATTGGGTACAATGATTTGAATTCGATCAAATGTTTTTTTAGTGATTTAAATTCGATCAAATAGTTTTTTAGCAATTTAAACTGGATGAAGCATTTTTTTAATGATTTAAATTTGATCGATGAAACAGTTTTTAAGTGATTTAAATTAGATCGATGAAACAGTTTTTTAGTGATTTAAATTTGATTGAGCGGTGTTTTTAGTGACCATTTTAGTGAACATGTTAAGATTAAATGGTCACAGAGCGACCATTAAATGGTCAGAGAATGACCATTTTAGTGAACATGTAGGATTAACTGGTCACAGAGTGGCCATTAAATGGTCACAGAGTGACCATTTTAGTGAACATGTAGGATTAACTGGTCACAGCATGACCATTTCAGTGAACATGTAGGATTATATAGTCACAGAGTGACCATTAAATGGTCACACAGTGACCATTTTAGTGAACATGTTAGGATTAAATGGTCACAGAGTGAGGATTAAATGGTCACAGAGTGAGGATTAAATGGTCACAGAGTGACCATTTTAGTGAACATGTAGGATTAAATGAAGATTATGACATCATGTTTTTACGTTCTTGAGCTATGCATGACGTAAGCTCCATTCATTGTTCCACTGGTACTTTTACAGTTGAAGTTTATCGTGGTAGCGTTTCAGCTTTGTTTTATTATTTTTAGTTTAATGAAGGGTAGGCTTAGATAAAAATGTCATCAGGGCAAAAACTTATTTGCTGGAATTTGTTTCGCTGAGTTGGTGATTTATTTATCATTAAATAACTGTTATCAAAATGGAGTTCTCAACTTGTGTGATCAGTTTCTCTTTCTGAATTGAATGAGCGCACGTGCAATTGCTACCCTCAATACAGATTTGTATTTTGTCTTGGCGTTTTTGCTTGTGGAAAATACGTCTGCTTTGTTAGATGAACCCTGCTATTTGTTCCTGGTTTTTGTGTTGTTCCCTCGAACGTAAATTATTAGTTTTCTGTTCAACCCTCACATAAATGACAAATGTTTCTGAAATACAGCCGAAATTTTAACTATCATAAGTGAAGGCTTTCCTTTGAGTGGATGTATTATAAATAATACAGGCCTTTGTCAGGGTAGCCACCTGTGTGTACGTTGTTAGAGTTTTACATACCATGAGTCGCAGGCGAATGGTACATAACATTTGGCCAGGGTATAAGAGGCAGTGAGTAGTAGTAAAAGGCGGAATCAACCCCAGTAACATGGTGGCGCTGCAATTGTGATGAAGGGTGGCACTTTCACTGAGGAATGGTGGCATCGAAAATTATGCATCGAGATCCCCGGTGATTTACGGGTGAGAAATGCATCCTCGCCTTCGTACGGAGACACTTCTGGATCAATTTTGCATTTGATGCCACCCATTAAAAGAGAGAACACTATCAACGGAGGGGAAAATGTAAGACCATTTGGGTCAGTTTTCGCACTTTGGCTAAAATGGCAAAGATCATCAGTGATGTTTTCACTTTGTTTTGTGTGGGAAAATCATTGCCACTCACATTTTCTTGTTGAATTTGCAGCAGTTCATTACAAAGCCCAGTATTTTATGAAAAAGGGACACTTTCCTGTGAAAACTCTACAGAGATTTTATAGAGAAATATTGTTGACTATGAAAAAAGTCGACTTGGTCTCATTAAATCCTTTTGATTTTGTTCACACAAAATGAACGAGAGATTTAAAGAAAAAATAGTTTTTTGGGTGGCACTGAACAAAAATGAAATGCAGAAGCGGGATATGTGGTCGACCCGACTCGACCGTTCGTAGAAAAAGAAAATATAAAATAAATTATGATTAAAATGGAATATCTCAAAACATTTATGATTATTCTATGAACTTCATTTTTATTTTTTCCTCAAAAAATATATGTAATAGTCTAATAGGTTTGAAATGTTTACATATCCAACAACAACAGAAAAACACATTTCTCTGAATGAATGGACAAGCTTCATGTAAATGATATTCAAGTCACGTATTTCCTGTCATGTTGGGAATTCTAGCTTTGTAGTGTTTTACATGGTTGACAACGTTTTAAATTATAAGTTGTTTTCCGGTTTATGCATATTTTACTCAGATAATGAATGAATGAATTACAGCATATACTGCCATACTAGACAAGCCTACATTACCCCCACCCACACAACAAAATACTGCTTGACCTAGCATAATGTACTCTGTATACAATCTGTGGACAGCACACTGCCCTAGGTGGAGAGTGGTATCAAGGGCTAACATTGAACCATCAGGGGGTACTAACCGCACATCCTACACTACCACACTATACAACCATGCACGACCCCCCCCCCCACACCGCCCACACACAATATAGACTAGCATTACGTACTGCCTATGCCAGTTACAGAACAAAATGTGAAGCATTCAGTCGATTAGTAGTACCAAGGACTGAAAGGGGTATACAACGCCCACACTATATACTAACATACCAAACGATCAGGGTCTACCTCAAAATACTGCACAATACGACCATGAAGTACCCCATAATACTGCCTGGACTAGCATTACGTACTGCCTGTACCAGTTACAGAATAGTACAGAGCATTCAGTCCATTAGCAGCATCAAAGGTTAACAGGGGATCTAAAGGGGTATATACAGCTACTATCATACAGGCCAGTTCGTGAAACTCGACACACCCGGGCTCGAAAAACGTTATGTCAGATTGTACAATGGGAAAGAGCAGCAGTTAACATTTCTATGATGCCACGCGAGCGCATCGCGATGTCAGGTCGTCAATAGCAACGTCAACAGTTTCGTGGGGAAAACTTTCGGGAAAACTGACCTTCCTCATCGATATTCCATCACATACTAACACTATATACCCCTAGCCCTGTCTTCACATATATCATTAAACAAGTTTAGCATGCTATATATGCAGCATGTACACCACTTGCGTATCAGGATGCACGGGGCCGAAGTTGTGCACAGGAAAGAGTAGCTCTGGCAAAAGCTCCAATTCCCATGGCAATTTAACACAAGTTTCTCTGGCAAAGTTCTGGGAACCAGACCCGATTCGTACGTGCTGTACTACTAGTTGTGTCTGACACTCCTTCACCTTTTCGGAATCACAAAACTGTTTAAAATAGTGAGTGAGGAGCCAGGGAGAAACTCAGTCATTGGCATTGAGGACTCTGAGGGACTGCATGCTTTCTGGTGACTGTGCATTTGCAGCTTTAAGCTTCTTTCAGTCTCTGTGTCCATATCAAGTGCAACGTAAAGTTTATCAAACCATTTTACCTTTCATGCTCAATTTAGAGCACACACCCCCAAACTATAATTAACAAGTCATATTTCAGCAGTAAAACAGAACTTGTTGACAAACATAAACAAGCACTGCTCAAATTCTCGGTGTTTAATTTCTAATTTATTGTGTATTATTAAAAGATACCCCACTGAAACGTTTGTGATATGTATACAAAAGACTTTTTGTGAAAGATTCTAACTCTGTGAATTGTTGTTTGCAACAGCATTTTCTTGTTTCTCGGTCATGCTCCCGGCTTGTATGTATCGGCAGTACTGATTGGTTAGCATGTGTTGACAGAGAGGTTTTTAGCATGATGCTGAATTAATTTAGCATCACACGCTATTATTTTAGCAGGGTGCTGATGATACTATATTATTTTACCACGATGCTGGGTTAATTCAGCATACTGCTTAATTATTTGAGTATGATGCAGAATTAATTTAGTATCATGCTATATTAATTTGCATGATTTCATGAATGCTGCATAAATAATGTAGCATGGTGCCGAATTACGAGACGATCATGCATTTTAATTCAGCATGATACTTAATTATTTTAGCATGATGCTGAATTAATTTAGTATCATGCTACATTATTTTGCATGATTTCATGAATGCTGCATAAATAATGTAGCATGGTGCCGAATTACGAGACGATCATGCATTTTAATTCAGCATGATACTTAATTATTTTAGCGTGATGCTGAATTAATTTAGCATCATGCTATATTATTTGAGCGTGATGCTGAATTAATTTAGCATGATGCTGAAATCAGATCTGCGTACAGGAGGGTCATAATTGTTTTTTTAGCATGATACTCTAATAAATAAGCAGGATATATGTATACATGTACATAATTATGCATGATGCTTAATCATTTGTGTATGATGCTGATGTATAATTCAGCATCATGCTATATTATTTAGGTATCATGCTATATTATTTTAGCATCATGTTATATTATTTAGGTATCATGCTATATTATTTTAGCATCATGCTATATTATTTAGGTATCATGCTATATTATTTTAGCATCATGCTATATTATTTAGGTATCATGCTATATTATTTTAGCATCATGCTATATTATTTAGGTATCATGCTATATTATTTTAGCATCATGCTATATTATTTAGGTATCATGCTATATTATTTTAGCATCATGCTATATTATTTAGGTATCATGCTATAGTATTTTAGCATCATACTATATTATTTAGGTATCATGCTATTTTATTTTAGCATCATGCTATATAATTTAGGTATCATGCTATATTATTTTAGCATCATGCTATATTATTTTATATACATCGTTTCCAATATTAACCCTTTGGACCCCTATGGTATATTCAATGCCACTTTAGAGCCATTAACTATATATTGGGGGTTGTATTCATTCATTGGGACAAACCAATTCATATTTTCAACGTGCAGCCTCGGGGCTTGATTCGTCTGCCACTCAGCACCTAGGTACTTTATGAATTCAGGTCATTTCACGATCCTAGACCCTAAAATGGGTTTTGGGGTTTAAAAGGTTAACGTATGTCTAGGGACACACCAGCACTGAGGAGGGGGGGGGGGGGTGGCCCCAGGGCCCGAGATTTTTGGTGTTTCAAAAAAGTAGGTTGACCTACTGATATGTCTGAGCAGAAAGTCGTGGAAAGGCTTTTGGTGCTGACCTCCGACGATTGAGGTGGCAAGTGTACGTAGTTGCATTACTAACCAGGTTCCATTCATAAAAAAAAAAATGTTTCAGTTTGTTGGTTTTCCACCGGTCTTTTCTGCATCATGGTGGTCACGATTATCTTTGGAGGAAAAAATACACAATACTCACAGAAATACAGGTAATAGATTGTCTAAATAGTATGGAAATAGGTGAGTGGATATTGTCAAGAAAATGCAGGGGGAATACTTCTGCTAGCACCAATTTTTAAAAAAATGTCCAAAAATATTTTAGGGGACAACACCCAGAAAACACCCCCATCCCCCCCCCCCCCACACACACACACTTATTGATTCACGCCTTCAGCGCTCGCATGTCCAATAATGCTCGTTCTACACATTGCCATCCTCGCTCCTGGCGGCCTGCAAGAGCAATGTCCAATTGAGTTGAAAATCACAACAATCAAATTTTATTCTTTACTTGAACAAACCTCGTTTATTTGACAAACACTTACAACTTTTCTAAGTTAACCAGTCCTTGGAACGACTCTGATATATTGGAAATTTGGTTAATCCCCAAGAATCTGAAATAAAGTAGACAAAAAACCTGTAGTATTCATGATTGTGTTTATTTTGCCCATTAATCTATTCCACATGACAAGTTGCATATTGGTAGTTTACGTGTTAGCGTTTTAAGTTAGACTGTTGTTTATTTTTCACTACTACCTTTCGCTATGAGGGCGTCACGGAGATGGCAGATTGAGGGACCGAGGTGTAAACCCAATTTGTCTCTGTGTCATGACTCAAGTCCCGACTGAAGAAATATTCCAACTACATTATCAAGGCATGCCTTCTTCGACAGTCGGCAGTCTTCATGTATTGGACTCTAAACTGGTCAAGTAGGGACCCCAACATTCCAACTCAGCCACAGCGCCCCCCCCCCCCCCCCCCCCACATTGCCACAAGACCGACTGTGTGTGTGACATAGTCCAAGGTGCAAATTTAGTCCTGTGAGAAAGTAGATGTTTACCAACAAGAGCGACTCAGTATCTAAGACTCCAATCTAGATGGAAATATCCCAACTGGAAAATGGTTACTCTCAAGAATTTTAAGGAAATGATTAGTTGACTCACCCTACTCCCACCATGAGTTAGTTGTTTTTTTCAGCTTAGCAACTACTAATTAAAGAACAAATCGACTTTACTTAGATATAATTTCACAATGCCTCGTTTGAGTTTGCAAGATTGGTAACGAACCTGAAATACCTTGTGGAATAATAAACTGTGTTGCGAAATTCATCCTACAGGAGAAAATTTTGTGAAAGGTATAAGTGTCAAAGGGTTCTATGATAAATTATAATAAAATAATATCAGTGTACTTGAAAGGTACTCGGCAGGTAGATCACAATCGCGTAGAACAGAAAATTATTACATTGAACTGTACAATGAAACACAGGAATTCTGGTTAGATTGCAACCCATGTTATTATTATTTACCTTACAATCAACATGTATTTTATCTGTATTAACTCTGAAACTGCCATGTGTTTGTATAGATGTTTGTAACAGGGTGTCGGATACAAGCACATTCCTTTCACATGAGTTCCATTTTTTTCTTTTTGTTCATCCATACGAATAAATAGTTTGTTATATATTCGTCTACATTCTTGACTTATCCCCAATATATTGTAAGATAAAATGATTATTACCATTATGTGGATGTACAAAATATTATCCGGGTTCTAAGGGTAGATCACAACTCGTCTTCGACTCGTTGTGATCTGCCCTTAATGGTAATAATCTCCATCTATCAATCAAATTAACATTGTTTTAAGCAAACACTAGGTGCTCTTGCAGGTTTACTTTCCAATAGATGGGAATTTTATTCCCAAACTGTCAAGGTTGTAGCTATGCATTGACATAGGTTAGTAGGGAAGGTCACCCAACCACATTTGTTTTGGTATAGAAACTTCATCTGTACTCTGAGAATGTCATGATTTTAAGTTCAGCTGATAGGAACTTGAAAAATGGCAGACAACTAATTCCTTTGCTCTGTCAAATCATGCCTGATTCAGAACTTGAACACTGACTAATGCATCACGTGATGTTTAGCTGGTATCAGCCAGTATCAGCTGGTTCTGTCTGGGCAATCACCCGGGCTTCTAACAAAGGACATCTTCCAGACTGACGCCAATCAAAGCTTGTTGGCTCTTGTTAGAATATCTGGACAGACTGGTGGAGGAACTTCTTTAGCTATGGGTGTCTCATGTCACCTGATCTACTGACTGAATTTATCAAGATCATGTGATGCTTAGCAAGCATGAATTGGCAATTCTGTCCAGGACCAGTCACATACTTCTGTGTATATAGCAGCCAGTGGAACACCAGAATGACTACCCTCAAGCACACTCACATATGGTATTTTGTCAGCAATCCTGCACACACTAAATGAAATATTTGGCTGAGCAGTAAGCCTTCACTGTCATAGAGAAACTACCATCACTCCGCTATTGGAAATATATATTGTTTAACCCTTCACTCAACGAATCGGCCGTAACAGCCCTCATAATATGCAAATTCAGCAGTTGAAAAAATAGTATTTTTTTCACAAATGTCAAGAAAACCATATCATGTGATCCCTCGTTGGAACTCATGTGAAAAGAACGTTCCAACGAGGGGTCACATGATATGATTTTGTTGAAATTCTTTGAAAAAAATCAAAATAATAATAACTTTTGAAATCGTTTGCCCTTAAACTAAATAAATGAGTTAGATTTTGATGCTTTGAGCCTATTTTGATATTATTGGAGTCAGACCTGGTTGGAGTTATTAAGACTTTGTAATTAATAAAAGTATTGATAAGCAGAAAAGGAGCTACTTGTCCAAGTTGTCTTTTGCAACACAAATCCACAAGAGAGCACATGGATTAGAGGGCCAGCATCGTAAAAAACTCACAACTTCATGCCAATGCCAAAGACCTGTTGGTAACCACTGAAGTCCAAACTGTCTTATAAACCACAAGACAAATCTTGAGCCATGGCTATTAATGCTCACTATACCACAAACGTTTTTGTGGTACCATGCAGGTGGACTTTAAGTTCGGCCACACTAACCATGTTAAAATAGCAATACATTGTATCAGGAAAGGCGAAGTATCGATACATAGCACAAGAAAACATTGAAGGACCATAAGGACTGTGAGGAATTTTAGGGGGTGAAGACCATGAGTGCTACATTTTAGAATACTTTACACTTTTATCAACAGAAAAATTAACCCTACAGTTGAATAATGGCCGTCTTTCAAGTAAAGGCTGATATAGATAAGCTTGCAGCTGAAAAAGCTGAAATCATTGCAGCATGGCTGTTGTTCCAAAGAAATTCCCACAGACAAGAAAAAAAGTTTTTTGCTGTCCAGACTAGTGATTTTATAGTAGACAATTTCATAACAGGAACCATCAAAAAGCAAGTCTTGATATCCTGGAAATGCCTGCAAAAGGAATTGAAGCTCTGTTATGCATGAATAATGCATTAAAATATGACTAGTAATTATTTGTATCACATGAGGCAGGAGAAAAATGACAGTAGTGGGTTATGGAGAATGTCTTTTTAACTTGGCTCTAAAGACATGTATGGATCAAAAATTGATAAACCTGTCATACAAAAGATAGTTGCAAATTAGTTTTGGGGTGGTCGTTTTGACAAAGATATGAAAATAAAACTTATCAGGTAGAAGGCTTCAACTATTGAAAAGGACCTTTCCATGCCCAAGTTTGAACAAAGTGTTAAACGTAGGTACCTCGCACAAAGTGAGGGAGCATTAAAGGGAAAATATCATTACCCAGATAGGCCTGACCGAGATTTAAATGACAGCTCTGCATATTCTTGGGATATTCAGCCCATGAATGCTGAGATGCAGAGGTGGAGAAAGAGGGTGCATGTGATTATGAAAAGTATTATTCAATAAAGACAGTATAACAATCAAAGATAGAATAGTAGATATCAGAAGCCAGTAAGATGTACTAAAGCTAATTGTCACAGGTGTGGTCAACATGGAAACTACAAGAGAGATTGTAGGGCTAAAACTACAAGACGAAAATGGACAGTGACAGTACAACAGCTGACTGAAAAGTCAATATCTGACTTGAGATGTTTTTGCTGTGGGTAAATTTGGCCATTTTGCCAGATATTGTAGAGTTATTTTGGAACATTTAAATGGAGGTCGCTCTGTTCACACAGAGCGGTTAGCAGAATACAAACATAATATTAAACAGCTCCAAAAGGGTGTGCACTGTGTAAAAATATAAATCATGAAACTATAAACTGCAGGAGAAATGTGAAAATAATAATAGCAATGACCATATGAGTATTCTCAAAATAAATGTAAACAAATGTAGAAAATCTGGGAAAATCAGTCATGTAACAAAACAGTGTACAGTGAAATTAAAAAACAATACCACTAAGTCATAGACTGGAGAAACAGAATAAAAGTAAAGGATCAGTCAAATGGTAGGTGTAAGGACATTAACCCTTGGCAAAAAGCTCAAATCATTATACAAAATACTGTGAAAAGATAAAACAGTTAACCTAAAGTTTGGCACATCTTCCTTGGGCAGTGATATGGTAACTCGGTAGGAAAACAAAAGTGTTAACCTTATTAGATTTTGGAGCTCAAACTAGGGGCTGGCAAATTTCACATTTTTGACTAGAATCGAATCTCAAATCAAATCAGGGTTTTTATTTCAAATCGAGAAGACCTAAAATTGAATCAGGGGCATCATAAAAAAGTCCGGCTGTGGAGTGGTCTGAAAACATAATCTGTTCCAACTGTGATGGCTCAAGTGAGTTGATGTTAAGAGTGGAGGGTAACAAGTGGTTGGGCCTCTAATGTGGTTGGGTGAGAGTGTGAGATCTGAGGATATCTTACTGTTAGTTATGGTGCATCGTTTTGGTTGGTCAAGGGTAGCAGTGACCGACGTTGAGGTGGTTCATCTTGTTCAGGGATACTGGTAATCGGGTACAGGTTATGTTGCTTGATATGCACAGGACAGCCTAACTCTTCTTTGGAGTTCCTTTCCACGGGAACGTTGGGGGAATGAAATAGGTCAGTGGATTGTTGAGAAATGTCAGGCGACTGGTCAGTGGTGTATAGTACTATTTGGATTCGGTTGGGTAGGGTGTTACTCTCATGATGTGGTTGTGTCAGCTCATTAGGAGTTAGGAGGGAGTGGACTGTGGGGTACGATCCCAGGTGGAATTATGTCCACCGGGATGCCACATTTATGGTTATGCAGGGTGGAATGGACTTTTGCCTGTGGGAACATATGGGACTGAAGAGTATTGTGGGCCAGGATGTCTTGTAGTACTGTTGGTTAATGAGTTGACGTCGGGGGGGGGGGGGGGGGGGGTCACGGGGTCACACATGCTCGTGCCTCTCATGTGATCGGGTGAGAGTATGAGATGTCAGAGGATCGAAATGTTAGTTGGGATGCTTTGTTGTAACTGGCAAGGGGGGCAATATCCGACATAGAAGGAGCGTCATCTTGTACTGGAATAGTGGAATCTGGGTTTTGAATGGTAAAGGTTCATCACCATTAGAGTTATGCTGCTTTCCCTTATACTTTGAGTTTTATAGGAAACAATGTTAGACAAATCTATAACCTTGTAGGAGGGTCATCTGGAGAGTATGAACAATGTATTGACGGTTGAGAAGTGTCAGAAGGCCGGTCAGTGGAGTCAGTTGAGTATTGTGCAATCTGGGATTGAGTGTGTAAGTAGTAGTAAATGGGTGTTTGACACCACACCCCAGTGTGGGGGGATGTGGGGGGTGTGGGGGGGGGGGGCTGGATTACGTAATGTAATTAAGTGCATTGTGTAACAAAGTGGTGAGGTAATGTAATTATGGTTAATGATGAAGGTGTTGGGTAATGTAATTAGGGTTAATTATAATAATTAGTATATTAATTATGAATACTAATGAGTTAGTGGCTTAATTAGTTAACGGAATATATAAATAAATGAATTAATATTGCTTACGTTGGTTAGAATATACATTTTTATGGTTAATGATGAAGGTGTTGGGGTTGGTTAGAATATACCTTTTTGTGGTTAATGATGAAGGTGTTGGGTAATGTAATTAGGGTTAATTATAATAATTAGTATATTAATTATAAATACTAATGAGTTAGTGGCTTAATTAGTTAACGGAATATATAAATAAATGAATTAATATTGCTTACGTTGGTTAGAATATACTTCTTTGGAGAGTTGTTAGTATATAATAAATTATTGATTACTGATATTTCGCCAGCCGTTCGACCCATCTCCGAGTGATGTATTACTTCCTTTGTTGAAAAATTATGACTCTAATTAAATATTTAGAAGCTTTGTATTATTTTTAATGTTTCCAAAATTCGACTGCCATCTTCAAACTAGCTGGCACATGCACAGATGCGAGGATGGCCACCGTATTGTGTAGATTTTTATGGCTGTAATAAAAGATAATAGTAATCTCGTAAAAATGTCGAAGGTACACGACAGATGGTCAGCAGGATTGAGACCTGTGTTAACAAAAGTTATTGCTCTTCTTAAATTTGATAACTGGGCGTACGCAACAGATATTAATAACATAAATCTATTTGTCTCTTTCTTATGGCGGTCGTAAAGCCCCCATCAACCGGTGTATTCTGATTTTATGTCACAAAGCCACCCCTCCCCCTGTCGCGTGTCTTCGTCATTTGTACGAGATTACTATTACACACATAACAAATAATCTCGCGACAGTCACTCGGGACTAAATTGGTCATTTGTTTTGCAAACGCGTCGTTAGCAAGTTGTGTCTACTGCATTGGAAGTAATCGAAATGGAAAACAACACGTTTGCTTGTGGAATCTGTCAGAAAACATTCTCATCTGGGAGTCAAAAAAATCGTCATGAGACTACTGTACACGATGGAGAGGCAAAGCATGCCTGTACTCTCTGTCCCAAGGCTTTCAAGAGAAAAGATAAGTTAACGGAGCATCTGAAAACCCATCAAGAAGCTACTTTGAAGTGTGAATTTTGTGATGCAACCTTCAAGAGAAACTTCAGTAGGAAGAGGCACGAAACTGGAAGACATAGCGATATGACCAGTGACAACGCAAAGACATTCGCGTGTGAAAACTGCCCCAAATCTTACACCTATAAAAAAGAGTTGATGAAACACGCCAAAACATGTAAATCTTCCTACACCTGCAATACCTGTGGAGAAAAATTTCAGCAGCTCATTCACTTTAACCGTCACAGCGTCACTACGCATCAACCTCCTAAAAGAAAAAGTACTGTGCCAGCAACACCATCTAGGCCTCCCAAAACACCTCACACGGCTACAAAACGTATAGACGTCGACCCGGAAGATTATGACGAAGATTTAACAATGGGCATTGAATATGCAGCAGTGAAAGATGTGAAACGCCATCAATGGACCGCGATTCGCACACATTTTACCACCGACAGACCCGTGCAAGATGTTTATAATTTTCGAGAAGGAGGAATGGAAAACCTCGACCTCACGAACATTATATTTTTAAATCAGGAGTGGAAGTTTAAAATAAATCTCAGTTTTGGATTTATTCTTCAAAATGTAGAAACTGGAGATCTGCACTATTTCCACGCCTCTTCGAATAATGCTCGCGCATTAGATGAACCACATTTGATAAAGAACTTTTCTGATTTTGAAAAATTTGTGGATACTGTAAAAGACCGAGATTTTTTGGAAAACATCTGTCAGCAGCTGCCTTCTACCAAATGGAGTGTTGAATGGATTACAAACATTACATTTTATGTGAATAAAATTCGTGACCACGCAATAGGTGCTACAGGATTTATAAATTAACCCTTAACCCGGTAAGTAATTTTAAACTATTCTTCATCAAATCTAGTCATGGCTGCTGTGAAGTAGCCATGACTAGATTTGATGAACAATTCCTGAAAATTTTATTAAAGAAAATATTGATCAAAATGTCTATACAATTCACACAGGGAAATCTGGTTAAATGTTTTCAAGTTTTACTTATTTTAATGGCAAGAGATTACTGTTTAACATGCAACAGGATTCATAAATTTCTGTTTTTAATACCCTGTGGAAACCCGCAAAGTGGAGAAGTACTCATTTACTGTGGTAAACAAGTTCTGCTTTACTGGTAAAATAGGATACCGTAACCCATGCCTAGGTTGGAAGTCAATCTAAAAGTGGACAGCAAAGGTATATACTATTGACTAAACTTGGCTTCAACCTAAGTTGGGAATGATGACCAGATGGGCATTAAAAAGTATATATGGGAAACAGTTAACATTTGTAAACAGACCCACCAAGGACTATTGCTGAAGGTTTTACCTGATTATATTTCGAATAAGCCCGCTATCGTGAATTTGAATCACTGTCCATCCCGGGGGCTAGCGTACAAGGACAATTTGTGTTTATTTCGTTGTTTGGTGGAGTGGAGTTGATCCAAAAGGTTTAGAAAACACGACAGAAAGGTTCTTCTTCCAGTTTGAAGATGGGGTATCGAAGCAGAAATTCAAAGGAGTGAAGCTCCCTGAATTTCCGCTGATTGAAGAGCTCTTCCAACTGAATATCATGGTGTACGAACTGTGCGAACATGAAGAAGATGGAATTAAATAAAATATGGCCAAGCTCGTACATCGTTCAATGGGTCAATACTCGGACACCATGTACGTGAATTTATACAAAAATCATTTCAGTTACATCAAAAACATTGAACTTTATACTAAATCGTACGTGTGCCAAAGTGTGATAAACTGTGGCAAACTGAATATAAACTTCACCGCCATACTTGGAACAAATTTCTTTTGCTGCTCGGATGAAAATGTTAATTAAACACAGTTCGATTTATTTGCAGCTCCGGGAGCTTATCGATGCAGCTCGAGAACTAGAACCCAAAACTCAGAATGGGGGAAAACATCCTTTAGAGATTTTGCTCGAAGAATTCGACCGTTACAAACGAGAAATGCCTGTGGTTGGATTTAATTCGTCTCGTTATGACGTAAATTTAATCAAGAGAGAATTGATCGGCTATTTGCTGGACACTTCCTCAATTGACTTCGCAATAAAAAACAACAATAGCTTTATGTGTGTGAAGACTCCGTCGTTAAAATGTATGGACATAATGGGTTTTTAGCCCCTGGATTTAGTTACGATAAGTACCTAAAAGCTTATGGAGCCAGCGCTGTAAAAGGATTTTTCCCCTACGAATGGATGACGAGTTTGGAAAAAACTGGACGTTAAACAGCTCTCTGCTCTCTGCTCACGAGGACTTTTTCAGTGAGTTGAAAAACAAAAACATTTTGGAAGAAGAGTACCTTTATTGTCAGAACATTTGGGAAGATTACAACATGACAACGTTTCGGGATTTCACTGTGTGGTATAATAATTTGGATGTTAAACCATTTCTAGAAGCAGTGGAAAAACAGTTCGCTTTTTACCAGGAGCGAAAAATTGACATGTTTAAAGACGCTATTTCTGTTCCAGGGCTGACATTGAAATATTTATTTTCAACGGTTGAAAAAAATGTTTTCTTCACTTTATTCAACGACTCGAACAGTGACCTCTACCATCTATCAAAAATAACGTTGTAGGTGGACCAAGCATCGTGTTTAACCGTTATCATGAAAAGGGGGTAACGAAAATACGCCCCGCTTTGTATGGGGACAAGGCCGAAGTTTGCAATGCCATTGCGGGGTACGATGCAAATGCCCTTTACCTAAACGCAATATCCCAGGATATGCCAATAGGCCCATTTATCCGCCGTAAACCAGAGGAAAATTTCAAACCAGTCAAATCCGCCATCTACGGACGAATGGCTTTTGAGTGGTTGGAATTCATCTCACACACCGAAGGGATAGAAATTCTGCATCAATTCAATGGAAAGGAAAAGCGAGTCGGGAGGCGGCGCATCCCGGTGGATGGGTGGCATAGTGAAACTAGGACTGTGTATCAATTCAATGGTTGTTATTTCCACAGTCATAGGTGCGACTTGAATAAAAATAAAGACGGCGAATTTATTGTGAAAAATGAAAAAAATGGCAAATTGATGAAAGACCTTCATAGCGAAACTCAAGTGATCACCGACTACTTTCGAAACACTCTTGAATTAAATGTCATAGAAATTTGGTAAGGTGAGTGGTTGAAACAAAAAAAATCAGACCCGCGCGCGAGTCATTTCGTACAGTTGATGCCCAAATTTGAAGTGGATGGGAAAATGTCTGAAGAACAAATATTGGGTGGAGTAAAAAGTGGAAAACTGTTTGGCATGCTTGAATGCGACATTCATGTGCCAGAGAGCCTAAAGTCCTATTTTGAAGAGAAGACCCCGATCTTTAAAAATACAAACATTTCCAAAAAGGACATTGGGGACCACATGAGTGCGTATGTCAGAGACAATAAAATCATGAATCAGCCTAGACGGTGTTTGATCGGCAGCTATTATGAGGAAACAATTCTTCTCGCAACACCCCTTTTGAAGTGGTACCTGGAACATGGACTCGTTGTTACAAAAATTTACCAGGTCATTCAATACGAAGCTAAAAACTGTTTCAAGAAATTTTCGGAATTGGTGTCAGATGCGCGTAGAGCCAGTGATAAACACCCAGATAAGGCTATCGTCGCCGAAACGATGAAGCTTATTGGCAACTCCGCGTATGGAAAAGTTTCCATGAATAAAGAAAAGCAGCGTGATGTCAAATATTGCAGAGGGTCAACAGTCGTGAAACAAATTAACGATAAATCATTTCGTGTATTGAATTGTCTTGAAGAGGATCTTTATGAGGTGGAAAAAAATAAAAAGACCATAAAAATAAACCTTTCACTTCATATAGCCCAGGGTTTTTCGTTTATCAATACGCAAAACTAAGAATGCTCCAGTTTTATTACAATTTCGTGGACGAATATTTGGATCGAAAACATTTTGCATACGTTACCATGGACACTGATTCGGCGTACTTAGCCATTTCGGCTCCAAAAATTGAAGAACTCGTCAGGTCAGAAAAACGATCAGATTTCTACACGTGCTGGAACGATTGGCTACCAGGTGAAGCTTGTGAAATACACCAACCCCCCCTTTGTAGAGACCAACCTCTTCGGCAGAGAATGGGTGCCAGAATCATGCTGCGAAGGCAAGAAAGTGTATGATAAAAGAACACCAGGACTTTTTTAAAGTGGAATGGCAGGGAGATGAGATAATTGCGCTGTGTAGTAAGACTTATTTTTGCTTCGGAACGACGAATAAGTTTAGTTCAAAAGGAATAAATAAAACTAGCAATTCATTTGAAAAGGAGCAATATCTAGACGTTTTGAAAACTAAACAAAGTGGGAGTGGAGTAAACAAAGGTTTCGTCATGAATCAACAGAACATGATGACGTATTCTCAGAGAAGAACTGGACTCTCATATTTTTACCCCAAGAGGAAAGTGGCAGCAGATGGTGTCAACACAACGCCACTGGATTTGTGAGTTAGATGGAGAAAAAAAACAAAACAAAAACAAACAAAAAAAAAACAAACTCGACTGGATGCGGATTTTTGATAAGATGGTGGATGGGCGGAAGCGAGTATTTAGTTTTACACTCCGTCGTGGGCTGCCTTACACTGAGACCCCTATTAAGGCAGTCCTCTCTAACCCAAGCCCAAAGGTTAGAGAACTACTCCGGTACTGCCTGATGAGTCTTACCGTATAACCTTGTATCCCAATACGATGTATAGAACGTTATATGCATAAACGAAACGGAGCTTTGGTGTTTGTTTGGTTTTTTTTGTCCCTAACCCAACCCACTCCAACTCAATATATTAGTAGAGTACTTCAACCCACGTTCCAAGCAAGCTGCTTACGTGGAGTTTTTGTTGAGGTGTGGTTTTGTTTCATCGGCGGTGGGTGGGGGTGGGGGAAGTGGGGGGCTGGGGTGATAGATAACTAAAATATTAAACTTCGTTTTCTCTTGAATTTTATTAGGACCCAAAAAAAAGAAAATGCGACAATAATAATCTAAATGTACAATTGGTAATATTATGAAAGGAGAGATATGGAAAAATTGGGCGCAACACAAAATAATTTTACATGAAATTGCACATTTTTTTAACAATGAAGAAATACAATTAAATGAATATGTCAGTTTTAAAACGGACTGAAAAATCACTACATCAGATTTAAACGAATTTTATGAGGTTTAAAACCGATGTAAATTCGATTGAATGCTTTTGCAACAGTTTTGAACCCACAAATTTGACGAAAAAATGATATTGTTAGTCACACATCTGACTACTCCTACTTCAATAAATTCGGAAGTCGTGAACAAATTTTTATAATACATTAAACAATAAATACTTTTAAATATTCAGTAACTGTCTTTCGGCATACCGGTCAAAATGTCAGTTCTTTACAGCAACCTTCACAGCAACACACATGGTGACATGGTCGAATCAGAATATTTGATTGCGACTCCAGGCAAACGCAACATTTCGTATTGGAATCGGTGATCTCTGCTCCAACTTCTTCTTTCTTTTCCTCTTCTCCTTCTTCTGAGTGTGGTGGTTGAATGTTGTTCAAAAAAGGACAGTGAGGCTCAAATTTTCTGTGCTCTTCCAAAACGTTATCATGTTCCTCCCACAAATAAATTTGAACACCGCAATAAAAGCATTTGGTTTTATCTTCCGTACCCATATAGAAAAAATCACACCTTGCCAGCTCTACAGGTTTTTTACAACATTCACTCGATAACATATAGGCAAATGTCTTCAGTCTGTGAGCTTCCAAGGCATATTTAGGGTAAATGGGTGGAAGATCCATAACACCACCCCGCAAAACGTTTTCGAGCTCAGCTTCTATGAGATGTCGGAATTCCGATTCAAGCAAGATGCTCGGAATGGGGGGGGGGGGGGGTTCTGTTATAAATGAATTTCGCACGTCGTTGAAGCTTACTGCCCTCTGCGTGGCGTCTGTTCTTGAGTGTCTTCTTGCCGATCCCATGATTCAAGTAGAAATGGCGATTGTGTATAAAATTCATCACAAAAATATCATTTTCATATAAATCACTAATGAACGTGCTAACTATTGTTGATATAGTTATGCTTCGGCAATGATTTAACAAGTAGAATATAGCAATAACATGATTTTGAAGGGCTTTACAGTGTATTATCGGCTCAACAGAAATGGTTAACAGTCCAAGAGTTTATTAGCGGCCAGCGACGAAGTCGAGGGCCGCTAATAAGCTCAAGGGCTGTAAACCATTTCTGTTGAGCCGTTGATAGACTGTAATGCCCGACAAAGTCATGTTATTTCTATTATTGCCACTTTCGTACATCAGGTACATTATGATTAAATTATAAGGGAAATAAGATAAATAAATGAAGTTTGACGTTTTAGAATTAAAAAAAAACAGCGATACTATCGTCTGATTTGTTGACAAACAGACCGGGTAACATGACTATCGTCTGATCAGTCTATGGCGAAATTTGGAAAGTTAGATGATGAAACATATCTTTGAAATGTGAACTTTAGGCAAGGAGTTTATTCATAAAAGATGTCATCACTTACCTTGTGTTCATCGCTTTCTATATTTGATACATTATCTATCCGTGACACAAAGGGAAACACTTGAAAACAATGTGTTAATTGTGTTTACAAATTAAAAACATCCGAATTGAATTTCAATCCAAATGGAAATCTGGGAAAAATATTGTTGATCGGCTGAGAGATGTGACGTCATTGTCTATATGTAGACGTGTCGGGCTGTTATTGACGTGTTGGGCTGTTATAGCCATTAACGGCCCAACACGTCACATGGCTTGTTCTTGTTGAGCATTACGGTGTTTGAGCGCCCAGTAAAACATTGTTAATGTGATAGGAACGCCCACAAAAGTGGTAATAATAGACAATAATGGCCACACGCAGGTAATAATCCTTGAATGCGATTCAAATTAAATCATCACCTTTTGGAATGTTTGTTTAGAAATCGCTTGAAAGTCTTGTGTTGAGGCAGTAGTCCATACGAATCAAAGAATTCAGCCCTTCTAGGTCCGATGTAAAAAGCAACCCAGTGCTCTCCTTCTCTGTAGCTGGGGTCCGTATTTGCTATAAGCATCACTGGTCAGTGTGTCGGTAAAGTTTTCGGCAAGCGATTCCGAGCAAAAACCCCTAAACTGAAATGTTTGAGATACTTGTCAGAGTTCATAATGGCTTCCAATTGAGAAGTGTTCATGTTGTATAATCAAAAATGACTTGTCTGTTTTTGTTGATTTCAATAACGTTCTGGAATTCTGAGTATACTATAATGTTGGTCGTAATTGGGAGTGGGTCATCGAAGTGTATTTCCAATCTCAAGTTTCCTCACTTGACTAAGTTGAAATGTTCACCATGAGATAAATCTGGTGAGAGGTCAAACGCGAACAATGTGTATCCTTTAACGTACTCCTGGCGACTGATGTGGTTTCCTTTATCTTCAAATATTTGACCCGTTGCTTGAAACAGACTTACGTAACTTCTCGCTATTTCTCTGTGCTCGAAACGTGGCTGTAATAGTTTAGCGGGAATTTGGTGACCGTCCACATATACGGCTAGAAAATTAATATTATACTGCTTAAAGTTGAATGGATTCTTTGAAAAACTGCCATTAAAAGCGTCATTATCGACACAGCCCACCACGATCCGCTTCGGGAGCTGACCTAAAAATAAGTTCTCTTGGGTTAGACTTAACTTTCCTTTGGGTATGGAGAATACCTTTGTTTCAACCCGAGTTATCGGATATTTTGCCGTCCCTCTTTCTAAAGCCTTTACATGAGCCAGCCGTATGGCGGGATTGTGACGTTCTTTTCTGATAAACATGGAAACTTCATTAATTTTTATTTTGTACTTCAGCGCAGCACCCATCAAAGCAAAAGCATCTTTCGACCTGTACATTTTCACATGTATGTTAACCCCATTTAGGATGTAATGCTGTTGACTACACAAGTCCAAATGCAGTCTGGCAACCATGTCTACAATTTGACTGTGTTTAGCATAACCTTTCCTTGTAGCAAATCCATTATTTCCATCTAAATTGTCAAAATGCCCCGCCGTATCTTTGTACCACAAAGCAGCAGTCAACTGAGACTTTTTTTGCAGTAGGGCCATAACTCAATAAAGTTTTGAGGTACGCTCGGTAAGGGTAACTGTTGTTCGACGACGAGACGAGTTTGTCATTAAGGCTGATTTCCACTTGACTGAACATAGAGTGCACCCATAAATTAACAGGAGCTATGCTATCTTCATCGGACAGTTCGCCTCCATCTGTTTTCAATATTTGCGCCTTTACGTGGAGGTAGTTCTGGGCTAAATTCAAATAATCGTCACCGCTTCCAGATATGTAAAATTCGATCGGTTCGTTGTTTCCAATTGTAGCTAGAGGTCGAAATTCAATCCATTGTCACGATTCGACGCTCGTCTGAGTGGGTGGAATAGAAAATAAGTCCAATTCGCTGTTGACACATTCCGTGGATTTTGGGTTAATTAACGCCATGCTCAGTCTAAAATATCTGTCTTAATCGTTCGCTTTCGTTTCTTCGATATGGCAGATTTCCTCGCAACACCCCCTTTTATACCACGCGTGCGCCGCGTGGTGGGGCGTTCAACCAGTCGACCAGGGGGGTGTCCAACAGCGCCCTGCACTAGACCCTCTTTGAATCATCTCAATCCAGCTTTTTTCATATCTTTTCCAGAAGCCAGGTCTTCAACAAAATCAATACCTTTTTTCAAAAGGTGTTTACCCACATTCTTATCGAGTGGGACTACTGCATGTTTTAGAGCTCCAAAAAGACGTCTCAGCCCATATCCCCTTTGCATCTGAGCCCCGGAAAAAACTGGTCTTCCAGAACCTACTTGTTCGAGGTAATAGTCTTCGAATAATTTTGCATTGCAGCAGTACGTCCTTGTTTAAAATGAAGTGTCACTGTCAGTTTTCCACGTTCAAATGGCACAGGTGTGCCTGTATCATCTCTTATATAAATGTCGACGGTGGCAAAATGCTTTTGTGAAAGGGGGAGATAATACGCATTTTTCAAAGTTCTTGATAATCATTTCTCCATACCCCCATCGATTGGGACTATTTGTAACAGAGAAACCCTGTAATCACCAACGACCTGATCGCGCACCAAATCACAATACACATATAAAGAATAAAAACCGCGGTTCACATTTGCCGCCCGGGTGCCTCTAAACCACCCTTGATGGAAGGTGTCTTTATCAAATCCGAATATATTCTGAAGACTGGGGCTTAATTCAACTGTCGCACCGTGTTTTATGACAACAGTCAGTCTTTGAGATAGCGTGTCAAAGTCAAATGCTAAACAATCGGGCCTAGGGAGGAGGTTTTCTTTGGCACGCTCAAGTTCTTTGATAATTTGAGTGCCATTAGTATATCTGCCAGCCTTCAACCCAACCGTGTATTCTCTCTCTCTCTCTCTCTCTCTCTCTCTCTCTCTCTCTCTCTCTCTCTCTCTGTGTGTGTTTGACATTAATGAATGCCTCTAACTCTTTAATATTAAACCATGTATTTGGATAGTGATTTTCGGTAAGTCCCACTTTCCATTTGCCTTCGAGAGTTATGGGTTGACTCAACTGCGTTCGGAAAGACGTGAGAGTGTTATCCGGAAATGTATCTGTTGAACTATTACTTGGCAAATGTAGGTAAAACATTTTATTACTTGTTTTTTATGGTTGGATTAGGGAGTAAATATCCAACTGCGCTACCCAAGAGAGCTGTCCAGAATTAGGGGTTACTCGTTTCCAAGCTTAAATTAACAATGCTGGTGATAATAATTGCGTACAAAATAATGACCTGCACGAAATAGGTTATTTCGCTTTTCGGAAATTTACTCCCACACAAAATCCACGATCTGTTACTTTCCGCGTCTTCCATAATAATGACAGTTCTTACGGGAAACACCCTCCTTTATTTGTCTATCTGACTGGGCTTAATCCAAGAGTTGAAGCTGTTCGAATATCCCGCCCATTTTACAAGCAATTCTTTAGATTTTCCCTTTCCACGCGTTTTAATTACACTTTCTATCCTATAGGTGTTTTTATCTCCTACGCGCTGTAGCTCTTGAGCGTAAAACAACCCCTCCAACAATTCCCCATTATCGTCTCTTACCGTGCTTGTGACTGGATACCCCTGCCTTATTTCCGCTATAGTAAAAGGCTCTTCTGTCCAATTCGGTAAATAACCCTTCTAAAAAGTTCGTTTAACTTTAGAAATCCTAACTCGATCCCCAAGCTTGTAACGTTGCCTCGGCTCAGTCGAGTCTCCATAAAGTCTTTGCCATATGTGTTCCTGATCGCTGAAGGTAACAGAAGCTGGTGCCATTCCAATACTTCGGTGGTAAGTGTTATTATATGAGTCGATCAAGGCCTCTGTCGGGAAAGTTAATGTGTTGTTTTTGGTAAAATATTTCCACATTTTGGTTTTGAAAGTTCTGTTAAATCGTTCCACTACAGAGCATTTCGTCCCGACATTATATGTGGTGAAAAACTCTACGTTATATTCTTCTTCAAAAACTTTTGAAAGTGAAAATTTTTGAATTCTCTCCCCTGGTCTGTTTGTAATTTCAGCGGCTCACGCCCACGAGAGAAAATATCTCTAAACGCCGAAACAATGGAAGTACCGGTTTTGTTTTTTAAAGGGACCACCCACGCGTATTTTGAGAAAACATTGATACAAGTCAAAATGAACTTAATCCCATTATTTTGTTTACTTTTGCCACTTATATCTACCAAATCCGATTGCCACAGCGCATCGATTCCACTGACTAAGCTTTTTTTTCTAACAAAATTACGACGTACCGATCTGTGGAGTGTGTAAGTGTCTTGATTTGTTAACCAATTCAAGACCTCTTTAGTTTTCTTTTTAGATACGCGGCGAAGGGCATCGATTCCACCAAAACTACCCGGGGTTGTAGGTGTGTAATACAGCTCATCCAAACTCAAAATGTCTCAGACACAAAGCTGACGTCCGTATTTAAAGGGGAATCCATTTCCCAACACGTGAGTCCTCTCTACTCGGGGTTGGCGTAGTGGATGGGGAAGTAGATTTGGGAGCACGTTTATGAATACAAGTCCAGCGTTCTTTGTTCCCAATAAGCTCCTGGGGGATATTCGCGTCTCGCAATGCCTCACACAAAACTCTCCAGCCTTCCGGTTAAAACTTTTTGCGTTGTCTCAATAAATCGTTAACTAGGTCGGTGATATTCGATCCTTCTACTGTTTGCTCGTTATATGTCACGCGCCCCGTGTCGTCCCATTTCAAGTTTGGAATGGACTTCAAGCGCCCTAATAATAAACTCGCTTTTCTCGGCATGGTTAAAGGCTCCGAATCTAAAATTTGACGGTCATTATTTTCAGTGTGTTGTCCTTTTTCTCTTTTAATCTGGACGGTGGTCGGTTCGAGCGATTTTTCATAGAATGTCAAGTAGCGTTGTAAAAGTTGATTGTACTTTGTGATTTTTTCAACCTTGCTAAGATCGGGCTGATTCAAAATCTCTGTTAATTCTCTGTCCAAGGAAGAAACTGCAGTGTCATTCGGTCTTTTGTTGACGAGATCAAGCAATCGAGGATCTACCGAAACCATTTTCTTGGCGTGTTCCATTGTTATCCGAGTAAACCTTGGGTTAAAACTTTTAGAACGGGTCCAATAATCGAATTTAGAAATCCACCAGACTGTATGATCTGTCGTCGGACTTTATCTGAAGTGTTTTTTTCGATAATTTTCTGACTTTCTGTTTATGTGAACGCAGCTTGGATAAATGGTATCTCGAAATTGGAACATTACCCGCTAAAATATTTTAGCGCATTCGCAAATCGACAGAATCAGGCCTCTGTCGCCACGTCTGACAATGTTTTTAATTCCGGAAGGATTGGCCCTACTCAGAGCTTTTAAAGTGTTGATGTTGCGTCTTAGGCGGGTAGACATCTTTATGAGGCACTCGTTCGTAACCAACTCCTTTTATACCCTCGCGACATAGACAACTTGCTTTTCCCCCGGGAATATACGTGATCTCAGCCTTAACCCTTCGTCAGTTTCCTGTCTCAAATCGATTAGCACATAGCCGAAAGGCACAGATGTCGCATCGTCGTATATTTCCCTTAGAAATTTCGTTCTCCCAGGGTACATCTGCGCTGCCAGGTGCGAAATCTGTGATCTATCTCTCGGGTTTTTGAAGAGGGTTAAATAGTGGGAGTTCAGAGATATAGTGCGGTGGAATTTATTTTTGTCAAATAAATGTTGAACTATATATATCACGCTGAGGTTTTAGTGGTGGGATCTCTGTGTAAACAAACAAGCCACACGTTCATCAGTGCTAAGCATGAGATCGTCAAGAATCAGGAGAGAGTTGGGCCTAACCTCTTGGGGGGACTCCTTCTACAAATTCGACACCCGCGAGCGAATCGTACAATGCTTGCCATTCTCCGTAACACCAGATAACACGTTCAGGGATGGGGTATATCATTTCGCCCAAATTAGAAATGAATTTATAAATGAAGGTAGACTTTCCAGAAGATGTTGGACCAGCAAGAACGCAAGTAAAAGGGTGTTTCTGTCTCGTGTCCATATTTCGAATGAAATGGAATTGCATAGTTGTTTAGTCTTTTATAGACCATTGAAGCTAAACGAGAGAATAACTATTTATTGCCGTGGGGGGTGGGGGGGGGGGGTGTAATGGAGGCTTTGGATTGGTTGGAAAAGTGTATTCTTTAATATTGGGGGTGAGGGTTGGTTGAAAAAGCATGCCTATTTGTCAAGGACTCTTTTTTGAGATTTTGTTGGCTCTGAAAAGAGCCGTTTTGTGTTAAGTCGTAGTCAGTGTTCTTTCCATTCCGTGGTTATTCAAGTCGTTGTCTGTGTTTTACCATCTTGGGGATATACTTTCAGCCACCATTTTCACGATAACCCCTCTGTCGAAGTTTTCTATGTCTTGGTATTCGTGTGACATAACTGGAGGCACCAGGTTACTTAAATTCGCCGTCCACATATCCTGAAGTTCCTGTTTCTCTACTCTGTCCAGACTACTGGAGAAGCATTTCTCGACTTTGTCTTCTGGGGTGGCCATTAAGCAGAAGTCGTGTTGAATCTGGCTGGGATGATCGATCCTACAATCATAGCACAGCTCTGTCGCCACGTCATCTAATTTTGTTTCAATCCAAACGGCGTAAGCGTGGTTAAGCTCGTGTTGAATTCGTCCTCTTCGAAGCTCATTCGTCAAATTCTTTTTCCCATACATGGATAGCGTTGGAGAGCCGCATTTTCGTTTTCCAAACAGCTTCGTTTCTTCGCCGGCAACTCTCCTGTCTACTGCGGAGATAATCTGTTTCAAATCGCCCCTTTCTGCAACATCGAGGGCAATCCCAGTCTTCGTTGGAGTCGAGTCTTCGGTGTACCTTCTAATATGTACTTTTACGCGACCTTGAAATGGCGTACCATTGACGAAGGTGTTTCTGGAGCCAACTGCTAGTTTGTCACCGCTTGCCATCTTGAATGTCTGAGTGTACAGTTTCCGATGACAGTGGAGCTCGATTCGACAGACTTTATAGGGAAAAAAAAGCCCCGCCCGCCTTTCAATAAAAAGATGTTAATATTGACTCTTTCAGAACGTGCCAATCGGATCAAAAATGCCTTTGTCGCGTGGGACATCAAATCAGAATATACAAGTTGATGAGGGCTTTACGACCGCCATAAAAAAGAGACGAATAGATTTATATTATTAATATCTGTGGCGCACGCCCAGTTATCAAATTTAAGAAGAGCAATAACTTTTGTTAACAAAGGTCTCAATCCTGCTGACCATCTGTCGCGTGCCTTCGCCATTTTTACGAGATTACATTTATAATATTAGAACGTTTCTTTTCATGTTCTATCGGTCGATAGTACCTGAGTTTGTGTGATTTCGCTGCTTCAGGTTTTATTTCAGAAATCACACAAACTCAGGTACTATCGACCGATAGAACATGAAAAGAAACGTTCTAATTATTTTATTATGCCAAACAAAAAATAACTTGCATTGTTAAGCGTTAACAGCAAAGTTCATGCCATCAATCTTGTAATAACAATGTATTCGAATCCAAAAACATGACGTCATTTCGAACGAATGACGTCTCTTCGAAAATGACTTGTCACAAGTGCCGTCGCTTAAGTTTGGGAGTTTCTATATCAACAATTGCCAGTGTTTACAACTGCATCATGCTGTTCATGTTATAATTCATTATTAATGCTTGTGTGATTAGTGGTATAAATTAATGGAATATAAATTCATGTTTCTCGGCCGACAATAGTTGATAGAATTAAGCGGAGTGAAACAATTTATTTTGAACTTGAGGCGGAGGTTCAGTAAGGTCGAGGGGTACTAAACTTGTGGAAATATAATTGATTGAAGTCATAACTGAGACTAATATTTCAGGATTCACTGAAGTGGTGATTCTTTTGAATTCATTGTTTGCAGTAAAAACTGAAAACACACCTACTGAAGATGATATATTTGTTGGTAAGTTTGTGTCTACCGGTGTTGAAAAAAGTTAAATGGACACGGAGCCAGCGTTTGGTGTTAAGGAATTCCAATCGACGCTGATCAATGGAAGTGGCGCTTACATTTTCTTCGTTCTCTTGTCTCCAGGGAAAAACGTTCCGATAGTACCCGTGTTTTGCCCCCAAACTTCAGTACTATGACTTTTAGAAGGTGTCAAATTAACCAATCACGGCTGATGTTACAAACGTGAGGCATAATAATATCTTTTATTACAGCCATAAAAATCTACACAATACGGTGGCCATCCTCGCATCTGTGCATGTGCCAGCTAGTTTGAAGATGGCAGTCGAATTTTGGGAACATTAAAAATAATACAAAGCTTCTAAATATTTAATTAGAGTCATAATTTTTCAACAAAGGAAGTAATACATCACTCGGAGATGGGTCGAACGGCTGGCGAAATATCAGTAATCAATAATTTATTATATACTAACAACTCTCCAAAGAAGTATATTCTAACCAACGCAAGCAATATTAATTCATTTATTTATATATTCCGTTAACTAATTAAGTCACTAACTCATTAGTATTCGTAATTAATATACTAATTATTATAATTAACCCTAATTACATTACCCAACACCTTCATCATTAACCACAAAAAAGTATATTCTAACCAACCCCAACACCTTCATCATTAACCACAAAAAAGTATATTCTAACCAACGTAAGCAATATTGCAGGAGGGAGGATTCCGCTAGTCTTTTAGGATCAAGGGTATGGAAATCAATTTGGGTCTGTAACTGTGAAAATGGCTCCTGTGGGTGAGGAGATTTCCACGTATTAACCATAAAGTCACGGTTTTTCGTAATATCAGCTACCTTGTACTGGGCAAGGTCTTTTATATAAACTGGCAAAGGGTTGTGCTACCTCAATAATTTAGTCCTGTATTTGAGTGAGATGTACTTGTAATTGTTGTTCTAGCAATTCTATTATAATATTAGAACGTTCCTTTTCATGTTCTATCGGTCGATAGTACCTGAGTTTGTGTGATTTCTGAAAAAAACCTGAACCAGCTTCGCTGCTTCAGGTTTTATTTCAGAAATCACACAAACTCAGGTATTATCGACCGATAGAACATGAAAAGAAACGTTCTAATTATTTTATTATACTGAACAATATATGACTCTCATTGTTAAGCGTTAACTGCAACGTGCCATCAATCTTGCAACAACAATGTAGACTAGTTGAATTCAAAAACATGGCGTCATTTCGAACGAATGACATCTCTTCAAAAATGAATTGTCACAAGTGCCGTCGCTTTGGGAGTTTCTATATCAACAAATGCCAATGTTTACAACTGCATCATCCTGTTCATGTTATAATTCATTGTTAATGCTTGTTATGAAACTTGTGCTGAAAAATTTTCGGTTTATATCGCATAAACCGAAGGAAAACAACAGTTATTTCTTAAATATAATTGATTGAAGTCATAACTGAGACTCATATTCAGGATTCACTGAAGTGGTGAACAACACGTGAGTGAGTTTTTTAATATTTCTGATTCTTTTGAATTCATTGTTTGCAGTTAAAATTGAAAACGTACCCACTGAAGATGATATATTTGTTGGTAAGTTTGTGTCTACTGGTATTGAAAAAAGTTAAACGGAGCCAGCGTTTGGTGTTGAGAAATTCCAATTGACGCTGATCAATGGAAGTGGCGCTTACATTTTCTTCGTTCTCTTGTCTCCAGGGAAAAACGTTCCGATAGTACCCGTGTTTTGCCCCAAAACTCCAGTACTATGACTTTTAGAAGGTGTCAAATTAACCAATCACGGCTGATGTTACAAACTTGAGGCATAATAATATGCGTTGCCCAGTGTGTAACGTTAGGTGTTGTATGGTATTGGAGATGTTATGTTGGAGTCTACAAGTGGTTCAAGGTTGAACGGTAAGCATCTGTCAGAGCGACATGGGTTGGGTTATATTGCTGGAACCTCGTGAGAAGAGAGGAGGCGCACGGCCTTCTTTATACATAAGGGATCTGGTATTGTCTAGATGTCGTCGGTGTCTGCTGTGTGTAGAATGGTTAAGTGTTTTCATGCTGGGAAATTGTCTCTGGTGTTGTTAATACTAAAGGTCCTTCGTTACTTGTCCGGAGCTATGTCCATCGGGGGTAACTAGTTTCGCCTAATCCGGGCTTATCAAACCAACGAGAAGTAAAAGAAGCCTCGAGTAGGTTTATATCTATCGCTGGTGTCAGATAATTTGAGTAGAATACATGTACTACTAAAAGCATATTCAATGTTATTATGCTTGTAAATTTGTTTATCCAATCAAATGAAGTTACTAAGAGACATAGACTCCGCATTATTAGGTTCAGGGTGGCTGAAAAGCACTCAATATTAATTTAATATTAGGTGCCCGACAGCCATTTTGTTTTATCATTATATCCACACGCCTCAGCTTTTAATTTACACGTACGTACATGCTGCAGCGCAGTCGTACAGAAGATCCACCATATAAAATAGCGCCACCGTATAAACATTGCATTCGATTGAATGAAACTGTTTTAGTAAAATGCCAAACCAGCCCAAAACATTGGCAGTTATAGAACAAGTCACGAGTGATTTATTAGAATGCGGAAGTAAAATTACTCCCCTTCTTGCGTATGTAAACATCGTCTGCTTTGTTTACATTTTTCGAAAAGTGCGCATCATTTAACTATTCGTTGAGTTAACTTCCCCAATGCCATTTTAGCATGCCGTGCATAATAAATACGTTACAGGGCGTTTAGTTGGCAGGTACAGTGTCATATACGGCTCAGAGAAAACAATATTATGTGAGGCGAATTGGCAGATACAGTGTCATATAACGGCGAAGAGAAAACAATATTAGGTGAGGCTTCGCCTCACCTAATATTGTTTTCTCTGAGCCGTATATGACACTGTATCTGCCAACTAAACGCCCTGTAAATTATAACCTTGGGTGGAAGTAGGGCAAAAATAATACTGTATATTGTGTTTGAGGAACAACAGCGTGTGCAAGATGACATATCTCAGTCTTTTAATCGTTGTGTTTCAGAATAAAATACTGCAGTTTGATTTCTGTTCAGGTATAATTTTTCAAACTACTCAATACTGCATCAATCTTCTTGAAAAGAGAACAGTGCAAATAAAGTGAATATACCCGAGTGTCAAGGGTTCGACTCTGAGTATAAAATCACAAACTGTTGTGTTGGGATTCGGGTTATATCAATGGGGGACTAAGATCTGATTGGTTCTCACAGTTGACATGCAGAAAGATGATTGGCTTGTTGAAGAATAGCCTGTCTGGGTGACAGGAGTGAATTCATGCCTGTGATCAAAGGGTGACACGAGCTAATAATATTGTCGGAAAAGATGAGAGGAGACAATCATCCGGGTATTGTCACTACAGTATTGATCAAAAAGTAATCAAGGTACTCAGCATGTCTATTAAAACTGCAACCAATGGGGGAGCAATTTATGGTTGGTGTTTGAGGAAATGAAAGCGGGGGATTGGTAGCAGGACGGAAATGCCGGGGGACAATATAATTCAAATAAAATAAATTAAATTAATTACTAACTATTTATCCGACTGCTGAGATAAAGGGAACTGTCCTGAAGAGGTGAGAAATATGCCATAGCAAGGGACTGGAGTCGCCTTTCGAGCAGAACTCGCCCGGTTCTCACTGTAAAGCATTCCCCATCAAGACTGGCCCGTAAGCCACACATACAAGATTATATCTGGAGATAATAACCCACCCCAAGCTAGGCATAAATCTCAGGGGAAGGGGAGCAGCATATAATGGCCAAGAGGCACCAGACTGTCGGTAAATCGGGGATTTAACGGGCCTACTCAGATTTGTCCGGAGGGGACCCTTGGGGTGGGGGACAGAGAAGTTCAATGGGAGGTGGGTCCGTTATATTACCTGATGGGATAGGCGTTGCTCTCGTGCCTTGGGGACATCTTTCCCGTATAAAATATATATCACAGAACTCAGTTGTAATTGGATGGTCAATCAGATAAAGAGGGTATTAGGGTGGGGGGGGGACTGGTGCACTCACCCTGGCGGGGTTTGTTTGAGATCTTAACTTTCAAGTACACACAGCTGTATGACAGTTGTACATCACTATGGAAGTGGAAACGGTGGGGTTTTTTTTATTGGGAATGAGTTTTAGTCCTTTACCGAGCACACTATTGTCATTGTTATTCAATGGGTGTTATGGACAGGTTCGTAATGTACCTGTTAGTGGAATCACCCAACTGGGTTAAGGTAGAGCTGTATGTACGCAGTTTGTTATCCCATTGTCGGCTACGTCTTACGCTCCGGTGGGAATTCCTGGCATGGCGCTGTGTGTTCATGTTTTTGCTAGACCTGGTTCCGGTAGGGTGGGCTGTCACACCAGGGTTCAGTTAAGTGGGAACGAGTTTGGTTTGGACTTCTTAATCAGAGCTAGGAGAGTTAATTGCTTCGCAGGGTTGAGAAGGAATTGGGTTGTTAACACAGGAATTTCGGTGGATTGAGTTTTAATTTGGGTTTCATTTTCACCTGCAGTCGCTGGAGTAGGGAACATGTGGCGGTTAATCTTTTCCGGACGCTGCAGCAGCGGTCGATAAAGCCTGGCGGCATAATTGTAGATCTGGATTTCGGCTATCATTGTGGGGTCTTCAAGGGGGTGGCTTGTCATTTAACATGGTATCACTATGAGTGCTATCAGAAGAGTACGAAAAATGTATTGACGGTGGAGAAGTGTCGGAAGTCCGGTCAGTGGTGTACAGCGCAGTTTGGGTTAGAGTGGGTAAGATTTTACTCTCATCGATTGGGTGCGTGTCAATATCACCTTTCAAGTAAGGTGGGAAATGGTCTGTGGGACGTGGTACTTAGTGAAATTATGTTCTTACAGGCAGCGAAATTAGGGTTTTACAGGTAAGGATTGGTTTCAGTTGGTAAGAATATAGGGGACCACTCGATACTTTAGGACGGGATGTCCTGTGTTACAGTCAGCTGGTGAGCTGATGTTGGGAGTGGTGAGCCACAAGTGTTTGGGCCTCTAATGTGATCGGGTGAGAGTGTGAGATCTCCGGGGATCTTACTGTTAGTTAGGGTGCATTATTTTGGTTGGTCACGGTAGATGTGACCGACGTTGAGCGGTTTCATATTGTTCAGGGATACTGATGACTGGGTACTTCGCTTGATGTGCGACAGACTGGCTAACCCGTCTTTGGAGTTACTTCCCTTGGGAACCACTCTAGGGGATTGAAATAGGTGGGTAGATTGTTGAGGAATGTCAGGCGCCTGGTCAGTGGTGTATTATGCTATTTGGATTCGGGTGGTAAGATGTTACTCTCATGATTTGGGTGTGTGGTTGTGTCAGCTCATAAGTTAGGAGGGAATGGTCTGTGGGATACGGTCCCAGGTGTAATTGTGTCCTCCGGGGGGGGGGGGGGGGGGCGCATTTAGGGTTATCCATGGTGGAATGGATTTTAGCCGTTAGGAACATATGGGACTGCTGAAGAGTGCTGTGGGACGGGATGTCTTGTTGTACTGTTGGTTGATGGATTAACGTGGGGGGTGGGGGGGGGGGGTGCGCACATGCTCGTGCCTCTCGTGTGATCGGGTGAGAGTGTGAGATCTTTGATAATCGAATTGTTAGTTGGGATACTCTCTTGTAACTGGTTAAGGGTGCAATATCCGACGTACAGGGAGCGTCATCTTGTACAGGGATAGTGAGATCTGGGTTCTGAGCGGTAATGGTATCATCACCATTGGAGTTATTTCGCTTTTCTTACTCTTTGGGATTTGTGCGGAAACAATGTTAGACATGCCCAACCCCATCCTGCGACGCTCGGTTTTCGCATCAGGAGAATATGAACAACAGTGGTGTATTGTGCAATCTAGGATTGGGTGGGAAAGATGTTACTCACATGGGTTGGGTGTGTATCAATATCACCATTGAATTGGGGGGGGGGGGGGGGTGGTCTGCAGGGCGTGGTCCCGGGTGGAATTATGTTCTTATGGGAGACGAAATTAATATTTTCCATTTCGGAATGGGTTTCAGCCGATAAGAAGATAGGTGACCACTCAATATTGTTGGATGGGATGTCCTGTGTTGCAATCGGTTGGTGAGTTGATGTGGAGAATGAGAGGTCACAAGTGTTTGAACCTCTCATGTGAGCGGGTGAGATTGTGAGATCACGAGGTTCTTATTGTTAGTTGGGAAACATTGCTTTGGTTGGTCAAGGGTAGCAGTAACCGACACTGAGGTGCATTCATCTTGTTCAGGGATACTGGAAATCGGGTTTAAGTTATCTCCCTTGATATGCGCGGGACTGGCTAACCCGTCTTTGGAGTTACTTCCTTCGGGAACCACTCTGGGTGAGTGTTATAGGTGGGTAGATTGTTGAGAAATGTCAGGCGACTGGTCAAGGGTGTAATGTGCTATTTGGATTCGGGTGGGTACGGTGTTACTCTCATGATTTGGGAGTGTGGTTGTGCCAATTCATAGGTTAGGAGAGAATGGTCTATGGGACACAGTCCAAAGTGAAATTATGTCCTCCGCGGTGGCGAATTTTAGGGTTATCCAGGGTGGAATGGATTTTCGCCGGTGGGAACATATGCGACCGAAGTATATTGTGGGACGGGATGTCCTGCAGCACTGCAGGTTGGTGAGTTGACGTGGGGAAGATTGGTGGGGGGGGGGGGGGGGGGAGGTAGGTCGCACATGCTCCGGCTTCACATCTGTTGACACGAGAGGCCCGAGTATTGTGGGACTCCACCCCCCCCAACCCACCCAATGCCAACTCTTCAACCAGCAAAACTACAAGACAACCCGCTGCCCAGTACTCTTCAATCCTATATGTTCCCACCGGCGAAAATCCATTCCATCCTGGATAACCCTAAATTCGCCACCTCCAATGACAGAATTCCACTTGAGACATAACAAGTATCCCCCGATAGCCCAATACAAAAGGTATCCTAAAATACTCTTCAATCCCATATGTTCCCACCGGCGAAAATCCATTCCACCCTGGATAACCCTAAATTCGCCACCTCCAATGACAGAATTTCACTTGAAACATAACAAGTATCCCCCGATAGCCCAATACAAAAGGCATCCTAAAATACCCAGATGAGTCTATGAGTCATCCGAAGAGTCACTCGATCGAGCAATTGCTCTAAGGCTCATCTGCTCGATGAGCTTCGAGTCGTCCGAGCAATTGCTCATGGAGCAATTACTCTCTTGGCTCTTTGGCTTATTTGGGAAAAACCCCTACTTACGGAATCCCTTTTATGCCCTAGAATCCCTTTTTCTGACATGAGTCGAAGAGTCGTTCGAGGAGTCACTCGAACGAGCAATTACTCTAAAGCTCATTTGCTCGATGGACTTCGAGTTGTTCGAGCAGTATGTCGAGTCACTCGATCGAGCAATTGCTCTAAGGCTCATTTGCTCGATGAGCTTCGAGTCGTTCGAGATTGCTCATGGAGCAATTATTCTCATGGCTCTTTAGCTTATAAGGGATATTTGGGATAGGTATGTCTTGTGGTACTGGAGTATACTCTAGAACAAAGGGGCATGACCAGATGGACGAAAACTATTGCATATATAGATAGAAGCAGAGAATTCTGAAAGAATTCGAAATAGTAAAAGTTGGGTGGATTTTGATGATTTTGGAGGGATTGTCAGGTTGTTTGTGGACCAAAGGGCCTGCAATCGAACATACCCTCCGAACATACCCCTGTCCTGTTATAGGCCTTTGGGTAATATAGCAACCGCGTGCTACCATAGAAACCAAGATGGCGGCCTCCAGTATACAAAATGGACGACGGAAACATGTATCACCTTAACAACACGCGCTGCGCATGCGCACTAGCAACACGTATCACTATGGAGATGACGTCACAACATGGCCGCTCACGCGGGTTACCACAGCAACCAAAGATGGCGCCACTGGGTCACGTGACTATGACGTCATATGAGATCCCCCGATGAGATCCCCCAACCTGGAGGTGAAAACCACATCACATACTACTGTTAAGTTATTAAACAAACACCGCCCAGACGAGGATACCAGTTTTCCCTACTCCCAGTACTCTCTTTATCTGAGTGACCACCCAATTACAATTGAATTCTGTGATATATATTTTATATGGAAGAGATGCCCTCAAAGCACGAGCGCAATACCTGTCCTATCAGGTAATATAACGGGCTCATCTCTCATTGAACAACTCTGTACTCCACCCTAAGGGTCCCCTTCAAATCTGAGTAGGCTCGTTAAATCCCTGATTTACCAGCAATTTGAAACATCCTGATCATAATATGCCCCCTTCCCCTGAGATTTATGCCTAGCTTGGGGGTGGATTATTACCTCTAGTTATAATTTAATGACTTTGATATTATTGATGTCAGAACTGGAGTTCTTAAGACTTTGTATTTAATAAAAATATTGATAATCAGAAAAGGAGCTGCTTGTCCAAGTTACATGCACGAATCCACAGGAGAGCACATGAACCAAAGGGCCTGCAACGTAAAAGAACCACAATTTCATGCAAAACCTTTTGGTAACAAATGAAGTCCAAACCGCATTATAAAACCACTAGACAAACCTTGAGCCACGGCCATTAATGCTCACCATGTCACGAACGTTTTTGTGGTACCGCGAAGGCGCATTTTAAAATTGGCCACACAAACCATGTTAAAATAGCAATACACTGCATTGGGGAGGGCAAATCGTTGATACATAGCACCAGAAAGCATTGAAGGACCAAAAGCAGAGGAAAACACAGTCATTCTAGGACTGTGAGGAATTCTAGGAGATAAACAGTGGCGGCGCCATGGTGGGGGGGGGGGGGGGGGGGGTATGGGGGTACTTACCCCTCAACTTTTTTCGCCAAGCATAGTAAAAGAATACTATGATTTTAATTTTTGTATAGAACGTTGCGGTGTAATGGTGGGTAATGCTTAATTCCATATTCCCAAGTGCACTAAATCAGAGAAGTTTTTAAATTAAGTTTGTGTGTGCCCCCCCCCCCCCCCCCACACACACACACACATACACATTAGCTGCAAACAACAAACAAGAGTCGAGGTCCTAAATTGCAACAAGGCGTGCCGCGTTCAAACGGTCTGAAACATACCGCTTAAGAGTATTCGAGGAATGCTAGATTCGAGAGCGTGCAATCCATCCGTTTGGAATACAGCCTACTTTCATTTTCGATCCGAGTGTCGTTTGGTGCTTTGTGCTCGTACATTACAACAGCGTTCTTCCGTTAAAATGTCACCATGTACGACGTTTTCTATAACTGGAAGACCTAACCAGTAAGTTTCAAAAGGATAAAACTGTTTTAATTTAATTGTCTGAGAATGCTGCAGAGAACACCATGTACAACGTAAGTTTTAAAAAAAAAATTTAAAACTTTTTAAAACTTACGCGCGACGGGCAATATCCAACTGTACCCCCTCACTTCTGTAACTCTGGCGCCGCCACTGGAGGTGAATTCATTTGATAGACCGTGATCGCTACATTTTAGTACACTATACAATTTTATCAACAGAAAAGTTAACTCTATAAATTGAATAAATTGAAAAATGTCCGCCTTTCAAGTAAAGGCTGAAATAGATAGGCTTGGTGCTGAAAAAGACACAATTCATGATCAGGAATTGGAAAGAGAGTTTGCAGACATACAAATAGAAATCCAAGAATTGTTGAATCTTAAACTTGTTGAGAAACAACAGCAAATTGATGCCCGGTAACAATTAGTATAAGTATAAATGGAAGTACAGTTGCAACAAACAGTAGGAGTCAGTCAGAAGTAAAAGATGGGTAGGTGTAGGTTAAAGTTATAGGAAATCAAGCTCAACTACCGCCACTATTCAAAGTTTGCACAAAAACTAAAATTGACGAAAATAGTGCAAATTTCCGTATGGCAAAGGCAACACAAAAAGGGTCCCTACACACTCATGCCAAGAGCTTTTGATGGGTACATACAAGATTATAAGGCATGGATGAAATCATTGCAGCTTGTTTGCTATACCAAGGAAACTCCCACAAACAAGAAAAATGCGTTTGGCTGTCCAGACTAGTGATTTTATGGAAGCCAATTTCATAAAGGAACCATCAAAAAGGAAACCTTGATGTCCCGGAAAACCCTTCAAAAAAATTGAAGCTCTTTTATGCAGAAGCAATGCATGAAGTATGGCTAGTAATTATTTGTATCACATGAGACAGGAGACAAATGACAGTAGTGGGTTATGTAGAATGTCTTTTTAACTTGGCTCTAAAGACATGTACGGATCAGAAATTGATAACCCTGTCATACAAAAGATAGTTGCATGTTAGTTTCGTGGTGGTCTTCTTGACAGTGATGTGAAAATAAAACTTATCAGGAAGAAGCCTTCAGCTTTAGAAAAGGCCGTTTCCATCCCCATGTTTGAACCAAGTGTTAAATAGAGGTACAAATGATGAAGTGAGGTACCATTCAAAGGAAAATATCATTACCCAGATAGGTATAACCAAGATTTAAATGACTACTATGCAGATTCTTGGGATATTCAGCCCATGGACATTGAGATGCAGAGGCATAGAAATATGGTTCATGTGATTATGAAAAGTAATAATCCATGAAGACAGTATAACAATCAAGAACAGAGTAGTAGATATGAGAAGCCAGTAAAATAAACTAAAGCTATTTGTCACAGGTGTGGGTTGATCTGGAAACTACAAGAGAGATTGTAGGGTTAAAAACGCAAGACAAGTATGGACAGTGACAGTACAACAGCTGACTATCACTGACTTGTGATTTTTTGCTGAGGAAAATTTGGTAATTTTGCCATAAATTGTAGAGTTAATTTGAAACATTTAAATGGAGGTCCCCTCTGTTCACACATAGTAGTTAGCAGAATGCAGACAGTGTATCAAACAGCCCGAGAAGGTTGTGCAATACGTAAAAATATAAAACATGAAACTATTAACTGTAGGAGAAATGTGAAAAATAATAATAGCAAGTACCATAATAGTATTCTCAAAATAAATGTAAACAAATGGAGAAAATGTTGAAAAATGGGTCATGTAACAAAACCGTGTACAGTAGTTTAAAAAACAATACCATTACAATTTTAGAACGTTCCTTTTCATGTACTATCGGTCGATAGTACCTGAGTTTGTGTGATTTCTGAAATAAAACCTGAAGCAGTGAAGCTGCTGAAGGTTTTATTTCAAAAATCACAGAAACTCAGGTACTATCGACTGATAGAACATGAAAAGAAACACTCTAATTAGTTTATTATGCCGAACAAAAAATGACTTTCATTGTTAAGCGTTAACTGCATCATGCCATCAATCTTGTAACAACAATGTAGTCGAATCCAAAAACATGATGTCTCTTCGAAAATGACTTGTCACACAAGTGCCGTCGCTTTGGGAGTTTCTATATCAACAAATGCCAATGTTTACAACTGCATCATGCTCTTCAAGTTATAATGCATTGTTAATGCTTGTGTGAAAAGTGATTTAAATTAATGGAATATAAATTCATGTTTCTCGGATGACAAGAGTTGATAGAATTAAGCAGAGTGAAACAATTTATTTTGAGCTTGAGGCGGAGGCTCAGTAAGGTCGAGGAGCACTAAACTTGTGGAAATATAATTGATTGAAGTCATAACTCATATTCAGGATTCACTGAAGTGGTGAACAACACATGAGATTTTAATATTTCTGATTCTTTTGAATTCATTGTTTGCAGTTAAAATTGAAAACACACACCATATGTTGGTAAGTTTGTGTTTACCGGTGACGAAAAAAGTTAAACGAACACGGAGCCAGCGTTTGGTGTTGAGAAATTCCAATCGATGCTGATCAATGGAAGTGGAGCTTACATTTTCTCCGTTCTTTTGTCTCCAGGGAAAAACGTTCCGATAGTACCCGTGTTTTGCCCCAAAACTCCAGTACTATGACTTTTAGAAGGTGTCAGATTAACCAATCATGGCTGATGTTACAAACGTGAGGCATAATAATAACTAATAGACTGCAGAAGCAGAATAAAAGTAAAGGATCAGCCAAATGGTGGGTGTAAGGACATTAATCCTTGGCAACATGGTCAAAAGTGTGAGAAGTGTGGTAGCTCAAATCATTATACAAAATGTTGTGAAAAGATAAAACAGTGTGATGGATGTACAATTTCTATATGAGCTAAACGTTTTGTGAGATGACCAGATGACTGATTCCTAACTATATTCTTATTTTCAACAGGACTTAAGTGGTGCAGCCAATTTCAAACTGGAGTGAATAGAAACTTGAGATTTCAAATCGCATCATGTAGCTTTGCAGATCAGTAGCTCTATCATCTTGTATTAGTACAAAATTCTGGAAAAATATGCAACATCCACCCCAGTTGTCAGAGAGTAACGGGAAATCTCATTAGACCTAGAGATCTGGGCAGTGTTTACTCCTCTGTTAATAGAATTCCCCAAACACTAACATTTAACACAAAATAGTATGTTACTGGGATTTTATTGGATTACAGACAATAATGTAAACATACACTGGCGATTAAGGAAATTAAAATGAGTTCTCTCTATATCCTAATAAATTCATTCTTTTGATTGGTCAGAATGCCTTGGAAAAATAGCCATGGCAAAGGATGCACCCAACATCCAATGTATATGAGAGCATGCAATATCCAGGGTATAAGCCCACGAGAACATTGGGAGTATATGATTTAAATGAAAGCTTTCAAATTTTGCTAGCCTCAAAATAAAATTCGAACCAAAATACCTGAAAATAGTCACAAATATCATCAGATTTCCAACAATTCAATCATAAAAATAAAATAAGAGCAAATAATTCGTCCCCTGAGTATCAATGTGTTCTATGTGCCAGTAGGCACATAGAGCACATTGGAACTCAGGGGACGATATGTCAACAAAATACTATTTACTCGTTTCCTTAAGGACTCACGGGATGTAACTCTGTCTGATTGTGGAGCTGAAAATGCGTCAACAAATTTATTACCACTATGCTTGCATTGTGTTTCAAACATGACAAAACCATGATCTCCACCAACATATATGGTATACGCCAATATGGATATTTAATACCTGGATGTCTCATTTAAACACCTAGCCTGTGGCTCACTGTTTAAAAACTGACATCCAGGTATTAAATCTCCACATACCATACATGTTGGTGGAGAAAACTTATAATGGCAAATTAATACTAATTGCAAACGACTTGCATGTTTCTTGTATAACTTGTGTGGTCAATCATGTAGTATTAAAGCCCCAACGTACTTTGTGTGTATGGCAAGGGCTATTGGGGCAAGGTCAACATTTGACTCTGAATACTTACTGGTTAAAGCAAAGTCTTGTCTACTTGTAGGAAACAGTATAGTTAGTAATAACCTTGAAAATATCATTCCTGAATATTACACATAAACATTATTCTCCGAGGAGTGGTTTTGTTGTGGACAAAGTTGAACCTGTGATTCAAGAAGAACAATTAGTCAATATAAAACAGGAAGTCATGACAGACAGACATTTTAGAACAAAATTAAGCGGCAAGAGAGTAATCAGATTAAAGGCCAGTTCCAATGACATCCATATTTTCAAGTACACCAAGACAAACATAGTATGCTTATGAAATTAATCAATGATAATAAAGACTTATTTGCTCAAAGTGACAAAGATTTCGCCCAGACTGATACAGTTACAATGAAAATAGATACTGGGGATGCAAAACCAATTAAGAATAGCTAATAGAGTGCCTTTGTTGAAAGTAAAAATAATGGATGAAGCAGTCCACGAAATGTTAGATACAGGCATCATTCAATGCTCACAGAGCTCGTTGAGTTTTTCTTGTATGTTAGTGAACGAGAAAGGTGGCTCAAAGTGTTTAGCGTGGACTTCCAGTGTCATAAGTTGGCCTCTACAACTCATCATCGATATGTTCATGCTGTTGAATGGATGCCAATACTTTACAGTGTTGGACTTAAGTTCAGAGTACTGACAAGTCAAAATGGATGAGGCTGATGAATTGAAGATGGCCTTCATGTGTCACATAGGGCTGTGCGAGTTTAACATCATGGCTTTGGGGTTAATAAAAATACCTAATGTGTATCAGGTGCTCATGGCTGTGTTCCTAGATAGAATAAGCGATTTTTATCTGGCTTATTTGGTCGAAGTTTTGGTGTTCATTCGCAATGCAAAGGCCTATATTGAACATTTATGACAGGTGTTCAAAGGGTTATGACAGAAACCTAAAATTAAAACCCAATAGTGCTCATTCTTTCAAAGTGAAAACTTACCTTGGATTCGTAATAAGTAGCGATGGGTTCAACCTTGGACCCAGTAAGGTGAAAGTAATTACGAGATTAAGCCCCCAACAATTGTAACCAAGGTGAGAAGTTTTATGGGAATTGTTTCATAATATAGGAGGTTTATTCTTAAATTCTGTGAGATAGCTCAGCACTTGACAGAGTTTATAAAGAAATACGCAAGATTACATTGGAAGGAGGATCAACAAAATGATTTGTCTCTGAGTATTTAAAAGAGATTTTAACACAGGTGGCACATTTATCAAACCTAAATCCAAGAAAACCATAAAAAAAATTACACAGATGCCTCAGGCAGATGGTCAACATTTGAAAAAGAAGCAGTTGCTATCCCATATGTGTTGCACTAACTCAACTTTACAGGGGGGGGGGGGGGGCACAGTTTGTCATCAAGATGGACCATGCTGTACTACAATATTGCTGTAAGGTCCCCAAAACAATGCCAAAGTCAAATGATGGGCATTGAAGATTTATTAGTTATCCTTTCGTTTTCCAGGGTGTATGGGAATTTACACTGGTTTGGGAACTCATACACCCTGAAGCAAAGCTTAAGGGTGTATGAGTTCCCAAACCGGGGTAAAATCACATACACCCTAGAAAACACAAGGATAACAGATTTATTTCCAATAATTTTGGTGTACTTAATACTTTAACACATTGTGGGCAAAAACTGACAGAAAATTTGTTCTTTGTAAGTATCTTAATAAATAAAACCACCCAAATATGGATGTCATTGGAACTGGCTCAATGAGCTCAATGAGCCAGTTCCAATAACATCCTTATCTATAATATTTTATTGCATATAAATATTAAATTTCCTGTATTTTTATTTTTATTCTGACATAACTGAACAGAAGGTGTGAATTAATAATTAAAAATTGGTACTTTTTTAGCCACATAGCCTGATTTTGTATATTCTTGTTTCTACACTGTGGTCAGCCAGGGTGTAAAAAAGCACTGTGAATTGCACTGTGCCTCTCAGCCAATCAAAACGCAGCATTTTGTTTCATTTGGAAATAAAATCAGTTATTTTGGAGACAAAATACTTGTGCTGAATTATTGTCGATATTACCTGAAGGTTTAGATGATGTTGATCCAAATTATAATATGGACAATGTTGATATAGATAAGGCTTTGGTGGCTGGTGTAATAAACAACAACTAAATAGATCCAAAGAAATTTACTCATATAACAGTTGAAAATGAAAGTTCAGCTATGGAGCATCAGAGTTTAGATAATATAGATTTTAATATGAAACAGGAGTTAGAAAAAGATAGTAGACTTATGGAGATTAAGAAAAAAATATCCTAGTAATAATAATCCAGCCAATATTAGTAAGTAGGTATCAGTGCCACAGATGCAAATCCCACAGCTTGGTTATGCATATGTGAACTCTTAACATAGGTGTTAAGACAAAACCATGATGACATTTAGGGATAGATAAAGTGTATTATAATATCAGTAAAAAATATTATTGGCCAGATGCAAACATGTCTTTGTGGAGATATGTCTTACCTGTAGAGCAGGCAATACAGAGAAACTGAACTCACCCATGCAAGAGGCAGATAGACCACATTATTGTTTTGCTAAGATAGCATTGGATGTGAGTGAACCATTTCCAACTACCCTGGCTGGAAATAAATGCATAGTTACTTTTATAGATTTGTATTCTGGTTGGCCTGAAGCCTTTGCAGCACCTGATTGGAAGGTAGAAACAATCACCATCTTATTAATTGATCAGATATTCCCTGGATTTGGTTGTCCCCTTTGAGCTGTTGATGGACAATAGGTTTGAAAATTGTAATGAGATCATGAAATATTTGACAAAACATTTGAAAATATATCATGTGACACTTCATATTACCATCCAGTCAAATGGAAAAGCTGAGAGATTTCACAGAACTTTACCAACATGCAGCTCAAGCATTTTCCCAATGAGACAAAACTTTCTGACAAAACGTTTGGTTGATGTTGTCTGTCGCCTCTCCTTCCCAGTCTCATGTATCTATGTGACTGTTTCTAACAAAATGTTTGGTTGATGCTGTCTGTCTCCTCTCCTTCCCAGTCTCATGTATCTATGTGACTGTTTCAAACAAAATGTTTGGTTGATGTTGTCTGTCTCCTCTCCTTCCCAGTCTCATGTATCTATGTAACTGTTTTGTTACAGACTATGTTACCGTAAATTTATCCAAAAACGAGAGGCTCATTTGACATCCTAGTGCACACATATGGTGGTAAGTATTTTAGCCTCCTGACCTGTCCTTGAGTAAGACACTCAATCCCTATTGCCCATGTGAGGGCATGGTGGCACCGTGTACTAAGGCATACTTCACATCAAAGGTGAACTTGTGTTCAACTACTCCTAAGTTAGGTTAATACATTGGGGTATCTGACAGTTGCTCGCCATTGATCTGTAGTTCTCTCTCTGGCTTCCTCCACTGGTCAGACTGTCCAACATGATGTGATTCTGGCTGTTGAAAGTGTCGTCAAACCCCAATAAACAAATAAACAACCAACAATTTTATGAAAATTAACTAGCAGTTGACAGTTTCTCCATATGTCCCACGTTATGAGTGAGTTTGTCAGAACTGTGGAGATGCGAGACAAACATTTCATATTCGTTCACCATAGTCTTTTGTTGTCACTTTGTCGTTTTAGCTTCATATAAAGCTTCATTCAGATTTTGAATTCATAACATGAATTCTTTTTTCAGGGATGGCTCATTGATACAAGGAAAACTTAAAGCAATGGCCTTTATTATAATCGTGTCACCCTGTATAGTCGATTTTTTTGTATTGCTCACCATAGCAAAAAATAAGATTTCTCTGAAAGAGACTCATTGGGAAATCTATTACATTGTGGACAGAGTATTTAACTGGTTGAGTGCTGAATTATTTTTTGTCATCAAAAATGGTTCATGTGTTTTGCCTTGTTACAATTTAAGGGAGATTGCCCATAGACACTCTCCTATAAATTATAACTTGGCACATCTATGCAGATTTCATTGATTCATTTCAAAGATAATATCAAGAACATCTACAGAGTTTGGAGTGCATCCAGCACTCTATAAGTTAAAACATACTTTCTTTGCCATTTGTTGGCAGTTTATTTTTACCACTAGAGACATTTCGCTCAGAGAACTATGACTGATGGAAATTATGAATGGTGTACTGCTTCATTGTACTTTGTGTCCTTCCTATCAGCTGTCGTTTTCCCTTATCTGAAGTTATGGTTTCTCATTAAAACACGCAGGTATATCATTATTGCAAAAAGCCTGAGAGCGTTTCTCTGTCACTTGATGTGGGGGTTTACTCTGAGACTATGTCCTTAAACTGTAATCGTCATGTGGACTAAATTTCCATCTCTTACTGGCAATCAAAGCATTCGTCACCATGCAAGGAGAGACAATTCGTCTAATCTGCAAAAAGGATTTTTGACCATCCAACGAATTTATGACTACTACTAACCATTCGTAATTTTTATCAATCATCGTTCATTATGCGAAAGGTGACTACTGCCTTTCAACTCTTTTCTCAACATGAACAGAATACGATGCATCCAAACTTATTTCTTGGACACAAACTTTTCTTTGTTTATAAATGATACTTAGGGGAAATTACATGGGTTCTAGTTCTGGTATGTACTCACAGTTCTGTCGTGTTGATGGATATTGGTGACGGGACCTCTGTTAGTCTGCGTGATTGACAATTAATGGTTGTCCCAGTACACGTACACGACTCTGGACATCCGGACACACTCTTCACAAATACTGAGAGAAATACAGTTATATAGATGATTGACGCCATGGTTGAACTCATATCTGGACATAGACATTCAGATTCAAATATCTTCAAATATTTTCTTCCTGAAGTTGAACAAATACATTATTTAAACCTTCACTTAACCCTTTAACAACAAAAAAACAATCACATCTGCCCATATAATTTTCAAATAAAGCATTAGAAAGAAACATATTTTCCAAAAATGTCAATAAAACCATATCATGTGACCCTCATTGGAACAAGCTCGTTCCAGTGAGGGGTCACATGTTAAGGTTTTGTTTAATTTTGTTGAATTTTTTTAAAAATCGATAATTAAATAATGAATTTTGATATCCTATTGCAATGGGTTAAGGGTTAAGACGATTAGAAAGTGACACAAAAATATTTCTCAAATAGCTAAAACTTTGTCTCAAAAACGTGTAACTAGCTCAACGAGTTCATTCCAAATATTTGTCATAAACATGTGTTTGAGACAAATATTAAACAAATAAATGACAGTCTTTTTTGTTAAAACATTTCGGATTTATATCATCATGAAAATCGAAAGTCAGTAACATTATCTCCCTTGAAATTAACTGAACTGCCTGTTGGTTCGTTTATTAAAAGTAACAAAAGGAAACGTGACTCTTTATGGCAAGGTAATTGGAAACAACTAGCTCACAAATAATCCGTCATTAAAAATATCAAATCAAAATCACACCCAAGTTTATAAGTGTCCACTGGCTGTTTGTTTAGTGAATGTATTTTACATTAATTGCAAGTTTTTATTCTTCCCAGGAAAAAAGATTAGGCAATTTTACCTTCCCAACTTTTATATTAATGGAAAGGACAGTATCTGAATTTTATTACACGAAAGTTCTATGAAATCGCCATTCACATCTACACTAAATTATACGGAAAATGTAAATCCGTTCCGCACACAGGTGCCAAACGGAAATAGTTGACGGACTTAGAATGGCAATGATATTTTAGAATACATTGGAAATAATATTGAAAATAATTTGGGAATAAGATGAGTGACAAACTGACGAGCTAGCCGGTAAAAGCAGAACTGTATTACAGATTAGCATAGTAATCTATCTAGTATGGTCTGGGCAATACAGGTTGTTACATATAATTTGTGTTTGATAGTTTGAGAGAAGTTTTTGCGTTAACATTTTCTTAAATGCAGTACGGGTAGTAGCATTTCTTATACTCGGTTCCAGGTCATTCCAATGCGTTCTATGTGCCTATTTGACGAGTTGTCAAATGAATTGCTGAGTGTCCTAACAATTGCTTTTATAGACGTGCAGGCGTGTAATAAACACAGAACGACACACCTGTGTGAATGGGTTAATCAATATGGCACTTGTGTCATCGCGGAAGGATAAAACACAAGGTCTATGGGCATATCGATTAACCCACTCACACCGTGTATTTTTCTGTGTATATATGTCAGAATGCACATACTGTTGATATGATTAAAAAAGAAAAACAGAATATCAAAAAATGGTGAAAACGTCGTTTTCTTTTTAAGTCATCCAACGATGTTTGCATGACTCACTGAAAAAAAATGATTGACAGCCTTTTTTGTGAAAACATTCCTAACTTATATACAGTATGTGGAAAGTGTATTATCTCTAAATCACCCACAGAGTGGAGATTCCACCCAAGCAATAATTGCAGATTTTTTGCAAAGCATAACAAGCACAAGCAAAGTTTCATTGCCTGAAACATTGCTTGTGTTTTTTGTCGATATGTACAAAATTTGAAAGTTATAGCGTGGGTGATAACTCCACTCTGCAGATTATTTAGTTACAATCCACTATCTGCGTACTGTAAAGTAGCATAAAAATCGAAGTTTGGTAATGTTATCACCTCTGAAATTATCAGAGCTGTCTATTGTTTTCGTTTATTAAAAGTAACAAAAGGAAACGTGGCTTTTTATTGCAAGCCAACTGGAAGCAAGTGTTCACAGATAATCCATCATTAAGAATATCAAATCAAAATTATACCTAAGTGTATAAGTGTGCACTGGATTTTGTTCAGTGAATGGATTTTACAGTAATTTTTTTTACTTTTATATTAATGGAAAGGACAGTGTCTGTATGATATGTCACGATGCACACACTGTTGATATAACTAACAAAGAAAAACAGAATATCAAAAGATGGGGGAAACGCCCTTTTCTTATTAAGTCATCCAATGAAGTTCAAATGATTCACTGCGATTGCGATCGCCAACCTTTTTTTATTTTGTTTCTCCTTCAGACAATCATGGTCGTAAGTTACACCCACCAAATGTGGTATAAATATTAAATGTGGTCCGGGCTTGGGTGCAATGGAGCCCGTACTTTGATTTCCGACCTCTGTTCAAACACTATGCAATTTATACGTTTTCCGTCATATTTTAATCGTTGCCTGGGTGCTAGAATGTCCTATGTCCCATAGGGGGCAGAGTACTCCCATAGGGACAGAGTACTCCCATAGGGAACAGAGTACTCCCATGGGAGACAGAGTACTTCCATAGGGGACAGAGTACTCCCATAGGGGACAGAGTACTCCCATAGGGGACAAAGTACTCCCATGGGAGACAGCGTACTCCCATAGGGGACAGAGTACTCTCATAGGGGACAGAGTACTCCCATAGGAGACAGAGTACTCCCATAGGGGACATAGGGCATTCTAGCACTTAGGCGATGTAATGTGAACACCTGTATCAAACCTCTATTTTCAACGCTTATAAATCCCAATATCTATAAATGTGGGGCCGAATTGGGAAATTCAGAAAAGTCATGTCCTTATTGTCGGGTGACACTTTTCTCACCAACTTCAATTTACTTCGATTTTCATTTAATTTTAGTATGTAATAGAGCTTAAAAAAATTGGAGTCCTGCCAGAAATCAACATTCCAAATCTTTCGAAACATTATTGTGTCCTTCAGTATCCAGGCAAGTGCCCGTGCCAGTCCTTTCTGATTCCAAACATAGCGCATTGGTCGTTCTGTAACCAGCGCGTTTCACACTGTCATGTAGCTGCCGTTAGGAAAGTGAACCAAGTCACCATGAGAAGGTAATCTAATAAGTTTTATTATGCCTCACGTTTGTAACATTAGCCGTGATTGGTTAATTTGACACCTTCTGAACGTCATAGTACTGGAGTTTTGGGGAAAAACACGGGTACTATCGGAACGTTCTTCCCTGTACACATAAAAACAAAAAATGTAAGCTCCACTACCATTGAACAGCGTCGATTACGCACGCTCTGGCTGGAATTTCTCTACACCAAACGCTGGCGCTGTGTCTGATTAACTTTTTTCGTCACCGAAAGACACATACTTACCAACAAATATATCATTTTCAGTGGGTGTGTTTTTAATTTTAACTGCAAACAATGAATTCAAAAGAATCAGGAATATTAAAAACTCACGTATTGTTCACCACTTCAGTGAATCCTGAATATGAGTTATGACTTTAATCAATTATATTTCCACAAGTTGAGTACTCCTCGACCTCACTGAGCCCCCGCCTCAAGTTCAAAATAAATTGTTTCACTCTGCTTAATTCTAACAACTGTCGTCGTCCAAGAAACATGAATTGATCTTCCATTAATTTATACCACTTATCACACAAACATTACCAATGAATTATAATATAAACAGCATGATGCAGTTGTAGCCACTGGCATTTGGTGATATAGAAACTCCCAAAGCGACGGCATTTGAGACAAGTCATTTTCGCAGAGACGTCATTCGTTCAAAATGGCGTCATGTTTTTGGATTCGACTACGTTGTTAATACAAGATTGATGGCATGTTGCAGTTAACGCTTCACAATGAAAGTTATTTTTTGTTCCGCATAATAAAATAATTAGAACGTTTCTTTTCATGTTCTATCGGTCGATATTACCTGAGTTTGTGTGATTTCTGAAATAAAACCTTCAGCAGCTTCGATTCCAGCCATCGTTTTTGAAGATGTGCAATGGTTGAGTGGTTTAGTGGTGTTGGTCTGCTGGTTGCTAAGCGTTGTTGTTGATGATTCGATTCCCGGTCTAGAATAAGAAATCATTTTTTTTTAATTCTTCAAAAACTCCACTGTGTCCTTCAGTATACATACAGATATAATCATGGGAAGGTCATTTAATAAATCAATGAGTTAGATTCCAGCCATTGTTTTTTGACTGTGTGCAATGCTCCCATCCAGGGATCAGAAAAATCAACACTCCAAATTTTTGGAAAACATTTTTTTGTCCTTCATTATATGCACACAGGCCCATGCCAGTCTTCGTGTGCGGCCAACCACGGCCAGAGCATTTCACACTTTCGTGTAGCTGCCGTAAGTTAAGTGAACCAGGTAATCATGAGAGGGCCATTTGATAAGGCAGATACCAGCCATCGCTTTTGACGGTATGCATTAATATTGTCTGGTGGTTTAGGTCTTGGACTACTGATTACTAGGCGGTGTTGCCGATGGTTCGAATCTCGATCGAATCTCGGTCGGGAAGCAGAAATCAGTATTCCAAATTCTTCTAAAATTTTATTGTGTCCTTCAATACAAAAATGTACACACACGAAACCGTGCTGGTTTTCGTATGAGGCCATCCATAGCACATTCGCAGCACTGTAGCCAGTGCGTTTCACACATTCATGTAGCTGCTGCAAGGAAAGTGTACCAGGGAATCATGAAAAGGTCATCTAATAAATCATATTCCACCCATCGTTTTTGACGGTATACAATAATATTGCCTAGCGTTTTAGGTGTTGGACTCCTGATTGCTAGGCGATGTTACTGATGGGTCGATTCTCAGTCGAGGATCAGAAATCAAAATTTCAAATTCTTCGAATACTTTGTTTTGTCCTTCAGTATACACACCCAGGCCCGTGCCGGACTTCGTATGAGGTCACCCATAGTACATTCGTCGTGCCCTGGCCAGCGCGTTTAATGTAGCTGCCGTAAGGAACGTGAACAAAGTAATCAATAGAAGATCTTCTAATAAGTTAGATTCCAGCCATTGTTTTTGACTGTGTGCAATGTTCTTGTGGTTTAGGTGCTGGACTTCTGGTTTCCAGGTGGTGTTGCCGATGATTTGGCTTCCAGTCGGGGATAAGATATCACCATTCCAAATTTTTCTAAACATTATTGTGTGCTTCAATATGCACGCAGAGACACGTGCCAATCTTCGTCTGATGCCAACTACGGCACTTTCATCATACTGTAGACACTTTCGTGTAACTGCCGTGCCCTTTGGAAGGTGAAACAAGTAATCATGACAACGTCCTTTGATAAACTAGATTCTAGCCATCGTTGCCTGATGGTGCGCTGTGTAAGAGTGGTTTACATGTTGAACTTCCTGATTGTCAGATGGTGTTGCACGATTGTTCATTCCCAGCCGGGGAACAGAAATCAACACATTTTTTTCGAAAACATTAAAATTTTTTAGTAAATTTTGTTTCTTAACATACCTACCACAATTGTTTACAATTGGCTATAACATAAGTGCAAGCCCTACTTCGGAACTAACTCAAGCTTTTAGATTCTTTCCCAAACGAGTTGGAAAAGTACTAGAGTGCAAAAGCACGAAAAAGATCGAAAAGAGGGTCGAGCGAGACCAGCGCTCGAAATTACAGGTACTCTCTCTGCACACCTCTTGCGTTTACCGAGCGCATGCGCAACAACCGTGACGTCAATTCCGTATTTCCGCCAACGAGAAGTTTGTGATTTAGCGGGGAGGCATCGATATCAAAGATATCCCCAAGGAGGGTGGGCCTCCGGTAAACAATTGTGGTAGGTATGTTAAGAAACAAAATTTACTAACAAATTTTAATTTCTTTTCAACCTACTCACAATTGTTTACAATTGGCTGAATAAACAATAGGAGGAGGTGAATCACATAACCAATACCAACAAGAGTAGCAGAACGAAAGCAAGGATGGCAGAGAACAAAAACGAAAACCTGTAATGAAGATAGAGAGAAGGCACCTGAAAAGAACAAGGCTGAGCGAAGCGCAACCTCGACAAAAACAATTTTACGAGGGTGTACAACAGCCTGAGCAGCAACGAGAGGGCCTAAAGAATAAAGGTCCTCAGATTGCTGCTGAAGGTGGCGGAGATAAAAGGAGGAGAAGGTAGAAGCATTCCTCCAGTAAGCCGCATTCATAACACCCCGGAGCGAAACAGAATTGGAGAACGCCCAGGATGTAGAAACGGCACGAACCTCATGAGCATCAAGCCGGTTCGAAACAAGATCCGACGCAGACAATCGAGAATAAGCCAGCTTGATTGCAAGACAGATCCACCTGGAAATAGAATGGGAAGAGATAGACTGCCTCTTAGGAATGAGAGACAGAAAGAATCTCTTCCGACCCCTCCTAATGAACTGAGTGCGAGTAATGTAAGTCTTGATCGCACGAACAGGACAAAGAAGAGGCCTCTGGCCATCTACAGCAGGGAGAGCCCGAATGCAGATGGGAGGAGGTACCGAATCAGGAAGTTGATTCTTAGCCAGAAAAGAGCAATCAGTAGAGAAGGGTGACACTGTTAGCCTCATTTCGGAAGAAGGCAGAATCAACAGACAGCGCATGAAGCTCACTGACTCGACGAGCAGAAGCAAATGCTAGAAGAAAAGCCGTCTTATAGGTGAAAAAACGCATGTCGGTCTCAGATAAATGCTCGAATGGCGCCCCTCTCCAAACAGTGCAACACCCATGCCAAGTTCCACTTGGGTGTAAGACGCAAAACTCGAGGCCTCTTCAAAGAAAAATGCCGAATAAGTTTGGAGAGAAAAAGATTACGACCGATGTACCGCTTTCCCACATAAGAGAAAGTATCAGACAGCATAGACCGATAGCCCTTAATCGTAATATGCTGGAGGCCCTTGGAGTCAAAAAGAAAAACCAGAAAATCCGCAATTTGAGCGATTGACGGATCACGGTAATTCACATTGTGATCTGCACACCAGCGGCAGAAAACCTTCCACTTGGCGGCATAAGTCATGCCAGTGGAATGTCGCCGCGATGCAGAAATGCACTCCACTGATCGTCTCGAAAAACCTCTACGTCGGAGACTGGACCTGATAAAAGACAGGCGTGAAGGGACAGGCTCGCCAGGTTGTTGTGATACTTCCTGGGACGACCCTGTGAAAGAAGATCGCGACGTAGAGGTAGACGAATCGGTCGATCGGCCAATAGAGGCCGCAGCAGATTGATCCACACCCTCTGTGGAGACAGGGGTGTGATCAGAATGATCCTGCAACTGCAAGCACGAATCTTCGCTAATACTTGAGGAAGAATCGGTGCAGGAGGAAAGGCATAGCCGATCCAACTTGTCCAGTCCAGAGACAGAGGGTCTACTGCAAATGCCAGAGGATCTGGACAAGGGGAGACAAATGTCTCTACCTGATGATTCCAGCGAGTAGCGAAAAGGTCGACCTGAGGACGGTCCCACTGCTCGCAAATCGCCTGACACTGTCGCGTCGGGACAGGGAGTCTGCTAGGACGTTGAGACGCCCGGGAATGTGTCGAATGGACACCCGAGCGTTCACATCCCGCGCCAACAGAAGAAGATCCCGAGACAGCCGATACATGGGAATCGAATGTGTGCCTCCTTGATTCCGTATGTAGGCCACTACTGTCGAATTGTCCGAAAGAAGTAGGACAACATGGTCCGACAAATGAGGGATCCAAAGCCGAAAACTCAACAGAAGAGCAAGGAGCTCCTTCTGGTTGATATGAAGGCCCACCTGCTCGCTGTCCCACTCTCCGTGAGTAGACCGAGAGGATCCGACGTCGCACCCCAGCCCCGATCGCTGGCATCCGCAGTAAGGATGCGATCGGCCAAAGGAAGATCCAACGGAACACCCTGTGTCAGCCAGGGAATATCTGCCCAAGGGCGGAGGTGACAAAGCAGAGACCGAGTAATAGTGAGTTCCAGGTCCAGCGGATCTACATTCGGACGCCAATGACCCAACGGGAAGTGTTGGAGAGGTCGGACAAACAAGCGACCGAGCGGAATGAGATCTGTCACCGAACCGCAAAGGCCCAGCATCCTAAGGAAAGTCCTGGCCGAGACCGAGGAAGATTGAAGCAGGTCCCGAGTCAAGGCGGAAAGAATCGTTGCCCGAGCCTGGGGCACCGACACTACATTGTGAAGAGTGTCGAAATCCACCCCCAAATGACGGAATCGCTGAGAAGGAAGAAGATCCGACTTCTCGCGATTGACTCTGAAACCCAGCGACGCTAGCAGGCAAAGAAACTGCCGGACATCGAACTCCAGAACAGCAGCATCGTGGTGCCGTTGAAGGATGTCGTCTAGGTAGGCTGACGAAGTCACTGTCGACTGAGTGCGGTGGAAAGCAAGCACATGTGACATCAGTCGGGTGAAGGCCCAATGAGCCAGGTTCAAACCGAACGAGAGAGCTCTGAATTGAAAAACTCGATCCCGAAACGAGAACCGAAGGTATTTCCTTGACGCCAGGTGAATGGGTACATGGAAGTAGGCATCCTTCAGGTCGATACTGGCCGCAAAATCGCCCTGATGAACTGAACGTCGAACCGACCGGAAAGTCTCCATACTGAAACGAGGAGCTATTATGTACTCGTTCAGGGTACTCAGATCGATGACAGGACGATATTGGCCGTTTTTCTTCGGCACCAAGAAACGTCTCGAGTAAAACCCCGGTGAAAGGGTGTTCCTGACCACCTCGATCGCCCCTTTGGTGAGGAGATTGTCGATCTCCTGCACCAGAAGGTCCCAACGCAGAGAATCGGAAGGCACCTGAGTCGGGAGGGGCACCCGAGATAAACTGGGATGCCGATGGAAGGACAGTCGCAGACCGGATTGAATGACGTCGAGGACCCAAGAGTCCGAAGTTATCTCTGTCCAACGGTCGTAAAACAGCGACAGCCTTCCCCCGACTGGAGGCGAATCGAGGTGAGAACCTTCACTTGCGGCCTCGACGAGGCCCCCGAGAGGAGAAACCACCTCGGGAAGTGACAGAGTCCTGAGACTTTCCAGCCTTAGGCTGCCAGCGAGCCTGGCCATGTCGGCGCTTCTTATGAGCAGAAGGAGCAGACGGAGACGAAGGCGTAGCCAGCGTCGCCGACGAGGCAGACGCAGCAGCACGCTTGGCGGGCCTGGAACGACCCCCACCCGCAGCTGCAGGTTGGTCAAGCTGTCTCAGCAAAAGCTGGTCCTTCGAATGACGAAGAACTTCGCAACGAACAGCTTCCACGGAACCATGGAACAACTGAGGTCCCGCCAAAGAGGCAGACCTCAGAACAGCACGTTGCTCAGAAGGAAGGGATGGTAAAGAATCCAACACCGCATCCCGGCGTGCCAGCTCCAAATTAGCCGTGTTACAGGCGTGAGCGTGTGTCAAGTTCATAAGAGCCTGTGACAGAACGCGAAAAGGCGCCTGAGCGTCATCAAACTCCCCTGGTGGAAAATATTCAGCCAAAGCAGCGACGACATGGTCCGCGAGAGATAACATACCCAGCATCTCTCGGGACAGGCCCACCATAGACTCAACTACCGACATCGGGAGAACTGCCGACTTAGGCTTAGTCAACTCGAGGGAAGAAGAATCCTCATCCACAGTAGTCATCCCTTGGAAGACTGGTGGAGAGACGGAATCGTACACACGAAACCGCGATGGAGGCAGAAAGGCATCAGCTCTAGAAAAGAAGGAACCCTTGAGGGCCTTAGAACGCATTTTGGCGTCTAAGCCCTGGAAGGACTCAACAACCTGAGCCGATTGCAGAGGACGCAAAGCCCCGGAGCTAGAAGGCTTAACAGGGTTACGCCGCTCCACAGTAGACCGCGGCCGGACGATCTCAGAAGGCTGGTCGGAAGGTTGAACGTCCGGCAATAAGCCAAAGACGAAATCCAAAGCCTGCCCCAAGCCTGACGAGGGGGGCTATCACCTTCAAGATACTCGTCATTTTTCCGTAGCAGAGGAGACGTAGCCCAACTAGGGCTGACCAGCAGAAACCTCCTGTGAATACTGTGCAGTATCCAAGGGGCCAGGCGAGACATCTCGGCGACCGACCAAAGGAGGTTGTGCCTCAGGAGGCACAGGGAGGCCAACTTGAGGATTGCCAGAAAGCAACCGGGTGAGCGCCAAAACGGCCTGGCGCAGGTCACCCTGAGAATCCGTCGCAGCAGAATCGCCCGACGGAGTGTCCTCCCAATGGACCCTTCTGGTAGAAGAACCCAAATCCTCAGAACAGACCGACGTCGAACGTCGATCGGCAGACAAAATAGGGACACGGTGAGAAGACACCGGAGGATAGTCCTGATTGTGACGCCCAGGGGCCATCACTGACCTCTGCGAAACAGAAGGTCCAGCCTGCAAATCCTCTAAAGAGACCGACGGCGCACGTCGATCGGTAGCTGGACCTAGGACACGGTGAGAAGACACCGGAGGATTGTCCCAAGAATGACAGGAACCTGTCATTGGCCTCTGCGCAGCAGACGGCCCCAACTGCCTATCCTCTGAGACCGACGGCAAGCATCGATCGACACCCAGACTCGGAACACAGTGAGGAATCACCGGAGGAAGGTTCCGAGAGTGACAGCTAACAGGGGCTGTCTCTGGCCGCTGCTGAACAGCAGGCCCTGGATGCCAACGTTCCAACACCATCCCGCTAGGCGGCACACTAGCAGGGGAAGGTGGAACGATAAACGATTCACTCGAGGGACGAGGAATCGCTGCCGAAGCGACCGGCCGGCTCAACCGACTAGGAGTAAACCTAGCCAGATGAGACGGAGCAGACAGCAAACCCGCACAGCCCCGCCGCGAGGCTGAGGGAGGCTGAGAACACAGACACACCAGCAGATACAGCCTCGGTCCTCCGAAACTGTAGACCATCCCCAGAGGAGATGGAAGAGCCACCATCAGACAGAATAGGATCTGGAGTAGCAACTTCCTCAACAACGGTCGACGGTGTAGGAGGCAGATCGGAGAGGGTCACCGAGCTGACCTTGGAAAAGCTCTCAACGAAAACAGACGCCTCAATATTGACATCAGAAGACAAAGAGACCACGGTCTCCTCGTCAGGTATCACTGAACTAACACCGCCAACAGTTGCAGAGGAACTCGCCACAGAAGGCAGATCCGAATCCTGTGTGACAGAGTCACCACGTGCACCAGCAGAAATGTCTGCTACAGCACGGCTACCCTTACCCCGAGAACGAGGGGTTCTAGCTCTGGAAAGAACCACCTTGTTCACAGAAGCCCATAATTTAGAGGACCAAACCCCACAAATACCACATGATTGGGCCTGAGTGCAATTGTTGCAAGTGACACAAGTGGCATGAGAGTCGTTCACATGCTTCACCTGCAAGCAAGAGGTACAAGGAATAGTCTTAGGCATTATATCAAAATAATCAAGCTTCCCGCCGACGGAAAACAGCACGAAGGTTGTGTTCACACGTGGGGGAAAGACAAGATAAAGTGTGAAGAGACAAGCAATAAAAATACAAATTAACATTAATTAATAATAACTTGGTAGCTTGATAAAAGGATACAATCCACTAGCACACTAAATATGTAGAATAAGTTGTTCACGAAGAATAAACAGCATAATTTAGCACGAGTCACAAAAATTTCCGACCATGTACAATGGCGGAAAATAAAGGAATTGACGCCACGGTTGTTGCGCATGCGCTCGGTAAACACAAGAGGTGTGCACAGAGAGTACCTGTAATTTCGAGCGCTGGTCTCGCTCGACCCTTTTTTCGATCTTTTTCGTGCTTTTGCACTCTAGTACTTTTCCAACTCGTTTGGAAAAGATTCTAAAAGCTTGAGTTAGTTCCGAAGTAGGGCTTGCACTTATGTTACAGCCAATTTTAAACAATTGTGAGTAGGTTGAAAAGAAATAAATTATTTTTTCCTTCACCATATACACACAGGCCCGTGCCATTCTTCTTGTGCGACCAGTCATGACACTTTCGACGTACTGTAGCCAGCGCGTTTCACACTTTCGTGTAGCTGTTGTACGCGATGTGGCCGAAGTTAACACGAGAAAGTCATCTGATAAGGTAGATTCAAACCATCGTTTTTGACCGTACGTAATTAATATTGTCTCGCGGTTTAGGTGTTGGACTGCTGATTGATAGGCGGTGTTGCCGATGGTTCGATTCCCGGTTGGGGAGCAGAAATCAATATTCCAAATTCTTTGAAAACTTTATTGTGTCCTTCAAGATACAAATTTGCACACAAAAGGCCATCTTCGTTTCAGGCCATCCACAGCACATCCGTCGTACTGTAGCCAGCGCGGTTCACACTTTCGTGTAGCTGCTTCAAGGAATGTAAACCGAAGTCCTGTCACGAACTGTGCGCTTATCTATGCTTAATTGCGCGTAGGAATTGCGCGCAATTTCCATATCGAATGGCATTCAAAGCACGGCGGGTTCTCCTGGTTACTCATAGCAAACACGGGCAATGTTTCTGCCAATGGACCTCCGGGTTACCCAGAGGTCCATTGGCTGAAACATTGCTTGTGCACAGGTCATATGTGCGGAATTTGATAGGCTTACTATGGTCATTACGCGTTGATTAACGTGCTGGTCGACGTGCTATTTGTGCGCACTTCATGACAGGACTTCTAGTTTTAACTGTAATCGTGAGAAGGATATCTAATAAGTAAGATTCCAGCCATTGGTTTAGTTGTTTAGCCCTTTACCTAACATGAAAAGCAGACGACACTTGCAAAAAAAAATTCTTGAATAACTAATTTTTTTCATATTTGTCTCAAAAACATAAGTTATGACCCCTCATTGGACCGAGCCCGACGAGCTCATCTAACGAGGGGTTATAACCTTTGTTTTTAAGAAAAAAATTTAAAAATAATTAAAATTAATTGGCGAATTTTGAGAATAGCGCTAGCCGGTTTTTTCCATTAAGTTGGGTAAAGGGTTAGGTAATGGACTGCTGATTGCAAGGCGATGTTTCCGATGGTTCGACTCCCTGTCGAGGATCAGAAATCAATATTTTAAATTCTTCGAAAACTTCATTGTGTCCTTCAGTATACACGCGCAGATCCGTGCTGGACTTCATATGAGGCCATCCATAGTACATTCGTCGTACCATAGCCAGCGCATTTCACACTTTTCATGTAGATGTCGTGAGGAATGTGAACCAAGTAATCATGAGTAAGGTCGTCTAATAAGTTAGATTCCTGTCATTGTTTTTGATTGTGTGCAATGCTCTATTGGTTTACACGTTGAACTCCTGATTGTCAGGTGGGGTTGCCGATAGTTCGATTACCAAGCCCGGTATCAGAAGTCAACACACTATTTCAAAAAAAATATTGTGTCCTCCAATTTTTACACACAACCCGTGCCACTGTTCGTCTGAGACCACTATCATGAAGCTTCCGTTAGGAAAATTAATCAAGTCAGTCATCATGGGAACGTCATCTAATAAGCTGCCTTCCAGCCATCGTTTTTGATGTGCAATGGTCTAGTTGTTTGGGTGTTCGACTGCTAGGCGGTGTTGCCGATGGTTCGATTCCCGGCTGGGGATCAGAAGTCAACCTTCGTTAGTACTTTTGTAGTTAGTTGGCAAAATGCAACAGATTTGTTGAAAAGTAACTGACAGAATGACGACTAAGACCACGGAAGCATATTAATTTACATCATATACGATTTCACACTTTGAATCCCGGTGGTATCGTCCATGTCAGTTCAAATGCAGCAATTAGAAGAGTCCATGTCCATTATTTAGGGAGGGAGAGGATCAATTAATATTTTCAACGTGCAGCCTTAAAAATATTGATTGGTCTATCCCACATGTCCACTGAGCAGCCATCCTCCTTAATGAAATTATGTGTTTGGGCCGGGAAAGCGGGCTCTCGTGTTCAAAAGGGTTAAACAGTAAGGTGTGGTTTTTGAAATAGGAGTCCACACTTTTGTAAATACAAACATAAGAACATCCTCCCAGATTTGTCTTAACTTGCTTTTACTGGTTCATGACATTTCAGTAAACAACAAAATACACTCAGCATACCATTAGGAGGAACCTAACCACCCTAAACGATGTTGGGGAGCTGGCAGCTACTCGTCGTAGCTCGGTAGTTCTCTCCTGGTACTACTGGCTTCTTCCATCCGTAAAACTTTCACCGACACAATATAACCCTGGCTGTTAATGTGTCGTTAAACCTTAATAAAACATTCTCCTTAGGAATTTGATGTTAACATTTCTTTTTCTTATCTTAGCGACCAAAAACGTCTGCCAACAAATATTTACGAGAATCCACGGTAACCATATTCAACCCGCGGTCTATTTCCTTTCATTTTTATCCATCGATCGAATGTGTTTCAAATTCGTGGCGGTTTCTATTGAAAACTGAAAATCGTCGTGTGAGAACCACGTGGTTCTATCTTATACTGGAAGATAGAACTTTATAGTTGTGACGATATTTTTCCTACAAAATCAACAGTCATACAACCGTTTGTAGATGTGTTTTTCTATTGACCACCTTTGGTACATAAAACACACTCCAAATTAACCTAATGGCCCTGTTGAAAAGAAAACGTCAGTAGTACGAGAGGTTCATTTCGCCCCTCATTTGGGGGATCTCATCTGGGGATCTCATGTGACGTCATACCGCAATGCATTATGGGTATCACATGGTTGTCATGGTATCCCGTGTGAGCGGCCATGTTGTGACGTAATTTTCATGGTGATGGGTGATGTGAGTGCGCACGCGCACCTCGTGTTGTTAGGGTGATACGTGTTTCCGTCGTCCATTTTGTATGAAAAGGGCCACCATATTTGTTTCTATATTGGCACGTGGTGGCTATGAGCCTGAAAGGTCTACAACAGGGCCAAGAGGCCTATAACGGGTATGTTCGATTGACTGGGAGTATTTTCTGGAACGACTTCCCTAGATAATTACCCAAATGAGCCCGAGAATGTCCGTAAATCACCAAAAACAACTTTATTTGATATGGATTCCCCACAGAATCCTTTTCACGACCCCCATACCGTCGATTTTAATAGTAGAGTGTAATGTCATAGACCTTTAAAAAGGCGTGGTCATTTCAACTGGAGTCCTTTTGTTTGGAACCACTTCCCTAGATAATTACCCAAATAAACCCGATAAACATATATTTCTTTCCCAATAACAAATAACAACACTGAATATAAATTTAAATTTCTTTTATTACTAAACATCATGGAATATATATTGTCAAATATTCATAAACAGTCTTTCTACATAATGGACGTCTTTTCAGTTGTTTACAACAGTCCTTGCACAGGCACGAATGATGACATGGTCGCGGTGCGACATTTGCTTCTGCTGTAAAGCACACACAGCATTTCTGTGAATCCCTTTGAACTTTTTCTTGTAACTCGTCTTTGTTTTCCATTTCTTCATCGTCGATTGTATCAGGTAAGTTCTGAATGTAACAACATTTTTGGGAATACATTTTGTGTTGTATGACACTATCTTCTGCCTGCCAGTAGCGCACAACGGCCCCACAGTGAAAACATTCAATTCTGTCTTTAGTTCCTAGGTAGAAAAATCCTGCTCTTGCAAGTTCTTTGGGGGTTTTCGCACATTCACTTGGCAACATTGATTCAAAAGTTTTTAGTCTGTTTGCCTCCAAAACATATTTTATATGTTTGGGTCGACGGATACCAGAGTTTCTCCGAGCAATTATCAGTCGAGGACCAGTTCCTGCGAATACCAACCCCTTTTGGCTCATTCTTTCTTCGAAACCTCTTGGAAAAATGTTCCTGGGAACTCCTTGTCCACGATAGTCATTTAGAATAGATTGAATCAAACACGGGATTGTAATCATCTGACCTTCGGTTGCACCCCTTATTTACAGTTCTTTTTTCTATGGCGTCATTTGTTTTGAGTGTCTTTCTTTTTTTAGATTAGATTGTTCCATATTAATTTTTTTCGCCGTTTCAACAGATTGAGTCAATTGCTCCCATTCGTTATATACAAATTTCATTCCAACATCGTTCTTGAACAGGTAAATTTGCAACTGATCATTGAATTTGAACACAGTTATTCCCGAAGACATCTTCACTCGAATGGAACGATAACGCCGAGATGCCACGACTGGTCCTCTTTTTATACTTTTTAGGCTATGACGTCATCAGAAATAAAGTCTCTAACTAAAATGTCATTGTCCAATAAATCCGCAGAAAACACGTTTACAATCGCATGCATTGGGATGCCACGAGAGCGATGTGAAAGATAGAACAAACAATAATGCCCACACATGGGTAAGGGTCCTTGAATGCGATTTGTATTGTACTTCCATTTTTGCTTTTTCAAAAAATTCTTGAATGATCTGTGCTGTGGTCGTATTCCATACGAATCAAAATAATCTATGTCCCGATGACTGAAATAGAAGGCCATCCAATGTTCCCCTTCTCTGTGGCCTGGGTGCGTGTTGGCCACAAAAGCCAATGGTCTGTGCCTGGGTAATCTTCTTGGTAAGCGGTTTCTTGCAAAGACTCCCAGAGTGATATTTCTTGACACACGATCCGAGCGGAAAACATTCTCCATTTGCAAATGTTCGTGTGGAATAATCAGAGATGACGCTCCTATTTTTTCGACTTCTATAATGTTCTGAAATTCGGCATACACCAATACGTTTATGGTGGTGGGCAGCGGTTCTTCAAAATGAATTTCTAATCTTAAATCTCCACGTTTCATCAAATTGAAATGTTGACCACGAGACAGGTCTGGTGTCAGGTCAAAAACGAAGAGTGTGTACCCTTTTATGTACTCCTCTCTGTCGATGTGATTTCCTTCGTTCTCGTACATTTGACCAGTTACTTGAAACAAGGTAGCATAACACCTCGCCATTTCTTGTTGATCGAATCGCGGTTGTAAGGGCTTTGCTGGAATCTGTTGTCCATACACATACAATGCCAGGTAAATGATGCTGTAATTTTTAAAGTTAAAAGGATTCTTTGAAAAGTTCCCATTGAAGCATCGTTGTCCACACAACCCACGACGATACGTTTTGGAAGTTGGCCTAAACATAAATTTTCTTGTGTGATGCTCAGATTTCCCTTCGGCACCGAGAACACTTTGGTTTCCACTCTGTCAATGGGATATTTCGCCGTTGCCTTTTCCAATACTTTAGTATGAGCCACTCTCACAAAAGGGTTGAGTCTCTTTTTTCTCACAAACAGGGATACGTCTTGAATTTTGATTTTAAATGTTTCCCCATCGGCCATTAAGGCAAATGCATCTTTTGACCTATTCATTTTAATGTGAACGTTAACTCCCTTTAGGAGTTTGAAAGAACATGTCCAAATGAAATGAAATGAAATGAAATTTATTTAACAAAATACCAAATTTACAAGTTAGATGTGTACAGAGAGTTTTACGTATATATAGGATACACTGGTAAATTGTTGGGAGACAACATAGCCACATTGGCTGTCTTCCTGTTGCCCCCAGGAAGAGAGAAAGATTATACAGAAATGACTACACAGAAATGTAACCTTCCAGTCACTATCCACGACTTTACTTTCAGCCGTAAACTTTTTTCTTGTGGCAAATCCCTTGTTGTCATCCGTCCGATCATCCATGTGTACCGCCGTGCCCTTGTACCAGAGAGCACCAATCAGCTGTGACTTTTTGGCATCGGAGCCATAACTCAACAAAGTCTCTATGTATGCTCTGTAATGGTAAGTATTATTGGACGGTGACACCAGTTTCTCGTTTAGACTGATGTCGACCTGGTTGAAAAGAGAATGCAGCCAGAGATTGACGGGACCCACCTTTGCGTCGTCTGCAATTGGTCCACTACTGGAATCGACGATACGTGCTTTGACGTACAGATAAGTTTGAGCCAAGTTAATATAGTCGTCCCCAGATCCAGAAATGTTAAATTCTATCGGTCCACTATTATCTATGGTGGCCAAAGGGCGATGTTCTATCCATTGACCATGTTCTACACTAGTCTGTGTGGGTGGTATCGAAAATACGTCGAGTTCGCTATTGACACACTCACATGTTTTTTCGTAGATCAAAGATGTTATGTACCCAGAGCGTCAAGTGTCTTCACAGTTCGCCCTCTTTTTATCGATCTGCCAGTTTTGCGTGGTGCTGTCCTTTTTATACCTCTGCGACCGGGAGGATTCGACCCACCCACCACTTCGTTCAGAGCATCGATTCCAGCTTCTTTAAGTCTCCCGATAGCTGCCTGTTTCCCATTTTTCCCTCTGATGATATCTCCAGCAAATGCCGATCCTTTTTTCAATAACGGTCTACCCATGGTTTTGGCTGTCGTTTTCAATAAGGGAAGGACTGCATTCTCCAGTCCTCCAAGTAAACTACCCAGCCCATGACCCATCTGTATTTGTGATCCCGAAAAAGCTGGCAGACCGCTACCAGCCTGTTTCGTATAATACTCTTCGCATAATTTAGCATTACAACAGTAAGGCATGTTTTTTTCAAAGAAAATGCAAAGATCGGCGCTTTCTGAAATGTAGTGTCACTGTCACTTTCCCAAGTTCAAATGGCACTGTGGCTCCCGTGTAGTCCCTTATATACACCTGCACGGTGCTGAAATTCTTCCTTTCAAACGGTACATAGTGCACGTTTTCAAAAGTTTTGGAAATGATGTTTCCATATTTTCCTCCCACGTGTACGATACGAAGTAACGGCACCCTAGTATCTCCCACTACCTGATCACGAACTAAATCACAATATACGTAGAGTGAAAAGAATCCTTGGTTGACATCGAGAAGTTTCAAAAGCTTCCGACTTGAACACACATTCGGCAAAACCCAATGTGTTTTGCAGAGTGGGACTCGGTGTGAGTACGACCTCATCTCGTACCTTGATTCGAACTTTACCAGTGGCCTCGTCTAATTCAAACTCTATCTTATCGTGATGCGGTAGCAGCAATTCTTTAACACCATTCATGCCTCGTATCACATCGAAAGGTTCCGAATATAGACCTTCTTTCAGAATGATCTGATAATGTGTTTTCGAAGTCCAGTACACTGTAAAAAAACTTCCTTGCCACGAATGTTAAACGTAGTGTTTGGATACTGGATCTCCGCCAAACCCACCTCCCATTCCCCCGTGAGGTTCACTGGTTGTGATAACTGGGTGGTGTACGTTGTCAGTGTGTTTTCTGGAAACGCGTCCATGGAACTATTACTTGGTAGGGTCAGATAAAACATCACGTTTCCTTAATTGTAGGATTGGGCAATAAATATTCTATACTACTACTTAAAAGAGCCGTCCACAACTTGCTGTCCGTATTGTCGAGGGTAAGGTTAACGATGCTAGTGATGATGATTATGTATAGTGTGATAATTTGGGAAAAGTAAGTAATCTCGCTCCTTGGTACTTTCTTTCCAAACAAAGGCCACGATCCGTTCGGAGTTCCTCCCTCTTCCATTCTAGGGGAAAATGAGCTCGTTCACACCCTTTTATAGGCTAGCTGGCTTTGATTGATCCATGAGTTGAACGATGCTGGATACCCCAACCATTTTACAAACAGTTCTCTCTTCTTCGACCACGTTTTTGAGTACATGTTCAATTTTATAAATGTTTTTGGTGTGACACGCTGAAGCTCTTTTGTGTAGAAGGACCCCTTCAATACTTCTCCACTATCGTCTTTTAGAATATAAGTGAAGGGGTGACCTTTCTTGACATATGCCACTGTCAATAATTCTTCTGTCCAATTGGGCAAGTAACCTTTTTCAAAAGTTTTCTTGACTTTACTAATTCTCATCCTGTCACCCACTTTGAACTTTGGAGACTTGTGTTTTATGTGCTTCCCATAAAGTTTTTGCCACACCTCTTCTTGATTTTCCAAACTCACGTCAGCAGGGGGCATACCGATGCTGCGATGATGGGTGTTGTTATACGATTTCATCAAAGTTTGAAGTGGGAAAGTCAGTGTATCGTTCTTTGTAAAATATTTCCACATTTTGCTTTTCCAAGTTCTGTTAAATCTCTTGGCTATAGAGCATTTTGTTTCTGCGTTATGGGTCATGAAAAATTCTACTTCTCGTTGTTTCCGAAATTTCTGGAATTTTGAATTCAAAAATTCTTCGCCTTCATCAGTTTGTAACTTTAAAGGTTTTCGTCCCTGTTTGAAAATTTTAACAAAAGCTTGCATTATGGAATCACCAAATTTATTTTGTAATGGCATCACCCACGCATATTTACTGAAAACATCGATACAAGTCAGAAGGAATTTTTTTGTATTTACTGATGTTTGTTAAATCAACTAAATCAGCTTGCCATTGTGCATCGATACCACTAACGATCACTTTCCTTCTTGGAAATGTGCGTCGGGCGGGTTTGAGAAAGGTGTACGTGTCTTGACCCTGGAACCATTTTACAACTTGCTTACTTTTTTTCTTGGATGCTCTTCGAAGAGCAGCCACACCATCAAAATTCCCGGGAGCTTCGGGGTCGTAATAAACGCTTTCCACTGGATTAATATTTCGACCAGACGTACCAGCTACGAGTCTAGCTTTCACCTTTATTTTAGCAGAGGCGGTGGTTTGGTGCTTTTTCTCAGCTACAGGCTCACGTTGCATAAAATCCCAACGTTCTCTGTGACCCACAAGCTCCCGGGGAATATTATTTTCTCTGAGGGCCTGTGCCAACATTTCCCATCCTTTGGGTTGAAAAGTCTTTCGCTTTCTCAAGAGATCGTTCAAGAGATCGGTTATGTTGGAACCTACGACTGTTTCGTCTTTGTGGACCAACTCCCCTTCTCATTCCACAACAGATTGGTATCTGCTTTTATACGGTTCAGGAGCAGTTTGGCTTTTCTTTTCATGGTTTTGGAACGGAGTCTATAATATCTTCGTCTCTAGTATTTTTCTCGAATTCGACCCTAATAGGGCGGGGGGGGGGGGGGGGGGGGGTGGGGGTGGGCATGGCTTTTTCGCGAAATGTTAAAAATCTTTGAAGAATCTGATTATAATGGGTTATCTTATCAGTTTCTGTAAGGTTATTCGAATCTAAAATTTCACGCATTTCCCTTTCAAGAGAACTCGCGGCAAACTCGTTGGGCTGTTTGGTTTGCTGATAGCGGCCTTCTGCAAACGTTCGAGCAACCTCGGTTCTACTAAGGCCATCTTTTTGGGGTATTCCATCACAACTGTCCGAAAATACCTTTAGCCGCACCAAGTAACACAGGCGCTAACAAAGCACCTAAAAATCCTCCTTTTTGCAAAATTTGCTTCTTTTTTCTCGGACGTACCTTTCTTGGCAATTGTTCGCACAAGTTTTTTTGTCGAACTAATTCAACTTTGTGAGCCTTACTCAGAGGTACGGCACCTTTCACTATGTTTAAGGCACACTCACAAATACAATTGATCAAGTGTTTGTCGGCGTGTTTCAAGACAGAACTGACCACAGTGGGTTCTGATTTACTCAGGAGCCTGAGAATCGCGATGTTGCGGTGAAGACGGTAAGACATGATTTCGACTCGACAGTAGGTTTGCATTCCCCTTTTATACCTTCCGGAGGTACACATATTGGGTTTCTCCACGAAATATTTGGGTTCTTAGTCTCATGTGTTCGGGTGTGTTCTGTTTAAGATCTATTAAAAGGTAACCTTATGGGAGAGATGTGGCTTTGACAAATACTTCTCACAAAAATTTGGAATGACCAGGATACATCTGGACTTCCAAGTGTGTGATCTGGGAACGATCCCTGGGGTTTTGAATAAAATCATATAATGACTATTGAGAGCCACAGTTCTATGAACTTTGTTTTTGTCAAATAGATTGTGTACGATATAAATCACACTAATTTTACGATGATGACTTCCTTTTGTAAACAACTGAGACGCTCGCTCATCCACATCGAGCATCAGATCATCTAAAATTACCAGACTGTCGGATTTTATTTCTTGAGGGAGACCCTCTACGACTTCTACTTGGGTCAAGCATCATACAATGGTTGCCATTAACTATAACACTATATTATATGATTGGGAGTAGGAGTAAATAATTCTGCAATGTGTTGGATGACTTTTTTTACAAAAAGATGATTTACCACTACCAGTTGGCCCACACAACAAACAAGTAAAAGGGTGCTTCCAGCGGGGATCCATGTTTACCTAAGAACATGATCTACGTACCCTTTTATACGTTTTTGGGAAGGGGCATTTAGCGAGTTAAAAAAATGTGTATGAGTGTACTGTATGCAGGGAAACTAATTTTCATTTTTTGTTGAAAGAAAAAGTTCGTCCTTGCCCACAAGTAACCTATCACGTGACTTAAAGACATCCACGACACCTTTCTCTGTGGTTGCCAAAACAAACTTCAGAATAAAAACTGTTGTGCTTGCCCAAGGGAAACTCATCAGATGGCTTAAGGGCAACCACAACATTTTTTTTTTTTGTAATTTTTTTTGTCTTTTTTTGTAATTTTTTTTTTCAACAACTTTTCAGAAATCAGTTGTCAATGGTCTTGTGGCTGTCATTGAACTAACAAGCATATCATGTATGCTTGCTTTTTGTTCAGCACTCAACTGTTTGTTAATGAGATGAGAGTATTCACAAAGTGTTGGTGTTGGGTTCATGAGACTCATGTGCGTGTGCCACAATGTATAGACTTTGTCTTTACAGACTCTCTCCAGAGCTGCATCAAAGCACGCATCAATTCTCTCTTCTAGAGTCATCATTAGACAAACATCGTGTTGTATTTGGCTCGGGTGATTCACGCTACACCTACAACACTTCTCAACAGCCACAGTGTCAACCAATTCTTCAACAAAATGAGCATATGCTGCATTCATCTCATTCTTAATTTTTTACATTCTTAACTCTTTATCAACTTCATCAACAATATTTCCATAGTTTGGGCGAGGTATTACCCTTACAGGGATCTTGTGAGACTTTAACTTATCCCACTTTGTTCTTTTCATTTCTATGTCAAGTGGCTGGTCGCCACTTGGTTCGCCATTTGGTTTTCGTGGTTCAGCACTTATCACAACTCTACTATCTTGTTGTGGAAACAAATTGACATTGATGGCTGATTCCATTTCTTCAACTTGACATTTTAACGAATTCCATTCTTCAATAGACAGAGCAATTCCTGTCTTTGTAGGAATTTTATCGTCAACAAATCTTCGGATGTGAATCTTTACTTCACCCTGATAACGAGTGGCATTCCTAAACGTTTGCTTTGAACCAAGTCGTAACATTTCCACTAGGTGTTTCTTCAAACGTTCAGCTTATGAGAAAAACACTGTGTTGGTGCAATCCAAATCTCTTCGTTTTTCAAAGACATCTCTGGAAAAAACTTTTTTCCAAGCACAGCTTATGAGAAAAACACTTTGTTGGTGCAAACCAATTCTTAGTTTTTCAAAACAAAGCAATACACTCAGTTTTTCAAACACAATTCGATGAATCAGTCAATTGGTGAAAACCAAGCTCTTTTCCAAGCTAGCTTAGGCAGTCAACCAGCGATCCAGATCCGAAAATCCAAATACTATTCGAAGTTGGTCGCTGGTATTTATACTTTTCGACAGGATCAAAATGTTAGAAAAGGTAATCTGATTGGTTTAAATTTCTGCAATCTGATTGTCAGTTTCCTAAACTCAATGCAATCTTGATCCTCAGAGAATTTTTTTTTTCTCTCAAAATTTCAAAGTGGTCCTCTGACTTGGACCAGCTCGAGTTATCATTATCTTTAAACTCCAGGGCAGTACCATTGTACTTTATACTGACTGATGGTACTATATAGGATTTTACAGTCAGATACGGAGACTACCAGATCCGGTGTGCACATTAACCCTTTACCTAACGTAGAAAGCAGACGACACTTGCAAAAATAATTCTTGAATAACTAATTTTTTTCATTTTTTGTCTCAAAAACATAGGTTATGACCCCTCGTTGGAACGAGCTCGACGAGCTCGTTCCAACGAGGGGTCATAACCTATGTTTTTGAGACAAAAAATGAAAAAAATAATGAAAATTAATTGGCGATTTTTGAGAATAGCGCTGGTCGGTTTTAACCGTTACGTTGGGTAAAGGGTTAACGCAACAACTCCAACACACATTTGTTGGAAATTTAATGATACTCGTCAGTTAAAACTTCATCAGCTCCTTGAACTGTTTCAACTGTACACCAGATCTAGTAGATGGTGGATTGTGGTTACAAGACTGGAGAACAATGCAAAGAGACTCACACTGATGCATTAAACATTCATGCCTGGTGGGACGTCTTTTTTTAGGATAAAAAATACAACTCCAACACACATTTGTTGGAAATTAAGTCACCAACATAATTGTCGGTTAACATCAGCTCCCAGCTCATTGTTTCAACTATCCACCAGAACTGGTTTACACATTAACACAACAACTCCAACACACATTTTGTTGGAAATTAAGTCACCAACATACTTGTCCGTAAATGATTCATCAGTTCACTGTTTCAACTATTCACCAGATCTGGTGTATACATTAACACCACAACTCCAACACACATTTGTTGTAAATTATGTCACCAACATACTTGTTGATAAATGAGTCATCAGCTCGCTCACTGTTTTAACTATTCACCAGATCTGGTGTATACATTAACACCACAACTCCAACACACATTTGTTGTAAATTATGTCACCAACATACTTGTCGGTAAATGATTCATCAGCTCTCTCACTGTTTTAACTATTCACCAGATCTGGTGTACACATTAACACAACAACTCCAACACACATTTGTTGGAAATTATGTCACCCACATACTTGTCGGTAAATGATTCATCAGCTCCCAGCTCACTGTTTCAACTATTCACCAGATCTGGGGGTACACATTAACACAACAACTCCAACACACATTTGTTGGAAATGAAGTCACCAACATACTTGTCAGTACTTGATTCATCAGTTCACTGTTTCAACTATACACCAGAACTGGTAGATGGTGGATTGTGGTTACAAGACTGGAGAAGAATTCAAAGAGACACATATTGTTGCATTAAACATGCATGCCTGATAGGAATAATGAAACTGTATGATTATATGCTTGGAGAAATTGGAGGAATACTCGGAGGTGTTATATGTCTAGTGGAATTGTGGAAATGCCATCAGCTTGCACTTGTCTCTTTGGGTAGAAGTAGGAGAGACTGTCTCTGCTCTGCTTATACTTATACATGTTGTGGTCATTTGCAACCAATCCACGATTTATGCCTGTTCCACTCTGTTGCGTTTGCAACACTTCTGAGTATTTTTTCTTGTTGAGGTCGTTGTGGCGTTTACTGATCCCCGGGCAACTGAACTTGTCCTTTGGACCGAAACAATAATATGTTTTGCTGTAGAGACCGATTATACCATCGCCTTGCCACTCCACATTAAATAAACCAGGAGTTCTCTTATCGTATTCCTGTCGGTCTCTATAGCATGGGGTTTCAGCTGACCAGTTTTCTCCTTTCATTTTTGCTGCAACATAATCATTTCTGTGCATATCACACGCTTCGGATGGTAACCATGATGCAGCTCTTTGAAAAAATGTTTTTTTCATGTCGGGTTTCATCACTTCTTCGAGAAGAAGCACTGAAAGCTATATACAGTGAATCCGTGTTCATTTCACATACCTCGTAGTCACAGGTATCTACGAAGGTATCAATGAAGTCAAAATAAAATTGAAGCATTTTCAGCTTTGCATACTGGTATACAAAAACCCGATGGTCAACGGCAAGTCCAGATTGATACCTTTTTTGTTCATTTCCACCTCATAAAGGATATCACTGAGGAGATTAAGAGTCCTGAATGATACATTATTTATTGCCTGGGTGACTTCCTCCTCTGAACAATAACGAACGCTACGAAACTGCTCCTTATTCGTAACTGTCTTGACATAGCCAGAATTGCCCAGAAGTTTCATTGTATCTGCTACAATGGCCTGATTTGGATCTCGGTCACCCTGGCGTCGATCCTCGGAAACTTCATTCCCAAACCTCTGAAAACGTGCTTTCGGCTGGTATTGCACAATCTGATGAATATGCGTAACTTTCAGCCGATGCTGTATATACCATTGCATCAAAGGAGTGGTGAGCAATATTCTATTTCCAAAATTACTGCCGATCAGCGATTTCCGAGGCTGACTCAGAATGTTGTTTCTTTCAGAAAAAGCTCTCATATGATCGCCTATATCCATTTTGGTGATATTCATATTTTTAAATATCGGCGTCATCTCTTCGACGTGCGACCTCAATTTATCTTGTACCTGGATATCACATACTACAAGGCCAAATAGTTCACCATTTAAGATTTTTTTCACAAGTTCAGTTTCTGTCATCCCCCCCCCCCCCCCCCCCCCCCCCCCCGTACTGGCTGAATCGGAAAACCCACGCAAGAATATTTGGAGACTGGGATCTTTTCTCTTCATGTCTCTCCATTCACACTCAAAAATTTCAACAGGATTGTAACCGAGCTCTCAAATATATTTTGAGTTGGCTTCGGTTTCTTCGAACAACTCTTGCATGTTTTTTTTCTGATTTCGTTATACCTAACGAAAGAACCACCTTTCTGCTTATTAAACCGGCACTCATGACCGTGCTGAAAGCAGCCATGAAACTGATAGCAAGTCTGTGTGGAGGCACACCATCCATCCACAGGCAAACGTCTTTTGCCGATGCGTTTCTCAATTCCGTTGAACTGGTGAAGAAGCTTCACACCGCCTCTTGCCGCAATAAACTCCAACCATTGCTCGGCCATTCTCCCGTACTTGAGGTTGTACTTGGGTCGAAAACCATTTTCTTCCCTTCGTCGCACGTACCAACCAGTAGGCATATCCCGCGTCAACGACCACAAGTACAGGGCATTGGCATCATACCCAACAACACCGGCACACACTTTTGCTTAGTCGCCGAAGTTTGCTTTCCTCAAAAAGGTAGTGTCTTTCTCTTGATGGCGACTGAATATGATGGATGGTCCACCAACAATATGATCTTTCACCAGATGGTGTAAATCTTTATTTTTTCATCAAACAGTATGAAAAAGACCTCGCTTTCTACTGTGCTTAAGACGTATTTCAATGTCAACCTCGGGACGCTTATATCATCCTTCAACATATCGATTGATCTTTCTCGATAAAAAGCGCACTGCTTTTCAACAGCTTCAAGAAATGGCTTAACATCCCGGTTGTTATAACACGTCAGAAAATCTCTAATCGTGGTCATACCATTCTCTTTTTACACTTGTTTGCAATAAGAATAATTATCTGGTGAAGTATTCTCTGCCTTTAGAGAACTGTAAAAAGCCTCGTACTCTGGCAGGTGATCACATTCCAATTTTTCCAAATGCGTAAACCACTCGCAAGGTAAAAATCCTTTGGTAGCTGAACAATCAAAAGCTTTCAGAAATTTGTAATAACTGAAGCAGGTGCCAGATAATTTATGTCAAGAAATTTAAATGAGTCCGTTTTCAAACACATGAAGTTGTTTGATTTTTTGACAACAAATTTTAATGGGCTCTTCAATTTCAGGAAAGTCATAAACTCACGTTTAATCAAATTTATGTCATACTTTCCCGAATTGAAACACAATACAGGTAATTCCATCATGTAGCGATGGAGTTCTTCCTCTAACTTCTCCAATGGGTGAGGTTTGGAATTTTCCTCCTCCGCAGTAGATTGTTTTAGTTTTTTCATGTCTCTAATTTTTGCTGGAGAGCAGTCAATGAAAAAAATGAAGCTGTTGCATTCTGTGGTAGCTCTCTGTCGACATTGCCGTTAAATAGGTAAACATTTAATTTACCAAGTCCTGTGGCTCCCCTTTTGACACGAAACACTGTGGTTCATCATAACCTGTGGTGTTACTGCACACACTCACACTGAGTGGTTTGTGTTCTGCTTCCCAGGTTAATTTTTCACTATTTACAGGCAATGTCGATTTATCAAAATACGACGCAAAGTCGTAAGTTGCCCTGTAGGGGAAAAAACGATCCTCCGGTGGTACCACGATCCCCTCGTCCTCTAATTTTTCAAAAATTGTCTGCGGGACGTGGCACACTCCACCAGGATAACGGTAACTAACATCTTCCGTACAGGTGGTTTCATGCTTTTTTAGGAGGCGATGTGACTTCCACAATTTGCCACATTTCCTACATGAAAACGACTTACAATAGTCGTCGATACTTTGTATGTAGGAAAAATGATTTGCATTGACATTCACATACATGGTCACAGGGTATCGACGATGTGAGCGCTGAACCACCTCGGCAACAACACCATCGTCATTTTCCACAAGTTGGAACACGTTTATGTTCACTTCGAAGTGTTTTTTCTACTTGGGATATTTCCTGTAGGCTTACACCGCCGAAATCTGTCTTATCACCATCCGTATATTTACGGAACAGCGCATCAGTGGTTGTATTCAGATTGTGGTACGTACAACCACTCCACAATGCCAGACATCTGAACAACCACAAATTATCATCATAAATGAAATTGTGTTGCTCGTCTTTTACTAGACCCACAATGGCTTTGTTGTCCATGATGAAATCTGGCAACTCGACTTCACCAGCACCAATGGGGTGGTCCTTAATCTTGGTAACAAAAAAGCTCACATTTGTTAAACGGTGGACCACCCATTTAGTGTTTGGGCGTTGTTGCCTAACCCACTCCAGAATATCTTCTTGGAAGATCGTTTCCAGAAACTTTTCAAAGTCTTCCTGGTTACACACCAGATGTGGTGAAGGCAACACCCGAGAATTATTCTGTGAGGCATGATAATACCTCAGCACTCCAGTCTTATTATTTCGAAGCACAAAACCATAACTCAAATTTATTTTAAATTTCCATCGCTATGATTCGAAGATGGTGGTTTTGAGCTCCGAATTAAAGTCAGATAAACCCATCAATCTATAATTATATAAAAGAAAGACTCGCGGTACAAGTTTACCAATTCAGTGTCCTCATCAGGCTCTATAAGACTAGCATCAAAGTTTTCGGGGTCAATATCAAACGAGACCGTGTTTTCAGTAGGTCTCATTTTTTTCACCCCAGCCACAGGTATGGTCGGTGTTTTCTTTTTAACGGACACAGGACGGTGTGCAGAACTTCTGTGTCTGTTAAAATGTAGGAGTTGGGTAAATTCCTGTCCGCAGTCCATACATGTCCATGAATCACCACATTTTTTCAAGTGATACCGGAGCTTTTCCAGTCTTTGGAATGATTTTTTGCAGTACGGGCAAGAATGATTTTTTCTACCTTGGTGCACTGTACGTACATGCCTATCTATGTTAGTTCGAGCAGTAAATATTTTACCGCGTTCTTCACACTCAAACGATGCCATAATTCAATTATCTTAGAATCTCAGCACTCAGATTCACAACTTGATCTTGGGATACAATTTATCTATTTTTCTTTTGTATCACCCAGTTAAACAAAACCAAACGTTTTCAAAGCTTATGAGAAAAACACTTTGTTGGTGCAATTCAAACCTCTTCGTTTTTCAAAGGCAGCTCTTGTAAAAACTTTTTTTTTCCAAGTACAGCTTATGAGAAAAACACTTTGTTGGTGCAAACCAATTCTTAGTTTTTAAAACAAAGCAAAACACCCAGCTTTTTCAAACACAACTGGTGAATCAGTCAATTGGTGAAAACCAAGCTCTTTTCCAAGCTGGCTTAGGCAGTCAACCAGCGATCCAGACCCCGAGATCCGAATGGCAAATGAAGTTGCACGCTGGTATCTATACTTTCTGGGGTGGGGGGGGGGGGGGGGGGCGAGCTGACACTTCTCGCAATCTGGTTGGTTCGTTAAAAGAGCTATCAAAAAGGTAAAAAATCCTACAATCTGATTTGTCAGCTCACTATTAGAGCTGGAATCTTGATCACCAAAGCGCTTCAAGTGTATTTTCGACTGTACATAAAAATTAAAAAAATAAATATTTTTCAGGGTACTTCAACATGGAAAGTGATATTATAAAATAAAATAAAGTGCGTAAAATATATTTTGTAAAGAAAATTATAGTGAAATTAATTTTTTTAATGTAATTTGATGCTTTGAAATGAAAATAATGCTGCGTTTTCGGCGTGCCGATCAGGTGTTGTGAAACAGCCTGGCGGAGTTCGTGAGATCAGGAGAGATAAGACAGAAATAAAAAAGATACAGAATTGTCAACATTCTTTTCATTATCATTTCATTTTATCCATTGTCATCATCTATGTCAGAAATAATATTATAGTAAGTTTATGTGCGCATTGTGTTCTTTTATATTATCTTTAATGTAAGACATCCAGTTTTACATTACATGGCTGACAGGAGTTGGCATAAGCCTTTTTACTATTAGTACAGTGTTCGCCTCGTCATTTTCAAATCAATGAAAAAAATATATAACCTTTCAATACATTACTAAAAACTTGAAAACTATGTAAAGGGCGAGTAAATAAAGGGAGAAAAATTATTTTATCACGGAGAAAAGATTTATTTAATATTTTTTGGTTGAAAAAATGTTTGGTCAGTCTGTCGGCTTCTTTCTGGTAAATCGAGCGTAACGTCGCTTAGAAAAGCGATTTCACTGAATATGTGATCCCATTACGTTCTCATCGTCAGAAACTTAATTAAAGTTGATAAGAAAATGATCTGTTGACATTTATTTCGTAAAAAATTGCACAGAACGTGGTATGTCGGTACACCCAAATGAAGGTTAGAATTTGCGAACAAAGCGTTTCTCACTGTTGACTGTGTTGTCAAGGAGATATACACAAACAGGGAGGCAGATAACTGAATCGGTTTTTCGTTCTCACCAAATTATCAGATGGCGGTGTTCGACCCAACATTGCATATGCTGCGAATACTTAGTGATAACTTTTTCTTTTGGTTGAACATCATTTTTATTTCCGTACCTCCACACTCATTAAGCAACATCGAGAGCGCAATCTTATCAAATAATTGGTTAACATTGCCACTGTGACAGAAGACAATATAGCGGGCTGCAAAACATTTTTTGCCTACAGGCGTTCGAGATGTAAGAGAAAGATCCTATGTATGATAAAACGTGGGTTTGGGATGTAAAATACGCAGTAGGTGAAGGGTGGTGAGCGGGAACTCTTCCTTTAAAATTAAAAACAAATTAACATTATCTATATAGGTTGGGGGGAGGGTGGGGGGGGGGGTGCATACGTTAAACAAAAATCCGAGCCTTCATAAAATGCGTCTTATTGGAACATTCTGGTGTACTCCGTACCAGAAAAATACTAACATTCAATCGAACACGACCTTTTAAATATCTATAGCACTACGTGCTACTCTAAACAAGTCCGTTTTAGTTTAAAAAAATACTCTCCAGTGATTTACGCCTATTCTCGGGCTCATTTGGGTAATTATGTAGGGAAGTCGTTCCAGAAAATACTCCCAGCCAATCGAACATACCCGTTACAGGCTTCTTGGCCCTGTTGTAGACCTTTCAGGCTCATAGCAACCACGTGCCACTATAGAAACAAAGATGGCGGACCCCTTCATACAAAATGGACGATGGAAACATGTATCACCCTAACAACACGAGCTGCGCATGCGCACTCACATCACCCATCACCATGACAATTACGTCACAACATGGCCGCTCACACGGGTTACCATGACAACCACGTGATACCCATAATGCATTGCGGTATGACATCACATGAGACCCCCAGATGAGAACCCCCAAATGAGAGTCGAAATGAACCTCTCCTTCTACTGACGTCTGATTGGAGATAATGCAAATTCCTGAATAACTGTAGAGAATAGAAAACCGAAACAGATGCCCCCCGAATTAGAAACATTTTTACTTCCAATCATGATGTTCTCAACGTGTTAACGGCTGGTAATAGTCATATAACTCTACACCTGTTATTACGCATCAAAAGAGTTCATCTAAAATATCACATCGTCAAAATATAAATTTCAAAATTTAAACCATAAAAAACACTCATTGCGTTATCCAAACAATATTCAGTCATCAAAACAAAACATGAATGATGTGACTTCGTGCCCCTCCCCCCCCCCCCCCGACCTACTCCTAATCCCTCGCGTTACATACCGCATTTAGCTTTTCTAATCACAACATCCCGTATCTGGTGTCTGGCTTCATAAACAAATCCTGTTTGGCCGGCACGCTCTAAACCCTTTACCCAACGTAACGGTCAAAATCGGCCAGCGCTATTCCCGAAAATCGCCAATTAATTTTCATTACTTTTCATTTTTTGTCTCCAAAACATTGTTATGTCCCCTCGTTGGAACGAGCTCGTTCCAATGAGGGGTCATAACCTATGTTTTTGAGACAAAAAATTAAAAAATTGGTTATTGAAGCATTTTTTTTGTAAGTGTCATCTGCTTTTGATGTTAGGTAAAGGGTTAAGGAGTCATTTCCCTCAATTGTCTTACCGTTTTCGAGACTTTTGGTTTCCTGATGTCTTGAGCTGTACCCAACACACCCAATCGCTGTTTAGTATATGGCTTTATCTCAAAAAATTCAGAATAAGTCTGTATGACCAACAGCACTACGCCATATGAAAGATGGCGGCTTTCGGGGTAGTGTTTGAATCTTTCAGAAATTCCACTTGTTATCGGACCGCAGTGTACATTATTATGCCAGTAATTGTTATTGACCAATCAGCTTCAATATCTAGTGACCCTATATAAGACTGCGTATCACCGAGCTGACCGTATATAGAGCTTATATACAGTCAGTTCCGACATTTTATTTTTGACATCCAATGCTCGCTTCGATGTTTTTCCTAATTTCGAGTGTTCAACGAACAATAAATAATTCCGCGTGTGTGTCTGTTGAACAACGTACAACTATAATACGTTTCTTCCACTCTTTGAGAAATGATAATAAACAAATGTAAATAAATACAATAAATAAACCACTAAAACGAAATGTATATAAGCCAACTGGCACTGTCTGAGACGAACTCAATCGAGAATTCTTCCCCGAATAATCTGCCCTTCTCAGTTCATGCATATATTTTCGAGTTGGTCCCCCTGAACTGTAAATTTTATCGTCTATTTTCTTTTGATTTGAATGATTGAACTGGAAAGTTGATCGATATCGAACATAAATTACACTTATGGTTGTGACACTTTCCAAGGACTGGCACAATAAATACGTTATGGGGCTTTCAGGGGCGACTATGGTGTGATGTAAGGCGAAGTGAAATTGAAATTGAAATTGAAATTTTATTCTGCAGCATACAGATATACAATGTGAGACAAATACAACAAATTATAAAGTGAGTGTACACTGCATGGAGATGGCATAGCCTGAGAGGCTGTCTTCCTGCCATCCCACACAATTTTCTTTTTCTTGACATCATTGCCCTTTCATTCTTGTCTTCATGGATTCAAATTGAGTGGAACGTTCCCAATGCACAGACCGGAAACAAATAAGTTATTACTTTAATGTACATTCTAAAATCGACGGGGTCAAGAACTAAACCAAATCACCTGGGTTGGGCAAACATGAACCCATATGTGGTTCATATTCGCCCAACCCAGGCGATCCGGACCAATCACCAGAAAGGAGAACAGAAAGCAAACCCAGTTATCCTTCTTGAGGACCCAACAAACCTCAGAGTGCAGTATTTTTGGTGAGATCTCTTTAAGTTGATATACAGTCGGGACAAAATGGATTGGTACAAATGATTGTGGAAGAATAAGAATCTAAAATTGTATCGATTATTTTCTTTTTGAATAAGGGCCTACTATATTGCTGTATTTCAGGGTTTAAATCATTCCATACCTTTGGAAAAGAATGTAACGGTAGGTCCGCCGAGAAACGCGTTCTCGGTTTGTTTGTACGTATATTCCCAGCTTGCCTGGTTTCCATTCCAGAAGGATTTCTGTAAATTTCAAAAGTACCGTCAAAAGACACTGGTAATCTATCATGATACCAATCGAACATGAACAAAAGGACGTGTAACTTATATAAGTCTTCAAATTTTAGTATGCCACATTTTTTAAATAGAGGTTCTGTGTGCGAAGTATATTTTCTGTTCGTTATTATGCGAATAGCCTTTTTTTGCAGAGTAAGAATTCTGCTTGATGGTGCGTGACCCCATACAAGTATACCATACAATAGGTGGCTATGTATAAGTGAAAAATACAGTGTCTTTAGGGCTTTAAAAGGAAGAATTCTTTTTGCCCTATTAAGGGCAAAAATTGCCCTAGCCATTTTTAGACAGATTACTGAAGTATGTTGTTTGAATTTTAGATTCTCGTCCATATGGATTCCTAGGAATTTGACTGTTTTTTCATCGTTCTGGTTTCCAACAAATGGAATATCTGTGTTGTTTAGGGATATTGTTCTACTAGCAGCGTTGTAAGAATCATTTTGAGGGTGCAATAAGATGCATTTTGTTTTATTTGCGTTAAGACATAATCCATTTGCGGAACACCATTCGCTGATTTTTCCTAGTTCGATGTTGGTCTCGTCTATCAAATTGTCTAGATTGTTACTTGACGCAAAAGCTGTAGTATCATCTGCAAATGACAGCATATTGTGCAGGGTTGAATGGCTGATGTCGTTAATGTATAATAAGAAAAGGATAGGACCTAGAATGGAACCTTGTGGTACACCAGTCGTGACTTCCAACGAATCAGATGTGCTGTCCTTGAAAGACACAGACTGGCATCTTCTTGTTAAGTAATCTTGGAACCAGGAATTAGCTAAGCCTCTAATACCATAACTTTCAAGTTTCTTCAGCAGGATTGTATGATTGATGGTATCAAAGGCTTTTGAAAAGTCTAGAAAAACTGAAAGTGTGCAGTCCTTCGTAAGTTTATCATTTGCTTCTACAACCTGGTTTATGAGATGCAGAATAGGATGCACAGTGGAGTGTCCCTTTCTGAACCCAAATTGGTACTTATATATGATTTCATGTTCTTCTAAGAATGTGTATAGACGTGAGTACATTACTTTTTCCAATATTTTCGAGAATGTTGGGAGAATACTTATAGGGCGGTAATTAGTAAATAGTTGTGGATCACCTGATTTAAAAATAGGTATAATTTTGGCCATTTTCATTTTGTCCGGCACTCTCCCTGTAGTGAAGGACAGATTGATTATATGAGACAGCGGATCTGCTACCTCCAAAATTATTTCCTTCAATAGTTTTGTGGACATGTCATTACTATCTTTGGTTGATTTGCCTCTTAGTTTGTGAACACAAATGATTATCTCCTGTTTATTGGTGGGGCTAATAAAGAAAGAGTCTCTACTGTTGCCGCTCAGGTAATCCGAGTATCGACGTTGAGTCGTGGGCACTTGATTGCTTGTAGACTTCCCAATATCAGCGAAGTATTTGTTGAATCGGTCGGCGATTCCTTTCGGATCAGTTAATTCCGTGTTTCCATCTAAGAAGGAGGGGTGAAGTGGTCTGTTGTTATTTGACTTGTATACAGCTTTCCAAAGAATTTCCCATGTTTTTTTAATATTACCTTTGTTTTCGAATAGTATCTTGTTATAGTAATCTGCTTTGCAGGTTCGTTTCAAGCGGTTGAATTCATGACAATAATCCTTGTATTTATTTGTGTTTTGGATGTTTGGAGATTTTAATTTTTTAACGTACAATTTATGTTTCGTCTGAGCGGATTGCAATAAGCCCTGCGTCATCCATGTTTCACGTCTGATATACTTTTTGTTTATGGGCATAGCTTTTCTGGGAAATGCTTGTTCAAACGCTTCGTAGAATATATCAAGGAACCTATTGAATGCCGCGTCTGGACAAACCTCGTTTATGACTTCAGAGAAGTCACAAACTGATAAAGAATTTTTGAACCGAGTGATATTCTCACTACTGAATGTTCGTCTATAATTTGGCATTTGAGGGAGTGGGCGTTTGTCTGCTACTTCTATGTAAAACGTAGCAAAATGATCGCTGACGTCAGTAATTATAATTCCTGACATAAGTTTATTGATATTGTTACTAAAAATATGATCAATCAGGGTAGCAGAAAATTCTGTGACCCTCGTCGGCTTTGTGATAGCGGGTATAAAACCCGCACTGAATAGTAAATCTATAAAGGTATTTGTTTTACTGTGCGAATTTACGTTGAGCAAGTCTATGTTAAAGTCCCCCATGAGGTAAACTTTCGTATTTTCCTTACTTAAGGTGTCCAATAATTCAGTTAATGTAGAAAGGAATGTGTCAATGTCTGCTTTAGGTGCTGAGTTCGGTCTATAAATTACTCCGACGATACCCTTTTTCTTAGTGGATATTTCCACAAACAAAGATTCAAACACGTGTGGTATAAAGACAGATAAGTCGTTTCGGATTTTGAAGGGAATACTGTCATTTATGAACATTCCGACACCACCCCTGCCATCATCATCATCGGGGCGCATACGAGAAATTAGGGAGTGGTATCCTTCAAGTTGATATTCTATATTTGGCTTGACATTAAATATTTCCGTCATGCCTATCACGTCTAAAAAGTTAGAGTTTGTTTGCAAGTCGACCAGTAAATTTTGGAGATTTTCAAAGTTAGCGTTCAAGCTGCGGCAATTAATATTAAGTAGAGACAGAGATTTATTCGTACTTGAGATTTCATCTTTAAATTCACTTGGAGTAAAATACTTACAAACAGGATCAGAAATATTGAATGGAAGGGCGGCCATGTCTTGTTCATCAGAAGAAATAGCCTCGTTCAGTTTTGCCATGAAATCATAAGTGTTATTTGTTTGGATCTCATCCAGTGATATGGCATTAGCCATAGTTACTTAAAGTAGTGGAGAAAGCAACCAAGGGTCTGGACATTTTGGGATCACAATTTCTATTCTCGGTGTCCGTGCATTGGGTATTCATTAATATATGAGTAAGTAAATGAAGATAAAAAGTAGAGTCATAATTTTTGGTGATGTCAAGAAAAAATATAACATATATATACAACATTCGTGAAGATTGGAACTTCAGAGAAAATCCAACTGGTAAATGTTTGTCACTAAAGGGTTGTTTCGACTTTGCTCCTCTTACAACACCAGGGTTATATAGGTGTCTTTTCGATTAAGGACCACAGGAGATAAACCAGAGAGGGGACGGGAGAGGGTGAGAGGGGAGAGGGAGGAGAAAGCAAACCCAGTTATCCTACTTGAGGATGTGAATGCTCCACCACCCTATGCTGTCCAGCAACTGGGTCACCGTTTGCCAACAGCACAGTCGCCGTAATGAGTCTATATACCCGTTACCCAACGTGGATAGCAGACGACACTTTTCGAATTCATATATGCATGAACCCTTTCACCTTCCGTCCCCCAAACACACCCCATGACCCATCATCGAAACGAGCTCAACGACCTCGCTCCAATGATGGGCCATACGCCACGTTCACGAGACAAAAACTAAAAAAAAAAAAAAAAAAAAAAAAAAAACCCAATAAATTTGAGTTGCGACTTTTTTGAATAGCGTTTGTCAGTTTTGGGCGAGGCGTTTGGCAAAGGGTCAATCTATGAATCTAGTCAAACAGGCGAGCAGAGCATTTGACCTAGTTAGTTGAGACCGTTTCCCTGAGTTACAACCACAGAAAATGAAGACGGCAATTCACAAACATCCCCTGAATCGGGTGGTTATCAACACGGGTTGTTTAGCTTCACCGACGCTGTACAATTGTGATCAAACACACGCGGAACCAAGTGTGCTACAATTTGCGTTTCTTGTACCATTTGGATTCCGGTACATTTCGTCACCCGAGCTCCACTACGACCCATGTGCCTGCTAGCAAATAGGACGGATTGGAGCTCAGGGGACGATCTGTCAAGGTTTCATATCGAATTCAGCCATGGCTGCTCACCAGCCACCATTATCACCATTCGCTATAAAGGATATTATAGAAAGTGTCTATCTTTGCTCCTGGACATGTGAATATTCTCCCAAATGCTCTCATCAGATCCAGCCATGGCTTCTTCACAGCCATGGCTGGATCCGACGAGAACACTTGGGAAAATATTCTGAACCCTTCAGATCAGATGAATGCTCTGTAGAAATTCGCTGCAAAGGACCATTGGCCAAGAAAGTAATTGCAAGTGTCTAGTAGAAAGTGTCTATCTTTGCTCCTGGCATGGGAATATTTTCCCAAATGCCTTCATCAGATCCAGCCATGGCTGCTTCACAGCAGCCATCACTAGATCAGATGAAGACTTTGAAGAAATTCGCTGCAAGAAAGTGATTAAGAGTATCAAGTGGAACACAGAACTATTAAAAGCTGATTTTCCATTTACAATGAGAATTGTAAGTGGTAATTTATCCGTGTACAATTCTGACTTACGTGTATACTCTTCACCTACAGAGTATTTTTTTGAAGATATTATAGTAAGTGTCTATCTTTGCTATTGGGCATGTAAATATTTTCCCAAATGTTCTCGTCAGACCCAGCCATGGCTGCTTCACAGCAGTCATGGCTTGATCAGATGGATGCCCTGTAGAAACTCGCTGCAAAGGACCATTGGCCAAGAAAGTAATTGCAAGTATCTGGTGGAAAGTGTCTATCTTTGCTCCTGAGCAGCGAACCTCCACAAAGCCTTCATCCGATCCAGCGATGGCTGCTCGACAGCAGCCATCGCTAGATCAGATGAAAGCCCTGTAGAAATTCGCTGCAAGAAAGTGATTAAAAGTATCTAGTGGAACAAAAACTATTAAAAGTTGATTTTCCATTTACGAGAAAAAATATTTTTGTCAAATCTAATACCCCTGACCACAGCGCTCTGACCAGTTCCGATGGGAATAGTATAAAAATATACTTTATGTGTTACTTAAAATGCAAAATCCTGGATACATGAAAATTAATTTTCCACTGCGAATTAGGGTCGCTAAAATGCCCCGTACAGGCCAGTTATGTTACAATCATTTTTAACAACGGCAATAATGAAGAATAATTTGTTTACACAAGCCCGGGTAATATTTAATGTCTGACATGATCCATGGATATGATAGGTCAGGCACAGACACATCTGTTATGAACAGCTGGGGATAAGTGTCACCAAATGAAGTGGTAATATTCTGGGTCACCAGATGAAGTACAGTTGTTATCAAACTTAACAGCTGTCATTCGTGATATGACCATAATGTAATACCCATCCCTGCAGTTTGAATTCTAGTCAAGCAGGCGTGCGGAGCATTTGACCTGGTTAGTTGAGATCGTTTCCCTAATTTACGAGCACAGCGAATGAAGAATGTTGTTCACAAACTAGATGAAGTACAGTTGTTATCAAACTTAACAGCTGTCACTCGTGATATGACCATAATATAATACCCATCCCTGCAGTTTGAATTCTAGTCAACCAGGCGTGCGGAGCATTTGACATAGTTGAGATCGTTTCCCTAATTTACGAGCACAGTGAATGAAGAAGGTTGTTCACAAACTTCCGTGAATTGGGTGGTTATCAACACGGGTTGTTCAGCTTCACCGAACGCTGTACAATTGTGATCAAACACAAGGGGGACCAAATGTGCTTGTACCATTTGGATTCAAGTACGTCGCCCGAGTTCCACTCCGTCCCATGTACCTACTGGTACATAGGACGGATTGGAGCTCAGGGGACGATTTACCATGTGCCCGACCGATGCCCTGATCACTTTCAGCCATGGCTGTCTCCCAACTCAATATGAGTCACTAGTAAGGAAGGTGACTCAACCTACACCTGGTATTAAATTTGTAATTTCAGCAAAAAATGTCCGATAATGTTATTTTTTTATAGCCTTTACCACCTTCTTGATAATACAGCATTAATTGAAATCAGCTATTAATCCGTAAGTTTTTTTTTATTTTTTAATATCCTCATCGTATCTCGTCATGGCTGCCACATAACAGGCATGACCAGGCCATACGAAAACAATTTATAGATCAATAGAAGTCAAGCGATCGCTGTAAATCAGTAAATTTCTTCGGATAGTAGAATATATGCATATCTTTACTTTCGTATATCACCTACTGTTTTCATCATGACTAGGCCAGATGAAAACAGTTCAAGTATTTGAATATCGATAAAGCACAAAGTGTTCACTGTTGAAAAAAGTGCATAGATTTCTCAGCGTATTATGGTGTGTGTCTATCTTTGCGCCTGGGCCTGTGAGTATTTTCCTATTCATTTTCATCAGATCCAGCCATGGCTGCCTCACAGCAGCCATGGCTATACTAGATGAAAGCTTTGTAGAAATCCGCTGTAAAGGTTATTATAGTAAGTGTCTATCTTTACTCCTGGGCATGTGAATATTTTCCCAAATGCTTTCATCCGATCCAACCATGGTTGCTTCACAGCAGTCCTGGCTGGATCAGAGGAATGCCCTGTAGAAATTCGCTGCAAAAGACCATTGGCCAAGAAAGTAGTTGCAAGTATCTAGTAAAAAGTGTCTATCTTTGCTCCTGGGCATGTAAATATTTTCCCAAATGCCTTCATCAGATCCAGCCATGGCTGCTTCACAGCAGTCATCACTAGATTAGATGAAGACCTTGAAGAAATTCGCTGCAAGAAAGTGATTAAGAGTATCTAGTGGAACAAAGAACTATTAAAAGTCGATTTTCCATTTACAATGAGAATTGTAAGTGGTAATTTATCCGTGTACAATTCTGACTTACGTGTATAATCTTCACCTAGAGAGAATTTTTTCGAAGATATTATAGTAAGTGTCTATCTTTGCTCCTGGGCATGTGAATATTTTCCCAAATGTTCTCGTCAGATCCATCCGTGGCTGCTTCACAGCAGTCATGGCTTGATCAGATGTATGCCCTGTAGAAACTCGCTGCAAATGACCATTGGCCAAGAAAGTAATTGCAAGTATCTAGTGGAAAGTGTCTATCTTTGCTCCTGGGCAGCGAACCTCTACTAAATCTTCATCCGATCCAGCGATGGTTGCTTACACCTGGTATTAAATTTATGATTTCATCAAAAAATGTCCAGTAATGTTATTTTTATATAGCCTTTACCCCTTCTTGATAATACTGCATTAATTGACATCAGCCATTAATCCGTCAATTTTTTATTTTATTTTTTAATATCTTCATCGTACCTGGTCATAGCTGCCACATAGCAGGCATGACCAGGCCATACGAAAACAATTTATAGATCAATAAAAGTCAAGAGGTCGCTGTAAAACTTGATAATGCTGCATTAATTGGCATCAGCCATTAATCAATTCATGGCTGCCTCACAGCAGCCATGGCTATACTAGATGAAAGCCTTGTAGAAATCCACTGTAAAGGATATTATAGTAAGTGTCTATCTTTACTCCTGGGCATGTGAATATTTTCCCAAATGCCTCGACTAATATTGACCTCACTTCGCCTTACATCACACCATATCCGCCCCCTGAAAGCCCCACAACTCATAATAGCAACCACTGAAAACCACAGATATAAAGGCGACGTAGTCTATCATTCAAAATAGACATTCGAGCGTACGCACGTCCACCAACGACGTCAAAACATGGCCACCCATACAGGCCTCCACGATAGACGTTAGGTCTAATTTCTATTAATCCGGGGTCATTTTGGTCCATAATTTTATTTCAAAATTCTGTGGATTTATTAAATCATGCTCATTTATGTTCTAATGCCAAAATATATAAATATAGTGTACAGTCTGGTACATTTCAGTTAGAGATTAAGGTCACACAGGAGTGTTTTATGTCTAACCCATAGCTTTTGTGGAGTTGATTTTTTGCAGGTAATAAATGGAAACATTTTTGAGTAAATTCGCTTTGAAAAATCCCTTTGAAAAAAATAAATAGGAAACTCAAATGTATTTTCTTTATAAGAATGCTAATCTTATGTTCCTCTTCAATGAGGGAATAAAAAATTCCTTCTACATAGTTTCATTGCTGCTGATGCATGCAAATGAGAAAAATATCCTCAAAATGAGGAACCTTTGACCCATTTTTGAGGAATGAACTGTGTCGTTCAGCTGAGTGTATTTGAATGCTATAGTAAGATTTATTGTGTTCTGTTTATCTCCAGAAAAGACCACACTGGGGGATTCCAGAGAAGGGAAACGCTATCAGCATTATGAGTAAAGGATGTAACTTAAATGCGAAATATCTCCAGCAGAGTTGATAAAAAATGTGCATTTCTTGAAAAACAGACATATTTACCTGAATAACTGCGACGAGACCTTACTGGTCACGTGACTGGTGACGTTTCTTGAGGTCTCATAATGAGGTTCGTCCAGGGACATCATATTCTACTAATGTTTTAAAGAAATCCAAAATGCATGGTCGGAGGGACAGGAACATAAAAACGTTTCTACTCATTAGTACTGAAATTGTTAACCGGAAAACCTACCTATCCGATTTGGAAAAAAACGTCAACCGGTTAAACGAAATACCGATAGTGATCGCCATTCCACGGTTAAAACGTAGTAAATCTATCACTTCTCCTTTGGGATAAATTACACCTCGAAGCAGCGCTGTGTATATTGAGAAATAATCGACTTTGGCGTTCAAGACTTCGTTAATGATCGGCAATTTCCGTGAGTACTGAGTAACTACAGAATCTATTCCGTAGTATGTATACAAACGAACGTTACCGAGTACTCGACAACGTCCTTTTGTATATACACTACGGAATAATTTGTGGGAATACTGCTTTCCAATTTCTATAGTTGTGTTCCCAGATTCGGTGAAATAATGGCTACAGAGAACCGGATATTATCCGGTTATAGCTCGCGGTTAGTCAGTTGTGAAAATGAGGCAGCCGTTTCAGCCCTACTACTTATGTACTGATAATTCAGGTGATATAATTAATAAAAACGCACTGTATGTGCATAGTTATTTACTATTTGCTGCATGTTTGTAACGACCCCCACACCAGGGGCCTATCCTATAAAACTTCTACATGTGTAAGATTTTACCAGTGTAATTACACGTGTGCGTACACGTGTATCTGACAAGTGAAGAAAGTGTTATAGGATTCGCCTTATCCGCGTCTTGTACGAATACTACAAGTGTAGACGACTCCATCCCTGTTTTATAGGATTGGTTATTATATCGGCACGTGTAATTTCCTTCAGTTGTCGACTCCCTGTCGCAAATACAAGCGTAAATCAATTTTACAAGTGTTTTATAGGATTGGCCGAAAAAGTAATTCGTGAACATTGAATACACGTGTACGACATTTGTAGCTTGTCGCGCCCCACTACCATTATTTGAATTGAGCAAGCCGCGGGTTATCTTCTTGGGAATAATGTTTTGGAGGGAATCGAACCTTTTTTTTCTCTTCACTTAAAATATTTATTTATTTATTGTGGTTTTAACGACACTTTAACAGCTGGGGTCATATCGCGTCTATGACAGTTTCACTGGTGGGGGAGTCCGAAAAACCCAGAGAGAACCACCGTGCAACAACGACCAACTGCCAGCTCTCCAACATCGTTACTGTGCACGGCAAAGTTAGACTGGTTAAAGACCCGTGCACCACCAACCTGCAGAGCGCCTTACCACACGGTGTCATCGTGTTTGCTAAGTCATTTCGAATATCTATTCTTTGGTAAGGATTTTTCGAGACGCCAAGTGCCTCAAATGAAACAATAAGAGCATTTTATTGTTTCAGGAAGGGGCGTTCGTGATAGATCAGCCTATTTGGGACCCAGCACACGTATATTTAGACCTTTTCATTGTTGAATCTTTTATCAACATTAAGACCTCTGTTAGAACAAATCGTGCGGTAAGCGGCTATTGAGTGAAGTGGTGCACGCAATTCTTTATATAAGTTTTCGAAGCCGAAAAGCATACATTTCCTCACGCTATTTGTTTGACTCGAGAAACATGCTTAGGAAAAGTCAGAAGGATATTTTGAAGTCGCGAAGAGAAAAAACAGTTTTGTTTGTCAGTAGTGCTGTAACAAAGAAAGCGATAGAAGCGGCATGAAAAGAAATATTGAAGAAGCTGCAAGCGGTTGGTGCTAGGGTCTTGGTTTTCAAAAGCTGCGGGATATGGAGAGGTCTAATTTGAAGAGGGGAGTTTTAAAGCGAGTTGACCAATCGAAGAAGACCGGAGCCACAGGGACGAAACTTAGTGGACAAGAGAGAGAATTTTGGACATAATAGGCAGATAATCCGCCACTGTAACGCCGGTGGATGTTCCTGGTTCAGCCATGCTCTTTGCGAGTGCTTTCGAGGCCACCAGCGCCGCAGAGTTAACCCAAGAACCATCTGCAGACGCCGAGGATGTGGGACCTCCCACTGAACCAGATGCTGAGGATTTACCCGTTGAAGCATCCCAAGAACAGTCGACGCAGAGGAACAAGAAGAAGGCAAAGAAGCACCCAGTTAAAGGCATTAATAAACTTTTAGTTGACGATTTTGTGGACAAAAAGAACAGAAAGATCGATCTGGAAATTCGTGTTCTCAAATTAGACATTCTTGAGAGGAAACTCCGGATAAAGCAGCTACGAAGACAGCTTGCAGGACAAGATTGATAAAAGTTGATTTTCAAAACCTCAAGTTGGCACAATTGATGCTTCGTACGACTTTCCGTCATGTGAATCATGTTAACGATATATTCAAATAAAATAAAATTAATAAATCTCGAATATTACACGTGTTTTTCTTCTCCGAATTGTTGTCAATTACTTATACCAAAATAGTGAATGTCAGTGAGTGTTATTTTAAACTTCGAAGTCAAAGTCGCCTCTGTCGGCTCGAAACTAGACTGGAAACCTTCTTGTTTTTCAATCTCGATCGGTCGACCGTTGGCGTGCCGCAGCGTTCTGGGTTCAATTCCCGACCGATCTAGGTTAGAAAAACAAGAAAGTATTTAACATAGATTTCCAAGACGCGATACTTATTTATATTTTTTTTCATTTCTTTCAGCATCAAAGGCTATATCGTGAAAACAACGCAAGTACAAAGTCAGGTTTAGCCATCCGTTTATTCTTGTGTTGCCCACTTAAGGGGGCTTGTACCCCAGACGTTGGCCGCCGGGTTCTATTCTACCAGCAGAGCAGCACCTTTTATCACAGTAAACAAGCTCTGTCCACCTCCCGAGGTTCCTACATGAACAGTTAATGTGTCGTCACACAGCGTCACATCTTATTTCCTGACTCAATTCCAGGAATCGCATATTTTTAGACAATTAGAAATTAACCGAGCCTTGCGCGCATTTTAATTCTAATAGAAAAAATCAAACAGATGATGTTTTATGAAATTATAAGAATGAACCAGTAAACCGACCATTTGTATGTATGTTGCAATAAAACCCACATGAATTCATCAGATGAGACGACACAGTGTAGCATTATGGCATTGGAGAGCTTACAGGTGTTCGTCGATGCTCGGTGGTTCTCTCCGTGTATTCCGGCTACATCCGCCCGTAAACCTTTCACCGACTAGATATGAACCACATGAATTCATCAGATGAGACGACACAGTGTAGCATTATGGCATTGGAGAGCTTACAGGTGTTTGTCGATGCTCGGTGGTTCTCTCCATGTATTCCGGCTACGTCTGCCCGTAAACCTTTCACTGACTAGATATGACTCTGGCTGTTGAAAGTGTTGTTAACCCTTTACCCAACGCAGACGATATCAAAATTCATTATTTTAAATAACATTTTTTTTAAATTTTCAAAAAATTTCAACAAAACCATATCATGTGACCCCTCGTTGGAACGAGCTCGACGAGCTCGTTCCAACGAGGGGTCACATGATATCGTTTTGTTGAAATTTTTTAAAAAATAATATTTTTTCACCGGCTGAATTTGCATATTACGAGGGCTGGTGCGGGCGATTCGTTGGGAAAAGGGTTAAACAGGAATAAATAAATAAATTTACCTTACCACTGTGGCATAGCAGGGTTAAGTACCCCAGATAACTGATCGTCTAGTGGTTTTTCGTTCAGACTATAATCGTGGCAAAAATGGCCACAGGACAATTTAAGTGTTCAGTCTTAAGAGGCAACCAGTTCTGTAGAGTCTGCAACAATTCTTGATACTGCAGCCGCAGCGAAAGGGTGAATTCAAAAACACATAAAATGTACTTACAGTTTTCTACACTTTTATTAAAACCCTAAGTAAAGTTCCTACAAGTTAAACTTGAAACAAATTCTCTCTCTGGTAAATGTTTGAAAATATCAGATACGAAATGAGACTAAGTCGAAACTATCGCATCGCTCTCATCGCGTCCTGTGTCTGGAAATGTTGTCTGGCCTGGCAGCGTTCGGCAGCGTCCTTCCACGAGAATAGGAGAGTGACTTCTTGTACATACGGAAGACCAGAGAGAAGTCCCGTCTCGGGTGATTCCGTTGGCTTAAATACGACTTGAATCGTGTCTACTCGGCAGAATTTACGTCATAAAACACCACAAAACACCACATATACCCCAAGATGGCGGAGAGGTATTTCTTAACCCCTTACTTCCATCCTGGAATAGTAGGGCATCCGGTGGGTATCCTATGCTAAGAGTATGCGTTCTCGCATTTAAAAGGATGCTGGCAATTAGTAGGTGTATAACCGCAAAACCAGTCGGCCATCTTGTGAACGTGCAAGATTGCACAATTCTCAGAGCTGAAACTGATACTGGGTGTGTTGAGGTTAGGTCGGGTCAGTATACAATGCTAAAACCTGTCAAAAGCATTCTGATGGGGTTATTATAGGTTAGGCTTTTACTAGCTCATATGCCAGTCATAATTGCAAATACTGTCAAAAACACCTTTTTACAGTAAGTGCATAAAGTACTTTTGTAGGTCAGTTTGCACTGTTATTATGCAATGCAAATATACGAGGAATTGAATAAAATTACATAACTTGGGCTTGAAAACAGCGTTTACTTATTAAAGTTTATACAACAGAGAATTATTACCAAGTAGGACTTGGCCACTCTGATTAACACATTAACACTTCGGGAACCAAGATTCTCGAGTGCAATCATAAGACTCCGACGCACCCCACGGAGGTTAACCCGACGCGCTCCGTGGAGGGGCTCCGTGGAGGGCATTTCGTTACAATCCTCCCAACCAAGACGCGAGGTCCGGTAAACTTTTAGCGGAGCTCGAGTCTGGATCAGATGAATTCCAAAATTGTCAATAGTGATCAGGATAGTGACCAGGATCACCAGGATCACCAGCTGACCGGATCCAGGAAAACAGGATGACCAATCACCCGCGGTGACCAGGATGCTGTCAGCATCATGGTCAACACGGTGACGGGAATCCATGACCAGGATCAGTCACTACCGGTTTTTAGGGAGAAGAAATGCACTACATGGATTAATTATTACAGACTAATTACGGACTAATATTAGCGGAACGCTTCCAGACAACAGGAATCACCTTTTCTCCTAAGGTATTACATTCTTAATTCCTGAAAATAAGAAAAATAACAATAAACTCTACCTGATTCTGTTAGCGGGGAAAAACTGATAATTACGGATCGTAAAATCAAAGCTATGCTTCTTCAAAGGAGTTCCCCATAGAAGGTCAAATCGACACAGAGGACAACTTTGTTTTTGCTGCATCCAAGTTAACCCACAGTAGAGATGTACTAGCTGAGTACATTGAGGACAACGATATGCTTCACGGAGCCCAACAATGTCCAACAAGCATATCGCACAGTGTCTCCTATCTCCATCAACTATATTTTGTCTGGCTTGAAAGATTCGAAGGCTTGCATACATTTCAAGCGTATATTGCAAGACTTGATGATTGTATTGTGCATTTTCCCATTCATATGTATGTTCCACCTGCACATGATGGAACGTTTCACCAATTATCATTCGGTATTCGCGAGGTAAATCGGGTATGGAGATTTGACTATATTCACTCGGGCGAAATGGACGGACCGGAGTCGATGTGATGAATAGATCGATCCCATTCTCCGATTGATAAGGAATTCGTTGATCATAATAAGTTCCGTCCCACCGTGGGTCATTCCAATAGCGAATAACACTTACACAGCTTGATCGTGCTGCCTCCCAAGGGGTTGCTAATCGAGCCTCATGTTCGATTACCACTATGTGAGGTATCACCAGTTCGCGTCCTACTTCCGTTGTATGGAGACAATACCGGTATAAAACTTGAGTTTGAATCAATTCTAAGTGACCGGTGACTTCGTTTAACTGGACCATATCCCACACACGGATTTTGCGCTGAAAAGCGGAAGCTCCGTTGTGAAAGATCATAGGTACAGGTATACGAAATCTCTGTGTCCAGTACTCTAGTTGCTCCGGAAGAAAATCTTCCGAAGTTGGGTTAACTTTACGGTAGGCATATGCCGTGGCCATTTTTCACGAATTCAATATTACTTATAAACTAATTAAAACTGTTTAAACTATACAAACTGAAAATTGACTTAATTTCACGTGTGATTGATAAAACAAAGACTGTGATTGACCATATTCAATAAAATATCCCGTGTGATCGATAAAACAAGAACTGTGCTTGACTAAACGCAATAAAATACACTAAAAGAATAAAAACACAAAAACTATTTTACACTATGCTACAGCTGTGCCGTATGTTCAATTCTACTTTCCCCGTTAACGGTTCTTCGTTAGTTTTTAATCTGTTGTCGATAGTGACGAGACTAGGAGTCACGTCTAGAATGTCACTATATAATTTTGACAATAACTTTTTCGTTTACTTTACGTAGATACTTTGTTGTTTGCGTAAGAAATATATTATACAATAATGTCCAAAGATGACAACAGTGCCCGACGGCACGCAGCTGTAGAGGTCGCCTTTTTAACTTCTGTCATGTCATACGCAACTCAAAACTGATGTGGATCCATTTCAGCTGGTACTGGAAGCTTCGGCTCGTTACCGATACCCCACCTCATGGGTGTACGGCAGTGCGGGCAAGAAGCTGGCTCAGGAGCACCGGCTTTTGATCTGGCCCATGCAATACCACAAGAGTAGTGGATTTGCTGCTTACATTGGCCACATTCAAATAAATCCTGCCAAGTTTTTGAAATTTCTGCTAAGCAGATGCAGCAAGGGTCCCCAAGACCCTTATAATGAGTTTGTACCTCCTGCGTCTCATTATATTTAATAATTTGGCTGCGTAAACTAAAACGTTGTAATCGTCTTCCCTCGTGTCGGATTAAAGCTTCACGAAGGAGCCGATACTGCTTTTGCTGTTTCTCCAATTCATAAGTTTTCTGTACATTGCCAGGAGGAAAGAATCGTGCAGGGTGCATTTGGTGCTGATAAAATCCATATGAATCATCAGCATCTTCACTGGCGGGATATGTACTACCAGGGAAGACCTCATGACTCCTGAATGGACGGACCAAGCCAGGATTGGCTATTAGGTCCAGTTCAGCATCCAATTGATTTCGCCCATGGTCATAATATCGGCCATTCCAACAGGGGTCAGTGACACAATGAATGACCTCGTCAGGACCGGGACCAGTGACGTCATGGGGTTCACCTTCGGTGGGAAACTCTGGAAGATACAAGAGATGGGGAAATATTACTTTTCTTTCCTCAGAGAGATAAAAACGATAGCCAAGTTGGTGTTGCATTATCTCTGTCTGGCCATTGGCAGGATTATAATGTCTCGTGTTCCAAATACGAATATACCTTAAACGGCGACGTCGCCATAAATCTTTTGGAAAATATAGAGAATGACCATGACAAGGAGCCGCTGCTTTATGAAAGGCTGCGCGTTTATGTTCTTCAAATCTTGCCCGTTCCTCATAAGTATGGCAAGGAGTTACAGCATGTTGGTAGGCTTCGCGTTGATGTAAATCGTACATGGCCTGTTCTTCGGCGAATTCTTCGAATTCCAAAGTAGTTGCTGAAGCCATACCAACAAGAAAATTTAATCAAATATAAAATAAAATATAACTATATTTAAAAGAAACCACTATGTTACCAATAGTATTATGTTTATACACTAAAATTTACACTGATAATTCGCTCCCCTGGGTTCGTCTGTAACTTGGTGCACTCAATCAACACTCTTTCCACCAACTTTCAAATTTGCTTGCCTTGATACTGGAGTCCTGTGTGTAACTTATCTAATACACTCCAGGAACTCCGATTTTATAAAAATTGTTACACTGCAGCGCAGAATTACTAACTTTGGGAAATTTTTCACTAGTAAACAAGACAAACACAGACGACCCGTTATTGTCATGGATCAGGTTTCCAATGAAGGATTATACATAAATTGAGAAACCAGATTCATGAAAATCTTATATATATGTAGTAGTCTACGTAGACTTTTCTGCTTGTTGTTGCTTATTAAAGTTGACACTTCTCAATCTTCACTCTGAAGGTTTTCATTTTGTGTTGGCAACTGATAATGCCGATACACAGTATTTGGGCCTGTTCGGTAATCAAACATTGACCCTGTGAAATGTCCAATATAATCTGGGTGGTATTGACGATAGACAACAAAGGGTTGAAAACTCCTTGGTCGGCCATCTGAGTGATATCGTGCTCGTCTACGACGACTAAAGTCACGATATCTTGCACAGAAGGGAGTAAACTCTGCTACATTTCTTCGCATGTGAAATCTATGATGTACACTACTGGTAGTAGCCACCCGGTGACTATAATACCATAGAGGTTCACTTACCTCACCCTGCTCGTTGATTTTTGGATATTGTAAATCAGGGCAATTGTATATCACTAAATATCTAGACCTATTTGCAAAAGTTAAATGAGTATCAACAGCACTGTCATAATAATATATCAACTCTCGCTCAACCTCTATATATACTATTTTCAAATCCATATCAAAATATTGACATCCAAATACATCCTCAATGTCTAAGAGATCTGTATCTTTCATAAAGTCTTGTTCATATGTATTGGGTCGTATGATATCTCGATCAAATTCATGAGGAGAGGCCAACGGGCGAGGTGTTCTGAAAAACTCGCTCCTTGCCCACTCCCACGGCCTCGGTCGAATATCGATTATAGGTTCTGGGACAATATTAGTAGATAATGGAGCAATTTGTCTTGCTTCTACATCACTTAAAGGAGGGGTGTGTACGTCTAATCCAAGATCAGCTCGTGCAAGTTCATTTTGTATCACACTGATACCTGACTCTGCAACATCAGTGTCCAGAACAGTGGTAGAATCACTAGGCAAAGAATCACTTGTAGGTGTGGTCATACTGGAAGAAGTATGTGATCTCATTGTTATATCATAAACAAATCCACCGAGTCCATCTTGGCTCTCGGGGTCCCAATGAATAATTGCATCATGGGTTCTAACAGGTAATCTTGGAGGAAGGACTAACGTTTCCACTGTATCCGTAGGCGAATAAGGTGGAAGTCGTTGAAGTCGTTCCGGCGTAGATAGTAAAATGGAGTCAGTAGGAGTTTGAACACTACTTGGAGGAGTCGACAAAAGGTCGGAAGATGCTATAGAAGGTGATGGTGATTCTTCTATTGATGCCAATACAGATACACTATTATCAGATGAATTGCTATTTATATTTACGTTTATACTAGATGAATTAGTGTCTTGAAAAAGTTCTCGTGAAACAGTACTATTACTGTCAGTTCCAGTACTAACTGTACTTGAAGTTTCATCATCATATAAAGTGTCACGATCATTATAATAACTCTGGTAATCAGGGAAATCATCGAGCCCACTGTCAACACTAGAATCAGATTCTGCCATTTGCACACTGGTCACTGAAACAAAAACACACAATGTGTGAACTACTGCTTTTCAGTTTCTTTGTCTATATCAAACATAGTTATGTGGACATTGGCAGAATCCATGTCATGTTGTACACGGGGATATATTGATTTCCTATTAGGTTGAGGAGAAGGTCTAAAGTTTTGAACAGCTTTTCTCATCATGTCTCTAATGCTCTTAGGAGGTTGTTGTTGTTGTGCTCCAGTTGGATCAGCAGGAGCTGAAGGCTGTGGTCTAGGTCCCATACTAGTATAGATTTCATCATCGGCAAATGCAAAATTAGACATTTCACTATCATCAACAGCAGAAAAAGTCGGTTTACTTTTACGGTTTCTTAACCACTTGTATATCTGTTTGTGTCTATCGGCTCGATAGCACTTCCAAAGCAGATATAATCCTATTATTAATGCAACGGTCGCGAGAGCATAAGCCCACTTAGGGACTTCAAATGAGTCCGTCATTTGTAAATTTAGCGAGTCAAGTTCATGAATTAAGTCATCCATGGGTAAGTCATCCAAGTGATCTATTCCTTTCGGTATCGTAAACGTCGATATGGTCACCCTCTCTATGACAGGTTTCCACATCTGTCGTTGTAACAACGAGAAATTTGGTAACACTGTCTTGGTAACTATCCGGAAAGTAGAATTATCCCTTTTATGGAAATAACTCGGTAACATTAATTGACCGCTCAATGCCATACATAACAGTTTTAATTCCAAAATTCCAATTGGCGGAAGAATCCGTTTCGGTTTTGGATTTCTTCGTTTCGGACACGTAATTGAGAATCGTAGTGGGACATCTGTCGTGATGTACCACATTCCTTCATCGATTCTAGTACTGAACGGGAGGTCGATATTCAATCGAACTTCCGTTTGACATAAGTTCGGAATTTCTAATTTCATGTTTAAAAACAAAGCTAACATACAGCTTGTCGTTGTATGTATCGTTCGTACGGCACCTACTAAAGGACAAAACAACTTATTGTTATCTACACATTGGTCATGTCCTATTTCTGGGACATACTTCGTCCTTTCTTTATTAATAATTAGTATGTCAGATTCAAGAGTATATATTGCTACTAATTTATTTGCAACTCGCGACGCATTTTTGGTTACATTGACAAAGGGTACAGGCAAGGCCTGCACCTTGAACACTTCAAATTGCAAGTTCGAATTATGTAAGGGGATCTTCATAAAGATCACCAATTTATCGTCATCATAAATGGCAGCCGTTGTAAGCAAATGATAATATTGCCATAATTCTGTCGTCAGATCTAGTGGCAACATTGACTTGTCATCTAATTGAACTTTAATACTCATTAATATTGAGGTCAATAGTGAAGGATCCACTATTTTTGGTGATAACTTTCTATCGGCTAGGATATCCATTTGATCATGTAATCCCCGCAGAGTGGTTTCTGCGGCGATTATCATTGATTCCAATCGACTCATTACAAACTCAAGCTGATGATACGCATGAGTGAAATGTTCAATATATAATATTCGATCTTCATGATTCTGAACTACTTGATTTACTCGACCTTGAAATAACATCAATTCGCGCGACATATTTAACATAAATTCTCTATTTTTCAGAATCGCTTCATGATTCATCTTAATGAAGGTTAAACTTTGTTTTTGAATATGTTGAATCATTGCTTGATTAGTACTGACACGTCTTAAATTTTCTGTTATCCCATCTAAATCTGACTGGGATACAGTTCAAAAGAGAAAACTCAATCCTTCACCTACAAAGTCGAACAAACCTCCTTTCTTCCGAGACGAGTTTATTGTGTGGTGATGTAATCTGCGGTAATCATTCAGATCCTCTTTTATTCGTTTAACACGATTATTTAGGTATCTGATCTCCTGGTGTATATCCGTTATGATCGATTGTATCGCAACGGCAAGAGTAGAGTTTTCACCATTTACTTCGACAAAAGTTCGTCGAAAAGCTATGGTTGTAGCATTATACAAACCAGCAGTATATTTCATACTTCGATCAAGTCTGCGCACATATTGTATAAAAGGTTGGAGCTCATACACAAACATTGTACTCCAATCACTAGTTACCATATTTACTTCTTTCACTTTCTTAAAAATCACATTGTTTCTAATAATAGTATGTCCATCTATTATTGTAGTCATAGTCAAAAGACCAACTAATAACATCCAACGCAACATCTTGCTCCTACAATGAGAAAGGAAGCAAGAGTTAGCGTAATGAGTAATACGCGATTCAATTACTTTTACTCTGACGATTTATTTCCGGATGTAAAAGGTCAGAAAGTTAATCCAACTACAAGAGAGTCATAGTCAGTTCGCGAGGCTGACAAGAGTTCACTCATAGTTTCGTTCCAAACAAATCATAAGTCAATACAATTTTGTTACTCATTTTACACTTTCTCTCGTCTCTCTCAAACTTAAGGAGTGGCACCATAGGTGTTATGTTTTAGGTATCATTAGTCCTATGGTAATATTTAATCACTAGTACTCCAGGCAGAGGGTACCATAATTGCTCCTAATTCTAATTTCTCACCTGGTTCTTTAATCTTATTATGATCTTGTAACACAGCTTGTATACAAGAGATCATCTCAGTTATATCTTTACTTGACTGTTTTGGTTGAGGCTCACTACTTTGGCCTTTTTCTTCAGTTATTTGCAATTGGTCAACTTCCATCGTTGAATCATTTACTCGATCATTTCGATCGCCAGCAATGAACCGTGATGGCAGTTGATCAGCGGAAGGAGCTTGTAGCTCCTTCATTCGTCTCTTGTAATCTCGTACCTGTTGTACTTGTTGTCTTAATTCTGCTAATGGAACACCATCTTCTTCTGAAGAAGAATGTTCTCGTCTTTGTCTTTTATTCTTAATGATCGACGTTAAGGGGTGTTTTTCTTGAATCCCTTGCATATCGTCACTTTCATTACTGTCACTACTGCTACTGTATTCAGTAGTCGACTGTTCTGATGGGGCAGCGTAACGTTGTATTCGTCGCACTCTAACAGGTTGGACAGGTTGAGGCACCTCCCATTCTTGAGGCGCTTTACTAAGTCTTTCTCCATGACATTTAATTATTCTGCGAGTTAATTGATCTTGTATCTTGTAACTCACTGGACCTGTTCTCTCAATGACTCCAAATGGGTAGTCCCATTTCGATTCTAATTTTCCTTTAGATTTTCCTGAGGAGTATAAAACAGGATCACCTACTTCAAAGGTGATATCCTTTGCTGTAATATCATGTAATCTTTGTTGTTTTAATACTCGTTTCTTTTGTGCAGCTTGTTGTTTCCGAAATGCTTTATGTTGTTCCTGAATGGCTATCTTATGAGGTTCTTCCCCTACATATTTTTCTCGAGGTTTAAGTATATTGTCGAGTGGTAAAACCACATCTCTGCCATACACCAGGTAAAATGGCGAGAATCCAGAGGATTCACTACCATTAAACCTGATGGCTGCCATAGCTTGGTTTAGGAATAAATCCCAAGTTTCTAATTCTTCTTGAGCTAGTTTTGCTAAGATGTCATTCAGGGTTCTATGTAGCCTCTCCACCTTCCCATTAGATTGTGGATGGAAGTAGGAAGTGGTCACATGATGTATCTTGAAATAATCAGTTAAATATTTCATCACTGCATTTACATTTTCAGATCCATTGTCTGTTAATATTTCTAAAGGACATCCAAATCTTGGAAAAATTTGATCTATTATCAAATTAGCAATTGTTTCCGCCTTTTTATCAGGCACTGGAAACGCTTCAGGCCAGCCAGAATAAATATCTATGAAGGTCACAATGTATTTATTTCCTGATAAAGTTTCGGGGTGTGGACCACTCATATCCAATGCTATTTTAGCAAAGGGATATGGAGGTCTGTCAGTCTCTTGCAATGGCAAAGTGTGAGCTCTGGTGTTACGAGCTCGACACACAAGACAATTTTCTACATGTTTATAAATATGTTTATACAAATCTTTCCAATAATATTTTCTACTGATGTTATTGTACACTTTGTCTATGCCAAGGTGACCTAAGTCGTCATGGTATTGTTTCAACACATCTGCATGTAATTGTTCGGGTATGCACAAGCATACCCTTGGGTTATCGTCAACTGTACTGATGTAATATAATACTCCCTTAATCATGAGGTATCTACTACTAATGTGAGCAGGGGTATTGTTACCTTGATACTTCTTAATGATTTCAACAATCTTTTCATCTTTCTGTTGCTCTACCTTCATGTCCAAATCTTTGTAATTAATTGCTTGTGGTTCGGGCGGAACCTGAGGTTCATCTGTGATGACATGTACATATCTTTGAGGATCAAATTTGTTACTATTTATAATTCCAATTTGTAATGCTTTCTGATTTTCCACATTATCCATCTCGTACCCGGGGTCTGCGTTTGCAATACCTTCAGGTAAACGAGAGAGTAGGTCAGCACATGTATTCTTTCTACCTGGTAAATATTCAATCTTACAATTGTAGCTAGCGATCTTTAATGCCCAGCGTTGTACTTTGGCATTGTTTTGCGGACTTTTCAACAAGTACTGCAAGGGGGCGTGGTCTGTTTTAATAACAAACTCTGCTCCCTGCAGGTAGTTATTGAATTTATCCAATGCGTATGAGATAGCAAAAGCTTCTTTCTCAAATGTCGACCATTTCTGTTGGGTTTCACCCAATTTATGAGAGAGGAAGACAATGGGTTTTTCATCAGGTACTCCAGGTAGTTGACCTGTTTCATCATCACATGGTTGTGCCAAAACCGCTCCGACACAGCGGCCACTGGCATCAGTGTAAAGCACGTAAGGCTTTCTGGGATTTGGATATGACAAATGAGCAACTTGAGTTAAACGATCTTTCAACTCTTGAAAGGCTTTTTGATGTGTTTCTCGCCAATGAAATCTTGCATATTTCTTTGTCAGTTCTAAGAGTGGTTGAGCAATTTCGCTGAACCGAGGAATAAATCTACGGTAGTATGAGGTCATGCCCATGAAAGATCTCACTTCCGTTACCGTTTTCGGCGGATTTAATTTTCGAATGACCTCGACCTTCGAAGTCTCAGGTTTAATTCCGTCTTTACTAATTACAAAACCAAGATAAGATGTTTCAGATTGAAAGAAGGAACACTTCTTAGCTTTTAGCTTCAGTTTATGTTTTCTTAGGCGACCAAACACTTGTTTAATGTGGTCGATATGAGATTTTATGTCACGGCTAAAAATCAAAATATCGTCAAGGTAGGCCAGAGAAAAATCCTCTAGGCCCTCCAAGACGCTTGTCATGAGGGATTGATACACCGAGGGCACGTTCACGAGTCCGAAAGCCATTACATTGAACTCATAAAGGCCCTTATGACAAACAAAGGCCGTTTTTGGTCTGTCTTCTTCATCCATCTTGACTTGCCAGTAACCCGACTTCATGTCAAGAGTGGTGAAGTATTGACATCCATTCAATAAAGTAAAGATGTCGTCAATCAATGGAAGCGGCCAGTTCGTAACTTTCGTGACTTCATTGAGCTTGCGGAAATCAACGCAGAAGCGTTTCGAGCCGTCTTTCTTGTCCACGAGTAGGCACGGAAAACTCCATGCACTATTTGACCTTCGGATAATTCCGGATTGAAGCATTTCTTCAAGTGCTTCATCCATAATTTTTCTCTTCAGTAATGGAACTCTATATGCTCTACTTTTGATTGGTGGCGCATCACCTGTGTCGATGCGCATCTTCACTGTATCTGTCTGAGTTAATTCTTTATCAGTTTTTGCAAACAAGTCTTTATTATTATTGATGACTGGCATCAACAGGTGCCGTTTGTCTTCAGGCACCTGTATGTCAGCATCTGTGATCTGGTCTTCAGGTGTATTTTGAGTTAAGAGCTGATTAATTTCTAAGACTTTTTCTTCCTGTTCTATTGGCTCAAGTTTTCCAATCAAACAACCCCTTTTTAAGGTGTAGTGTTTGTTGGTACTGTTCACCAACAGGACAGGTATGGTTTCATTTCCATTAGTGACTATACTGTTACTAACTAAGAGGCCAGGCTGTTCAGCCACATGACCTTTAGTCAGTCCATGATGTTCTAAGTATTTTGTGTCGAAGACAGATTTTGCACCGGAAGCTTTTGCTGTACACAAACAAGTGGACTGTGGTTTCAGTTCCACCTGATTGATCAGTCGAGTAAGACAACTCACCTGTATGTCTTGAACAATGGGTATATAGTGACCATCTAATCTCAATTTATGAAATTCCCAATATAAATTAACTCGATTGCCCCTTATCCAATCCATTCCTAATAACATACTTCGATTCAATTCATTTATTACTAAGAACTCATGCACCTGATAAATTCCTTGAATATAAAATTCAAGTCTAACTTTTCCTCGAGGGAGAGTGTCATTCCCAGTAATACCTGCAATGCAAGGCAAAGAATTTTTATCACCAACTAATTTCGGTCGGTGTTTAAGATTTTTCCAAAATTTTGTACTAATGCAACTAGTCTGTGCCCCTGTATCTAATAAGGCACGTACTCGTTGTCCTTTGATGTTCACTAAGACACTATTCAAAGAAGCAGCCCCATAATTTATGGTTACTGTTTCCGGTTGAGAATGTCTAAGTTTTTGTTGCTGTTGTTCCTCATTTGGGTAATCATCATTGTTTACTAAGTTATTTCCCTTGGTTTCCATAGAGTGTTTCACTTCCTGTTGACATGGGTTTTTCCAATTACTTCCCCTTGGGTTTTTCCTGTTTTGTAGTTTTGGGTTTTTCCCAAGTGATTTCTCTTGGCTCCTTATTCTTGGATTCCTATTTCCTGATTCACTTACTGTCTGTTTCTGTTGATTTATTTCAACACAACCCTGCTTACCTGGTTGATTTATAATTTGATTTTCATAAGCATTTTTCATATAAATCATAATATCAGGGTCTACATCTACAATGTGTATCTCTTTTAATCGTTTAGGAGTAAAGTTTTGTAGAACTCTCACATAAACATCTGCACACTTCTGTTTAGGTACACCATATATCCCGCTACTGATGAGTGGGATAGCTATGCTTACAAAATTTTCCTTGTCACATACCTGTAATACTTTTTGTACAGTACTGTATAAAACATTGAGACATTTATTTTTATCACTGTAATCATTCCAGCGTGGTCCCACAGCATGTATCACTTTTAAACATGGCAACATTCCACAAGTGGTAGTCATATTCTCACCTACTGGAAGATTTCCATGCTGTTGAATATATTGTTGACATTCTTGTTCAAGGGCTGGACTAGCTCCAAGAGCTATAGCTCTAGCAACACCTCCGCCATGGGTTAATTGGCTATTAGCCGCATTCACCATAGCATCAGTAGCTACCTGGGTTATTCCAGTCTTGTATACTTTTATTTCCAGACCACTGGTGGTCCGATAGCTGAAACAATTTTGTGAAGTAAATTTTTCTTGCTGACTGTCCCTTGCAGGGCAGCCATTTTGTGAGTTGGCCTTCGGTTTCTTAGGCCTAGGCCTACCAGTCAGAGGAATGGTTGTGAATTTTACTGTACAATTTTTCCTATTATGTGTGGTCTGACCACACTTTGTGCATTGAATGGTTTTACTTTTCACTGGAGGAGAACCATTTTCGGTTCTCCTTGTTTGAGACTGAATACTTGGCTTTATATTACATGTTTTATTACCCGTATGTCCACCTGTCTTATTATTTACAATTTTATTTTTACAATTATTCATGCATTGATTTGGTACATTATTTACATTAATTAACACTTCTCCCTGGTGATTTCCAGTTTCACTTCTGTTGGGAGCATGTGGCTTCTCATTAACTCTGCTCATTGCCCCATATGGGCAGAGTTCCCTTCGTTTAAATTGACTCGGCAATCGCGAGCGAAGTGGTTTGGCTTCCCACAGCGAAAGCAGCAAAAGGTCGCCCCTGGTGACCTTTCACCTGCTGGCTGAATATCTAGTGTTCTCACCTGCTTGGTCAAGTTAACGCGGCAATCACGCTTCACGTGGCCAACGCGGTTACAACGATTGCAAACCGGTCGTGAAAATCGTGTCGGTTTCTGATATCTGTTGTAATTTTGTCCTCCCCTATTTCTGTATTGACTATTGTACTGATTTTTATTCTGATTCTGATATGGAGGTCGCGCATAACCTCCAGTGTAATTTTTCGTTAAAATATTCACCTTATGGCGTCGGCGTGCCACGCCTACGTCCATGGGAGTCTCGTCCCTTGTCTCCAGAGGGAGATCTACATGTTCTTCCTGTTCGTCGATGGAGTCGCGAAATACAGGGTCCCGATAGCGCTCATATTCTTCGTATTGTCGGTCAAATGCCTTCCCAAAGGGCGCTTTTCCTTTGGCGGCTTCAGAGCGAGCGCGAAATTTGATTTTCGCGGCATTTTCAAATAATGCCTGACTAACAGCGTTTTCTAGCGTCTTGGGCATGCGTCGGATCAGTTTCATCCGAACATCGTTGTCATACAACCCGTCACAAAAGTAATCTGAGAGGTTTTTCTGAATGGTGGGGTTATCTATTTCCTGATCAAAGGCATCTTTTGCTAGATCAAGCAGTTGCTCAGCATATGAGACAAGAGTTTGATTTTTCCCTTGTCGCATATGGCGCAACTGATTGGTGGCCATGGAGTTATCCATTGTGGCGCTATAGCGACTTTTTAGTTCGCCATACAGTTCGGACCAGGGCATTTCAGGATTTTTCTTCATTGATCGTAAAATAAAATCAGCAACTACGAAGTCACTGGTTTGGGCGGCGATTTTAGGTCGTCGTTTCTCTTCCACATCATTTGTCTCACAAAAAAGGTCAAGAGATTTTATCCAACCCCGAAAATTCAGGGGGTTCCCGTCAAATTTTTTAATATGGGAATGAATGGATTGCGCCTGAGTGGCGTTAGCTGTCTTTGCATTACTCTTTTCACTTTGGCGCACGGTTTTATGCAGGTCAATTATGGCAGAAGATGTGGGGTCTTTGGCTTTCCTTTCAGCCTCTGCCAATTTTTGTTGTATTTTTAGTAATTTTGCTTCGGCACCGACTTTGTCAGTAGCTAACTGTAGTTCCAAATCAGCTTTCTGCTGTACGAATTCTGCTTTAACCTGGTCGAGGGCTGCCCGCGTTTGGTGAAGGGTTTGTTGTGAGGCAGCATGCTGCTGCGTCAAGCTATGAGCTTGCGAGCTCAATTCAGTAATTTGGCGCTCATACTGACCCACAAGACCTTCCCTTTCCTGTTTTAGTTGAGTAATTTCATCAATGAACCGTTGCTCCCTTTCTGCTGGCGTGGTCATTTTTAATGAAATAATTTACAATTGAATTTTTTTCTGCTGTTAACGAACGTAAAATGAAGAAAATTGCACCTACCTTGCTAGCACTATAACTGTTGAAACACACGCGGCTGTCGTTTCAGAATTTCCTGGAATTCCTCGAGATTTTTCACAGTTTCCTGAGTTTCCGTTTTTCTCTGATGTTCAGTCAAAAGTTCGATATATCTGATGAGCAACGCTCGGTGCGACCAGTCGAGCGTAGTTTGGATGTGATAGCAATTGGCGGTCGGCGTCAGTGTAAATAATGGCACGTTGGACATGCAACCAGTTCCACCATTGAGTTGTACCAATTGTAGATTCAGAGGGCGCTGTCTGCGTCAGCTGCCTTACAAATTTGAGCTGCCAGGCGTTCAATTTACCAGTTCTCACAAGTTCACTGTGCTCCCCAGCGGCAACGTTTTAAGTCAATTTCGGCTTCACTGGGTCTGTTAGGGTTAATAAATGTTTCTAGAATGTTCACCCGGTCGTTTCAAGAGAGTTAACAGTCAGAGTCTACATCCTGACGAGCGGCACCATATAAACTGGCCTGTGGCATAGCAGGGTTAAGTACCCTGGATAACTGATCATCTAGTGGTTTTTCGTTCGGACTATAATCGAGGCAAAAATGGCCACAGGACAATTTAAGTGTTCAGTCTTAAGAGGCAACCAGTTCTGTAGAGTCTGCAACAATTCTTGATACTGCAGCCGCAGCGAAAGGGTGAATTCAAAAACACATAAAATGTACTTACAGTTTTCTACACTTTTATTAAAACCCTAAGTAAAGTTCCTACAAGTTAAACTTGAAACAAATTCTCTCTCTGGTAAATGTTTGAAAATATCAGATACGAAATGAGACTAAGACGAAACTATCGCATCGCTCTCATCGCGTCCTGTGTCTGGAAATGTTGTCTGGCCTGGCAGCGTTCGGCAGCGTCCTTCCACGAGAATAGGAGAGTGACTTCTTGTACATACGGAAGACCAGAGAGAAGTCCCGTCTCGGGTGATTCCGTTGGCTTAAATACGACTTGAATCGTGTCTACTCGGCAGAATTTACGTCATAAAACACCACAAAACACCACATATACCCCAAGATGGCGGAGAGGTATTTCTTAACCCCTTACTTCCATCCTGGAATAGTAGGGCATCCGGTGGGTATCCTATGCTAAGAGTATGCGTTCTCGCATTTAAAAGGATGCTGGCAATTAATAGGTGTATAACCGCAAAACCAGTCGGCCATCTTGTGAACGTGCAAGATTGCACAATTCTCAGAGCTGAAACTGATACTGGGTGTGTTGAGGTTAGGTCGGGTCAGTATACAATGCTAAAACCTGTCAAAAGCATTCTGATGGGGTTATTATAGGTTAGGCTTTTACTAGCTCATATGCCAGTCATAATTGCAAATACTGTCAAAAACACCTTTTTACAGTAAGTGCATAAAGTACTTTTGTAGGTCAGTTTGCACTGTTATTATGCAATGCAAATATACGAGGAATTGAATAAAATTACATAACTTGGGCTTGAAAACAGCGTTTACTTATTAAAGTTTATACAACAGAGAATTATTACCAAGTAGGACTTGGCCACTCTGATTAACACATTAACAATTCGGGAACCAAGATTCTCGAGTGCAATCATAAGACTCCGACGCACCCCACGGAGGTTAACCCGACGCGCTCCGTGGAGGGGCTCCGTGGAGGGCATTTCGTTACAACCACTATGATTATCTCATTTACATCAGTTTACTAGTCCATTAAAATCGGACATCAACACCCACCTACCCCTCAGGCGTTCAAGAAATATTTTTCCAACCCATAGCCCCCAACCCACATACACCCATTCGAGACATCAAGTTCAACCTTTCATGGACTCGAGTTTGGGTTGAAATTAAAAATCAATTTACGTAATTTAGGAGATCGCGGATACACCACACAAGTATTGCTGAAGAACTCTGCAAAAGACGACACAGTAAGGATGACTAACTATTTATTATTCAAATAATCGCATCGGTTCATCGCGCCTAGGGTCTCCAGCACGGGTGTTCACAGTAGGGTCAATCGGGTCGTTTTCAAACTCGTTGGCAGCAGACTGTCGGACATCAAAATGTGCACCATCATCCCCAGAACGCAGACATAAATTGTGTAGAATAACAGCACATTGGACGGCTTCCAGCATACTGCTCAACCTCAAACCGCCCATTCAAGAACGGAATCGTTGCTTGATGATTCCAAAACCCTCTCTATCACATTTCGCCCTTTACGGTGGGCTATGTTAAACGTCATTCTGGTTGAAACCGGTTCACCTGGATACGGCGTAATTAACAAGTTATTTGATGGGTATGCATTGTCCCCAACAGCACAGCGCGTGGAAATGGACGCTCACATCTTTCCTCAAACGCAGTCCACAGTTGGCTTGGCGAAGCACTCTTGAATCATGCCATTTTCAGGAGCATTCGACGAACAGAGATAGGCTCGAGTGTCAGGCCCACATACTAATAAGACATTCAAGCTGTGGTGATGGCGGTTTGCGTAACTCTCTTCGTCGTCAGCTGGTGGCGACACGCGCACATGGCTTCCATCTACAACACCTGCTACACAAGGCAGTCGGCATATTTCACGAAATCTAGTAGCAATATCAAGTTGATTTTCTCTAGGCCAACAAACGACTTCATCTCTCAGTGCAATAGCCAGAGGGATAATTTCATGCACAACGCGATTATCCTTTCCAATTTTGTGGCAATCCTGCACTACGTGTTAGAAACCATTTTAACCAATAAAATGTAAAAATACCAACAACTTTTGCCTTGGGGAGTGCGGATTGTTTCTGTCTGAGTTTGGTGTCAAAATATCTCGAAATTTCTCCTCGAGAAAGTCAACCACACTTTCTGGGACGCGATAACGCTCTCTGAACTCACGAGGTAAAGGTGCGTCAAAACGCCGTTCTGCGAAAATCCTCTGACGACGAGGAATATGAACTGAAAATGCCAAATCTTGCACTTCGTCGGATGAATACGCCATTTTTATCTTATTTACCCAGAAACAAGATTGTTGTCGCAACAATCCACTTGTAATATTCAGTCGTAATTATTTTACGAGACAAATTCACCCTCAAGCCTGCAGTCGTAAATGCAAGTCGAAATACACTCGTACCCCACGCAATTATTTTTTATAGGATTGGCCGCCGTAGACCCTTCGCCGACAAGTAGCTTCAACGAGTGATTTCTGCACCTGTGTAATTTACAAGTGTAAATCTACTTTTACAGGACTGGAAACGTTGCCTCTATTACACGTGTAGGCCATTTACAGCTGCCGGGCTACAAGTGTTCAGCCAAGCGCGTTATAAGTCGTTTATAGGATTCACTCACCGCTCGGCTTGTATTTTACATGTACAGACTCGGATTTACAATTGTAGGGAAGTTTATAGGATAGACCCCAGGATCCAAACAGGATTTTTGTAACTACGCTCACGCGATTATTATTAAACATATTTTATTTGTTATAACAAAATGGATTGGATAACAAGTGCCGAGTACTTAGATAATATCCTTTCCTTAATATACATTTGAAAATTTCAAATTATGTTTACAAATATTTACAAAAAGTTACCTAAATGTGCATGCAATGGCAAAGCAAACGTATGAATAATTAAAACAATATTGTGTATGTACACTCTTCAAGATGAATGTTGATAAGTATTCGACTTTACAAGAGTCAGAACAGATAGGTGGGAGGGAGGAGAGAAGAAAGGTGAAAGGTGAACTGTCACATCGCAACACTGCTGGCCTTGGTCAACTAACGTGTCATATTACGGCACAATCGCGATTCCAGCGGACCCGCGATTTAGGCGGAGCCCCGTTACCACTGCTAGCCAGGGCATACAGGACAAACATGCAGAATGCACAAAGCCGTGACTGAAGGAAATGGAAACGCGATGTTCAACTATAACTCAGTTCAAGTCATATAATAAACCTTCTATCGCTACAGTGAAATGACCTGGATCGTCGCATCACGTCTCGTTGAGGAGGACAACGCGCACTGCGCATGCACACTAACAGCATGTATAGCCAGGGAAATGACGTAACAGGGCCACTCAAAAAGGCTACCATTATGGCAACCCCACATGAGGTCCGTAAATACTACTTTTATTCTGAAACATTATTATTGCATTTCTGAAAACCCGGAAATAGAGAAATGCTGTATTCCACTTCCTGCTCGCACTGATGCACAAGTTAATCACTGCTAGTAGAAAAAGTAGCATATGCTACGGCCCTCGTACTGTCAAGGGCCTTGTGCGGAATGCTTCCAAAATATCAACATGGGTTGGCCATTCACAAATTCTATGTTGATAAAAATGGATTGTTCATTTCGCTAAGCACTATGACGCGTGGGACGAAACAAAATAATAAATGGAACGCTCTATAAGTGGATTTTGAAGGTTTTAGAAATTATTAACGCACGTTTCGTGTGTTTAGAATTTCCCAACTGGAATGAGTTCCATTTAGCAACTAAACCTAAACAGAAGATTTTCAGAATTCTGTGCCAAGATGTTTGTTGAACGCGTGTGATTCGCGTGCTCTCATAGCCACAAGAATCACATATATTTGTCATTCTTTAAAAAGTTTTTGTTGCTACAGCTAGGATTTATAGCCCCTCTAAGACCTTTATAACGCATGCTACAATCCCCGCACTAGTTTAATCCGACCTGGGCCCAATACTATAACACTTTGTACACCTGTAATTGTGAGAAATACACTACAATTTGCGGTCCTGTCAACGAACGATTACTATAAACCGATTGTCGTGCGAAAAATTTACAACCGCTTCGCGGGACCTGTAAAGTGCAGATACAGCTGCAAAGGGCCTGTAAATGGGATACTACAAACGAATACATGAGTCCTACGCAGGTAATTTTTCTAGAAAACACAGCTCAAAACTTACATGTGAGCTTTAGTCGGGGAATTGTATTTACATGTACATGCATGACTTTTGCGTTTATTATAAGGCTTGCGTGGAAGACGTAATGACAAAGCCGGTGGATTTTGACGATCATGGCGTACTCTTCGGACGAAGATATAGAAGTTTTTATACATGATGCCCACATTCCGCGACGAGAGAGAGAATTCCACGCCAGACATTTTGATGTGAATTCAGCGCAGGAATTTCGAGAGCGATATCGCGTTCCTGAAACTGTTGTTGATCGTTTGGTCCATAGATTAGGTCATTCTCTTGAACTAGCGACCCACAGAAATGATCCATTAACCCCGAGACAACAGATCATGGTATTTCTGCATTACATGGGTACCAATGGTTTCTACCATCTGATTCAAGAGTGCCATGGAATTGGGCGTGACACAGTTAAGCGTGTCGTGCACAGAATAATTCCGTTGGTTACGGGAATGGCAGTTGACATCATGAAGTGGCCTCAAAATAGTATGGGCGTTGCGACAGATTTTTTTCAATACTGTGGTATGCCAAGTGTCTGTGGTGCTGTTGATGGAACCCATATTAGAGTCATCCCTCCAGCAGAAGATGAAGCTAGTTACGTGAATAGGCATCACGTGCATAGTCTAAATGCTTTGGTAGTGTGTGGCCCTGACCTCAGGATTTATTTTTGCTCGACCAAATCTGTTGGGAGATGGCATGACGCCCACGTACTAAAGGAGTCCGAATTATGGCAAGCATTTGAGGTAGAACGACGGCGACCATTCCCAGGAGCCGTATTAATAGCAGACAGTGCTTATCCTGTAACCGAGTGGCTTATTCCACCGCTACAACACAATGTGGTAGGTGCCAGAGCGCGGTTCAACAAAGCTCAAATTAAAGGACGAAATGTAGTGGAGCGTTGCATAGGCGTTGTAAAAGCAAGGTTTTATGCGCTAAAGACGTGCATTAGACTGAGGAAGATGACTGATGCAGCAAATCTAACGCAGTGTGCATTCATCATTCATAATTTATGCATTGATCATGGGGACAATGGTGATGACCTCACAGTTCCGGATGATAACGCGTTACTAGGCACGGGAGATGACACTCCACCAAACATTCCCCCCAATGAGATTCGTCGACAGGAGTTAATCAACTATTTCTGATAGTGTTTGGAGAAACATCACGTTATGCGTTTGGCCTTATGAAATGATAGAACCTCATTCGACACTAATCGACAATAATACAATAAATTTACTTTTTCTGGAGATAGTGTGTTGTGAACTTTTATTCAGTGAACTATGCAGTACTTTGACCATTAGCTTTTATTATCGTCATTGAATTGTTAGAGGAAACATTTACGCCGTCGCATGAGAACCACCTGCGTCTAAATTCCATTTGGTAAAAGAACCGGATGGCTAACATACAAAGGTATGAGTCTAAGAGGTTGCCGCCATGTTCTGAAATCGATTTACACAATAAACTCTTCATTCAGTTACCACCATCCTCAACTGAGGTAATGTATTCATCTTTCGGGCTTTTGGTACATCCTCGCCTGAGTGCAATAATTCCGTATCTCCCCTATGGGAGATAAGACATTATAGATAATTCCGTATCTCCCCTATGGGAGATAAGAAATTATAGCACTCAGGCGACGACATTAATAACTGACCTAATATCGCGACGGCGACACATTGTGGGGTAGAGAGTAGAGATGGGGAGGAGTTTTTTTTTTCGTTTTCGATTGCAATCGGTGTTCTATAAAGGAATCGTGTTACGGTTTCGGTCTCGGCCGTGACATAAAATAAAGAGAAACTGACCTGGATTTTCAGAACAGGGGTCGGTGCATGTACAGGCATCAGCCTTCCAACATCTTATGGGACATTCCGCTGTGTCAAACAACCATACCAATATGGATACCATTAGAAGCAGGCCACAAAGACTGTTCTAATGGTATTCATGTTTGTAAGGTGTTCTTGATATATATTGAAGGGAGCGTGGCGGCTCAGTCTGTACGGTATCAAACTTGAGAGCTTGTGGTCAAGGGTTCGATTCCAACAAGCGACATCGCGTTGTATTCTTCGGCAAGATACTCAATTCCCATTGCCCACGTAGATGCACGATGTCACTGTGTGCTAAGACGTACTGCACGCCGAGGTGCACATATCCCCAATCCCTCTTAACCCTTCCTGTGCTGTACATTACCTGGGGTATGACTTTGGGGAGCTGGCAGGTGTTCGTCACCGTACAATGTATCTCTCACAATGGGGAGAAGGGTGAAGGTCTCGCGCAAGTGAATAAAATAAAACGAAATAGTCGAATGCATATTGCTACCTGAGTTCCGTTTTGTCATAAACGACATTCTATAAGGATGTCGTTTACGACGATACGGAAGTCATGTTGCGATATGTTTACACATTTTGTGACGAATTGACTGGCGGTTTCTATCCTTCAAATCACACGGGCATTTGAAGACAAGAGTGTGTGGTTTTCAACTTATTTTTCTTTATTTCTTTCGGTATTTGTAAGCTTGAAGTCAGTTATTTTTCTGTTGAAGAACAATGTTTATTCTTTCATTCTGTTGATTGGCATAGTGACTGTCTCAATTTTTTTATTCTCAGTCTTCTCTCTATAGCCTCCAATCTTAGACACTGGATTTCCAAGCGAATTTTCTTCCTCTTCAGCGCGATGAAGTCATCTTGTAAAAGCTTGTCGACTCCTCGTTTTGGAACTTGCTTCTTTTTCTTTGCACGCGAAGCATCTGTTTGTTGTGTGACACCATTGGATTCTTCGTTGGCATTCGGTGATGAAAAGGGCGTTTCATTAGTAGCGTTAAGGATGGTTGACTGTTCTGGCATTCTTTCTGAAGTGGACGCTTGTGGCTGTGAAGAGCTTATAGCGACAGGTTCTTCTTGGTGTGTAGCAGTAAAAGACACGGGCGTATCCTGAACGTCAAGAAGGGTCAAACACGCTGATTCCCGACCTATAATATCTAACACCAAATTATCCGCCTCTGTCAAACGGGACCCGCTCTCTCCGGATTTCTTTGAATTTTGGAATTTCTTCATGGCTCCGCGTTTAATGTTTGCCCAAATTGTGTCTCGCAGAGTTTTATGATCGGACACAGAAGCACCAATCGTCCGCATCATATTGTATAAGGAAACCCATTCTTCTTCCTTACGTTTCTTCGTTAAAGTGGGTCCAAATTTCCCAAATAAAATTGATTTCTTCTGTTGTATTCCATTTAAAAATGCAAGCTTCTGTTCCGCAGTTAACATTGTCAGTTACAAGAAAAAATCACAGACTGGCTGAGGACTTGATGAAACAACAGTTATCAGGCACACTATTCATGGGTTTCCTAAATAAATATCGGAAAAGGATAATTATTTTCTGACTGCGATTTTGTTGCGAAATAAAACACACACAAACACTCAGCCGCACGACATGTCCGTGCGTAACATTTTACAATCGCCTGTGTGAGACAGTACTATAAAACAATTGTAATTCTTTTCACTTGTATCGATGTTATTGGTTTTCCACAAGCGTGCGATCAGAAACGGCGAATACAATAAACATGAAAACATGTATTTTACAGGCCTGTAAATACTGCTGCACTACACTTGGGACTTGTATACAGGTGCAAATTTTTTATAGTATTGGGCCCTGGGGTCTTTCCTATAGAACTTTGTGCACCTGTAATTGTAAGAAAGTTCCTACAATTCACAGACGCCGGTAGAATCGAATACTATAAAAAGCGATTTACCAAAGTCGCTTACAGTTATTCCCCCGCAGTTGTGACTGAAGCAAAACGCAGGGGTAACTTTTCGTTGCCCATCCTATAAAAGCCACAAGTGGCAGGTACATGCGTTTTGCGTCCGCGATTACAGGCGCAAATTTACATGCGAACTTTGATGCGGCACTTGTGTACAGGGACTTGTGGGATTTTATTGCCTCCGCTCGATCGCCTTCGGGGACATTCCTTCATTATAATGATGGCGTACTCGTCGGACTCAGACATTGAAGAAGGGGTTTATGATGATTTTGTCCCACGCAGATCTCGAATATTCAATGAGCGGCGATTTCGTGTCCATTCTGTCAGAGAGTACAGAGAACGGTATCGGGTTCCTGAAAGCGTGGTGGATTTTCTCGTGGAGAGAATCGGAGACCATTTGGAACACCCGACATAGAGGAACCGCCCACTAACCCCTAGAGAGCAAATTTTGGTTTTTCTCCACTTTATTGGGACAAATGGTTTCTACAACGCTATGCAAGATTGCCATGGCATCGGGCGCGACACGGTGCATCGGGTGGTACACAAAGTGATTCCCCTCATCGTTGGTCCGGCACCGGAAATCATCAAATGGCCTGAAAATGGAGTTGGCGTCGCAGTGGGATTTTTGGAATTGAGTGGAATGCCAAATGTATGTGGGACAGTTGACGGTTCCCATATAAACGTGATACCACCAGCTAGATTGGAGTCCGGCTACATCAACAGGCACCACGTCCCTAGTCTTAATGCAGCAATGGTGTGCGGTCCAGATCTCATGATATATTTTTGTTCCACAAAGTGTGTGGGGTCAGTGGCATGATGCTCACGTTCTGCGAGAGTCGGATTTGTGGCAAGCTTTTGAAGTGGAGGGACGGAGACCATTTCCGGGAGTTATAATTTTAGCTGATAGTGCTTATTCGTGTAATGAGTGGTTGATAACCCCATTGGACGCAAATTTAGTAGGTGCTCGTGGTGATTCAATGAAGCTCACAAATCTGGACGAAACCCAGTTGAGAGGACATTTGGTGTAGTAAAGAATCGTTTCTATACCCTGAAAACCTGTATTGGACTTCATAAAATGACAGAAGCTGCTGAACTGACGAAATGTGCATTCGTGTTGCACAACTTGTGCGGCCATCAAGGTGACAATGGAGAAGATTTTAAAAACCTCCATTCTCATTATCCAGAACAAACACAATTGGACCATAGTCTCTCTATTAAGCAAAAAAAAACATAACCTTACCGTATCACCCCTAACAACACAGTTGTTTTAGTTATATATCACAATTGTATCAGACCGATTCTATTTAACCCGACATCACCCTACCATTGCACACCAAACACAGTGGTTTTATTTACATGTTCAACCTGACTCTGCAACTGCACTGTGGTGTGCTGGTGGTTGTGAAATGGAGGGGTCGCTGTTTTATTATATATTTATATTTCCGACCTGATTCCTCCCTGCCCCCTCTTCTGTCTAGCTCAACATAATCATACCATATCTCCCCCACACAACTGTATTATTTATATTTCCGATCTGATTCCAGTTTTGCATAGCATTATGTTGACTTACTTTTGTACAGTATTATGCTGATTGTCTGTTGTATTCTGGGATAGTCGTATTAAGTGATAATGGCCAAATTCTAGCTCACTATTACAGCCGTAATATAATTATATCATGCCCACTTCATCTAGCCACTTCACTCAGACCAGCAATAATAACTGGTCTAAGTGAAGTGGCTAGATGTATGTATATGTGTACTGTATGTATGTGTGCATTGTGTGCAGTACATGCATATTTATGTACTGTGTACATATTTATGTACTGTGTGCAATGTATGTATGTATGTATAGGTGTGTATATGTGCATTGTATACGGTGCTTGAATATTTATGTTCATACATATTTATGTTCAGTCTGCCCCCCCCCCCCAAGCTCTGCATTGTATACAGTGCATGCATATTTATGTCCATACATATTTATGTTCTGTCTGCCCCCCCCCCCCCCCCACCCACCCTCCTTTTATATAATACCCAGCTCATTCTCACTATTCAGAACTAACTTAACTTGGGCCATAATCATTCAATTCAGCCCAAATATGACAACTCTCTCATGTCACTCCAAACATAACTGTTACTAGTGGCATTGACCCAACAATCCAGGTTCTGTCTTCAGCCCTGTATATTTGAAACCTCCCCTTCCTTAGACCTAGTCATTTCAAACATAATTGGCTTATTTGTATGTCCTTGATTTAAACCCCGTTTAGTATTCTAATGTTTTGAGGTATTCATACCAAGGCTAACCAATTGAATAAAAATAAAAAAGTTACTTTTACAGCTCCCAGAAAGGGCACATCACTGTGATAAAAATACCCTACTGTGTGACCCCATTCTCATCTCGCATATTATATAGCATGGTTTGTGTGTGGGGTGGGTGTGGGGTCACACAGTGACGTATCTCATCTCACATATTATATAGCATGGTTTGTGTGTGGGATGGGTGTGTTTTCACACAGTGATTTTTATACATGCATACATACATATGCATTGTATATTGTACATGCGGCAATGTCCACCCTGCACCCCCTTCCTGTATGGCACTATGGTGCTTGATCTGTACTGGGTTAGTAACAATAGTTCCAATTCCAATGTCTATGTACAGACCGCTCCTCTTTTGCTCAGGCGATGGTGCTTGGTCTGTGATGGGTTGGTAATTCCAATTCCAATACCTATGCACATGCTGCCCTTCTTTTGTTCAGTACTGTGGTACTTGATCTGTACTGGATTAGTAATTTCAGTTCCAATTAGCAATTGGAACCGAAATTGCTGGTCTAGTACAGATCCCATAATTGTACCATACCGATTATATTTAGCCCGACCACTCCAAACACAGTGGTTTGGTAGTTTTGCCCTGTTTTATGCTGATGATTGTTGGATTGTGGGGCTGTTGTATAATAACTATCACTCAATACAGCAACTACAAGCAACTGCACCAGTACGATTGACACTCTCTCCTCATACAGCAACTACGGTCAACTTTAATACATTACAACCAAGTGATATCGACTTAAACCATGCCAACGGTTCACATAACCCTACCACAACACACCGAACACATACAGGTGACTACATGACCACAACATAGCCCTAACCTACATGTGCCATACTCACTCTATTAAAGCCAATGTTTGAACATAAGGTTACCGTGTCACTCCAATCACAACTGTTCTCGTTACATGTCCCTGGTTCAAATATTGTCCACATCCACTAATATGTTGATGGTTGTTGTATTGTGGGGCAATTATATCATGTCAAGGTTTCAATAATGTATTTATCCCTTTTGTGTAGATGTGTTTAGTTATTTATATTGTGACGGTAGGTGTTGTGTTGATTGATGGCTTTTATATCTAACTCCTAACAAAAAACCTCTTCCTTTTAGTTCTTATCCAACGCACACCGCCATCACCGGATCTCATCACCACCTTATCTCATCCACTGCTGTAATTTACGAACGTCTTAAGTATTGGATTTACACTTCATTTCAACCACCTTTGTGCTGTATTATGGTATTACGTGGATTCCGACATAATTGATACGCGTTTGGTGTGGGCAATATTTTATATATATATATCCCCTTACACACAAACTACAACCTTGGTTGGATTATCCAATACACAAAACGTTCTGTGTCGTCCACAGCTGTACAGTCTACGAGTACTGACCTGTTTATAATTTGCCGACCAATATGTAACTTGACACTGTGACACCCTTTATTGTGATAATACCGCACTCTAGTGTCATACGAATTAGGCTAACTGTCGATAATGTCCAAGTCACTGTCAGTTGAACCGCGGTGGAGCGTGTTATCCGAGCATGAGCAGCCTGTACTGTTGACACATCCACAACACAGAAAATTCTAATATCCAACTGCAGTACCTTTCCTTTTGTGACGAAGTATGGATCTTCAAACACTGATATAATATTGGTTGAATACCGAAACTTTTATGTCACGATTTGTCCCTCTCAAACCTTGATACCAAAGCTTCAAATCCCCCATGTGCACGTAAGAAAGAATACAGGAATGAGCCCAGCTGAGTCATCTCATGCTTATGATCTGAATGATATACCCTTTCAGAGTTAAGGTGCTGTATGGGAGGTGAATATTTGCTTAGCAGTAAGGTGGCGTGTTGTTCACAATGTTGTCAATGATCTAAACCATATTATCTATGGTATGTGAGCTGTCCTTCCATGTTCATAAACAATTTTTTATTTTATTTTTATTTTTTTTATTTTTTTAAATTTCGAAAAAAAAAATAGATTTTTTTCAAACACGACGGCAGCGGGAATGATGTGCGCCTGTGTTGGAGCTGGAATTTTTATTACTCATTGGCGTCCTAATCCTGTTTCGCTACAGAGAACCAGATTTGGAATTGGACTTGGGGGAAGTATGTTAGCCCCTACAGGGCAACGCCTTGGTTTATATAATATCATTTTGTATTTTTTATATAATCTTTTTATACCTGTTTTGTTAGACAAGTCCACATGCGTTTTTCCTTTCCTCTGGTTATCTTACGTGCTCTAATGGCTACACTGCTTATAACATAACATACCTTAAACTAATAAATTTAATCCGATCAGCTCTGCCAATACACAATAATTGATGATAACCGTACTCATTCTATATAACGGCAGTATAGGTGGTATTCACTCACCATTTCTCAAGTATGTCTCCATATACAAAGGAATCGCAAGCAAGCTTGACATAATGCAATGCAAGTTAAAAGAAATTATACAAACTCTAACCATAATATGCCTCTATCAATCATCTTACCATGGCGGGTAAAATCACCTTCGACGAGATTCAGGAAAGCGACGACTACAATCTCACAGCTAAATGCAAAAATATTATCGACATAAACGATAACAGTGTCACTGATACACCATATAACCCATATGGCCACCCTTGCTCATATTATAGCCCTGACCAATTCAAACTTGTTTCATCAAAAAATACATCTCTCTCGTTATTTAGTATTAACTGTAGGAGTCTGAATGCGAACTGGGATTCTCTTGTAAATCTACTACATGAGTTACATAATGGAGAAAATGACTTTGATGTAGTTGGACTATCAGAGGTTTTCACAGTCCACGAATATTTACAGTACAGCCTCAATGGGTATCACCCACTCCAATTAAGAACACAACCCAGTAACGATGATGGGAGGGGAGGTGTGGGTCTTTTTATCAGAGAAAACATTCCATTTCGAATACACTCTGAACTTACGGTGTTTATTCCACATGTATTCGAATCGTTGTTTGTAGAAATCTACCCCAATGATAAAAAGTCAACAACTATTGGCATTATATACAGACCCAACACTGCACCCAAGGCTAATCTTGACAGTTTTATTTCTACCTTAAATGACATTTTCGGAGGCATAAATAGCAGAAGACCTCATATAATGGGTGACTTTAACATCGATCTCTTAAACTTCTCTGAACATATCAAAACAACCGATTATATTGATATGGTTTTCAGTCACGGATATATTCCTTTAATCACAAAACCAACACGCGTTACTGAATATTCGGCAACCCTTATAGACCACATTTACTCCAATAGTTACTCCAGTGGTGGTATCATAATTACTGACGTTTCAGATCATTTCGGAACTTTATATACCGAGGAAGCAACAACGTTGACTCAAAAGGTATCCCCAAAACCCAAACGCTCATTTGCGAAAAAAAAAGTTTCTTCTTTCAAAAATAAATTACGTGATACGAACTTTAGCTCAGTAATTGAATCTACATGTCCTAATGAATCTTTCAACATATTCTTAAATTATGTTCATGGAAAATTTTGAAACTTCGTTTTCTATGGAAAATAACAATGTACCCAAAAAGTATGTTAAAAAGCAGCCATGGATGACTAGCGGCATCCTAAAATCTTCTATAAACAAAAACAAACTACATGTAAATAAACTAAAGTGCCCAACAAACACTAACATCGATAACGACAAGCAATACTGCAGAGTATACAACGCAGTTAAAAATGCGCAAAAGCCCAATACTGTACAGATATCTTGAACGAAAATTAGTACAATTTAAAAAAAAGTTGGCAAATCTTTCGTTGTGCCCTCAACAAATCTGTCTGCAAAGAACAATTGCCAACTGAATTCCTTATTGATGGTAGAAAAATCTCTGAACCTGACTCAATTGCCAATCATTTTAATAATTTTTTTCGCAACAACTGGACAAAAAATAAACGATAACATCCCTCTCACTAACATAGAATTCGACACTTATATTCGGCATAACTCAAGCGATAACTTCTTTATCACACCGACCACTAAAGAAGAAATTATCGCCATTACAAATAATCTAAAAGGAAAACAAAGCACAGACTGCTACAGCATTTCTACAAAAATACTAAAAGAAACTATTAATGAAATCGCGGAACCCTTGACCCAGTCTTCAACTTATCATTCACGTGAGGCCTCTTCCCTAATAAAATGAAAATGGCAAAAGTGATACGTATCTTTAAATCTGGAGACCCATGTTAGTTAAATAACTATAGACCAATAAGTATATTGCCAACGTTTTCTAAAATATTAGAAAAATTAATGTATAGATGACTTTATTCTTATCTATCCGCATTCGAAATCTTATATGAACACCAATATGGCTTCAGACCCAAACACTCAACCTTCCACCCAATGTTGCATTTCCTACACGAAGTAGCCGACAGTAATGACCTATCTCCAAATCATAACACTATCGCACTTTTTCTAGATTTCTCAAAGGCCTTTGATACCATTAACCACAGTATTCTTTTGAAAAAAACTCGAAGCATATCGTATCAGAGGTATAACTAATGATTGGTTTCGAAGTTATCTTCGTGATCGTAGGCAGTTCGTTCAATATAAAGATTCATCTTCAGATAATGAAGTACTTACTTGTGGAGTGCCTCATGGATCGGTTTCAGGGCCCATACTTTTTTTTATCTATATTAATGATATCAGAAATTCAACCTCCTCGAATGTTCTGTCATTTGCAGACGACACGACTAAGTACAAATCCGACGAAAACATTGACACGTTATTTAACACTCTAAATGTCGAAATCTCAAAAGTAAGTGAGTGGTGCAAGGCAAATAAATTATCCCTAAATGCCCCAAAAACCAAGTACATAATCATTCACCCACCTCATACAAAGTATGTCCAAACTCAGCGTCGCCTTCTCCTTAATAACTCAGAATTAACCCAGATATCAAACAGATCGGACACGAAGACAATAAAATTCTTAGGAGTATGTTTTGATGAAAATCTCAAATTCGATAGCCATGTTTCATATATAGCATCGAAGATTTCCAGAGCGATATACACAATAAATAGGGCAAAAAGAATTCTCCCTCATCAAGCCCTTAAAACACTCTACTTCACTTTGGTTCAGAGTCACTTGCTGTATGCAGTTCAAGTCTGGGGTCATGCAACAGCCACAAAAAAGCTCTTTACATTACAAAAGAGAGCTCTGCATATAATAAATATAAAACAATACAATTCCCACACGAACCCCTCATTCCTCAAAGATGAAATTCTCAAGTCTGATGATCTTTACAGGCTGCACACTTTACTGTTCATTCGTGATTGGCACACTGGAAACTTACCAAAAGGTTTTGAAAATTTCCTCCAAATCTATAATCACCCGAATCACCCGACCGGAATGCTAACCAGACATAGTGGACAATTAAAGAGAAATACACCTCGAACATGTTTCTCTGCAAATTTACCAAAACACTCATTCCCTAAACTATGGAATGACCTAAGCAATGACATTCAATCTGAACCGAGTCGCTCTATATTCAAACGCTCCATTATGTTACACGCCTTGGGAACTTATAATACACCCCCGACATGTTTCAATCCACAGAATACCGGTCGTTGTTATGTATTGCATCTTTTGAAAAGAAATTGAAACTTATTTACCACCTGTACTGCTCCATCATCGCACTTCCAAATAGGAGATGGCAGGAAGACGGCCATTGGGCTATGCCAGTATGCCGTCTCCTAACAATATGCATGTTTTTTACAAATTGTCACTGTTCTAGTTACACAATATTTTTTTTTTTTGAAAACATCTAAATACATTTATATTTGTAACTACACTCTATGTACATGTATATTGTGAATAAAATATTGTATTGTATATATTGTCATCTATAAATTAATTTAAAAAAAAGACCTTGACAATCCACCTACCGCTCCAGTAACACCACTCGCCCTCCCACGAGGTTTTCAAGTGAACGAAAGTAGACGTTACGAACTTATTAGATATTTTCAATAAAGGTACAGTATACATGACATTTTCACATAGGACAGGGACTTTGAATCTCTCAATTTTCTCTGCTTTTGTTGTCACTTTCAGTTTTGGGTGTCACTTTCATTTTGATTTTGTGACAACTGGAAAAACACCATTTTAACGAATAAATTGCAAAGACTGTGACATTTTATGTATATATAAAAACAAGTGCGTGAGTATCTACATGTTCCCATGAGCCTGAATGTTTTTGTTTGTCTATGACTCACGTGAATAGGTGGTCCAACAAAACGTAATAAAACTTAATGTTCAATCCATTCTCCGTTTCAATTGCTAAAAATAGATAGAGTTACCTCGCTTAAGTCATCTTGTCACTGCGTGGGCAGGGGAGGGGGCAGCAAAGCACTTTATGTGTCTCTGCACGCTCACTGACCTCTACATCTACGTTTTTGTATATTGTTTATTTATTATTATTTTATTGATTAGTACTCTTTTTACTTTATTCATAATTTTTTCATTTCATTTTTATTTATGATAAAAAAAATACATTTAACCCTTTACCCAACGTAACGGCCAAAACCGGCCAGCGCTATTCTCAAAAATCGCCAATTAATTTTCATTATTTTTTCATTTTTTGTCTCAAAAACATAGATTATGACCCCTCGTTGGAACGAGCTCGTCGAGCTCGTTCCAAGGAGGGGTCATAACCTATGTTTTTGAGACAAAAAATGAAAAAAATTAGTTATTCGAGAATTATGTTTGCAAGTGTCGTCTGCTTTTCAGGTTAGGTAAAGGGTTAATAAAGATGTAGCTGAAATAGGAAAGTATTAATTAGCCGAGTCAGGCGAGTCTGGTGTCTCCAGTTGTAATTTCTTTATCTTTAGATTTCGCTCAATTACATCCAACTCCAAACAGTGTATCTCTAATGTGATTTTTTCTTTCTTCAACGCGACAAACTCGTCCTGCAGCAGATTGTCGATCTCTCTTTTTGGCTTCGATTTCTCTTTCTTATTTGAGTTAGCAGAAGGATCACCGGACACTGCCGTTTCTTCTTCATCGCTAACCTCAACTGTGTCCTGACTCAATGTCATGGCACCCGCACTTTCAATTTGCTGATTGTCTGCTTGCTGCGAAGTTGTCGGAATTTCAGGAGTTGGTTCAACGTTAGCCGTGGCACCAAACGTCACCGGTGAGTCCTTAACTGGTAAAGAGATCACCGACGCAGATTCCCTGCCCACGATGTCCATCACCAGCTCCTCAACGTCGTTCAACTTCGAACCCGCCTCGCCCGTCTTCAGCGATTTCTGATATTTCGCAAAGGCTCCACTCTTTATATTGGCCCAAACTGTATCTCGCAGGATTTTTACGTCTGTCACGGTGGCCCCCACTCCTCTCAATTTTTCTAATATCCCCGCCCATTCGTCTTCCTTTTTCTTTTTTGTTATGGTTAGCTCAAACTTCCCAAAAAGTACGTTTTTGCTCTCTCTGACAGCTTTCAAAAGCACAAGTTTCTGATCGTGGGTCAGCATGATTGCACAGCGAAAGTTCCAACATACTGACTGACACATGAGATATAGGACAAAATCGTGCAAGGTAATTCTACAGCGAAATGCGGTTCAATCTCGACAAAACGGTATCAACACGCAGTGCGAAAATTGAAAATCAGTGATCACAAGAAATGTTACAGGTACCTATATTTACAGGCCCGCGATTGACATCTCTCCCGACACACGACAGTACTATAAAACGCTTGTAATTGTAAACGCGTATGTGAATTTCCCGCCTGTATTCACAAATCCCAAGTCTACTGACGAATCCTATAAAACTTGGAGGGCACACATCCCACTCCTGTAAATAGCCGTGTAGGGGACTTGGAACCCGTACACAGGTACAGTTTCGTTATAGGAAAGACCCCCTGGGTTTAATAGCTTATGACACGAATCGTTTTTAGATGAGAACTCTGTGCTGACAAACACTGAGTATAGGTTAGGGTCAAAACGTTGTAGATTCGGCCTTTTATTCGCCGATCACTCCTGAAACATGTCTTGAAAATAACTTTCCGGCTCTCTTTTGTGACACACTTTTGGGCGCTCAATTTGACATTATGGGGATGTATGCCTGCCGGGTAAAGACAAGGGCGGTGACAGGGCGGGCTCGTAACTCTGGTAGATGTGCAGAAATATATTCACTTTTGCGTTCAAAATTGTAGGAATTAGGTCACCTCGTCCCTCGTGATTCATGAATACAATCTAAAGGTCATCCTTTAAACGACACCGATAAATGTGTAAAGTGTACGTCCATCTGGTCCGAGTGTGTTAAACCTAAAATCGATTGACACAAGAAAAACCCCCCAAAACCCAGAGAATATCCCATATTTAACCAATTAATGCCTAACAACTGGCACTGTTCTTTCGTATCACATCACATCGTTCCCTGAGTTCCAATGTGTTCTGTGTGCCTTATGGCACATAGAACACATTGAAACTCAGGGGACCACATACCCGGACCCCCGTGGGAACCAAGTGAAGCAGTGCATGTTTACTGGGGTAGACAAGCTCACTTTTGCCGGTAAAATAAGACCCCAATACTTGGGATAGAGATCCTCTAAAATTGGCAATATGGATTTTAACAACTCATCTCCTGAGTTCCAATGTGTTCTATGTGCCTACGGGCCTACTAGTGGCCTACTGGTGGCCTACTGGTGGCCTACGGGCACATAGAACACATTGGACCTCTGGGATCGATACTGACTACACTTTACTTTCATCTCCATGTTGCAGTCATGATAAATCTTGTGCATAAATATGTGATCTTTAACACCAATAAACAAATAAATAACGTACTAATATCCGCGCGGTGGATCAGTAGTTTATGCATTGGATTTTTTAACCCGAAGACTGACGGTTCTATCCTGACCCGTGGTATCTGTACTGTATTCTTTGGCAAGACATTTAATGCCGATGGCCCACGCGGTGAGAGATGTAACACGGTGGCGCTGTGTACTAAGGCGTACTACACCTCGATGGTGCATTTGCCTTAAACCGGTTTAATCGAGCTGTGATTTATGTTTTTTTCCCTGAATTTCTGTTTAATGACACTTCAATAGCCATGATCCGCGGAACGTGGAAGTCGAAGGACATTGTAGACTGAAAACGCATCGATCAATGATAATGTGAACTTATCAAAACTTACAGGCTATCACGTTCTATTGGAGAGAGATGTAATAATACTTTAATAACAAGAAGTAAGGAGAAAAAGAGTACTTTTTAAATTGGGGTTCAACGACACTTTCAGTAGCCAAGGATGAGTGTAGGCTTTATAGGAAGCACATAAACTTGGATTTGTAATTAGTATGAAATTAAAATAAAAAAACCCCACAGCTTCTCACCATTGATTCAAGCGACTGAGCTCTGTCTCCAAAAGTTTATACTAAAACTTATTCGGTCGATCTTTTTCTGTGACACAGAAGAAAACTAGCTCTCAACCAGGTAGACATGGAAAGTGTTTATATTGATAATTTCTCTCGTGGGTCTAACGATAATATATGCATGGTGATTTCGAAATGTTCCACTCATTGTGTGGGAATCTGCTCATACTTAAAAACATTCTTTGGTGCTGTAATACATAGACGCCATTAATTCTTTTCATTTGTTTGAGTGGACAACCACCGATTAGTACGCGATGAACAAAGTAACATTTTCTGTTCTTACAGTTAAAACGGAGTCAAAAACTCAAGTTTTAGGAAGGCAGGCATGTGATACATCCAATGAAAAGTGTCGGTGCGTAGAGTTCAAATATGAGTTAACTACTCCTCCCCGTGGCGGGGCTGTGGCCAAGGGAGTCAAAAACTCACGTTTTAGGAAGGTAGGTACAGTTAAAACTAGAAGTTATGTCATGAAATGCGCACACATAGCGCGTCGATCTGAGCGTTAATCTACGCGTTATGACCATAGTAAGGCCATCACATTCTGTACATATGGCCTGTGCACAAGCAATGTTTCAGCCAATGGACCTCTTGGAGGTCCATTGATAGAAACACTGCCTGTGTTTGCTATGAGTAACCAGGATAACCTATTGTGCTTTGGATGCCATTTGATATGGCAATTGCGCGCAATTCCTACGCGTAATTAAGCCTAGATAAGCGCACAGTTCGTGACAGGACTTCTAGTTTTAACTGGGGTATCTATTTTCTGGTACTTATCCTGAAACAATTTTTTTCTCCATTTTTTGCAGGTTTAATTTTTGTGATTTGCATAATGTTATACCGTGTTTTGATAAGAGCTCTGAGAATCCTTTATGTTCGTATAGAACAAACTGTTCATCTGTTCTTTCAAAATCTAATAAACATACTTTTCACAATACAGCCAAATCCAACATTGCGCCCTTCCTGTTGGCGAAGACGTCCCCCCTGATCATCTGATGTATCGCTGACGTTTCAACGTATTTCAGGAATATTACATGTTAACTCATATACTTACCATTAGGCGTTTAAAATTTGGTGAAAAGGTGATAGGATTGAACAAATGTTTACTCGAGTGCCAAAACTGCATATCAAGGAACAAATATGTTCCTCACTTATGTTCATTGTTCTCTGTTACTGAGACATTTCATTTGCTTTCTGATATTTACAAATCTATGATTATGTCAGTGAGATTATTTTCTCACACAGAAGTACAATTGTTACTTCAGTAGATTTGGTGAAGTCCATATCTTTATTAAACATAAACTTACATCAATATTTACGATTAGCCTCTAATTATGTTCCCTCCATTAATGTCCTAATTTTGGCTGCTGAGCGTATCAATTTGTCAAACTCTTCTCGGTTGAAAGTAACAGATCTTCCATTTCTATTCTTGGCTCGAACATGGTTATAGGGACTGTCCCAAAAGTAATTGATTTTTTAGGTTTTTGTTCCCTATATCACCTTTTCAAAGTTTCACAGTTTTCCGTGATTTTCTTAAACTCTATTGCTTGATCCATTTTTATTTTGCATTGATAAAATTAACAAATTTGTGTCTGGTTGTCAGTGACGACTCTTGGCTGAACATGCTGACTGAAAAAACACCCTTAACGAAAAGCCACAGAAGTTCCAAAATCTCCTTGTTTGCATTACATTACATTTTTAGGTATCAGCTAATGGACCATAGGGTTGAGTTCAGTTATACATCGGCTAAATTGGGTTATTTCATGTGTATCCGTGACACTCACGGACCGATAGGGTCCGCTTGTCTTTTGTGGTACATTTGTGCTAATGTTAATTAGGACCTGGTACCCAAAACCGCTTGGATACATGACCTCAATGAGTGGACAAAATATGCATAAAGGATTGGCAAGACTTGATTTTATGCTCTTGTTGTGCAGTTGATATAGCCTTGTCTGCTGACATTGACCATAAAATACGTAACAAACTAAATTCATCTCATTTGTTACATGAGATGTTGACTGTAATTGTGTGAGTGGAAATCCCACACAAGGGTGATTGGTGATATTCCTTTGTCACAGTATTATTACGGCTTGGTGTCGTCTCATTCAACATTGTCCCTATATTACGATAAATTCTGTCATTTGATTGGTCAGAATCCCTTGAACAAATAGCCATGGCAAATGGTCACCCAGCATCCGAGGTATATGCGAGCGTGCAATATCCGGGGGTATGTGAGCACGTGAAACATCAGGGGTGTATGGTGTAAATGAAAGCTTTTCGCCTCCGCTGGAAAGTTGGACTCAGAAAGTTTAGGCCATATAAACTTGGTTGTTTGGGTTTCACCATTAAAGGGGAGAATAGGTGTGGCAAGGATTAGGGGGGGGGGGGGGTATGTGTATTAACATTAAATGGTAACATATTTCACATTGTTTAACTGTCGAATGGTATACTGTACTTATTTATTTATTCATTTAATTATTTATTTATTTATTTATTTATTGGGGTTTAAAGTCACATACTTATGCACAATGGCTAATCGTGACCGTGACACTGTGAGAGTTTTACGGGTGGGGAAAGCCGGAGTACCCTGAGAGAACCACCGAGCAACGACGAGCAACTGTCAGCTCCTCAACATTCTAACTCTGTTCTAGCTCCGCTCAAGCAGGGTTACAGCGGTTGGAGACATGAGCACCATCGACGTACAGTACGCCTTAGTACACGGCGTGATCGTGCCCCCATGTAGGCAACCGGGATAAAGTGCCTTGCCCAAGGACACAACGCGGGTCGTCCCGAACTCTGGACCTCTTGCATGAAGTCCAAGAGTCTACCACTGAGACACCGCGCTCCCTGGTATACTGTACTACCTACGTTAATACTTAATATTAATTAGTGACACATTTTGAATTTTTATTTTTTCTTCTTTCAGTATTGATCTACCTGTCTTTATTGACTGTTAAAAGTATTCTCATGTTTGTTTTTTTTACCAATAAAATATTTAGTCATATCTGGAGAGTTACCGTAAACACCAATTAACAGATAATATGCCTATCAATTTCCCACTCTGGATGTTATCAATGTTAGTGAGAAGTGGTTCTAGAAGGGTTCTTACTATTTCTCGCAATGTTAATTTGTTCATTATAAAAACACTTATCTTACCCACTCTAATATTTAAAGAGGTTAAATGATGCTATCACTATTTACACGTGATACCTGATTTACATACACTTTCCACATGATTTAGTTTCACAATTTCAAACCACTCTCTGGCTTTTATTTATTAAATTTCTGACAAAATCAGTTAGCCTTGGAGAACCCATTTAAATTTTCACAGTTAATGTATTGAGAATTTCTTGCATTTTTGCACTTGAATTCACGAATTAAGTTCCAGTCATTAAGGTTTTAAAGATTTTAGACTTGTGTGTATGTTGGTAAATTGCTACAGTATCAACTCTATTTATTCTCATTTGTTTTCCGTTGGTATTGCTACATACAGTACGGCCACCATGGACTGGTCACTTTCCACGCGTGGGCAATATTTCCACGGACGCAATAGTATTAGATTCCAAACACTAATTACAAGAATAATCATCAAAAATTTAATTAATGAAGCACCGGGTACAACCCGGTTACAACCCGGTGCTTCATTAATTAAAATTTTGCTAATGATGATTTTTACTACCTGGTAAACAGACGCGTGGACATCACTGCCCACGTGTGGATTACGACCAATCCACGGCGACTATATTGTACATCTAATATATAAATGCGAATCTACGCGTAATTTCTCTCTCTATATTTCTCTCTCTCTCTCTTCTCTCTCTCTCTCTATCTCTCTATATATCTTTGTTCCGGGTGAACTCCTCCGTTTCGCGACCGATCGATCTCAAATTTTGTACACGGCGGTAATTCGTCCCTGCAAGTAACATGGGATGGGTGCCGTGCTCGTGCGGGGTTACCTTGAGCTTGCCATTTATGACTTTGACCTTTTATTTCGAAAACGGCTGGGCCGATCGGGCTAAAATTTCATATGTGCGGGTATATTGACCCATCCATCATTTTGCCTTTATCGGGGTGCCCGTGCGGGGTGACCTTGATCTTGAAATTGGTGACCTTGACCTTTTATTTCGAAAACGGCCGGGCCGATCGGGCTAAAATTTTATATGTGCGGGTATATTGACCCATCGATCATTTTGACTTTATCGGGGTGACCTTGATCTTGAAATTGGTGACCTTGACGGTTGGGCCGATCGGGCTAAAATTTCATATGTGGGGGTATATTGACCCATCGATCATTTTGACTTTATCGGGTTGCGGGGTGACCTTGACCTTGAAATTGATGACTTTGACCTTCTATTTCAAAAACGGCTGATATAACCATCTTCTCCCGTGCAACGCCGGGTATCACCCGCTAGTCTCTTATAATCATATCATTATCCATACTCTTTCTAACACTTATTTGTTTCCCCGTGGAACCCTGTGAGGTGATGTAGTGCTTGTTTACTATCGTAAAACAAACTCTCATACACTAGTAAAACATAACCTTAGTACTAATGTTTATTGATGTCCTGTAAATGAACTAAAACTGTTCAATTACTAATTATTTTTTAGAAAGCTCACTGTTCATTCTCTTATAATTTGTTGAAAACCAATTTTGATCACAAATGAAGACCATAAAAAATAATCTATCTCAGTCAGTTATTTGTAGCGTTTGTGAGGGCTCAAACAATAATGTTTGTTTACCTTATTACATGCTTTCCCATATTTATTTATTATTTATTGGTGTTTAAGGTCACTTTCAGTATCTAAGGCTATATCATGACCACAATACAAGTATGAAGTCAAATTTGGACAATCGTTTAAACTTGTGTTGCGCACTTTAGAGAACTCGCACACTTGGTGCTGGTTACTTTAGAGAACTCGCACACTTGGTGCTAGTTACTTTTAAAACTACCGCGACTCCATTATTGACTGATTTAATTGTTGAATATTACATTTATTTTTTTAATGGAAGTATGATTTATTTGTTTAGTGATTCTTTATCCTGGGTTTTCAAAAAGACGGTACAAAAAAACCTGTTTCCTTGCTCATTTTATTTAAGTTCGGGATCCATACAATTTGTACCCATTCCCACACGTTCATACTCCAATAAAGATTATAAAAATTGCATTCAATTCTTATAATTACATTCCGTAACTGTTTAAACTAGTTTTAACAAACAACAAAGCAGAAAGGCGAAAGAAAACATGTACGAACGAACGAGGCGAAAAACCACCCTCACACAAAAGACAAAGCGGACAACTCTGATTTTTAATTTTCACAACATTAGAAATGGAAACGAGTATTTTAGTAACGGGCTTTACTAAAATTTCACCAAAGAAACAGCATCGAAGTTGATCACTGCGAGAGGCGCTAAAAGTTAAAAACCCGCCCAAACACCGCCCGAATTACATTGTGTCAACTGCGCTCTACCGCATATGCGTGTCAAGGTTCGACCAAAGGTATTCATTAGAAAATGAATTACATTTGGTCATGACGTTTTCATCCAGCTGACCAATGGGAATTGAGTATTTGGACCCAAAACGTATAACGACATTAACAATGCAATTATACTCAGACAAACACAGGTAATATTTGTTTATATTTTTTTCTATTACAAATTACTGTAGAGAATCCACTGTTGACATTCTCTAATAATTTGTTATGAACAATTTTGATCACAATTAACACCACAAAAATAATATAATCTACCTCAAACAGTTATTTGAGTGGTTTTCAAAAAACGAGGCAACACGTAGGAACTCTGGAAGTTGAACCGTGAAATGATAGGTCATTAACATTATTGATTTAAAAACGCATTCATTTGATGAATAACCGTCTAAATATACAAATACTAATCCACTTAATTTAATACATGCAATCATCCGCATTGTGTGAAGCTTAAATTGGGTTATCATATGACTCGTCCGTTGTGTTCACTTTAAAACATTTGATATTTTGTTTTCATATTGATCAGTGATAAATAAAGCCTTCCGTCAATTTCATTGGTCAATTTCAAAACTGGACAATTTGATTGGCTAAACAAAATACAACTGGGTCTCATTTGCATAATTTCAGTAGGGAGAATTTACGTTATCTGTCCTATTTAGGGTGGGTTATACTGTATTAATCTTTTACCTACAAGAAAAACGCCATTCATTTTTTTTATATTTTCACCTTTTGCTTCCAAAACAAGCAAAAAATGAAAAATTTTAGTTATACGAGGATGTTTTTTCCATGTGCCGTCTGCAACTCAATTTAGGTGATGGGTTAAAAAGTCATACTAAGTGGCTAATTTGTGCGTGTGTGTGTGTCATATGATAAATAAAATATGGAATGAGTGTTTTTCTCATATAATATTTATGAAACTCGTCCGAATGTTCCGTTTGGGCTCGCCAGAGGCTCGCCAAAACGGAAAATTCTTAGACTCGTTTCATAAATATCAAATGAGAAAAACACTCATTCCATATCCTCCATATATTCGATTGTGCAATTTATAAACATTCATCATAATTAAGTCAAATGCCATTGGTTTAAATGAACATCAATATCATAATAATGATTTAAATGAATGTGCAATGACCAAAGCATTCATCAAATAAATGCGTTTTTAAATAATGTAAATGACGTGTCAAGTTTCTATAGAATGGATGTGAGAATTTGAATACTTTAATTTTGTTTTAATAGAACTGGTATGAGGATATGCATACATTAATCCATTCAATAGAATAGATCTGAGAGCTCAGTGGAGTGGGGCTAGGGTTGAACAATAGATTAACAAAAGGTCTATTATGTTAAAAACAATAGATGGCAGAAGAAAATATGCATATAAAGTGATCCAATATATATATATATATATAGTATGAGTTTGATAAATAACACCTTTTAGACCAATTTCATTTTAATCCACGAGCTTTTGACTGATCATAGTCTTTATCAAGTGACAGACAAAGTACGAATTGACTGGAGAAAAATATATAACACAGTCGGAGGCGTACGGAAACGTAGCGTGGCGTCCGACGTTGGGAATGTGCAAACAAGTCTCAGGGACACACACACGAAATGTGGGCATCTATATGGACGTCTCGGGAAGACTAAAATTATAGCCAGGAAGACATGAATCCTGCATCTCGGTTAAGTCCGGTATTAAGGCTATCAAAAGATGAAATATAATTTTGTTCAATTATTCTCCTCCGGTGAGTATCTTGTAGATGGCCATCTAATACTTGAACCCTAATGTCTTTTGCCGAATGATTGTCTGACGTGAAGTGAGTAGCTACCGGAAATCATCGTGGTTTTTATATATATGTGATAAATTAAATAGGGCCCTATCTTACAAAACTTGGGGGAATATGGTATATATTGCCTGATATTCCAGGTTCTATACCGGGAAATCGAACATATCCTCTCAGCCCAAATATAAGGACTGGTGTACCAGAACCGATGCCGAAGATTACCTGTTAGACGAAAAGACACAGAAGACAACAGACCTTGTTCAGTTATTCAACTGCGCCGCTAAATTTGTCTACCAAATATGAACAGGTACTTATTACTATAGAGGAAATTATACCTCACTGGGCACATAGAACACATTGGAACTCAGGGGACGAACTATCAGAAAAACTGTATTTTATCGCCAACTAATTTTGCGAGGGGAACCCGTGTTACTTAGCTATCGTTAGCGATTCAAATTGTAATTGCGATGCACGATTTGTAGAAAATTCCAGTGAAATTTCGCTGCTGGTTAAAAATAGTCCCTCAACGATTTCCGTTCCGCGTATATATGTGGAACAGATTTTCTTTTCCCGCATGGTTTACTGTTGCTGTGGATGGGGATTACATAGAACAGGCGTGTAATAAAATAAACTCCGATCCGGAAAATTGTTCATTTATTTTAATACCACGTCTTGTTGTTTAACGTCACACTGACAAAATTTACTTTCAAAGCTTTTGTTTGAATCACAAATGCTTGAAGCACAGTTGTAATTTTTCAGTACTATGCACAAGTTAATGTTATCGAGGATTGGAAACAACGAATTAATCAGAAATGTTGGTAATTCACCGGATCATGAATCAAATTTAATAGTGGCGAGTTGTATAGACAATTTTATCTGACGAAGGTACAAAACAGTACGAAATTTAAATGTCGATACACTGTACAGACACCGTGATGTCTTAGTTGCAAGGAAGAACCGACATTGTCGACCCAGAAAAAACGATTTCGGGTAAGCGATCCCATCCAGTGTTGTCTTTTTCACATCAGAAACTTGTGATGATCAATAAACATCAATGAAACATTTTACAAATGATTTTCAAAAAACTCTTAGTTTTAAAAACTCTTAGTTTAACTAAACATTACTATTCCAAGGAGCAATCCATACTTTCCTCTATTTCAGTTATTTGTTGTAACCCTAACACTGCCATGAAATACGAGAAGAAACGCACAAAATCGCACAACACTAAATGCTCTGTATGAAATAAAATAATACTCGATTCCAGCTCAAAAAAACCCCAAGAAACTGAAAATGTGTTGGGCGATTTGTCTTACGTTTAATAATGCAGGATGACTGGATTAACATTCACAGAAATCAGCAGACCTAGTTGTTAACTGTTGGTTACAATAAGCCGAAGGAAGTGTGGTAAATTTGGTTGATAATTTACCATAATAATAACACTTCGGCCGGCCGCTGATTTGTCGCGGTTCTCGTATGAGAAGGCCTTGGTTACCCATGTTCTACCAACTGCCTCCCTATTCCCGCGCTTCTTCTCTCCTCCCAACACTCGAAGACGAACTGCTTGATGACATCCCTTGACCCATTCTTCCCAATCTCTCCGATTAGTATATTAACCCTCTCCTTTGTGTCGCCCCCCTAACCACATGTCCTTCATTCTCCCATCCCACTTCTCCATTATACTCCCCGTGAATCTTGTTCATTTAGACTGGTATTTTGGGCATTCTATAAGAAAAGTGAGCCACCAAAGAGGCAGCAACATTCTACAATAACCAAGGTTGTGGAATCTTGTAAGAGACATCCTGTCAGCATGAAGTAATTTTAACTGGTTGAGTGCTAGAAGTCAGTATCAGGGCTTTAAAAAAATGAGGGTACCATAGCAAAATCCAACATTTTCTTTGCTCGTGTTTCATTTTCAGTCAAACGAAAATAATATATTGGTTATATAAATTTGTTTTATTACAAATTATTGGAGAGTGCCTGAATAGCAAATTCAGACCCCTTGAAATGTATTTATTTATTTACTGGTGTTTAAGGTCACATATTTATGCACAATGGCTAATCATGACCGCGACAGTTTTACGGGTGGAGGAAGCCGGAGTACCCAGAGAGAACCACCGAGCAACGGCAAGCAACTGTCAGCTCCCCAACTTACTAACTCCACACAAGCAGGGTTAGCATTGGTTGAAGACAAGTGCACCATCGACGTCCAGTACGCCTTAGTACACAACGCCACCGTGCCCCCACACGGGCAATGGAGATGAAGTGTCTTGCCCAAGGACACAACGCGGCAGCCGCAGGTGGGATTCGAACCGAGGACCTCTCGGCTTGCAGCCTGCACCTCTACCTAATGAGCCACCGCGCTCCTGACCCCCCTGAAATAATCAAACCCTTAACCAGTTAATGAATGATACGAAAAGTGTCAATCTCAAACATGAGCACCTCTCGTGAGATAATTAAACGACTGAAAGCGTTCATCTCGAGAAATAAGCACCTGAAGCAGCCGTTCGCACATCACTCCTCCACTTCCATTTGTGGAACTAAAATATAATTTTCTTCTAAATAAAGACGAATAGCGGCTTCAAATAACGTGTACAATTCAAGTGAAACGTGCTACAATAAACCATCTAGTTTTGTTCTTAAAGTTCCATTGAGAGAGGAGTCAACAGATCGTCGCCTGAGTGCAAGAATGTTCTATGTCCCCTATGGGACATAGAACATTCTAGCACTCAGGCGACGAGATTCTACAGAAGTAAACTGTTTCATTGCTTTCTTATCAAAAACAAAACATTATGTTTGTACACACACATCATTTCTCTCGTTCTATTATTATAGTTAACATTAACTCATTTGCAAAATGAGAATTATAAAGGGGCGCGGTAGCTCAGTTGGTAGAGGTGCAGGCTGCAAGCCGAGAGGTCCTCAGTTCGAATCCCACCTGCGGCAACCACGTTGTGTCCTTGGGCAAGACACTTCACCACCAATGCCCACGTGGGGGCACGGTGACGCTGTGTACTAAGGCCTACTGCACGTCGATGATGCACTTAGCCATTGTGCATAAATATGTGACCTTAAACCCCAATAAATAATTAAATAATGAGAATTATAAAAAGTATTAATGGACAACGAGAGTAGGTAATAAATGAGAGTTCAACCATCATCGTACATGTACGTGTACGTGTACATGTACACCTCCATAGGATTTAGTGTTAAAATCGTGTACATGTACAAGATTTTTAATGTTTTTTAGGGTGCTTTAGAATCCCTTGAGAATTCAAACATCACTGATTGTATCGAAGAATGACAGAAAACGCATGAAATTTGACGTACAGTACATGTACCGTTTTGATTGAAATCGGCAAGTGAGTTTCCCCCATAGGAATCAGTGTTAAATTGCGAGCAAAAAAACGTTTTGAGAATTCTAACATCATCCTCTCGCCGATTCGAACAATCCGCGTCCGTACACGATTTTAACACTGAATCCTATGGGGGAAACTCGCTTGCGGATTTTAGATCTGAAATCGACTCGCGTGAAGAGGTGATGTTTGAATTCTCAAACCCACTGTCGCGTTTCTCGAAGTGAGACTGGCGCACGTTATTGCGAAGTGATCTCGATGAGCACTTGATGGAAATGTTTTGAACGAAGAGTGTTGTCGTCGGTGTGTTAGAAATTCGCGAGCCCGCTGTCACGTTTTTGATTGATATATATATATAGAGGAGAAAAAAAATATAAATAAATAGTCATTTAAAATAATTAAATATATCAAATCGAATAGATAATAAAAACGTAAATCATGAGTGATTCTCAGGATTTTAGAGTGAGGTTTCTTTTTAAAATGCTGATGAGAGCCTACGCATTCTGCATGAACGAACTAGGTCGTCTCTTGTTAGAACGATGCGTCGGATGTCGGGATCACCTAGACTTCGATCACGAGAATCATTCGTGTCTGTGGATGGAAAGGGAAGATATGGTCGTCAAGTATTTCGAACCGGCGTTCGAACGCGTTCAAATCAATGAAGTGATCGCGTTTTGGAAGAGATTACTCTACTGTAAGAATCGAAGCAAGCCCATAGATTCGGAAGAACAGAAATTGGCGCGTAAAAGTCTGACTTTACGAGATAAGGGATGCATCTTGAAATTATTGTTCAACGAAGCATACGTCTAAGTTTTCTCGTTGATATAAAATAAGGGAGAATAGAAAATAAAAATAAATACACACATAAATTTTTTATCTAATATTAGAAAGAAAAAAAATACAAAAATGAGAACCAGAAATAAATTGTATCCGACGTTAGTGGACGACGAGGACGAGAAGCCGATCGACGTTTTGCCGATGGCACCGTCGCTAGAAGAAAGAGAAAGAGGAGAGAGGTATCGCATCGATCAAATCAATAGAATCCAAGAGTATCTAACTCGAGAGAGAAATTCTCGCCGTTCTCTCAAGAAAAAGTATTCGCGTTTCGTGACATTCGTCAACGCGATCGACACGACACTCATCACGATTTCCATGGGTTTACACGCAGCCGGCATCGGATTGTTGTCGACCGTGGTCGCCATTCCGATCGTGTTGATCGTAGAAGGAGTGGCCCTCGCCGCCGGATTGTTTAGCACGGTCGGAAACTTTTTGAGTAGGAAATTATATCTGAAGGCGAGGAAACACGGTAAGATTCGCGTCTTGGCCGACTCCAAGATCGACACTATATCCGAAATGATCTCTATGGCGTTGAAAGACGGTAGGATATCGGACAGAGAATACTTCTCGATATTGAGCGAGAAAACGAAATACGATGCCATGAAAGAAGCCGTGAGAATCAAGACTCGTCAGATCATCAAGGAAGAAATGAAGGATTGTCTCGTGGAAAAGGGGAGGAAAGAGGCCAGGGAGGAATTCAGTAAGATGATAGAACTCAAGAGCAGCGATTGAAAAAAAAATATATTTAATAAGAACAGAATTTTAAAAAAAAAAAAATTAAATTTATATATAAAATAAAAAAAACGAAATTAATTTAAATAACTCTTAAGAAATGTATTGCGTAAAGTGTAAGAGAGTTACCGAGACAAGTAATTCTAGAGAAGTGTGAACTAAAAATGACAGACAGATGCTTCGCGGAATTAGCGACGTGTGTGGTTCTGTCAAGACACGATTCGTCAAACAAAAGAACACGAGCAAAGGTAAAGGCATCGTGAATAAAATGATTAATAATCTAGCTTTCGAAATGCATCTGCCCAGTCACAGTTTCACGGGATCCGGAACGAAATTGAACAAGAGACTCAACACCGATCTGACTCCCAAATCTTGGAGCAAACCTGTGAATAGGGTGGTCGTGGCCGCGTATGATCACGATCTGTGCTACGCCGGACATCCCGACACCAAGACTCACAACGACGTCTGCGATAAAAACATGTTGGGGAAATTGAGAGGCATATCGAATCCGACCAGGAGAGAGAAGATGGAACGTTCGCTCGTCGGCAATCTGATCGGTGCGAAACGTCGATTCGGATGGGGCGTTCAAAAAAAAAAGCGCATCTGAAAAGAAGAAGAAACGATTATTGACGAGCGAATTGGCCGAGGAGTTACACAAACCCATAGTTCGTAAATTTCGAAAGAGAAGGGTGTTCGTGAAGGGTCTAGATGATATTTGGTCTGCCGACTTGGTCGACATGAGATCGTTTTCGAGGTGGAACGAGGGCGTCAAATATCTATTGACGGTCATCGACGTGTTTTCCAAATACGTTTGGATCAGAGCTTTGAAGAATAAATCGGGACCTTGCGTCGCCGAGGCTCTGAAGAGCGTGTTCGACTCGTCTTCTCGAAAACCGAGTAAATTGTGGGTGGATAAGGGAAAGGAATTCTACAACAAGGACGTTCGTCGATTGGTAGACCTCTACTCGATTGAAAATGAAGAGAAAGCCAGCGTGGTGGAACGTTGGAATCGAACGATGAAGGAAAAGATGCACAGATACTTCACGGCGAATTCGACCAAGAAATACATATACGCTCTGAACGGTCTGGTCAAAGATTACAACAACACGCGACACAGATCGATCAAGATGACTCCCGCGGAAGCTAGCGATCCTCGAAACGAAAAACGGGTCTACGCGAATCTATATCCTGAGAGATCTAAGATCAGGAAGAAGTCTAGAACGCCGAAATTTGCGATCGGTGATCGAGTGAGAATCTACGCTTATAAGAAGCACTTCGAAAAGGGTTATACTCCTCAATGGACCTCGGAAATCTGCGTGATAATCGAAATATTTCACACCGATCCGGTGACTTACGAAATTGAAGCTTTGGATGGAGAAGAGATCATCGGAAAGTTTTACGAACAACAATTACAGAAGACGAAGTTTTGATGAAGAAAACAAATTTTTTTTTTATTTACTCTCTTTAACATTTTCTTGTTTACACACATATATATAAGAGAGAAAAAAATAATAATAAAAAATAATTAAAAACTATTTTTAGATAAAGAAATCAAGTTAATTAATAAACAAAAAACTAAAAATCCTTTAAAATGACAAATATACTAGATATAGCACAAAGCATAGTGAAAGATGAAAGTATTCAAGAATATGAGGTTCACGAATACGAACCAGTAACCGGAACGAGTTTGAACAATGCGGGAGAGATAAGAATCAACGTCGAAACTCAAGATCTATTCGTACATCCTAGCGAGAGTTACATAGTGGTGCAGGGACGTCTCACCAAGGAAGATGGGAGTGACTACGCCGACGACGACACGGTTACTCTAGCCAATAATGGCATCATGCATCTATTCAGTAACATAAAATACATGCTATCCGGACAAGAGATAGAATCTGTGTTTCATCCCGGTCAGGCCACCACGATGTTCGGACTCTTGATGTATCCTGATGATTTTTCTAAATCCAGAGGACTTAATCAGTTGTGGGTGAAAGACACCGTCGGCCCTGCTAGCGCCGGCGCCGCCTTGATATTCGACTACGTCGTCAAGACGTCCAGACCTAAAGGAACAATTTCGTTCAGGATACCTTTGAAACACATCTTCAGATTTGCAGATGATTACAACAAGATCATGTACGGATTCAAACACAATCTGACGTTGATTCGAAAAGGAAACGACGACGCAATAGTGAGACTCACTGCGACTGATGCGGGTAAGATAACTCTACACAAGATATCGTGGTTCGTTCAGCACGTGGAGCCTTCGATCGTGGAGAAAGCGCATCTCTACAAGATCATAGAATCCAAGAGTAAATTACCCGTGGGACTTAGAATGAGACAGTGCGACACGGCTAGCATTCCTCCCTCCACGAATCACTTCGATTGGAGATTGACGGTGAAATCCGCTTCCGAGAGACCGCGTTTCATCGTGGTTGCGTTTCAGACCGATAGGGACGGGTCTCAGGAAAAGAATGCGTCGAACGCCACGAGATATCCAGCAATCGATTACAACGCGTCGTTCGACAAGAACGATTTCTGCAGACTGTACGGCGACGCCGCTGATTTAAGAAAGAAGTATCATGGTCTAGACGAATTGATGAGCAACCCTAACATGTCTCCCGGCGAATACAAGTCGATGTATCCCATGTTCGTATTCGACGTCAGTAAACAGAGTGAACGACTCAAGAGTAGCGTGTTAGACATTCAGATCAAGATGCAATTCGATAGGAACGTGCCGAGAAAAACCGAAGCCTTCGCCCTGGTCCTGTCGGACAGAGAATTACAATTCGAATCGGATGGAAATAAGATGTCGATCGTTCGATGAGAGACGAGTGTGAAAAAAAAATAGAAAACAAAAAAAAAAAAAAAAAGTAAAGAGTAATTATTAAAAACAAAAAAAAATAAATAAAGTAATGTGATCTAGAGAGATTGAACATCTTTCTAAATCTCATTACTTTTTTTTTTTGTTTTTTTTGTTTTTAATAATCACACATTATTTTTTTTAATTCATTATTTTCCACGCGTTCACTGTTTGTTCAAAGAATCTAGTTCGATCAGTAGACTCACCACGGAAGTGGTGGCTTCAGGTTTATTGGTTTTCATAACGAAATTAATCCTGTCACCGGCGTTCACTTTGAGAGGTGTGCCGAACGTGCTAACATTCGCATGTTGATTCTCAGTCTTTTCGATGCTGTATCTCTTATCGCTCTCTACACCATTCACCATGAGATTGACGACTGCTCTGTTATTCAAATCCGAGGAAGCCAGACTCATTCGAAGGATTTCACCTCCCAACGGCATGGGATATCCCACCTGACCATGTTTCGATCCGCTACCTCCATTTCCGAAAGACCACTCAGCTTTTCCCTCATCTAAGGTGCCGGCCTCTCTTCGGCCCACACAGTGATCAATTGTCTAGCATATTTGACTTTCTCCACCACCGAAATCAGGGTGCAGGCATCCGTCATGTTCACGGGATCCGGTAGATTCGTGAGCGCGTGTCCACCCATGTCTAGTTTACCTTCCATGATGTCACCCTTTCTCCAGGCCGAGTTGTCGTCCACGTACTTCCTGCTAACCGCGCTGGAATCGAATTCGGGATCGTGACTGAGTCTGAATAAATTCTTACCGTTCATGTCGATGCCACCCTCCATGGTTCTGCCAGATTGTTTGTTCAGGTAGAGATCGTCCACTTGCGATTCTAGGTATTCTTGTGATTGTATCACAGCAGAATCTACATAGCCCTTGTTGACCGCGGTTGAGTCCGCATCCGTGTTGTCGATCTTCGACAGATTCGATATCTTGTTGAATCCCGCATTCAGATCCGATTTCATTTCTCATCTATCAGACATTCTCTGTTCCAGATCTACGTAGAGTTTGGTCGCCACGTCCTTGGGATTCGTGAGAGTGGCCACATTCGTTATCTTGTTAAAATTGGCGTTCAATTCCGAGTGCATCGTTTTCTGAACGTATCTGTTTCTCAGGTGTTTGCTGAATCTCGCGTGAGAGTCGTCTGCGTATTTCTTGGTCGTGGCATCGGTGGGATCTATGGGATTTGCGACATTCACCAAACGTTTGGATTTCAGATCCAGATCGTCGGTCATGGTTTTATCCACGTAATTATCTAGCAGGATTCGTTCGAAATCGGCGTTCCCCCTGTCGACGTATTTTTTAGTTGCAGCATCTGCGAGATCTATCAGCTCGTGAAGATTGTAGAGCTTCTTATCGTTCATGTTCAAAGGTTCTTCTCGAGGTTCGTATCTCCGAACGTAACGTTCGTCCAAGTTGGCAACGTCATAACCATCGCCGACTTCGAACGTCTTCCTTTTCTTTCTTGGGTTGACTTTTTCGTCATCAGTTCTACCAAATTTATCGACTGGCATGTTGTTGTGGGATTTTTTTGTTTTTTAGAAAAATATGTTCAAACGCAGTTTATTAAAAATGAAATATGTTATTTTATTTTTCGTTTTTATTTGATTAAAAATTTTTTAAAATAATTTTTTATCTTTATATATACTATAAAAAAAAATCTCTCTCTAATGTAAATCATTGAGAATGTCTTGAAATCGATCTCCTTCAGACCATCTCTTGAGAACGTAGAGACACAGGTGACCGCAAAACACTTGATGTGGTGATTGCACTTGTTCCCTGTTGTAACGAACCAACGATTTGTTGAAATAGTTCTTTATTTCTTTTGGTGGTGAGATTCCATAGCTGTCGAAATAATAATTTTTCTTCTTCCCGTTCTTCATCCATGCCACCCAGGGAGTGCCTTCATCCGATGAATCATCTAGATTTAAAATTCCGCATTCCGATTGTTGAGGTCTTCTCTTCGGCAAGGCATCTCTGGAAAACACTCCTAGAAAATCTTTGATTTTCAAATCTTTTGCCGCATTCAACAGATCGATGTTGGATAGGGGTTCATTAGGTAAGACGACACCTTCTACGGATATCTTTATTTTCTTATTCATAAATGCGTATACATTTTTTTTATTTATTTTATTATAATTTACTAAAAATGACGTTATTTTTTTTTCTATTTTTTTCTTTTTCTTTTTAAACTAACACTCTCGATGTCTCTATCGATTTCTATAATTTTGAATTCGTCTAATTCCTCTTGATTTTCTGGAATCTTATCATCAACAATCGTATCTAGAATCCAATCATCCATATTCATATCGTCTCTAATTAGATCCACAGTCCAATATCCGAGTGCCAAAGTGCTTATTTTATCGTCTAACACGAATCTCTTATCGTCGTCGGCCGTCAGCGAAATCTTGTTGACTATTTCGGTATACAAGTCGTGATTTTTGCTTCGAATCGATTTCATAGTCTTATACTCCAGACCACTTCCTAACAGACAATCTTTATACTCTTGGAAAGAGATGTTTTTCTTCACCACGCACACTTTAACTCCTTTGCACTTCTTGATCTCTTCATCATCTTCTAGACGATAAGCATACAGTTTGGGTCTCAAGCTCACGAATTCAACGATCTGTTTACCACCGCTCTCGTCCTTAAATTTACCCAACACCTTCTTGTTGTCGTTCAATTGAATGTTGGACGGGTGATCGACGGGATAATTGCTCATGTCGAACCACTCGGCCACATCCGAAGATATATCTCGGTAGACGTCTTTCATCTCTATCTCGTAAACTAAACTGTCCATGTCGGTGAACAGTAGTTTGGCTTTATCACCAAATTTTCGTTTGACGTAATCGTAGTGAAACTCGTACATCAATTGCTTGCTGATATCTAAGATGATCGGTCCAAGATAATACGGTTTGTCAAACTTCAGGTGCGTCTTTTGCATGTGAACGGCCACTAGATTTTCGTCGAATATGGTTCGGTGTTTGTAATTGGGTTTCGCCACAAATGATTTAGCTCTTTTCTCAGACGTGACGAGTCGAACGTCGGTTCTCTTCTTGACGTTTTCCATCGATTTGCCGTACACGCAGTTGTTCATGAGTTTGAAGAAATCTTTTTCGAAATTGTTCTCGGCTCGAGTTCTGAGATTCGTGTTGAAATCGATGTATTTTTTCATCCAAGGCTCTTCGTCAAATCGAATAATGCGATGTATGTCGACTAATTTCATCCCGTAATCGACGTACTGTTTCAAATTCTCGCTGTAGACGACGTAGTTACGTTTGTTAAATAAATTGGGAATGAGTTTTTCCTCGTCTCCTTCATTCGGTTCCATTCGTTCGGGAGCCAGTGGATAATCGTTGTGTGGATCGTGTAATTCTTCCGGATAGTTCAAATTGACTTCTAAAATGCAAGGATAGTCTCTCCATTTTTGCATCTCTTCCGGTTCCTTCACCCATTCGAAATTTCCAATTGGTAAAGGACGACTCATAGCCCAACCATACAGATTATTAGCGTCCCAATACTGTATGTATTTAGTCGACCGTTTCGAATCAAAACCTTCTATCATGTAGGGATTGTTAGCTTCAGAATGTCTGTGGGAGATCATCGAGACGCCACCTCTCGCAGCCCTTTCGAACATGAGCAACATGTCCACGTTGGATAATAATTCCAATTGGACTTCGGTGGTCTTCAACAAAGCGTCCCACGCCAAACCAGGTGTGGTGAAATACCAAGCAGGATCCAGATCGTAATTTCGACAACAGACGTCTCAAAAATTTTCGAACACGTCTGCTAAGAATAGAACGTCAGTCTTCAGATAGAGATCGTGATAATCTCTCATGGTTTTCATATCGAATGATTTCCACACGTTTTTAGCGTGTTCGTAATTCTCATCGGAAATGTCGGATTCGTATAATTTCGAATAAAAATCTTCTTTCGAAGGTAGTGCGGTGTCTTCGAATCTCTTTAGATCGTTCATGTAATCGTAAGGATAGACTCCTTTCCTCAACATGATGTCTACTCGTTCTCCGAAATGTTCCCTCATGATTTTAAATTTATCCTTGCTCATGTTATCGACTAATTTTTCCAGAGCGGTCGACATGAATTTAAAACTGTCGATGAAACGTATGCATCTACGAATGAATTTCGTTTTTTCTTCCAACGTCTCTCTGTCGATTACTCTTTTCTCCTCCATGAGCTTCCATTTCGTGAAGGAAATGTATCTTTCTTCACTGTTCGCGATGCAATTTAATTCTTTGTGTGAGGTGCCGAGATTTTTCATGAACAGATGACTGTCGTAACCCAAGAGATTGTGAAACATCACTGGATAGAAAGCGGCATCTCGATATTTTAAATTACACTTGCTGTGAGCCGGACCGTGATACAGACCCATGTAATGATTGTGGTCTCTGACCTTCTTATTTTCCGTCGAATTCTCGTCGACCAATTGTCTGCATATGTGACATTCGGTGGCTCTGTTATTTTCATCCTGCTGCTCTCACGTGATGATCATTTTTGCCGGAGTTTTGAATTTGTCGTATAACATTTGAAGTTTCCATTCTAACTCTTCCACGAACCTTTGAACCACATCGTCATCTTCATACTGTTTCATGTAGGTGAAGGGACCCATGTCATGTTGCGATTCGAAAGCGCATTTCACATAAATGCAATAGCTGAAGGTATGTGTTTTTTATATTTTTTCGACGTAACTTTGAAGAGCGTTGGGTTGACAGGAACTCATTTTTGCGGTGAAACATTCGAAATCGGCGTACACGACGAATGGTACTTTTAACCTTCTATTGTGATTTTCAAACTTCATGATGGTGTTGGGTTTGGGCATTTCGACGGCGACACCTTGATTTTCGTTGCAATATTCCTGATGTTTCGCCAACGAGTCTTTGCTGTGAAACACGTTCATGCAATTGTAACATAAAGATATCTTTCCGTTATGATTATTATTTTGTTTCAACAGTAATCGGCTCGGATGTTTAACCCAACAATAATGATGATTGTCACCATTCGAAATCAATAATAAAATAATCGTCTTTTCTCTTCCGAGATACGAAGTCAGTCTGAGAGGATAGATCTTTCGTTTTTCATCGTATCCCAAGACGTTCACCGCTACGATGGGATTTTGTGCCTCGAAACATTCGATGTGTTTTAACTGCGTTGGAAAAGTCACTCCAGTCCAATCGAGATTTTTAGAAGTTACCTCGTAAGAAGAAACTCTTTCGATGTTCATTTTGACAGGGTATAAAGTGGAAGTGACTGCCCATTTCAAACACTGATCATCTTTATTTTTCACGTTGATCACGGCGTGTTTTTTTGCTAGGAAATACGGTAATTTCATGTAGGAAGACCCTTTCAACAAATCGTTTTTAGTTATGTGAATTTCGAGTTTCAACATCTCATCGAACGTCCAATTACTACCTTCATGTTGATAATTCGCGAGAGACGTCAACATCTTGTCTTTCATCTTTTCGAAAACGTCTGATAAATCTGAACCTCGAAATAAGGGTTCGACGTTAGATCTGAAATAAGCATTTTTCACGATGCTCTCGACGGACTTCACGTCGATTTTATTCATCGCGCAATGGAGTATCATCTTAATTTTTAGTCCCACGTTCATGTGTTTGCGAAACAAATTCAATACTTTTTTCTTCACCCGTTCCATGAACAATTTTGGATCCATTTTCTTCAACGAGGGAACCACGTCGAAAGTTTTAAAAATACCTTTGATCGCACTTTCCCGTTCCACGGACTTCAATTGAAATAGTTCCGCGGTGAGTCGTGCTAGATATTCTTCTCCGTTCCCTTCGTCTATTGCTCGTCGAAGTTCGCTCGATATATCTCGTTTGCCTACAATCTGATGTGCATCACTCGTTTTCGTTTTAGTTTTTCTTTTCTTTTCTTTGGAAACTTGAAGTTCTTCTTCAACGGCTTTTCGTTTAGTCGTCTTCTTATTTTTCACAATCGAAACGTTTTTGGTTTTTTTCAACGTCGGCATTTCGATTCCTTTTACTATCTTTTTTCTTCTCATTTTTCACAACTGATGCATTTTTTGACGTCGTTGCTATTGGCATTTCGATTCCTTTTACTATCTTTTTCTTCTTCTCATTTTTCACAACCAATGCATTTTTTGACGTCGTTGCTATCAGCATTTAGTTTGCCTTTCCATCGTTTCGCAAATGTTTCTTCAATCTTTTTTGATTTAGTTCTATGATTTCTGAAATGTGAAATTTTTAATAGTTTACAAATCTCGTTTAACTGAGGTATGGTTTTCTCATTTAAATTTTCCAATTTTTTTTTATCTGTTTGTTTCATTTTGTAAGAATATATGTTTTCGAATTTGGTATTTTTTGTTTAAAAAGTTTTGTTTTTTTAATGTGAAAAAAAAAAATTTTTTTGATGAAATTAATCGATTTTTTTATGTTCCTTAACGTTGAAAAAAAAACGAGAAAAAAAGGATGTTAAAAATTTAACTTATATATATAAAGAGAAAAAAACTTTTTAAACAAATTATTTAAAATACAAAAATTTAAAATATACATTATTTGCAAGAATTCGTAAAACAAAAAAAAACAAATAATCGATCATGACGACAACATCCACGACGGAATCTCGACTTAAACGTCGACGTTGTTTAATAAATCATTATTCTCCAAAAAACCAAGAAGAAAAAAATCATAATTTATATTTACGCGTTTCAAAAGAAAATGATACAATTTGCGATAGAAAATCAAATCGTAATACTATTAGCGAACAAAAATTAATCGACAATGTTGTTCGAACTATTAAAAAAGAAGGTTCAAGACAAATAGAACTCTTACGACTTTTATGCGAAGTCTCGCACAAGGTTCAAAACAAATTTCCGTAAAGCAGACGCGTGTTCATGTCACCCGATTCCTTCTCAATAGATGATGATAACTGCAAGATGCGAAGGCTAATTTTTAAACGTTCGATGTCTTGCCCGTTCTAAAAACTCGTGAAAAAAAAATTAAATTGATACGAAAAAAAGGATGTTAAAATTTAACTTTTATATATATTTAAAGAGAAAAAAAACTTTTTAAACAAATTATTTAAATACAAAAATTTAAAATATACATTATTTGCAAGAATTCGTAAAACAAAAAAAACCAAATAATCGATCATGACAGCAACACCTAAAAGATGCGAATTGAAATTGAAACGAGTCGAAGCATGTACGAAATTAGGTTTTAAAATCTATACATTACAACAACACGATCCCATAGAATTGATGGGCTTAGAGCGCTACTACGACAAATATCATATGTGTTTGAAATTGGATGAAGCCATGCTCGATTTGTTTTGCGAGTACCAAAGCAATCTGGTGAATAATATCATCGTCGCCGAAGACAGAAAATTCGACAAGGACGATTTGTTGTTGTTCTTTAGAAATTACATATATCCAATAATCTCACTCGAACTCTTGGACAAATCGGGTGGTGAGAGCGCATTCACCGATGTAAAAAACTTAAAAGAGTAAAGATAAACATACAAGACATTTTCGTAAGTGAGAAAATGACGCATGTCACCATGCTAATAATGGACTTAAAAATATAAACAATAGAGAGATTGATTTTAGCAAAGAAGAAGGAAAAAAAGTAATGAGATCTAAAAGTGATCTCATTACTTTTTACAAAAAAATTTTTCACATTAAAGAAATTAAAATTAAAAAGAACTTTTGTTTTTTTTGCTCTTTATATATATAAAAAAAAAACTTTTTTTAAACAAATTATTAAAATACAAAATTTAAAATATACATTATTTGCAAGAATTCGTAAAAACAAAAAAAACAAATAATTGATCATGAGGACAACAACACCTAAAAGATGCGAATTGAAATTGAAACGAGTCGAAACGAATAAGAAATTTGGTCATAAAATCTATAGATTACAATGGCACGATCCCATCGAATTGAACGAGGTCGAGATGAAGGGCTTAGAGCACAAATACAACAAATATAAGATGCCTTTGAAATTGGACGAAGCTGCGCTCGATTTGATTTACGAGTACCAAAACGATCTGCAGGACATCGTCATCGCCGAAGATAGAGAATTCGACAAGGACGATTTGTCGTTGCCCTATGGAAATTACATATTTCCAAACATCTCATTCGAACTCATGGAGAAATTGGGTGGTGAGAGCGAGTTGACCGATGTAAAAAAACTCAAAAGAGTAAAGATAAACATTCAACACGTTTTTTTGAAAAGGAGAAGACACGAGTGTCAACATGCTAATAACGGACTTTGAAATATAAACAATAGAGTGATTGATTTTTAGCGAAGAAAAATGAAAAAAAAAAGTAATAAGATCATCTTTAGATCTCATTACTTTTTTTTTTTTTTGTTTTCCTTCTTCTTCACTATCACCATATATTATAATAATGTTTCTTTTTCTCTCAATTTTCAGCGTCGATTCTTCTTCTTTTTCTTTTTTTCTTTTTCTTTGTGATATGATATGTTTATAACAACATTTTTGTTTATCCGAATCATAATTATGAATGAATGTTGTGCATCTCTTGGTAACACTCGCATCATTACCATTCTCTTCAGAAGGTAGTGGTGACGGTGGAAAGAGTCCTCTCATTCTCAACCGTCTATCCCGTGCTTTATCTATCTCTTTCATTAGTTCTTTCCTTAGATATCCATCATTAGCGTCTAACCATTTTTTTATTTTTTCACTCTCTGTCTTGCGATGTTCGTCATTATCGTCAAATTGTTTCTCCACCTTTTCATCCAGGTGATAAATTTGTTTCTCCACCTTTTTACCCATTTTAAATATATTATTTTATACTTTCTATGATTTATATTTTATATAATTTTATATTATAATAACATATTCAAAATCGGTATATTCTTAAACGGCGAATTCTCACCGAGCAACAAACCCTTGCCGAGTCGCTCAACGTTCTGTCCACTCTTCAGATATTATAGAGACCGTTTCCTCTCAGAGAGTTGCCACCTCTAACGGGTTCTAGATACAATCCTTTACCGCTGTCGTCTATGTGGACGCGACACACGGCTCCTCCCTTCTTCAAAAACAGTCTGCTGCCACCCATTAATTTCTCAACTGCTGAACTAGCGAGTCCCGTGAGAGCTCCCACGCCGAGAGTCTTTCCCAGAAAGGGTAGTGCCTTTGCGGCGAAGGGTAATGTTTTTGCGGCTATTCCTGCCAATAGCGGTAGGAAACCACCTTCATTCTCAAATTGTATCTCAATTGAGCGGGACTCATTCTCACCGTCAACCCTCTTCCATCGCGAATCGCTTTATCCATCCTTTTGCTTTGACTTCTGGTCCAGGCGATCGAATCCTGACCGCCTGTCGTCAGATCTTCGTGAGTGAATTTGAATCTCACCGCCTCGCCTCGAGTTGTTAACGCTCTCTTAAGTTTCTTCCTCTGTCCTGCGGATATGTTGACGTTTTTAACCACGTATTCTGTCATAATTCTGTTTTTTAAAATATATTTACTTCAATTGTTTCTTGTTTAATAATTATATTAAAATAATTTTGTAAAATTAATATTGCGTTTATTTTATTTTTGTTATCTATATATATACACAATTTTTTTGCTTTTATATTTCTCTTATGTGAAATCGTATCGTCACTCTCTCTCCGCGAAGATCTAACAGTTCACCATTTTGATCCGTCAACGTGGTTTTGAGACTATACAACGTGTCTAAAATCACTGGTAGATAAACTAAATTTCGAGGTCGCTCCACGATCTTATAACCCGGCGACACGTTTGGAAAGAAGGAATAGATCGTCGGTTGAGCGCTACCATTCACGTAGCTTCCAGCAATCACGTCCACGTTCACCAGAATGCTGTTGACTGCGAGAATGTCGACCGTATTTTCAGATGCCGTGTGGCCTTGATACACCTTTCGATCGAATCCCAACATCTTGCCTATAGAACCGTCCATGTTGAAATCCACTCGAAAATTATCTTCCAAATCCAACATCGTCTGTAAGGTATTAGGATTGGGAGCGAGTCTGATCTTGTTGCTTCCCTTTCCATCCGTCTTCATTCGCGTCTGAATGTAATTGTTCAAATCGTCTATGTCGTAACTCCCTTTGGGAATTCGAATCTCCAACCAATCCACTCCGTCGGAATACTTGAACGAGTTATTCTTTTCGGTGACGTTGGGAAAGGAATAATAAGTCTCCAGATTCACCAACGCCATCTCGTATCTTTTCCCTCTATTCAATTCGATGGAAGGTTCGAATTTGGTAGCGAATCGAGTCGAATCGCCACTCACCACGATTTGAATGGATTGTTTTGCAGCCGTATTCTCGGCTATTCGTTCTAACAATTCTCCATGTTCGAACATTATATTTAATTTTATTTTTTTTATTCAAAACTAATTATTTGAAGATTTATTATTTTCTAAATTTTATTTTCACGCTCTATCTTATTATTATCATCAGAAACATAAAACTTGTCGAATCCGCACCGATATTTTCCGCGATTAAATTCGCTTGTCAAATCGATCACGACGAAATTGTAAAGTCCACCATCCCAAACCCTCTTGCAGAATCTCCTGAATTCCGCAGCGCTCATGTCGTTTGCGACGTGATCGCCGTAGATGTGATTGAGATTCTTGAGATCTTGGCGAAAGAGACATAGAAAATTAGCGTTCTCCCTTATCGTCTGTCTGGGCAATCGAAAATAATTCTGCGACAGGTAGAAACAGTCCACCTTGCTGTGTCGACCCCTAACGTAATACGATTCGCATCGGTTCTGTCTCTCCAAAAGCAGATCGTCGAAAATCATGAGATTCTTATCTTCCGATTTCAGTTCTCTAGGATCCGGAACGTCGCTAGCGTTCTCATAAAATCGACACTCGACGTTCGAAGATGCATTTCTCTTCATCAGTTCCATCGCCGCACCGTCCAAAATGGTCGAAAGTGGAGCTTCGCTCTTGTCGAATTCCTCCCTACTGTCAAAGATTCTGGCTATGACGTCCTTGGGCAATCTACGATCCATGCACTCTCGAAGCAATCTGTATTCGGGTTGAAACAAGCTCTTGCCAAACACGAACAATCCGTCGTAATCCAACCAGCCGGGTCGGGACAACAGATTCATCAACAGATTGGTCTTTCCACAATTCGATTTTCCCACTATCAAACCTCTTATGCTTTTGGGAAAGAACTCGTTATTCGACCTCTTGGTCGCGGCGTCGTTCCAAGACATATCTTTAATGTTCATCTTTGTTTTATTTTTTGTTTGTTTGTTATTTTAGATTCTTTTCAAACGCAAATTTTTTATGTTTTTCAAACTCTGTTTTTAATGTTATTATTTATTTATATCACACCGTCGAGAGTTCTCCTCAATCCAGATCCACTCGTCATTTTGGCTAAATCTTCTATGGGTACCACGGCATCCTTAAAATCTTTCCAACTTTTCGGTGTTCGCTCTCTTCGCCGGCGGACTGATCAACTTGTCGATCAACGCGTCGGCTGCCCTCTTGCCAGCCACAGAAGCTATCCTACCACTGGCTTCGGAAGCGGCTTTCTTACCAGCATCCAAAGCCGTCTTCTTACCGACCTCAAACGCGGTCGATGCGAGTTTTCTACCCGCATCGCTCGTGAACGCTCGCATTATAGAATTGACGATGCCAGAACCGCCTTGAATGTAAGTTCTGACGTATCCCCTGTTCTTTATCACCAACATATTTTATTTTTATAATATATTTTGTTTTTTCACTGGTAAATCGTTTTGTTGTTTTTAAATACTTTTTTTATTCTAGTGTAAGAATTTACTGTTTTATTTTTGTTTGTTTGTTTGTTTCTCTCTACTTATTATATACACAACAATCCTTCAATTCGTTCATCAGCCTTTTATAGTGGTTTTTATTCAAAACCTTCTGTCTTAACAATTCGTCAGATATAGCAACTATCTGATTATCTAATCCTGTGTTACCAGCCCGTCTGCTCGCCATCAACAAACTCAATTTCTGAGACAGAGCGTCAGAATCGCTCGGAAGAAAAGTGGTTTTCACCCCTTTGCCAGTCACCGATTCGATGAACTTCTTGTTCATATCCCATATGGGTTTCACCACTTTCGTCCACTTGTAACCTCTGTTGGCTTTGGGTCTCGTCTCTCTGGCATCGTTATTTCTCTTCATGGCGTGAGTCTGAACCAGAATGTCACCGTAATTGTCGAAATCCTGATCCGTGTAATCGCCAGGCTTGTCGTAAAGGAGCAATCTGCGCAGACCATCAGTCAATTCGTATTTGTTCGAACCCACGATCAATTCAAAATCGTCAATTTCTACTTCTGTGTCTCCTACAAAAATCTTTCCCTCCGAATCCTTATAAAATCCATACGGCTGATCTCTCTTACCGCCATCATCGGACGATGCGACGCTACTAGTGGTGATAGTCGAAGCTGTATCGTCGCTCTCGCTCAAATCTGTTTGAATTCCCGTGGGAACGTAATCCGGTGTAGATTGAACGGAATACCGATTTCCAAAACTAGGAGGCAACGAACCCATTCTCAAAGAACTCTCCTTTATGGGTCTCAATTCTTCGACTATCTCCTTCCTGCTTCGCTCTTGACCCTCCGTCACGGGTTTAAATATTTTTGTGGCTTCGCGTTTGAGTTCCATCTCACCAAGACGTCTGCTCCTATCAGCTGACTGAATCCCCTTCTTAGCACGCTCAAACTCTTCTAAAATTCGATCTCGGTGTCTAGGATCCATCTGTAAAAACATCTTTCGTTTTAATTGTTTTTATTATTTTCAAAATTAAATGTTTAATTATATTTTTATGTTTTAAGTAATAAAAATCTTTCCGTCTTTAATATAATAAACTGACTGTTAATTGAATTGGTGAAGTTTAAGAAAACGTTTAAACAGTACATGACAAACCGGCTTCTGATTTAACGCATTTTGACAGTAGTTTTTACATTTTGTCAAAAGATCTCCATTCACACATCAAACAACCATTCATTCAGTGTCGAATTAAGAGAGAATCCCTTTGATAACTGTTAAACAGTTTCAACACACAAAAGAAAACTAATTTTAACGCTGAGAACTTATTTCATCTCTCTCTGATTGCTATCATGAATATATTAAAAATTTACCACTCAAAAACCTAATTGAGCGGAAAATGCGTTTTAAACATTCCACTAAGTGTTTGACTCTTCGAACAATATCCCCCAAAACTCAATTTCTATTCGTCTCATTCAAGACAAAACACAAATATCTATTACAGATCGACTCTTTCAAACAATATCCTCCAAAACTCAATTTCTATCCGTCTCATCAAGACAAAACATGAATGTCTATAATACAGACCATATTCATAATCGACTCTTTTTGAACAAAAACCTCATTCAGTCATAACGATAACATGTGTTAGTTTTACTTCAGGAAGACGTGACAGCGGGCTCGCGAATTTCTAACACACCGACGACAACACTCTTCGTTCAAAACATTTCCATCAAGTGCTCATCGAGATCACCTCGCAATAATGTGCGCCAGTCTCACTTCGAGAAACGCGACAGTGGGTTTGAGAATTCAAACATCACCTCTTCACGCGAGTCGATTTCAGATCTAAAATCCGCAAGCGAGTTTCCCCCATAGGATTCAGTGGTAAAATCGTGTACGGACGCGGATTGTTAGAATCGGCGAGAGGATGATGTTAGGATTCTCAAAACGTTTTTTTGCTCGCAATTTAACACTGATTCCTATGGGGGAAACTCACTTGCCGATTTCAATCAAAACGGTACATGTACTGTACGTAAAATTTCATGCGTTTTCTGTCATTCTTGGATACAATCAGTGATGTTTGAATTCTCAAGGGATTCTAAAGCACCCTAAAAAACGTTAAAAATCTTGTACATGTACACGGTTTTAACACTAAATCCTATGGAGGTGTACATGTACACGTACACGTACATGTACGATGATGGTTGAACTCTCATTTATTACCTACTAACGAGGATTCGAAACGTTATCTACGTTGAAAATTCAACACTGGCGCCCCCTGGAAAGTTCATTACAGTCAATACTGTCAAAGGCGAAATGGACGAAACCATCCTGGTTAGTTGGGAAGTTTAGTAATAATTTAATTCAACAACTCTGTCGAGCTGTTGGATTAAATTATTACCGAGCCTCGCTTCAGATGTTTCGCTCTTTATACCATCTGCCCGTCCACTACCAATGTTTCCTTCACGGAAACATTTATGCACACCGGGGATTCGAAACGTTATCAACGTTGAAAATTCAACACTGGCGCTCCATGGAAAGTATCGTTTCAGTCAATACTGTCAACGGCGAGATGGGCGAATCCATCCCGGCTTGTTGGGAGGTTCAGTAATAATTTAATCCAACAGCTTTGTCGAGTTGTTGGATTAAATTATTACTGAGCCTCGCTTCAGATTTTTACTCTTTATATCGTCTGCTCGTCCACTACCATTTTTTTCTTTACGCAAACATTTATGCACACCGGGTTGAAAGGGTTGACTCATTTACCAAATGAGAATTATAGCCCTCTGGACTAAAACAAATTTGACAATGACCTAAATCAAGGATCTTCTGATCACCATCACTCAAATGTATGCAGGAGTTACATAAACTGCTTACTGTTTTGGCAGGGGGCGCAGTGGCGTCGCGGTGACCGGTTCTCGTCAGATCACCGAAGTTAAGCAACGTCGAGCGCGGTTAGTAGTTGGATGGGTGACCATTTCAGCGACTGATTCGCGCTCCTGCGTTGTGTGCTTGGGCAAGGCACTTAACCCCGATTGCCTTCATGGGGGCTCGATGACGCTGTGTACTGAGGCGTACTGCACGTCGGCGGTGCGCATGTCTTCAACCAATCTAACCCTGCCTGTGCCGCGGCGCAGAGTTCAGAGTTACGATGTTGGAGAGCTGACAGCTGCTCGTCGTTGCTCGGTGGTTCTCTCCGGGTACTCCGGCTTCCTCCACCCGTAAAACTGTCACGGTCACGATTAGCCATTGTGCATAGGTATGTGACCCTAAACACCACTAAATGAATAAATACTGTTTTGGCAAAGACTTGACCGAAAGTTGTTATTTGATAATCATAATTTTTGGCGACTGCATGTATGTACATCCAAGGAATGTTTGTGAAAGTGAGCAGAGAAGAAAGAAGCGTGTTGCAGGAGTTCATGACATTATGAGTATCAAGTTTTGAAAGAAACAAGTCGTCGCCTGAGTACTAGAATGTTAGTAATTAAGAAGTATCCCTTCAGGATTCATACTTAATTTGTACTCATTCCCACACGTTCATACTCCAATAAAGATTATAAAAATTGCATTCAATTCTTATAATTACATTCCGTAACTGTTTAAACTGCTTTTTACCAAACAACAAAGCAGAAAGACGAAATAAAACATGTACGAACGAACGGGGCGAAAAACCACCCTCACACAAAAGACAAAGCGGACAACTCTGATTTTTAATTTTCACAACTTTAGAAATGGAAACCAGTATTTTAGTAACGGGCTTTATGCCACAGTTGGGAATCACCAAAGAAACAGCAGCGGAGTTGATCACTGCGAGAGGGGCTAAAACTTAAAAACCCGCCCAACCCCCCAACCCCCCGCCCCCCCCCCCCCCCCGAATTACATTCTGTTAACTGCGCTCTACAGGAAAGTAACACCGTTTTTCTGAATAGTTTACTTTTGTTTCCTCAAGACTGTCATCGTGCACATGTTCACAGCATGTACAAAAGAAATTTGTATTTTGACTATAGTTATCAGAAGACAAACTAAAATCTTTTTTTCACAGAATTCGACTTTATAATATTATTTCTGATATTAATTTACCTGACACGGAACAATCACAATATTGTACCAGTTGAGACGATGCTGAATCGTCCTGTCAGTGAGTTTCTGAAGACAGAATGAGATTATGGCTGGTGTGAGTGAGTGCGCTTCAAAATCTCCACTTCTATAATATTAGGCACCGTCAAAGAACATCCTCTAGAAATCCGTATTTGTTAACCCTATACCTAACACGAAAGGCAGACGACACTTGAAAATAAAATTCTTGAATAACTAATATTTTTTTTATTTTTTGCGTCAAAAACATAGAATCCTCTGGTGCAAAAGTGTCGCGATCATAAGCCAATACTATATAACTTTTATAATGGTATTTTCTAGAATTGTATTTGCTACCTATCAATATAACAGATTAAAATGAATCATTAGCATTTTAAAAGATATGGCAATTTGCCAACTGGCAAATTGCCATATCTTTGAAAATGTTAATGGTTCATTTCAACCAATTTAAAGTCATAACTAGAAACTACAATTCTAGAAAATGCAATTGTAAAAATTCTATATTCAGTATTGGCCCCCAGGTCTGAGCTAATTAAGGAAAGGACCATTTGTATGATCACAGTACTGCACGTTGCGAGGAGATTACCAATAGAACAATCACGAAGGCTCTTCACCATCTACAATGTGGATATGCAAAACCTAGTTGTTTATTTTTACTTTCCACATTATAAGACGGTTTGACTCTTTATCCGCCGAGTATTTTCAAAATATTTTTCATTAAATCTGGCCACGGCTGCAGTGAGAAATTATCTCCAGAAATCATTGGTCAAAAAGTCCATTCAATTTATAGGGAGGGGGGGGGGGGGCGGAATGTAATTATACTTAATTCTAGTGGTAGGGGATTTTGCATCCTGGGCAGGAAAATTCACAAGCAGCAGCTAAGTCGTTGATGCCTTACACCAATGTGGAACTTTTCATTGTCTCTAGATGTTCGATATTTTTGGCTTTGCATCTTTATTTAGAGCTGAAAGTCGACTGTCGCATATTAGTAAGTCTCGCCTGGGTGAACGGTGGCTCATTGGTTACGGCATTGGACGTCAAGCCGAAAGGTCCACGGTTCGATCCCTGCCAGGAGTAACTGCGTTGTGTCCTTGGGCAAGGCTCTTCATTCCGACTGTCCGCGAAGGGGCACAGTGACGCTGTGTACTAAGGCGTACTGCACGTTTGTGGTGCACTTGTCTTCATCACTATTTTACAGAACGACGGGAAGATTTGAAAGAGAGCTTTCAAATACATAATGTGATGTTGGTGTCAGTTCGCGTCCATTTAAATATAATTACATTGTTAATGTAGTTGTAAGTTTTTGGTCCAAATACTCAATTCCCATTGGTCAGCTGGATGAAAACGTCATGAGCAAATGTTATTCATTTTCCAATGAATGCATTTGGTCGAACTTTGACCCGCATTTACGGTAAAGCCCAGCTGACAGAATGTAATTCGGGTGGTGTTTGGTTGGTTTTTAACTTTTAGCGCCTCTCGCAGTGATCAACTCCGCTGCTGTTTCTTTGGTGACATTTCCCAACTGTGACATAAAGCCCGTTACTAAAATACTCGTTTCCATTTCTAAAGTTGTGAAAAATACAAATCAGAGTTGTCCGCTTTGTCTTTTGTGTGAGGGTGTTTTTTCGTCTCGTTCGTTCGTACATGTTTTATTTCGTCTTTCTGCTTTGTTCTTTGGTAAAAAGTAGTTTAAACGGTTACGGAATGTAATTATAAGAATTGAATGCAATTTTTATAATCTTTATTGGAGTATGAACGTGTGGGAATGGGTACAAATTGACTTGTATCCATTCCCACTCCCACACGTTCATACTCCAATAAATATCATCCGGTATAAATTTCAGTGATTATGTTTTCACTCGACTGTGTATCTGATTGCTTCATTACACTCCATTTTCATTGGAATTCCAAACAACAGAATCGGCAGTTAAAAACTGATGCGTTTGTGTGAGAGTCATGTGATATTTTCCTGGTCTTATCAAGCTAATGAATGTGCGACATTGTTCAACCTAAATCTATGAAATAAGAGACCAAATCAAACTGCAGTCTTGTGTTTCTAACATTTAGAAAACAGTGCGTGGCACTCCTTCATTCGTGGTCCTTTTTAAATAATTTTAAAGAAATAACGCTGTACTTTTTTAACTCCGTTTCGATGAAGAAAGTGTTGAATCGAAAATACATTATTTCAAAGTTCCTGAACTATTTATAATTTCTTAGAAAGAAGATTAACGCAGTCCAATACGATTTTAAATAATTAAATGAAATAAAACAGGTTTCTAACAAAATCGATATACGATGGTACACACAACTTCTTTCTGGTCTCTTCGATCTACAGATATTTTCCTGTAGTGGTTCTCCAAAATATAGACGGTCACGACGGCACTGTCTTGATATTGGATATCATGTCTGGACTTCCCCACAGGCAGCATGACGTCATATGTTTTAGTATTATTCAGGGAGACAACACTGTGTGAGAATATCAAGCAAGTATCAAGGTTGAAGAGGTAGCTTGATCCGTTGCATGAACCGAAAGGAATGACTGGACAACACGCACTGCGCATGCGCTCTAACAACATGTATACCCAGGGGAATGACGTAACATCGCCACTCACGAAGGCTACCATAATGGCAACCCCACATAAGGTCCGTAAATACTACTTTTTTTCTGCAACATACTATCACATTTTTGAAAACCCGAAAATAGAGAAATATGCTGTATTCCACTTCCTGCTTGCACTGGTGGAGAAGTTAATTAGTACTAGTAGCAAAAATAGCATATGCTACGGCTCTCGTACTTTCAAGGGCCTTGCGGACGTTGCTTCCTAAATATCAACATGGGTTGGCCATTCACAAATTCTGTGTTGATAATATAGATGGAACGCCCTATAAGTGGATTTTGAAGACTTTAAAAGTTATTAACACACACGTGTGTTTTGTGTGTTTAGAATTTCCCAACTGGAATGAGTTCCAATTAGCAACTAAACCAAAACAGAAGATTTTCAAAATACTGTTCCCAGATGGTTGTTGAACGCTTGTGAGTCGCGCGCTCTCCTAGCCACAACAATCACATTTATTTGTTATTGTTCAAACGTTTTTGTTGATACTGATAGGATCTATGGCCCCTTTAAGACCTTTATAACTCATGCTACAGTCCCCGCACTAGTTTAATACGTCCTGGGTTTAATAGCTTATGATACGAATCGTTTTTCGATGAGAACTCAGTGCTGACACACTGAGTAGAGGTTAGGATAAAAAATCCGTCTCACTTTTGTAATTCACTTCTTGCTCTCCATTTGATACTCTGGGGATGTATGTCTGTCGAGTAAAGACAAGGGAGGTTAGAGGGCGTGTTACAACCGATAATGTTACACCAACCAATAATGTATCATCAACGCATAATGTTATAACATAATGTAGTAAACAACCGATAATGTTGTAAACGCCGCATAATGTTATAACTTTAGTCAACGCGTTTTGTAGCAAAAATCAACGCATAATGTTATAACTCGAGTCGGCGTTTACAACCGATAATGTTACACCAACCAATAACGTATCATCAACGGTCCACCAGTCTGAAGGTACGGTTCATTGCTCCGAGGGTTCATAGTTCCGAGGTTGGGGTATCACTGCTCCGAGGGTTCATTACTCCGAGGGTTCATAGCTCCGAGGGTTCATTGCTCCGATGGTTCATTACTCCGAGGGTTCATTGCTCCGAGGGGTCATTACCCCGAGGGTTCATACTCCGAGGCTTCATTGGTGTGATGGTGTGGGTGGGGGGGGGGGAGGGGGGGCGGCGGTGACGATTATGGTTGGGCCCGATGTATGTGTGTGTGCGTGTGTGTGGGGGACACATACACACATCGGGCCCAACCATAATCGTCACCGCCATGAGGTTCATCGTTCCGAGGGTCCATTGATCCCAGGGTTCATGGCTCCTAGGATTCATTACTCCGATGGTTCATTGTAGCAAGGGTCCATTACTCCAAGGGTTCACTGTTCCGAGGGGTCATTACCCCGAGGGTTCATACTCCGAGGCTTCATTACTCCGACGGTGTGTGTGTGGGGGGGGGGGGGGGGGGGCTGGCGGTGACGATTATGGTTGGGCCCGATGTATGTGTGTGCGTGTGTGGGGGGACACACACACATACACACATCGGGCCCAACCATAATCGTCACCGCCGTGGGTGAGGTAGCGCACATCTGGGCCGTATCCGTTCACGATTCCAGAGGGAGGGAGGCGTCAATGGGTCCAATCCGGGCATTATACGGTACAGGTCATTAAAATAGTGTACGTGTGTGAGAGAGAGAGACACACACGCACACAGACACACACGCTCACACATAAACACACGCACACACACACAAACACACGCACAGACAGGGCGCAACGATAATCGTCAGCGTCGTGGGGGTGCGGACCCCATCCGTTCACAAGCCCAGCGGACTTTATGTTCAATAGAAGTGATTGATAGTTGGTGATGTACTGATGTATAGGGATGGCATAGCATGATGATGAGTTGAAGAAGTGTTTCGAAAAAAATAAAGCGAGACCGTTCCCTTGTTGGTAAGGGGACTGTACTCGTGTGTCAAAGTTTCCCGAGGATACGATTCAGTTTCCAGACGGTTAAACCGAATTGTATTCTAGGGCTAGACACTACACTTCCATTGCATGTATGGGGCATGGTGACGAAAATGTGCTAAAGTGTATCGCACACTGGCGGTATGCGTCCTTTAACCAATGCTAAATTTACTGAGATAGTACGTCGGAGTGTCTGAGATTGACTCGCCGCTACTCGGTTGTTCTCCCAGGGCACTCCGTTTTCCTCCACCCGTGACATTGTCTGGCACGGTATGACCTCAGATGTTAAAGTCTTACAACTAAAGCACCAAAGAAACTAATAATTAAATATCTTGTGGTCAGACCAGATGTATTCGCTTTATCTACCCTATGAATGGCAAGTATAGTCACCATGCCTCAAACATCTCACTTAATACCAAATTATTATATAAATTATGGCAATCACAGGTGCAAAAAGATGAGCAGTTTGAAATCTGAACACTGCTGCTTAGATGAAGCAGTGTTCATATTTTAAACTACTTATTCATCTCCACCGTTAATTGCCAGGTCTCGGAAACTACATGTGCGGATTCATGCATGGCTTGAACCATTGAAACCTACAATTAGAAGTTTAGTAAATAATAAAAAGACTTTCATAACTTTTTTTATTTCAGAAATGATTATCATGTTCATTGCAAAATTTTAATATAATAAAAACATAAGACTGTTCTCTCTCTCTCTCTCTCTCTCTCTCTCTCTCTCTCTCTCTCTCTCTCTCTCTCTCTCAAACACGCCCTCACTCCGGTTTCGCAATTAATTTAACAATGTTAGGCATTTCTTTGCCAAAATGTCAGCACAATATTTCCAAGCATTTCAAAATTAGGTGGGTGATATCCTACGTGTCCACACTCCTTAGAAATCATTAGTCATTTGGGTTCCTTCAATAACCTATTGGTATTGTGATTACCCACCCCCACTACCACCCTCCCCAACAAAAAAAACACGATTAGTCTCTTGTGCTCGCGTTTGTGTATCAAAGCTAAAGCACACAAAGCGACATGTGTGAGTTGTATATCGTTCTTAACTGGTAGAGTGCTGAATTATATTGGGCTTTCTGAATAGGTTAGCCTAAATTTGCCTTGTTGGGGTATAAGGGAGAGTGCCTATAGGCACTCTCCCTTATATTCCAACAAGGCAAATTTTGGTAGATTGGACAGTTTTAATCTTAACCCTGTCAGAAGCCGATCCTAAAACTACTGATCCAGTATGTAGCAGTGAAAAATATCGAAGTAGAGCCCAATTTTGGGCTTTCAGCACTCTACCAGTTAAAGCTTTCCATATTCGGGAGATCCAGAGGTCATACTTCATCCCGTGACATCATCACCAAATTGTGACGTCATAACCAAGGGTATGACATCCATCATCAGAATAGCTACGTTATCACCGGGATAATCACGTCATCGTAGTGGTATCAAGTGCCCATGTACGTACCTAAGGCGTCACATGCTTCTGCCGGATGCAGGGTGCGGTTGTCGTATAAACGTTGTCAGAAGATGGAGGTGCCCTTGGACCAGCAACGTTTTCGCTGAACGGAGTGATCTCGCCTGCTCTGGGTGCCATCGAATTACCGAAACCGACCCGAAAATGATCGAGCATCTTCGGAAACGGATTCCGGTTGCCGCCGGAACCTTCCGAACGTATCCCAGACGAATCAAAGCGGTGAAGTCAATGAGTGTGGAGTGATATTGCCATTCCTATGGGACGTCGAATCACCGAACGCGTCACGACAATGGCTTTTCTCCCGTCATCGTTGGTGTTATCCCAAGACACATGACATTGTGTCCATGTGCCAAACCACAAGGTGCTGGTACACAAAAGAACATGAACACATACCTGGTACTCTCACTGGGTCGATTGTGTTGATACTATGGAAACATCGGGAGAAAAGCCATTGTCGTGGCGCGTTTGGTGATTCAACGACGTACAGGAAAGGTGAGATCACTCCCAACTCATTCACTTCATCGCTTCGATGCTCCGGGATGCGTTTAAGAGGTTCCGGTGGCCACGGAAATCGTTTCTCAAGATTTCCGATCATTTTCGACTCGAGTTCGGTAATTCGATGTCGCCTAGGGCAGTGGAGATCACTCCATTCAGTGAAAACGTTGTTGGTCCATGGACGCCATCTTGTGACGTCATTTCTCTGACAACCGCCCCTGCGAAAACGTGTGACATCATAGATGCGCTCCTGAAACCATGGTGATGTCGCCCCTATCCTGGAGATGACGTAACTGTTCTGATGATGACATCACTATTTGGTGATAACGTCACATACTTGGTGATGATGTCATCGTGATATTTAGTCCCTAGGATCCCCGCAATATGACAATCTTACAGCATTATATACTTCATGTGTGTAATTAAAACATTTTGGCAGAAATCTGCGTGTATCCAGGCTAGATTGTTGACCGTACATGAAAATTTCAATAGCTTAATGCGAATCTGTCCTAATTTTGCTGAGTGGCCATCTGATCTGTGTTAAAATAGTACATGACGTCATTCAAGATTTTGCGGACTGCGTAGATTCCAATTGTAAAATTCCAAATCACGCCATGTACCATTCTGACACAAATCAGATCGGGAAAAATAAAATTCGTCGGGCATTATAGAAAGCCAAAAATAACAGAGCTGTTTCATGTCGCATCGTATAAACAGAACAATCCAGATAGTAGGCCTAATAGAAAAAATATTGTAAAATTATTTGATTGTATGCCAAGTATATGGAGCCAAGAATGGAATGAATAATTTTTTTCGTATAGCGAAGTCATCAGTAAACATGACAAGTTGTCAGTGTTGTATCTATATGCGGCAGTACTTTTGACCATCTCTCTCTCTCTCTCTCTCTCTCTCTCTCTCTCTCTCTAACTGATGACTGTCGGTATGTCTGTCTCTCCGTCAGTCTGTGTGTTTCTATATGTCTCTCTCTCACTCACTCTGCTCTCTCTGACTGTCTCTCCCTTCTGTGTGCGTGTCTGTATGCCTGTCTGCCTGTCAGTCTGTCTGCCTTACAGTTTTGCATCTGATACCATTTATTTCATCATTAGATACCTTTCATAAAACGTTCGGCGACGATTACAAATACGGATAGGGGTTTCACTACTTACTGGATGTAACTGAATATTAAAATATATTTATTATTTAACATTTAATCCTAATAAACTTTCTGTAAGATGTTTATTTATTTATTTATTTGGTGTTTTACGACACTTTAACATCAGGTCATATCGTGTCGGACAGTGTCACGGGTGGAGGAAGCCGGAATACCCGAGAGGACTACCGAGCAGCGGCGAGTCACTGCGAGACATTCCAACATACCAACTCAACAGAGTTAGCATTGGCTGAAGGATTGTGTACCACAAGCGTGCAATACGCCTTAGCACTTGTTCGCCATGGATATGAAGTATCATGCCCAAGGAAACAACTCGGTCGCACAGACCTGGAACTGAACCCGCAATTGTCAGAACCTTCGGATCACGAGTCCAATGCCCTACCGACTGGGCCACCAAGCTCCCCTGTAAGATGTTTACCGGAAATATAAATCATCCCTTTACCCAACATGGGAAGCAGACGACATTAATTTGCGAAGCACATTCTACAATAACTAAATACCTTCATTTTTGTCGTCTCAAAAACATTTCTTATGCACCCCCCCCCCCCCCCATTGGAACAAGCGCATCGCGCTCGTTCCAATGAGGGGCCATAAGATATGTTTCTGAGACAAAATTAATTTTGATTCGATATGTCTGCGAAGTAGGTTACAGATAGTTGCATTCAGTTACACCCAGTAACTAGTGAGACCCCTATCCGTGTTTTGTAATCGTCGTCGTACGTTGTACGAAAGATATTTATTGTCTAAACAGGAGTGCGTTAGAAATTGGTGACCGTAATACATGGCACTACCTAGTACATAAAATAAAAGGCAACGAAACCCAATGTTAAAGGAGTAATTTCGACTGATTTCACTAACCGTGGGGAATTTGACATATTAACTTTCATTTTGTCATTTCCAAAATAGTAACTGGCAATAATATTTTTGTGTATGGATCACCGGGATATACCCAGTGACCTATACACAAATATATTGTTGATACGTCGCCTGGTTGTTCCCTACAATTGCATTTTTTACAGTATACGTGGCTGTTGGATAGTTGAATGGAGGGGGGGGGGGGGGGGTGGTGGTGGTCACCCGGTCGGTGTTTGCCTAGTTAGTAATTACGGACACCCGCTTAAAGAGACATTCTAACACTGAATATTTTTTGAACAATTTTAAAGACTAATTAGAAATGATCAATGTCCCAAAATAAAGTGTCCGATATATGCGGCATGTCTATATTCGCTGCTATTACTTAAATATAGTGGTTTTGTACCTACATAAATTGTCGCTTCAACATAGAATCTAATTTCATTTTGGATCCAAAATGCATTTAAATTCTATGTTGAAGCGACGATTCGCGTAGTCACATAGGCAGTATATTTACGTCATCACAGCAAATATAGACATACCGTATATATCAGACAGTCAGAAATTTATAAATCGTCTTTAGAAATTGTTCAAAAAATGTTAAATGTTAGAATGTCACTTTAAGGATTGGCCTTGTTTATGAGCTAGCCTGGTTTACCTGTAGCGTATATATAAAATAAAAAAGATCCAGCTGTCACCGCTGCTTTATCACGTGATCCGTGATCAGTGCTATAAATGTGAAAAATTCAAAGTTATCGTCCAGTAAAAATTAAAGTAAATTAGGAATAATTACTGCACCGATGGAAATAAGTTGCCATATTAACGCTAACTAATCTTATAAGCAGTACCGATTCATTGAAAGCAACAGCTCTTGGTAGAATTTCTAGAGAATCTTTCTTTCTAAGAGCTTCCCTAGAAGTTGTGCCAAAGACTTGTGCCTAAAATGAAAGGTACGTATTGTAAAATTATGCGGTAATGTGACAACTTATTTCCAGCGGCATTGTATGCTTTTGCAAACTTTCTGTAGCAACCTATTTCCAGAATATATCGCTAACGATATATCTGGAAAACTGAGAAGCAGTCAACAGCAACCAAGCATTGAACCAGTTTGCAGTACCACCAAATAGTTCCCGAATACGATGGGCTATACCACTCCCTTTCCCAGATGCACAATAGAGGCGCCTGACACTAATAATGCTGTTGCCGCTTTCACGAATAACAATTGATGTGGCTAAATTGTTGGAAATGTGTAGAAATGGGTAAAATCTAGATGTTATTTCTTTGAACTGCTGCGACACCCTGTTAAAAGCGCCTAGCATCGTCATATCTCTAAAGAGTGCTTTTGAAATAATTATTTGCAGAATTTCTACTGGCAAAACAGGTAAAACCCCATGTTCTCTTGCATCTTGTCTGCCGGGTACATTGTCTTCCGAGTCACCACCCATCTGATTCGCCAGATCACGAGTATCACACGAATCAGGTATAGGTGACTGATTCGGGGAGACAAGGTCCCGTTCCAATGTATCATGTCTTCCACTAGCATTGTCATCAGAGTCACTACCTATCTGGTTCGCCCGATCACAAATATCAGACGAATCAGATGCAGGTATTTGATTCTGACGGACATTGCAAGTCGAGGTCTGTATGTTGTTCAATATTTTCGATCGATTCATGCTTGATGGACATATGCTAACATAGTGGTCACCATGGCCTTCGGCCATGTGTCCTAAATATAATGTGGGCAAGTTACCGTTGATTTGTCCATTGGGAGACAGAAGGCGTGTTCCGCCCGCACCAAGCGAAGAGGAGACAGAGATCTGAACGTGGTAAATTTCACTTACTCTCTGTAAAGTGATATGGTCACCATATGTCCCATCACGCCCCATGTTTGTAATGTACCGTCCAAAATCACCGTTTTCCACGTAATCACCCATATAATCACCAAGACTGTTATAAGGATTCCTCTGAAGGTCGGACACAATTTCGGATCGCAAGGTCTCTTGTGATCTATAGATACCAATATGGGCTAGCTGATCTGCAAGAGCGGCAAATTGGCAATTACCATCACCGGGTGGGTCTAATTGGACAGCAAAACCTGTTCCTTCAAGTTTCTCTTTGTGGGTGAGCACAATATAATATTTACTACGGTGTATAGCTTTGTGGGAACGACTTCGCCTCTTCTTCTCAGCCTCGGCTGTCACGCTGGTTATATCATTTACGGAGAACCACCTGACTACTGCAGTATTGTCTTTGGGCGAAAGATACCTCACTCGATAACGATGAAATTTTATATCTCTCTCCAGAATGGTGCCGCGAAGAACATAAAGTCGACGGGGTTCGTGGTGCTTAGCGTTTCTTATGCGAACAAGAACATTTTGTTTCACATTATAGAGTGATGACGGATTTTTGCCAAGCTCACGTCTTATCATTCTCCTCATGCAGCGTGAAGTAGCTGCAGCTGCTGCGGCACGGACTTTACCTCTATTTGTATCAAAATTGAGCAAATCTTTGGGTAATGGCTGTAGCTCATTCTGTCTTTTAGCTGATACATTTTCGATTGTAACACTGTCGTCTGAAAATTTAGCAAATGTTAGTCGATGGTTTTGCCGACCGAAATAAATCTCAAACGGTGTTTTCCAGTTCAGTTCTTCACGTACGTCGTCGTTCAAGATTGAAGCGTACTGGGGAAGGCGATTCACCCAGTTCACACCACGTTTTTTAAGGCTTACCAGATCATACATAATTTTTTTTCTAAGGACTCTGTGGGACCTCTCAATTTTCCCCTGACTCTGTGGGTGATAGGGGGAGCTCGATATTATTCGTACGTCCATTTTTTGCATAAGTCGTTTCACCGCACCTAGGAACTCACCTCCTCTATCGTGCTGTAAAACTCTGGGTGGACCGTGTTCTATGTATATATCTTCTAAGAAGCGTGCGACTTCTTTGCTGCTTTTAGTCGACATTGGCCGTAGCCACACATATCGACTAAAGATATCCATCAGGGACAGAACATATCTGTATGTCTTCCGATTATATGTCACCTTACAATTCAGCATGTCCATTATATCAACTTGATGTCGTTGTTGCACAGATGATGCTCGTATTGGCTTGAGCGCACAGCGATTAGAAAACTTAGCTTTCAGTAGGTGGTAAGATGTGGATTTATCCAAATATCGGTACACAGAGCGTTCACTGATGCCGCAAAACTGGCTACCAAGCCTGTGCTTGAGTTTTCTAGCGCCTGACCCTTTGCTTTTCTTCAGTGCCGCCTTTACTTGGTTTGCAATGTCTCCTGTTCGTAACACCTTTTTGCCGTTGTAAAGCAAATGGCCACCTTCGGCAATACTGTATGCATTTCTGTTTCTGTAGAAACGGACAAGTGCTGCCTTCTGCACTCTTGTGCGCCGTTTGACAGGCACAACAAAATTGCCCGTCATGCATCTCACAATAATGTCATATACGTCGTCATCCATAGGGCGAGTGCCATAACTTATTGAGTATCTTATGAGTGAAACCCATACCAATATACACAAAACCAGTAAGACGTAGAGCTTCATGGCTGTTTGACTGACCACTGAAAACTAAATTTTGTGGCATGCCTATGCCGATACGATACCCAGCATGCTAATATCAAAGGAAAACAAAACAAAAAGCCCTTTGCGAAATGAAAGCCATTGGTAGAGGATTCCGTGTCCTCAGAGACCTTTGAAATCAACATCCTAATACGCAGCAATACGGATGTCATTTATTTGAAATACAGAGCTATGTAAATTTCTTATACGAACTGCCGGTACCTGAAAACAATTTCCGAAGTCTGTGCTTGAAACACAATCACAATGACGGACAAAGTTAATAACAAATTAACCCTTAGCAAATTTAAAACATAGGCAATGAGAGTGTATGTGTGTGTGAGAGAGAGAGAGGTGGGGGTGGCAGGGAGGGGAGAGAGGAGTGGGGACGGAGAGAGAGGAGAGAGGGTGGGGGAAGAAATTGGAAGCGGGGAGAAAAAGGGGATACATGTAGAGAAAGAAAAGTAGAGAGAGGGGAGGGAGAGAGGGGAGGAATCGAGTGGAAGATGGGGGTGGTGGAGAGGGGGTAGAGATAGAGGATTAGTGGGGGTAGAGAGAGAGAGAAGGGTGGGAGAGCGAAGGAGAGGAGAGAGATAAGGAGAGGGTGTGTGTGAGACAGACAGACGGACGGACGGACGGACGGCTAGACGGCTGGACGGACGGACGGACGGACGGACGGACGGACGGACGGACGGACAGACAGACGGACAGACAGACAGACAGAGATGGGAGGGAGTGAAAGGGGGAAAGTGAGCGAGAGATACAGAACGAGAAAGAGAGAGGAGAGGGGAAGAGAGGGAAGGTGCATGGAGATATAGAGCGAGAGAGGGAGATTGAGAGCATTAGGATATTAATTTGAAATTCTATTAGTAGCGTAGCTTGTACCTTAGACCCCTCTTTCAGGGGAACCCGCTGGGGAACCTTGGAAGAAGGTTATCATTTGATGGTTCTCATCACGTGACTATACCATTGGGTAGCCATGGTAACCCGCCATCTTGTGGCGTCATCACCATGTTGCCACGTCCCCTCTCCTGCGCATGCACTCAAGACATAGGGTCTTATATTTAGATTGGGGAATTTCCCATTGATGTTACGATGAATATATTGAGTGGGGATGGTGGCCATTGGTGGGTGGCCATCTTGTTTTCCAAAGCTCGTCCAACAAGACGAGGTATGTTTACTTGTTTTTGCGGGAAAATCGCTATTTCCTATTTTCGTGATATCGAATGGCCGAAATCGACTCGACAATGGTCAGAAATCATCGGAATCATCGGGTAATGACCGGAACCTCCCGATGGGTATTGCGGACCCTCGGAGCGATGGATACATGGGGTGTGTAGAGGGGAGGTAACATTCCCCAATCTAAATATAACACCATATTTGCACATGCGCGCACGCACAGGAGACGTGGCGTGGCAACATGGTGATGACGTCACAGTATGACGAGTTACCATGGCTACCCAATGATATAGTCACGTGATGAGAGTCTTGCAAATGAGAACCTTCTTCCTGGGTCCTGGAAAGAGGGGCGAAAGGTACATGCTATACTACTTCTAATATAAATGTTACAGTGTTGTAAACAAGAGCCTCGCGCATGCGCAATAGGCGAGGTCCCCCACCGAGGTCCCCCGAATGTGGGACAAGTCATACATGTTATACTATCCCGTTGGAGTAATGAAGCCTCGGAGTATGAACCCTCGGGGTAATGACCCCTCGGAACAGTGAACCCTTGGAGTAATGGACCCTTGCTACAATGAACCATCGGAGTAATGAATCCTAGGAGCCATGAACCCTGGGAGCAATGGACCCTCGGAACAATGAACCTCACGGCGGTGACGATTATGGTTGGGCCCAAAGTGTGTATGTGTGTGTGTGTCCGCCCACACACGCACACACATACATCCGGCCCAACAATAATCGTCACCGCCCCCCCACCCCCCCCCCCCCCCCCACACACACACACACATACCCTGTCGGAGTAATGAAGCCTCGGAGTATGAACCCTCGAGGTAATGACCCCTCGGAGCAATGAACCCTCGGAGTAATGAACCCTAGGAGCAATGGACCCTCGGAGCTATGAACCCTCGGAGTAATGAACCCTCGGAGCAGTGAACCCTACCCTCGGAGCTATGAACCCTCGGGGCAATGAACCCTGCCTTCAGACTGGTGGACCGTTGATGATACGTTATTGGTTGGTGTAACATTATCGGTTGTAAACGCCGACTCGAGTTATAACATTATGCGTTGATTTTTGCTACAAAACGCGTTGACTGAAGTTATAACATTATGCGGCGTTTGCAACATTATCGGTTGTTTACTACATTATGTTATAACATTATGCGTTGATGATACATTATTGGTTGGTGTAACATTATCGGTTGTAACACGTAACAGGGCGGGCTCGTAACCCTGGTAGATGTGCTGAAAAGTTTTAATTTTTGCGTTCAAAACTAATGGAATTAGGTCACCTCGCCCATCGTGATTCATGATTATAATCTGAAGGTCATCCTTTAAGCAACACCGATAAATGTGTAAAGTGTACGTCCATCTGGTACGAGTGTGTTAAACCTAAAATCGATTGGCACAAGAGAAAAAAGAAGTGAATATCGCATATTTAATCACTTTAAACCTAGCAACATGCACTGTCCTTTCGTATCACACCACATCGTCCCATGAGTTCCAATGTGTTCTATGTGCCTTCTGTTACATAGAACACATTGGAACTCAGGGGGCGGCATATCTGGACCCCATCGGAACCCCGGGGAGTAAAGCGGTGAAGCAGTACATGTTTGCTCTGGTAAACATGCTCATTTTTACCAGTAAAATAGGATCCCAATGCTTGGGGTGGAGATCCTCTGAAATAATTGGCAATATGGATTTTAACAACTCGTCTCCCAAGTCCCAATGTGTTCTATGTGCCTACTGGCACATAGGACGCATTGGACCTCACGGGACGAACTGTCTAAACTTGACTTCATCTCCATTTTGCAGTCATGATAAGCCAGTGCATACATATGTGGTCTTTAACACCAATAAACAAATAAATAACGTACTAATATCCACGCGGTGGTTCAGTGGTTTAAGCATTGGACTTTAACCCAAATGCTGATGGTTCTATCCTGACCCGTGGTACGTGCGCTGTATCCTGTATCCTTTAATCCCGATGGCCCACGTGGTGAGGGTTGGGGCACGGTGGCGCTGTGTACTAAGACGTGCTACGCATCGAGGGTGCATTTGCCTTAAACCGGTGGTGCTAAATGTGACTGCACATAGTTAATAAATTTGAGAACCTGACTATTGCTCACCACTGGTTGGTGGTCATCTCCGGATACTCCATCTTCATTTACCCATAAAACTATCAGTGGAAACCCCGGCTGTTTAACGTGTACTTAAATCCCAATATAATGAACAAACAGACAGTAAGTCGGATAGTCTGACTGGTACTCGTCGCTACTCTATGGATCTCCCTGGTTACTTTCCCTGACAGTTACTCGCCGCTACTCTATGGCTCTCCCTGGCTACTCCACCAGTAAAACTGGAAGATACGAAGTGACCCTGGCTGTTGAAAGTGTCCTTTCGTACCACGCCACATATCAGCAAACGTTGAAATATCCGCTCTCCAGTCCTCTTTATGTTGAAGTCTGGTAGTAGCTTCTATTTATTAGATTTGATGTTCTTTCCCAGAAATGTCCATTATTAAGCACGGCTGATATGACATGAAACTAGGCGGAAATGACGCCGATCTTGGCCGATATGAATCAAACTAGAGTCGCCCATCTTGAAGAGTTACAATGCGCAGCCATTTTATTTACAGCGAAATCGATCGTCGTTATTCGGCGAAAGCAATCAGTCAGTAAAACTGGTGTTACCAGGGAAGAGGGAATAGTTTTTATATGGTGGGGAATTTATGATTGCAATATAGGTAAGGATCAGGTGGATTAGTTATTTATTTATTGGTGTTTAAGGTCACATATTTATGCACAATGGCTGATCATGACCGAGACAGTTTTACGGTTGGAGGAAGCCGGAGTACCCGGAGTGAACCACTAGCAACGGCGAGCAACTGTCAGCTCCCCAACATACGAACTCCACACAAGCAGGGTTAGAATTAGTTAAAGACAAGTGCACCATCGACGTGCAGTACGCCTTAGTACACAACGCCACCGTTCCCACACGTGGGCAATGGGGATGAAGTGTCTTGCCCAAGGACACAACGCGGTTGTCGATCAGGTGGACGAAGAGAGAAAAGGTGAGTTGTATACAAAATTCAACACAGACTAAGATTCCTAGTCGTAAACGGAGATTGTCGAAGTGGGAGATGAGGTACTTTAGCTATCCTAACCCTCTGTGGAAGCCGCGAACTCGGAGAAGAGGACACTTCGGATTTTATGAAATGAATGAAAAACACTAACACTGTCAATAAACTGTAACCGACCTAAAAACTGTAACTAACCTAAAAACTGTAACCGACCTGAAAAGATTTTGTAATTATTTGTTTTAGTTTACTAAATAAAGAGGTTATTACTTGGTTAGATTTATATCGGCCGAAATATCACCCTCGGTCACTTCACCTCAGCCTTCTACCTTCGGTCTCAGTCTGATATTAATTTACATCGGGCTGGTATTCCGATTGGTATGAAACTACAGTACAGTCGCCGTGGAGTGATCGTAATCATCGCGTGGGCAGTGATGTCCACACACAGAGGCAGCGGAATCTCCATAAAAGTGGAGGGGCACAATTTTCTAGGCTACCCTAGTTCGGCCCAGTGAGAGAAAAGTTACAATCGTAAATCAGTAAATGTACAGTGACATACTATTGTCTCTCGTTTAGATCCGCGCGGTGTGGTCACTGCCCTGTCCATTCCTTCTACTTCAGTCATCTTCCAACCCGAAGGCTAGCCTCCGGGGTGGAAGATTTATGAATTAGACGAAACGCACCGAAGCGACCGATTCTTCTGCCAAATGTTGCTTGGAATTGCAAATAATATATTACAGGAATTCCTGTATATTGCCACGTTTGCGTGCGCCCATTTTAAATTATTATGTAACCGCGCAACATGCTTGTGGAAAAAGTGGATAGGCATGTGTTCCCTGTGCCCCTTGCTTCCGCCGACTCTGTCCACACCTGTGTTTACCAGGTAGTAAAAAGTCATCATCAGCAAAATTTTAATCCAGTGCTTCATTAATTAAATGTTTGATGATTATTCCTGTAATTAGTGTTTGGAATGGAATATTATTGTGTCTGTGGAAATATTACCTACTTATGGAAAAATGCCAGTCTACGGCAGCTATACTGTATCACTGTGATCACAAACGCAGATCAGGATTTTTGACGGGATCGCTACTGAGTATCTCACTCATTAGAAAGTAAATGGGAGAACACTTATTGTAGTATGCTATCAGACAACATTGATTCTAGGATGCTACGGGGGAACATTGGTTCTATGATTCAATGAGAAAACATTAATTCTAGGGTACAAAGGAAGAACATTGATTCTGGCATGCTTTGGGAGAACATTAATTCTATGATGCTATGGGAGAACATTGGTTCTATGATGCTATGGTAGAACATTGATTCTAGGGTGCTATGGCAGAACATTGATTCTAGGATGCATGGGAGAACTTTGATTCTGGGTATGCTATGGGAGAACTTTGATTCTATGATGCTATGGTAGAACATCGATTCTAGGGTGCTATGGGTGAACATTGATTCTAAGGTTCTATAGGAGAACGTTGATTCTAGGGTGCTATGGGAGAACATTGATTGCTTGTTGCTATGGGAGAACATTTATTCTAGGGTGCTATGGGTGAACATTGATTCTAGGGTGCTATGGGTGAACATTGATTCTAAGGTGCTATAGGAGAACATTGATTCTAGGGTGCAGTGGGTGAACATTGATTCCAAGGTGCTATAGGAGAACATTGATTCTAGGGTGCTATGGGAGAACATTGATTGTTTGATGCTATGGGAGAACATTTATTCTAGGGTGCTGTAGAAGAATATTGATTCTAGGGTGCTATGGGTGAACATTGAATCTAAGGTGCTATAGGAGAACGTTGATTCTAGGGTGCTATGGGAGAACATTGATTACTTGTTGCTATGGGAGAACATTTATTCTAGGGTGCTATGGGTGAACATTGATTCTAGGGTGCTATGGGTGAACATTGATTCTAAGGTGCTATAGGAGAACATTGATTCTAAGGTGCTATAGGAGAATATTGATTCTAGGGTGCTATGGGAGAACATTGATTCTAGAATGCTATGAGAAAACACTGATTCTAGGATGCTGTGGGAGAACATTGATTCTATGAAGCTATGGGAGAATATTGATTCTATGATGCTATGGGAGAACATTGATTCCAGGGTGCTATGGGAGAACATTGGTTGCAGGATGCTATGGGAGAAGATTGATTCTAGAGTGCTATGGGAGAACACTGACTCTAGGATGCTATGGGAGAACATTGATTCTAGATGCTATCGGACAACATTGATTCTGGGGTGCTGTGGGAGAACACTGACTCTAGGATGCCATGGGAGAACATTGATTCTATGGTGCTATGGGAGAACACTGACTCTAGGATGCCATGGGACAACACTGATTCTAGGATGCCATGGAAGTACATTGATTCTAGAGTGCTATTGGAGTACATTGATTGTAGGATGCTATGGGAGAACATTGATTCTAGAGTGCTATGGGAGAACACTGACCCTAGCATGCCATGGAAGAAAATTGATTCTAGGATGCTATGGGAGAGCATTGATTCCAGGAAGCTATGGGAGAGCATTGATTCCAGGATGCTATCGGAGAACATTGGTGCTGTATATTTTGTTTCCCTTGTTTCGATCTTGATTTTGCAATATATTATTTATGAAGTTTCAACCCATGGTTTGTAAATTTGTCGCGATCGAATCGCGGCCTGACCGAGGAAATTATCACTTTTGTAATCCTTGTGCTGTATCTGTAGCTTATTGTGACAACGTGCTTCCTGTACCCACCCCCTCCCCTCCGGTTCTATTAACTCTTCTAAGTGTTCTTTTAAGCTTACCTTAAGGTAAAATCTTCTCTTATCAGTGTATAATAACACACTCACTCCTTAAACCCTTGGTCCTCGGTACGTTATAGCACTTCTTTGGTTTTCAACACTACATTGACGTTTGCTTGTTTGAATAGTTTTCAGTCTATAAATGCATTTATTTATTTATTTAATATTTATGCATTGGTGTTCAAGGTCACATATTTCTGCACAATGGCTAATCGTGACCCATATTAATGTATTTAATGGAACACGAATAGTCAGTTATCTGTTAGATGTTAAATGTTCAATTATTTCCTTCCTTCATGCGAGAGAAGTAATTGAAAAAAATGTTATTATCTCGAAACCTTTTAGCGGTCTGATTGTTCTGCACAAAATTTCGTTCTTCAAATCAGAGATGAAAATTTACTCTGAATTTTCACTTAGAAATGTATAACAACAAGTGACTGAACAGAGTTGCCCCTAAAAGATTGAATGGTATATTCAAGTATCCAGGGATGTGGCTAGACGGTTTCAGCTGGGGGGGGGGGGGGGGGGGGTGGGGGGGGGGGGGGGGGTCCACTGGTGTAAATTCCAACTGTGAGTGGTTTCGAAAGTTGGTTGCACTGCAGCGCTGGGTGATATCTTTTAACCCTTTACCCAACGAATCGCCCGCATCCGCCCACGTAATATGCAAATACAGCTGCTGAAAAAATATTATTTTTCGCAAATTTTCAACAAAACCATATCATGTGACCGCTCTGTGGAACGAGCTCGTTCCAAAGAGGGGTCACATGATTTGGTTCTGTTGAATTTTTTTTTAAAAATTTAAAAAAATGATTTTTAAAATAATGAATTTTGAAATCGTTTGAAAGAGTTGGGTAAGGGTTATGAACCCTTCTGAAAATCTTCACTAGCCCTGAAACGGAAAAAAGCATCATTTATAATGTGTCTGGGTCAGAAAATCTACCGGACTGATGTCAGAGTCGAAATTTTGAGGCCATGTCAGTTTTAGAGAAGAAAATTTGAAACTCAAGTTTCCAGATGGAAATAAAAGATCAAAATTTCTCATCATTAGTTGGAATTTTAATATTTTTCATGAACAATGTTAATTTACTGAATTTCCAACTATTTGATTTTTGACCTCGGAATTTCCAACTATTGAAAAAAAATACTCCTATCTGGGGTGAGACCCCCCACTCCCCCTCCCCACTCCCCCCACCCCTGTCGCCACATCCCTGCAAGTATCCATACGATTCTCAAATAAAACAATTGCAAACTACTTAAGATTTTCCACGTTGTTTTTCATTGAGAATAACTCGGGAAACCTATTACGATTATGTTGTGCAATATTTTGCCATTTTCGTCTTATTTTGTAATTACCGTCGAAAACTTAATTTTGGAAAATGATGTATCAGTCCAGCAAGCAATCATGCAATCTATCCAATCGTAGTGAACAAGGACCGAAATTGTGCACAGCCAATATTCTAGTTGGACTCGATGGTGGACCCCTTAGTTACAGGGTGGTGAAGGTTGGCAGTTTTTTATCGCCGCCACGAGGTTTAAATTAATTATCCCGCTGACTTTAAGCAGGGGAGGTCTGAGAAGGGTATATTGGCAATTGAAATAATTAATTAAATAACGACTATTGAGTCCAGCTATAATGCAAGGCCATTCGTGCGCATCATTTGGGTCCTCATTCTCTATGTGGATATTCGAGGCAAACACTTTACAAACGCGAATTAAAAATTGTAATCCCTGCTTCCACTCTGAATAATCTGGACAAACATTCCATTTTATAATTCTGTTTAATTAACCCTTTGAGACTTTAATTATTCCGACGTTCAAACGTCACTGGGAATTCAGTTTCTTCATCGTTTTTCAAAATGCGACGTCAAAGGTCGGAAAGTACAAATAACAAGACATTTTTCACATTAGTGATTATCTGGTTGAGGGCTAGATTATTTTTGGTGGTCTGGATTTGTTATTCAAAACTTGTTTTATTACAAAATATTGGAGAGTGCCGACAGACACTCGCCGATAATTTATAATAAAATAAATGTGTATAAACAAAATATTATTTATGTTTGACTGAATATGAAATATAAGCAAGAAAAGTGTTGGCGTTTGCTCTGGTATCCTCATTTTTTGAAAGCCCTGATAGTTGTTGCTATCACTCAACCAGTTCAGAAGTCTTGTTATCGGGATTATATTAGTATTTTAAGCTGCGATAACATTTGGCTCAACGGTTGTCATTGAGAACTGAAACTTTAAAAAATCGAAAAATAATAACAAAACAAACGACCATAAAGTATCAACGCGCTGTTTATTTTCGTACGTCATAAGACGCACAAAAGTATCAAAGGGTTAAATTCCAGGTGTCGTATTCATTTTTGTTATTTCCACTGTGATATAATAAATAAATTATTTCAACAGTCAATCAATTCAGGTTGACATATTCAGTCTTGATGATGATACCAGATGAGTTACGACATCTTGATTGGTCTGACTATGTTTCGTCAATTCGGAATATGACAACCAGGATCATTTGACTGTTGTAATGGGAACGCGGTGGCTCAGTGGTAGACTGTTGGACTTCTATACTAGAGTTCGTTCGATCCCCGTCCGGGACGACTCGCCTTGTGTCCTTGGGCAAGACACTTTATCCCGGTTACCTACATGTGGGCACGATGACGCCGTTTACTAAGGCGTACTGCACGTCGGTGGTGCACATGGCTTCAACCGCTGTAACCCTGCTTGAGCGCAGCTTGAACAGAGTTAGAATGTTGAAGAGCTGACAGTTGCTCGTCGCTGCTCGGTGGTTCTCTCCGGATACTCCGGCTTCCTCCACTCGTAAAACTGTCGCGATAAGCCATTGTGCATAAGTATGACACCTTAAACACCAATAAATAAATTGACTGCTGTAATGAACTGCACTCTAAAGTCAGTTGGGTTAAAAATCAACCTAAATCAACTGGGTTTGGTGAATATGAACCCAAGAGGGTGCATATTCACTCAGCCCAGTGGGTTTAGGTTAATTTTTAACCCAACTGATTTTACAGTGTCCGTATATTACTACGGAGAGACAATCGCTTGGTGTTTGGACTTTCCATCGCATAAATAGACATGTATGGCGTCAGATACGCCTCGTTTGAGATTTGGATTTGGAAAACGTTTGAGTCTAGATTTCCAGTGAGTCACACGTGATGGGAAAACTACAGAGATTTAGAGGGCTATGTGTGTTAGATATATTAATCATTTGAACCCTGGTTGTATCTTCCGTTTCAGTTCAATAACATCAAATACAAGGGGCCATATTTGTAATTGGAAGCAGACTAATTAATATTTTCAGTGTGCTGTCTTTAGGATTCGACCAGAATAACTTTGGTCAAATTTCAGGACATTTTCTTCAAAGTCCAAAATGGGTGGAAAGAAATAACCCCAGTAAATTATATACCAAAATGTTTGGAAAGAAACATAGAACATGTTGAAATTTAAATTTGCTGTGGAAGTGCTGTCATTCGGTTGAGAGCACTGCCTGAAAGTCTGCTATGTATAAGTAAGAGAGCCAAATTATGACAATAAATTACTTTAACCCTTTACCCAACGCAGACGATATCAAAATTTATTATTTTAAATATCATTTTTCCAAATTTTTCAAAATATTTCAACAAAACCTTATCATGTGACCCCCTCGTTGGAACGAGCTCGACGAGCTCGTTCCAACGAGGGGTCACATGATATGGTTTTGTTGAAATTTTTTGAAAATTAATATTTTTTCAACTGCTGAATTTGCATATTACGCGGGCGGATGCGGGCGATTCGTTGGGTAAAGGGTTAACCCTTGGAACCCTGGTGATATCTTCCATGTCAGTTCACATGCAGCAATTAGAAGAGTCCATATTCATTATTTGGGGTAGACCAATCAATATTTTCAACGTGCAGCCAAAAATATTGATTGGTCTACCCCACCCTTAACTTAGCAGGCATCCTACTTAATGAAAGTATGACGTACCATGTCCCTGGGCCGGTAAAGCGACCTCTGGTGTTCAAAGGGTTAAAATAACTGAATGGTTGTCTTTTGCAATCCTTCCGCTACAGACGCGGAGAAATCTTTTGTTCATTTATGAGAATAATGAGCAGTAAGACTTATCCCAATCCATGTTATCTACAATTCCCAAGTGCTGCCATTTTGTTTTGTTTTTGTTTTGATGACGAAAGTTCAGAAGCGGTCAACTCCACACAGTTCAGAGCAACAAGTATGGAGGCACAAGTGACTTCATGAATGAAAACTGAAGAATGCGCAATGGGAACAGTTTGTAGTAATTATACCTCACAATTCAAATTTTTGGTTTAATATTCTTGGCAAATTAAAAAAAAAAAAGATTTCATTGATAAACTAAAGAAAAACTACCCTGCTTTATTTATTTGGTGCCATGTGAGTCATTTCTGGTGTTCATTTATGGCAGCAGCCGTTTAAGTACTCAAATAAAGCAAAGATTGGAACAGCCATCAATACTAACAGCCCCACATTAAAAAAAATTGTATTGACTAACTGATTTGGTTTAAAGTGTGTGATTGTCCAATCTATGCTTTACTTTGCATGATTGTTTTGGGACTATCGTCCGCTTCTCGTACGTGTGTGGGTGAAGGTGGACTGTGTTATCAGAACCTGCCGATTGTACAATAATAATATATTATTTGTTGAGTGAATAAATAGAGGATATCTTGTGTTTTTGAGTGGATACCGAAAATTATCTCATGAGTGACCGAAACATATGGTTATTTTTTCGCGAGCGCTTGCGGGTGCGAAAATATCCATTTGTCTCTGTCACAAGTGAGATAATTTTCGGTATCCACTCAAAAACACTAGATTTCCTTTTTATTATACGCTTTTTATAAGAATCTGATAATTTCACTCGTTTCAACCTTGAATTGATGCCTGAAAGTAAACAGCACATTGAATCATTGATACGCGGTAGTGATTTGATCGATATTCGGAACAGATAGCAATCTGATTTAGCTGGCGGGTTACTAGTCCAAACATAGCCTGAAAGTTCGTAACATAAGATTTTGGTTTGGTACGTCCTTTGAAAGGACGTACCAAACCAAAAACTTGTATTACGGACTTTCAGGCCATGTTTGGACTAGCGGTTTTCATGCATCAATTCAAGGTGAATACGTGTTGAATTATTGCTGGAAATGATCGGTATCCACTCCAAAAAACTAGATTTTCTTTTCATTATACGTTTTTAGAACAAATTGATCATTTCCAGTGATAATTTGACTCGTATTCACCTTGAAGTGATGCTTTGAAAGGCGCCATTTTGATTGATGCCGTGAAAGTGAAAATTCCTATATCTTCACAGCGGGGGGATACGATTTCTATTTTTCGGCAATTTCTTCGATAATCTATCGTTTAGCATATAATAAAATTTGATAGGCAGTCAATGAAAGGAGTGAACAAAACCACGATTATTTCAATTAATGATTTTATTTATCATAAGCGTTTCGGCCTTATTTCGGTAATCTAACTGTTCTAACCACGGGGAAATGTTGGCGTGTATACAATGTGGCATGCCTTTTCGGTTGTTCCCATCTCATATTACAAGGCTAAAGCGATAAGATGGGTATAGATCAATTTAACACTGAATGTAACTGAAAGTTAATGTTACGATGTTCCCAAATTTCATCGCAGGTGGATAGCTAAACGCGTTGTTTTTCTCTTATTTTGAAATCTTTTGGGTAGCAGACACATATGGAAATGGAACCAGGGATTTCTGTGATAAATATAGTTCGGCCTTCGATGAAATGATATTTTCGTACAAACAGAAATATGATGATTGCCATTAATATTTGTGTCGACATATATTTTTATTATATTTTAGCCTGTGAATTATCGCCAATAATCTAAAAGATATTTCTCGATATCTATCGATTCGATAGATATCGAGAAATATTCCTCAGTGGCTTCCTAAATGATGTCACGCTATGCCGCATCACGTCGCCTTAAGGAACGATCAGCTGATCGGGGGCGCGGTAGCGTCGCGGCAACCGGTTCTCGTCAGATCACCGAAGTTAAGCAACGTCGAGCCCGGTTAGTCCTTGGATGGGTGACCGTCTGATACATCGTTTCGGCTACCGTGTTGTGTCCTTGGGCAAGACACTTAACTCCGATTATCCACATGGAGGCACGGGGACACACGATGCGCATATCTTCAACCAATCTAACCCTCCCTGTGCTGCAGTGCGGAGGTACGATGTTGGGGTGCTGGTAGCTGCTCGTCGTTGCTCGGTGGTTCTCTCCGTGTACTCCGGCTTCCTCCGCCCGTGAAACTGTCAACGACACGATATGACATTGGCTGTTAAAGTGTCGTTAAACCCTACTAAATAATAAATAAATCAGCTGATCTTTGTTATTGTTTTGAAAGGTACGCATTTGGGGTCGAATTGGGCTGAATATTGTGCAATAAAATGTCTCGTAGCATATAATAAAAAAAAATCTTCTCTATTTTAGTCAGTATCTGGAATTATCTCATGAGTGTGGACCTGAAAGTTTTATTAATATTTTAAAAATATGTTTAGGTCCCCACGATGAATTTTTTCAGTAGCTTCCTAAATGACGTCACGCTTCGGTGCATGACGTCGACTTGAACGTCGCCTTGAAGGAACGATCAGGAGATCTTTGTTATTGTCTTGAAAGTGTTTGCAGTTGAATTGGGCTGAACACAGCACAGTAAAATGTCCCGTAGCATATAATAAAAAGAAAATCTATGCTATTTTTGAGAATATCGTGAATTATCTCATTCGTGTGGACTTGAAAGTATTATTTTTCACTCGCGCAAGCCCTCGTGAAAAAATAAAACTTTCAGGTCCACACTCATTAGATAATTCCCGATATTCACTAAACAGCGTAGATAGCCTCTATATACAGTCCGTGGAGAGTGGATTGTAACTAAATCACCCGCGGAGTGGAGTTATCACCCAAGCTATAACTTTCAAATTGCGTACATACCGACACAAAACACAAGCAATGTTTCAGCCAATGGACCTCCGGGTTTAACCCGGAGGTCCATTGGCTGGAACTTTGCTTGTGCTGGTTATGCTTTGCAACAAATTTGCAATTATTGCTTGGGTGAATCTCCACTCTGCGGATGATTTCATCATAATACACTTTCCACGTACTGTACTTAAACTTATTTACCCCAGTTTTATATTTACAACTACAAAAAACAAATTATAATATTGGAGGCGTCTCCATACTGAATAATCTGGACATTCCATTAGGCCTAAAAAAAGTTACAAACCTGTTTTTTTACTGCTGCATTCTCTCTTTGGAAAACCAAAGCAAACTTAATAAAATAACAATTAAATGGTTTATGTCTGATATTTTACCCAGTTTAATAAAATTGATAAATTTGTCCCGTGAGTACAACGAGGCTTTGCAAGGCTCTAGCATTGTAAAGCCTTCTTGCACTCAAGGGATGAAATACACCACTACCCATGCTATTATGTAGATTATGAGGACTAAAACATAAAACGGACCAAGAACATAAACCTTTTTGGCAAAGAAAAGAGAGAAACAGAAGATATACTTGGAGGGGCCTTCCACGTTTCCGTTTAAATTTGAGGTGGCGTATTCATTTTTGTTATTTCCACAATCATATAATAAGCAAATTATTTCAACAGTCAATCACTTTTTGTTTCCATATTCCGTCTTGATGACGATACCAGATCACTTGCGGCGTATTGATTGGTCTGACTAATTGACTCTCGTCAACTCGGAATATGACAACCAGGATCATTTGACTGCTGTAATGAACTGCACTCTAAAATCATCTGGGTTAAACATCAGCACAAATCACCTGGGTTGAGTGAATATGAAACCCAATTGGATTCATATTCACTCAACTCATTGGGTTTGGTTGAATTTTTAACCCAACTTATTTTAACCCGTTACCCAACGAATTGCCCGCATCCGCCCACGTAATATGCAAATACAGCTGCTGAAAAAATATTATTTTTCGAAACATTTCAACAAAACCATATTATGTGACCCCTCTTTGGAACGAGCTCGTCGAGCTCGTTCCAAAGAGGGGTCACATGATATGGTTTTGTTGAATTTTTTTAAAAAAATTTTTAAAAAATGATATTTAAAATAACGAATTTTGAAATCGTCCGCGTTGGGTAAAGGGTTAAAGTGTGTACGCCTGGAAAGTTGGATAATAAACATAAAACAGGTTTGTGCCGATCAATTTAACATAGAAGAGAGAAAAGTCCAGAAGATGGAAATTCAGTTGTTCATATTTCGTTTGTATCCACAGAATGTGAAATTTGTAACAATTAACTTATATAAGACAGGTACAGTTGCTATCCAAGGCAATGAAAACTGTGTTAAATGGAGAGATTTGTACTTTGAACGGATTTAAAAAAAGGTGTTAAAATTCTCTACGTCAAACAGATATGTCGAATGTGATCATCTCTCCACAGCAGGGTGTTACTGAGTGTGACACTCTCTCACGTTCGCCTTCGGGTCTTAATGGAATCGAAGTGGGACTTATCGACAACGAAACCCCTAAAATACCGTTGGTAGTCAAACAAAAAGGCTGTTCATGAAAGCTGAGAAAACAGTAGAGAGGAAAGCCTTTAATGCAGACAAATTTGAACACTCTATTAGTTTGCTAGAGAATATTGTGTGCTCATTACAATTTAAAGTGTCCAGCCTCAAGGAAGGCTCGGATAAGCTATTTGCCTCAACAAACAATATAGATGGGATGGCGATTAAAGTCGAAGAGTTGACAAGCAAATTATCAAAGGTTGAACGTTCCTTGTGTGACCTTCGGCAGGATTGTGACAGGATTGTGACAGTCTGCATAGTATGTTCAACAGTACAATTCAGTGGACGGGACAAATGCATCTGCGAACTCAATAAAAGTTGTGTCAAGAGAGGAATTTGAAGAGTTACGAAGCACTGTAAATGACTTTCTTTCTAGTTAGACGGATTTGGGATTAAACAACAGTGAAATTCTTCACACATCACTGCGTCAAATCCCATGTTAAAAATAACCCAAAGAGAAATACATATAGCTCAGCTCAAAGAGAGCAATGACGAAATTCAACACGGTCACAGGTAATTAATCGTACCCCCATTGAGACCACTGAACAACATTCCAATGATACGGACTGAAATCATCATGGCAACAAGTACATGTACATCACAGACAACTGATAGCGATGTTGAAAAGACAACTGTACAGATGCCTCAGAGAATGAACCTGATAGTGACAAATTCTATCGCAAGATGAAAAGGCGGAAATCGGTTAGGTCACAGAAAAGAAACTTAGGTACATTACGAATCTGGGGGAATAGGCGGTTTGATTAATCTTCTTGCAAAATGCGAACCACATGGTGCTCGCCAGTCTACCAAACTGTTTACTGGCACGAGTCTTATTGACAGTTCACAAACTACGGAAGAAATTCGTCAGCGTTTCGAGGAACCGGTGGGTAAATCAACTTTTCCAGAAGCACGTATAACTCTCTGTGGCGTGCTTCCCAGATTGGACTCGGGGGAAGCAAATTATAAAGTGTCTTGCGTGAACAATATAATACAAGTAATGTGTGAGGCTGACAAACGTCTTCCCTTCTGTGACATAGCAGGAGTTACTGTAGACAGAAACGGATCATTCAACAGACTTCTTCCATGATAATATCCACTTGAATAATAGAGGACTCTCCAGATTAGCTTTCCATATAAAGAGGTGTTTACATTTACCTATGGCACCTTCCGTGGCCAGAAATAGAAACTATATACCTAGAAATAGAAACTCTGTACCTACATTTCAACGCCCACATTCAAATTTTCGCCAGAAGAAGAGACTGTCTTCAAATTATAAACGAAATGATTCTGAATTGAGATTCCAAACAAAAGAAATAACTCACAAAACTGTACACCAAATGAATTATTTACTCATATTAACCCGCTTCTAGAAATGTTACAGTCAATTCGAAGTACGAAGAATAACTCAGGCCCATATCTTTCATAACTGTATGGAGTATTACATTTAATAGATGACTAATTTAAAAAAGGACAATCGAGAACTCAAAATAAGTTCATGGAACATTTAAGAAATAACTGTTGTTTTTTTTTAAGTTCCCCCAAAATCATGTTTGGATGTATGATCTTTTATTCGTCTCCCACTTCGGTATATTATATTAAATTCAATTGTTCCCGAGAAATTATCATTATATTCTCGCTGACTCGAGGTGATTAAAAATCGATCATTGATCTTCTTTTACAAGCTTCTTATCCATCTATCAGTCTGCCGTCACGCCCTCACGGTGACAATTGGATTGAGTGGGCGGGGCTTCCAGAGTCTTCAAAGTTGGATCGGATGTGCGAACGTGTAGACATTCCAAATCATTACGTGATTTGGTTTATACGATTTTGACGACTTTCACGCTGTATGCTTTCAACCCATCAACGCAGACGCGGGGAAAATGATTAAATTATTCATGGATATGAGGACAATCGAGAACTCAAAATAAGTTCACGGAACATTCATGGCTATAAGGACAATGTCGTGAATAATAAATTTAGGAATAATGAATTTATCAATTATATCAATAGGTTTGACATAATTGGGCGAGTAGAGACTTGGACTGAGAGGGATAGCCCCATCTTTATAGACGGTCAGTGGCGGCGCCAGAGTTACAGAAGTGAGGGGGTACAGTTGGGTATTGCTCGCCGCGCATAAGTTTTAAAAATTTTCTCAACTGCGGGAGGGGTGTCCGCTCCCGAAGTTCAGAAAATTTTTAAAACTTACGTTGTAAATGGTGTTCTCTGGAGCATTCTCAGAAATTAAATTAAAACAGTTTTATCCTTTTGAAACTTACTGGTTAGGTCTTTCAATTATAGAAAACGTCGTACATGGTGACATTTTAACGGAAGAACACTGTTGTAAAGTGCGAGCACAAAGCACCAAACGACACTCAAATCGAAAATGAAAGTAGGCTGCATTCCAAACGGTGCGCTGCACGCTCTCAATTCTAGCATTCCAGGAATACTCTTAAGCGGTATGTTTCAGACCGTTTGAACGCGGCACGCCTTGTTGCAATTTGGGCCCTCGACTCTTGTTTGTTGTCTGCAGCTAATGTGTGTGTGTGTGGGGGGGGGGGGGGGGGCACACACAAACATAATTTAAAAATTCCTCTGATTTAGTGCACTTGGGAATATGGAATTAAGCATACCAATCATTACACCGCAACCGTTCAATCCAAAAATTAAAATGATAATATTTGTTTACTACGCTTGGCGAAAAAAGTGGAGGGGTAAGTATCCCCCATACCCCCACCCCCATGGCGCCGCCACTGTAGACGGTTATAAAATTTTCTCCAGCAGCTGCTGTCGCACGAATCATAGAAGAGATGGTACTCTTTTTTGTGTCCCGAATTCGCTGATTCAAGGTGTTAAAGCCATACCCTCTGAAAGCGAGGATGTTCTTTGGCTTAAACTGGACAAAGAATTCTTCGGAATGAAAAAAGATATTTACCTCTGTGAGGCGTCCTGTATGCCGGCGTCATCATCCCTTTTTCCGGCCTGGTACCAAGTTCGATTCACTTGAAACTGTCGGCAAGGAAAATCTCATTATAGTTCTATCGGTGACATAATCCTGCAGGATGATTTGAACTGTAGAACGAAAGATTAACTAGATTTTACTCTAGGGGTTTGCAACACCCCGTCTTTGCGGTTGTACCCAGACTACAGGCCGGACGACTGTAGCAGGCGCAGTAACAAAGATAAAGGGGGGATAGATACCCAGGGGAGGAAGTTGCTAGATTTTTGCATTTGCATACAGGCTGGAATAGGAATCCTAAATGGCAGGCGGACAGTTGACACATTCGGCCAGTGCACCTCATACCAGTACAATGGCAGCTCAGTTGTCGAATGTGTTATAGCCACTGAAGCTCTCCTTCAAAGTGTACCCATCTTTAGCGTTAATGAATTTAATCTCTACTCCGATCACTCACAACTGTGGTATATCTTAAAAGCTGAACCTAAAATTGTAAGTGAACAGAATACTTCTTTTCCACTGCCTTCCACGTTTATTTGGGATGATAGTGCTAAAGAATGATTCATTAAATCATTTCACACACCAGAAAATATGATAAAATTAAGTGCGTTAATCAAAGAAAAATTTCGCAAAGTCAGCGGATATTTTGAGCGAGGTATCAGCAGTAATCAGTCACTGTGCCAATATGTCCCTTCGCCGTAGAATAGTCGGCAAGAGGTCCGCCAGGAAACGTGCTCCCCAAAAACCATGGTATGACAAATCTTGTTATGAAATGAAAAAGCAACTGCTCCATCCAACACCATTTATTTATAAAATTCAACACAGACCCCAAAGTCCGCGGGGGTCATTATGCCTTCAAACACAAATATGTAAAAGTTTTAACCCTCTACCTAACGTAACAACCAAAAACGGTCAGCGCTATTCTCAAAAATCGCCAATTAATTTTCATTATTTTTTTTATTTTTTGTCTCAAAAACATAGGTTATGACCCTTCGTTGGAACGAGCTCGTCGCGCTCGTTCCAACGAGGGGTCATAACCTATGTTTTTGAGACAAAAAATAAAAAAAAAATAATTATTCAAGAATTATTTTTGCAAGTGTCGTCTGCTTTTCAGGTTAGGTAAAGGGTTAAGGCAGAGAAAAAGGCAGTACAAAGAGGAAATCATTTACCAATTAGACAATTTACACACTACAAACCCCAAACAATTTTGGGACACCGTGTCTAAATTACAGGGTGATATTTCCAAACGTCAGATTTGTCGAACAATATACCTACAGATTTTTGGAAAAAACATTACGAATCTTTGGGAAACCCGACTCCAAGTGCTACGTTTAATGAGAGTTTCAAAACACAGATCTGCTCCAGGCTATCTCAGCTAGAGCAATCATCAGGAGTCAACGACTCTTTAGATTTTCTGATTACCGACACTGAAACACCGCGGGCGATCTGAAAACTAAAGAGGGGCAAGTCAGAAGGCCTGGATGGTATTAAAAACGAAATGATAAAATGTGTCAAATTCGTTATTGCTCCCGTGTTGACAAAACCTTTCAATACTGTCTTACGTAATGGCGAGTTCCCACCTGAATGGTCAGAGGGATTTATTGTTTCTCACCCGAAGACCGCACGTGCCGACTCACCAGATAGTTTCGCGGCCCCACCATTACCAGTAATATAGGGAAATTATACACCAGTATATTAAACGAACGGCTAACAACTTTTGTAAAAGACAAATGGATACCAAATGACTGTCAGGCTAGTTTTCGGAAAAGTTATAAAACTTCAGATCATCACGTGGTTATTAAGGCATTAATCAATGAAGCGTTTCATAGTAACAGAAAGTTATATGCCTGTTGTGTGGATTTTCAAAAGGCTTTTGACAAGGGCTACCCCATAAACTTTTACAAAATGGTGTATATATAGGTGGCTGTTTCTATTCATCCATTAAACAGATGTGTGTCTCTAGCTCACTATGTGTTAAAGCTGGGGGTAGCCTGTCGGGAAAATTTACCACTTTGGTAGGGGTAATGCAGGGGAATAATCTAAGTCTCCTGCTGTTCAACCTTTTTTTACGATATTCCAGGGTATGTTAAGGAAAATGTATGTCACGATAGTTTTCCCATCCTTCACGAGTTTGTTATACCATGCCTTTCTTACGCGGATGACCTTGTTCTGATTTCGAAGTCATCAGCAGGTCTCCAGAAATCATTGGATGCGCTTTCCGACTATTGTGCCAGGTGGAGACTGACTGTAAATAAAAATAAGACAAAGGCGATGGTTTTCAATAAAACCGGCAGAACATCGACGGACGTGTTTCATTTCAACAATGAGCAGCTGACAACTGTATCATCCTACAACTATTTAGGTGTTATTTTGGCATCGTCAGGTAGTTACACAAGTGGTATCATTAATCTTAGATCTAAAGCACTGAAAGCGTACTTCCGACTGCAAAGTATTTTCCGATCTGTGTCGAATAATAATTTGCGTGTTCGCGAAAAGTTATTCGACGCATTGGTAAGGCCGATACTCCTCTATGGGTGTGAAGCATGGGGTGACCAAATATCGCGGAATGCCCAGCACCAAATTGAAACAGTTCAACTCAAATTCTGTAAATATATTTTACAAGTTCATTCAAAAGTTTCCAATGTGGCAGTCATGGCAGAGCTTGGGAGATATCCATTATCCATTGAAGTACAGTGTCGATTTGTAAATTACTGGCTTCAGGCAAAATGTAACGATAATCATCTTTTGTCTCAAGTTTATGATGAACTACAAGTATTCGGACATTGGGGTATCTCTAAAATAGAAAATACCCTTTCAAAGGCCGGATTCCGAAATGTCTGGGTGGGTCCTTCGACCACCCCAGCAAACTTCATCGGACATTTAAGGACGCGTCTCCAAGATATGTATGCCCAGACATGGAAAGATGATTGCGCTTTAGAAAAAAACAAGATCAGACCATTCCAAGCTACAGTTTTATTATTCTATCACTATGCACGTGAATGGTACTTAGACAACCTCGATTTGAAATACAGAAAACGTGTCACAAAGTTTAGAATAAGTACACATGAATTGGAAATCGAACGCGGTCGATATAATAAGCCCAAACCTGTCCCGCGCGAACACCGATAATGTAAACAGTGTGAGCTAAACCTCGTTGAAGACGAAATGCATGCTCTCTTTGTCTGCTCTAAGCACAAAGAGGTGCGCCGGGAACTTGCCAAGACAGCAAGCAAACAATACGCAGCTTACACCCATCTCAGAAATCGTGATAGAGTCCGGTGGCTTTTCGACTGTCAAGAGATTGATGTAACATGCGCGCTTCGACACCTTTTATCTGAGATTTTCTCCAACAGGGACCACGTGTAATCACTCCACTCACCTGCTGATGCCGAGAAAAATACCCCCACCACAGGTGTATAAGTGAGCGGTGGCGGGGATGCGGGTGTGTGCGTGGTGTGTGTGTGTGTGTTTGAGGGTGCGCGTGTGTGTGGATGTGCATGTGTGTGAAGAAAGGTGTGTACGGGAAATGTCTTCTTTGATTTATTTCTATCATTTTGCAACTTATATGTATCTCTGCATCATGTGCCATACCCATTTATGTTGCGGTTGTGCCAGGGAGAGGCCACCAAAAATTTGCAAGACGTGACGTGGGGGTGGGTGGGTCTCTTGAGTGCGCCAAAAATGTGCATTTCCAACTTGTGCAATTTTGGGAATTTTTTAAAAATATATCAATATATCAGCTAATATATACCATCATTTGTGTTTCAAACCTTAAAGATGATGTCGTACATCACACTCTTAACTAACATAAATACATCAGGAGGCTTTATATGTGAGAATATTGGGCTTAAACTGGAAAAATGTCACACGTTAGTAGGGGTGGGTGTCTTATTCGAAATGTAGAAAATGTGCAGACAATATTTTAGGAACAATTCAAATGAAAATTTGTTCCCGTATATGTACACCTGCTCTGGCCAAGCCTGATAATGAACAGCTTGTCATTTGTAGATTGGGACCCACACCAACCCACAGAGGTTTAAATTGGTGGTACCAGTTTAACCCTTTACCTAACATGAAAAGCAGACGACACTTGCCAAAAAATGATTGAATAACTAATTTTTTTCATTTTTTGTCTCAAAAAAATAGGTTATGACCCCTCATTGGAACGAACTCGACGAGCTCGCTCCAATGAGGGGTCATAACCTATGTTTTTGAGACAAAAAAATGAAAAAATAATAAAAATTAATTGGCGATTTTTGAGAATAGTGCTGCCCGGTTTTGGCCGTTACGTTGGGTAAAGGGTTAAGAACATTATGAAAACCTCCTAAAGACAGCTGTGCCTACTAAGTTTATAAGTTTAATTTGGATTTTTAATGGGAGAGTGGGGGTGGGTGTCTGAGAACGGCAGTAGAAAATTTGCACGTAGTGGGTGGGTGGGTGGGTGTAAAAAGGACCCGAATAAAAAATAGGACGTCACGTCTTGCATATTTTTAGTGCACCCCCCCCCCCCACCCACCCACCCCACCCCCCCACCCCTGGTTGTGCAATAAAATTTATCTCATCTATCTTAAATCATTTATGGAGAGGCAACAGATTGGTGTTTGAAACTTTCCGTCACATTAATAGACATGCATGGCATTGTATACGCCTCGTTTGAAATAGGGATTTGGAAAAACCTTGTCAGTGTCAATTTCCAGTGAGCCACGCGTGGTGGACAAACTACAGAGATTTTGGTGGGCTATGTGTGTTAGATATATTAATCTTTGAAACCTGGAGGTACCTTCCGTTTCAGGTCAATAACATCAACTACGCGGGGTCATGTTCGTAATTGGAGATAGACTAAATAATACTTTCAATGTGCTGTCTTAAGGGGGGCGTCCAACATAATTGTGGGCAAATTTCAGGACATTTTATTCATCAAAGTACAAAATGGCTGAAAAGAAATAACCCCAGTACATTATATACCAAAATGTTTGGAAAGATACATAGAATATGTTGAAACTGCAATTGGCTATGGAACTGTTGCCATGTGGTTGAGAGTTTACTGCCTGAAAGTCTACTATGCCCAAGAGACCAAACGTTTGATACTAAACTACCTTGAAATAACTGAATGGTTGTATTTCGCAATTCTTCCAGTACAAACTTGGAGAAATCTCTTTGTCATGAGACGAATGAACAGTAAGATTAATTCCAATCCATGTTATCTACAATTTCCAAATGCTGCCATTTTGTTCTATTTTTTGTTTGATGAAGAAAGTTCAGCAGGGGTCAATTCCATACAGTTCAGTGCATCAGGTATGAAGACACAAGTGACTTCATCAATGAAAAATAAAGAATGCAGTATGTGAACAATTTGTAGTAATTATACCTCATAATTCTGTTAAACCTTTATCTAACATGAAAAGCAGACGACACTTGCCAAAAAAAGTCTTGAATAACTAATTTTTTTCATTTTTTGTCTCAAAAACATAGGTCATAACCTATTTTTTTGAGACAAAAAAAATGAAAAAATAATGAAAATTAATTGGCGATTTTCGAGAATAGCGCTGGCCGGTTTTGGCAGTTACGTTGGGTAAAGGGTTAAAGATTGTCCAATATTCTTGTCAAATTCACAAACACTCTTTCATTGATAAACAAAGGAAAAAAATACCCTAATTTATTTATTTGCTTTCCAAATGCTGCCATTTTGTTCTGTTTTTGGTTTGATGAAGAAAGTTCAGCAGGGGTCAATTCCATACATTTCAGAGCAATAGTTATGGAGGCACATGTGACATAATGAATGAAAAATGAAGAATGCGCAATGTGAACATTTTGTAGTAATTATACCTCATTTTTCTGTTGAAGGCGTTTTTATATTCCTGACAAATTAACAAAAATGCTTTTATTGATAAACTAAAGAACTAAACTATCGTAATTTATTTATTTGGTATCATGTGGGTATGATGTGGATCATTTTCTGGTGTTTAGTTATGACAGCTGCCATCTAAGTCCTCAACTAAAGTGAACTATGGCAACAAAGATTGGAACAACCATCAGTACTAACGGGCCCACATTAAAAAACTATATTGACCAACTGATTTGGTTTAAGGTATGTTATTGTTCAATCTATGCTTTACTTTGCATAGTTTGTATTATAACTATCGTCCTCTTGTAGAACATTCCTGGGAAGGTAGACTCTAATCCGAACCGGCCGATTTTACAACAATAATCGTTTATGTGTTGATTGAATCAAACTTGTTTTTTTTTTTTTAAACAATATTTTTATTTCCTCAATGAAATGGGGTTTGGCGAACAGGTAATGCCTATATTAACGCCGTACCCTACAGAGAAATACAATACAATACAATGGTGCAGGTGCAACTGTACATAAAACAGTAACTGATCCAATGAATTGGAAAGAAAGAGAAAGTACCATACTATATCCCACCATCTCCTTTTATTAATTTACCTATCTATTGGGTGTGGAGGCAATCTACTTTCATTTATATGATAGGCCCACTAAAATCTCGCTCACCAATACAGCAAAGGTCATTGTCAGGGTTCTTTTCCACTGGAAATAAACCAGTCACTGGAATCTCATTGTTCCCCTAATATATTCTTGAACCGCACTAACTATACTGGCGTTTTCCAAGGCAGTTTTCTCCGTATCCCCATATAGCATAAGAGTGATATTAGTGGTGTGGCCCAATTTTATTAGTAGCGAATTTCTTTGTTCTGCATATAGAGGACACATTAATAAATAGTGTTCAGTGTCTTCATACACATGACCGCTGCCACAAGATGCATTATCACTTATAAATCTATCAAATTTATGTCCGTTTAAATCACTACAATGTAACCGCAGCTTCGTGTGAACAATTTGTTCCTTTCTGCTACCAACATAATAAAACCCAGAGACGACATTGTCGTTAATTGCAGGTTTCTTCTTAAAATGATCTACGGAAGTACAGTTCTGCAGATCTGCGCTTAAGCCGTTCCAAAGTTGATAGGCATTCAATGAAAGGCATGAACACAACCATGATTATTTCGATTAATGATTTCATTTATCTGTAATTCCATAAGGTTTTGGGCCTTATTTCGATAATCTAACGGTTCTACCCACGGGTGAATGTTGAAACCTATTTTTATATTTACATAACAACAAAAAACAAATTATAATATTACGAAGCAGAGGCTTAGAGGCCCATTTCTAAAAATAGCATCCCTTTATCTCATAATAATAGCATTGTCACATTTCCCCTGTGAATGTACTAAGCCTTTTCAACTCCATCCCCTTGCACACTTGAGAAGAGTGTGGTCGTTCCTGCAGTTCTTACAGTACGCGGAGAGTGTATTGTAACCAAATCACCCGGGAAGTGGAGTTATCACCCAAAGTATCACTTTCAAATTCTGTACCTGTGGACAAAAAGCATAAGCAATATTTCAGCCATTGGCTGGAACTTTTCTTGTGTTTGTTACACTTTGCAACAAATTTGCAATTATTGCTTGGGTGGAATCTCCACTCTGTGGGTGATTCAATGACAATACACTCTCCACGTACTGTAGATCTTTGAAAACAATATTTTGCTCAAGTTCACGATTTGCCTTATATGGTTACAAACCGTCATGTGACTGATTTCCCTCAAGGTATTTTCAAATGGAAGTTTTTTTCTTGGGGCTGAAACACATCACGGACGAAACGTGTTTATCCGAGTCTGGAACTCGAAGTCATTTATGTGAAATCCTGTTGCTGGAATTACCGATATTTTCGTGCATTTTGCAATTTATTACTTATGCCATTGAATAGTGATTAACTGATAAGGATTTGCAATCGTCATCTGCTTGCAGATTGGTTGAGCACACAATCAGCTGATTGTGACTGCCGATGTCAGGTAGTAACAACCAAATGGAGTTGTATGGTTAAGAATGCATAGAACAGGGATAATTTTACAGTACAGCCGGGTTGATCCGTTTGCTAACATCAAGAGTATGTCAGCGTGTGAATCAAATAAAAATACGACATCAGTGGAAACAAGTTAACACGGAAGCGTCTTTGATCATTGATCAAAGACGGTGCGCTGTTAACTTGTTTACGCTGATGTCGCATTCCATTGTGCCATCACACAACACCTGGCATGTGACGTGTCATGAGAAGCAATCAGGGGGAAGATCAGACCAATCATTGAGATTAGGCCAATCTTGATTCCTGCCAATCATTATAGCAGTTTGTTATTGCTTGTATGAGATAGTTAATCAAACGTGAATACAAAAATCTTGATCCAGTGGTGTTCCATGTGACCATCGGCATGGACAGATGTTCAAACACCTCTACCGATGGGCAACCGGTGGGTTAAAATCTACCGATGTCAAATGCGATAGCCGTACATCGGCTAATCACTACCATTGAAAGCTTGTCTGTTATCAAACTCCTAAAAAAGGTTTTCGTTCAAAACTTAATATATATATATTCCGTTTCGTTGAACTCTACTCATTATTTTGATACATGTATATTGCCGTTATTTACTTTTTTATCGGTATTTTGGGCAGTAGTGAACATTTTTAACATTTTCTAAGAGTTTTGCTCTACGACTCCTAAAGTTGCTTTCACATACATGTAGTACTCACCTGCCGTTGCATTGAGGCTGCGTTGCACCTTTTCACGTAACTGCGGTCCTCGTGTGTTTTTCTTGCGAGCGCGTAATGCTAGGAGTAAAGCCGGTTTCATATACATTGGTTGTTTTCTCATAAATGAAAACAGAACACAAACAGGCCGGGAAGGGGAAAACTCATGTAAATGAGGCTACATCCCAAAATCGCACGCGATAAACTCATTAAAATACAGCATGTTTTAAAAGGACTGCTTCAAGTGCGGTTCCTGCATTCGTGTGAACGACCCAATGCTTTCTAATATTGGGGACGCATGCATGTGAAAGGAGCCTTAGGGATGCTTTCCAGAAAGCTGGAAATAAAAATCAAATGATGGATAATCTGTTAAGCAGGAGGCTCGTCTTCGAGACCGATGTACACCCCCATCGTGATATTATCACAGACATCTACAAATACGGAATGGCTTCCTTTATTTCGTATTTACAGAATTGCATTAGAACACACCACACGTCAATATAAGATGGAAAGTGCATGTATGTGGGGTTTTGGCTGAGGAATAATTCTACTGCAGCCACTTTATTTGTGGGTTACAACACTGAACTTCAAACCGAAAGTTCCACGGTTCAATCCACGCCAGGGTAATTGCATTATGTCCTCGGGCAAGGCACTTAATCCCGATTTCCCACGTTGGGGTACGATGGCGCTGTGCACGTCGATGGTGCACATGTATTCAACCAATGCTAAAATTGAGTGTGCGTAGTACATTGGGAGTCTGATAGTTGCTCGCCGTTGCTCAGTGGTTCTCTCCGGGTACACCGGCTTCCTCTACCCATAAAAGTGTCCGATGCGAGGTGGCTCGAGCAGTCGAAAGGGTCGTTGAACCCCAATAAATGAATAAATACTTTATTTGTATATTGGAATTTGCTTTTAAATCTGTTTGCTTGAATTCGGCCGTGACTCAAAATTATTATGAAAAAAAGAGATATCTGACAACAAATTAGAAACTGGGTTGCAATTAAGATTTTTTTATACGCGGTGATCACGGGTGCGTAACCTAAATTAAAAGCGCACGAAAATCATCGAATAACGCTCGAATAATGAACAAAGAGCGCCCGAAAATTACATTCCATTATCTTGATTCTTAAGGCCTGATTCATGTTGCTCCAGTGATAACAGCTCTTAATATTTTAACCCTTTCCCAAAAATGTGGCCAATATATGACCCCGCAATTCAGCAAAAAATCGTCATGCAGATTTTATTTTTCAATTCTTTCCTGAACAAATCTGGTTGAGCTCGTTAAATGTGCAATATGGGCTATATTTTTAGGCAAAACACTGAAATATTATTAAGCATTTTTATAGCAATACTCGTCAAAAATTTAATTAATGAAGCACCGGGTACAACCCGGTGCTTCATTAACCCTTTACCTAACGAATCTCCCGCATCCGCCCGCGTAACATGCAAATTCAGCAGTTGAAAAAATATTATTTTTCAAAACAATTCAACAAAACCTTATCATGTGACCCCTAGTTGGAACGAGCTCGTCGAGCTCGTTCCAACGAGGGGTCCCATGATACGGTTTTGTTGAAATTTTTTTTTGAAAAATTTGAAAAAAATGATATTTAAAATAATCATTTTTGATATCGTCTGCGTTGGGTAAAGGGTTAATTAAAATTTTGCTGATGATGATTTCGATTACTTGTTAAACGCATGCGTGGACATCACTGCCCATGCGTGGATTATGACCAGTTAACGGCGACTGTACTCGATTTCATTGAAAACCATGTCAAGTTTCCTTTTTTGAAAATTATTTGTTTAATTTTGGATTTTTGGAAGAAAAAATTTAAATAGCTTTAAATAAATGTATATGGACATGAACCCTGTTTGGGCCTAAATTGTCGGTTGAATCTAATGAGAGAGAGGATATCGAAACGAATCTAATTAAATCGCACAGTTCTTCAAGAGTTAAATGGCGGAATGTCTGTTTTGGTAAATCAATCAAAAAGGTGGAATATTCCAAAACAGAATCAAAGTAGTTTTGAAGCGGAACGTCGTTGGACGCTTCAGCTATCATCTGGTTTCCTGTACAGGGGGAATCCAATATGGGGCCAACCGGTAATTTTCTAGGGGGACTATATGGCCAATCCCCTTCTGCTTGAATTCTTCAACTACTACCTGACCTGATGATAGAAGAAGAGTACAAGAGAAGACACTTGGTAGGATTTTGTAAAATGTCGACAATTGTCAAATTTCTGAATAAGTTCTACAGTACAGTCGCCGTGGATTGGTCGTAATCCACACGTGGTCTGAGTTATGTCCACGCATCTGTTTACCAGGTAGTATTATTTATTTATTTATTTTTTTATTTATTTATTGGTGTTTAATGTCACATATTTCTGCACAATGGCTAATCGTGACCGCGACAGTTTTATGGGTGCAGGAAGCTGGAGTACCCTAGAGAACCACCGAGCAACGGCGAGCAACGGCGAGCAACTGTCAGCTCCCCAACATACTGACTCCACACACGCAGGGTGAGCATTGGTTGAAGACAGGTGCACTATCGACGTCCAGTACGCCTTAGTACACAACGCCACCGTGCCCTCACATGGGCAATGGGGCGAAGTGTCTTGCCCAAGGACACAACGTGGTTGCCGCAGATGGAATTCAAACCGAGGACCTCTCGGCTTGCAGCCTGCACCTCTACCACCGAGCTCCCGCGCTCCCCTTACCAGGTAGTAAGAATCATCATCAGCAAAATTTTAATTAATGAAGCACCGGGTTGTACCCGGTGCTTCATTAATTAAATTTTTGATGATTATTCCTGTAATTAGTGTTTGGAATCTAATATTATTGCGTTCGTGGAAATATTGCCCACACGTGGAAAGTGACCAGTCCACGGCGTCAGTACGGTAACTGGGACGAATTTCGAATATCCTCGAGTCCCTTGTCCAAAATGACCACACTTGTGATCCTTTTGACCAGTAGACGATATTTGCTTAACAATTTTCTCAAAAAACTGAACATTTCCAGTATTGTCCCAATAATATAATTTAGGACATTTCATTGGAACGAGCTTGACACTGATTCCTTTTGGGAACTGATAATTGCAGCACATATGTTAATAACCTAAGCGACTGACATGTTTTGCTGCACTGATTTTGTAGTTTTCCTGAATAAGCGGGCATTTCTGTGGTTTGAGTTTAAGGCCTGACGACCGTATCATCTCAAAAACCAAATTCAACCGATGGAGTTAATCCTCAAAGCTGGATCCAAAGACGATGATGTCATTAAGATAGACTATGTGCACTTCTGGTTGCAGTCATGATAGCACGGTTTTCATTAATCTTTCGAAGCATTCCAAATGGCATAACATTCCACTGAAGCAGTGATTGTTGACTTCCAAAGGCTTCAGTAACTTGCATCACATCAATAACATTTGTCACCCTGACTGTTGTCCTTTGGTGAAATAACACACTTGTCATTTCCTGGATTAAACACATGGATGGATAATGCCTTAAAATCTGTGTCTACTAGCAGCCTTCCCAACAATAAGCCCATACCTTGCAATTTTGAATTATGTCCTCTACAAGCCCAAATTCGACATCCCGCTTGATATAAGCCTGGATAACTGCCTCGTGTCTGGCTGGGATTGATTCATCGACTGCATCACAGCACGGCAATACATTGCTTCGGTGCTGCCACCAATACAACGCATGGCCTCAATTCCTATCTTCAGGCGTGTTTTCTTCAGATCTAGTTGACAGTCTGTGTCTTTTGGAAAATTAGTTCCAAGACACCTTCACCTATTATTGCATCCAATATAACAGACTTACATATTTTCTGAGTCCAAAATTTTATTTTTGCAACACACTAACCATGTATCATCAGTTTCTGCCTGTCTGCTAAGATCATTTCCACTCAACTGTCTTCCAATTTGATGTTCGTTGTTTGTGACATACGGTCTCTTCCGATATTATGGTAACTGGTGCACCTGTATCAATCAGTTATTTGACAGGCATCTCCTCTAGACGTGCAATCACAAACACCCCACCCCCCCCCCACCCCCCGTTATTCATGAGCTGCCGGCTCATCGTCTATTTTCGTCTCGTCATTTTAGTGTTTTTTCTCGCTGTTATTTGTTAATTAAATCCATAGAAAAATGACATTCCTAATTTTACTATGAACATAATTTCTTTTTGTATATGCAAATAATACATAAAAATCAACTTAATATTGTGCATATTAAGAATTCAATTTCTGTCGTCATTTTTTTCAGTCTCCGACTCGGTCTACACTTTTCAGTGATAGCCCAATGTTTCATAAAAGCTAGTCTTGTTGGAAAATGGATAGTTGCATGTCATTCATTCATATATTTGTTCAATATTCCAACTATATTAAAATGAAAAATTAAAATATAATGACATCAACAATATTTATTCTTTTTTCATTATTCTTTCCTTTCAGTTTTGAATGATATTGGTTATATCTATCCGATTCTGCTTTTCATCGAGAACACAACAGGACCGGTGTAGCACCCGTTATTCCCGACCTGCCGGTTTGCTTTCTATTTTCGCCTCCTCTTTTTTTGGTGTTTTTCTCTTCGTTATTTCGTCCCCTGAGTTCCAATATGTTCTATGTGCCTACTGGCAGCCTACTGGAGTGCCTACTGGAGTGCCTACTGTAGTGCCTACTGGCAGCCTACTGGAGTGCCTACTGGAGTGCCTACTGGGTGCCTACTGGCAGCCTACTGGAGTTCCTACTGGCACATAGAACACATTGGAACTCAGGGGACGATTTGTTAATTAAATTAATAAAAATGAAATAGCATTCCTAATTTTACTATGAACATGATTTCCTTTTGTATATGCAAATAATACACAAAACTAAACTTCATATTCTGCATATTAAGAATTTAATAGACCGAGTCAATTTCTGGCAACAATTGTTCAGAGTCGGACTCGGTCTACACTTTTTAGTGATATTTTGCCATTTTATTTTAATAATCCCGATGTTAAAAACACTTAGAGATGCGCACTTCTAGGTATCACCTAAGTTCATATTATTACGGCCCAGAACATTGCTTAAGTTCAAAATGGAGTGTACACGTAATGATTAGCATTTTATTTGGTTGAAAAAAAAAGAAAAACGAAAAAAAATTCAGGGCAGTTAAATGGTAATGGTCGTGTGTGTTGTCTTGTCAGTGGTATCATCATTCTGGAGTTATTGTGTGTCGTCTTGTCAGTAGTATCATCATTCTGGAGTTATTGTGTGTTGTCTTGTCAGTGGTATCATCATTCTGGAGTTATTGTGTGTTGTCTTGTCGGTGGTATCATCATTCTGGAGTTATTGTGTGTTGTCTTGTCGGTGGTATCATCATTCTGGAGTTATTGTGTGTTGTCTTGTCAGTGGTATCATCATTCTGGAGTTATTGTGTGTTGTCTTGTCAGTGGTATCATCATTCTGGAGTTATTGTGTGTTGTCTTGTCAGTGGTATCATCATTCTGGAGTTATTGTGTGTCGTCTTGTCAGTGGTATCATCATTCTGGAGTTATTGTGTGTTGTCTTGTCAGTGGTATCATCATTCTGGAGTTATTGTGTGTTGTCTTGTCAGTGGTATCATCATTCTGGAGTTATTGTGTGTTGTCTTGTCGGTGGTATCATCATTCTGGAGTTATTGTGTGTTGTCTTGTCGGTGGTATCATCATTCTGGAGTTATTGTGTGTTGTCTTGTCAGTGGTATCATCATTCTGGAGTTATTGTGTGTTGTCTTGTCAGTGGTATCATCATTCTGGAGTTATTGTATGTTGTCTTGTCAGTGGTATCATCATTCTGGAGTTATTGTGTGTCATCTTGTCAGTGGTATCATCATTCTGGAGTTATTGTGTGTTGTCTTGTCAGTGGTATCATCATTCTGGAGTTATTGTGTGTTGTCTTGTCAGTGGTATCATCATTCTGGAGTTATTGTGTGTTGTCTTGTCAGTGGTATCATCATTCTGGAGTTATTGTGTGTTGTCTTGTCAGTGGTATCATCATTCTGGAGTTATTGTGTGTTGTCTTGTCAGTGGAATCATCATTCTGGAGTTATTGTGTGTTGTCTTGTCGGTGGTATCATCATTCTGGAGTTATTGTGTGTTGTCTTGTCAGTAGTATCATCATTCTGGAGTTATTGTGTGTTGTCTTGTCAGTGGTATCATCATTCTGGAGTTATTGTGTGTTGTCTTGTCAGTGGTATCATCATTCTGGAGTTATTGTGTGTTGTCTTGTCAGTGGTATCATCATTCTGGAGTTATTGTGTGTTGTCTTGTCAGTGGTATCATCATTCTGGAGTTATTGTGTGTTGTCTTGTCAGTGGTATCATCATTCTGGAGTTATTGCGTGTTGTCTTGTCAGTGGTATCACCACCTGGAGTTATTGTGTGTTGTCTTGTCAGTGGTATCATCATTTTGGAGTTATTGCGTGTTGTCTTGTCAGTGGTATCATCATTCTGGAGTTATTGTGTGTTGTCTTGTCAGTGGTATCATCATTCTGGAGTTATTGTGTGTTGTCTTGTCAGTGGTATCATCATTCTGGAGTTATTGTGTGTTGTCTTGTCAGTGGTATCATCATTCTGGAGTTATTGTGTGTTGTCTTGTCAGTGATATCATCATTCTGGAGTTATTGTGTGTTGTCTTGTCAGTGATATCATCATTCTGGAGTTATTGTGTGTTGTCTTGTCAGTGGTATCATCATTCTGGAGTTATTGTGTGTTGTCTTGTCAGTGATATCATCATTCTGGAGTTATTGTGTGTTGTCTTGTCAGTGATATCATCATTCTGGAGTTATTGTGTGTTGTCTTGTCAGTGGTATCATCATTCTGGAGTTATTGTGTGTTGTCTTGTCAGTGGTATCATCATTCTGGAGTTATTGTGTGTTGTCTTGTCAGTGGTATCATCATTCTGGAGTTATTGTGTGTTGTCTTGTCAGTGGTATCATCATTCTGGAGTTATTGTGTGTTGTCTTGTCAGTGGTATCATCATTCTGGAGTTATTGTGTGTTGTCTTGTCGGTGGTATCATCATTCTGGAGTTATTGTGTGTTGTCTTGTCGGTGGTATCATCATTCTGGAGTTATTGTGTGTTGTCTTGTCAGTGGTATCATCATTCTGGAGTTATTGTGTGTTGTCTTGTCAGTGGTATCATCATTCTGGAGTTATTGTGTGTTGTCTTGTCAGTGGTATCATCATTCTGGAATTATTGTGTGTTGTCTTGTCAGTGGTATCATCATTCTGGAGTTATTGTGTGTTGTCTAGTCAGTGGTATCATCATTCTGGAGTTATTGTGTGTTGTCTTGTCAGTGGTATCATCATTCTGGAGTTATTGTGTTGTCTTGTCAGTGGTATCATCATTCTGGAGTTATTGCGTGTTGTCTTGTCAGTGGTATCATCATTCTGGAGTTATTGTGTGTTGTCTTGTTGGTGGTATCATCATTCTGGAGTTATTGTGTGTTGTCTTGTCAGTGGTATCATCATTCTGGAGTTATTGTGTGTTGTCTTGTCAGTGGTATCACCACCTGGAGTTATTGTGTGTTGTCTTGTCAGTGGTATCATCATTCTGGAGTTATTGTGTGTTGTCTTGTCAGTGGTATCACCACCTGGAGTTATTGTGTGTTGTCTTGTCAGTGGTATCATCATTCTGGAGTTATTGCGTGTTGTCTTGTCAGTGGTATCATCATTCTGGAGTTATTGTGTGTTGTCTTGTTGGTGGTATCATCATTCTGGAGTTATTGTGTGTTGTCTTGTCAGTGGTATCATCATTCTGGAGTTATTGCGTGTTGTCTTGTCAGTGGTATCACCACCTGGAGTTATTGTGTGTTGTCTTGTCAGTGGTATCATCATTCTGGAGTTATTGTGTGTTGTCTTGTCAGTGGTATCATCATTCTGGAGTTATTGTGTGTTGTCTTGTCAGTGGTATCATCATTCTGGAGTTATTGTGTGTTGTCTTGTCAGTGGTATCATCATTCTGGAGTTATTGTGTGTTGTCTTGTCAGTGGTATCACCACCTGGAGTTATTGTGTGTTGTCTTGTCAGTGGTATCATCATTCTGGAGTTATTGTGTGTTGTCTTGTCAGTGGTATCATCATTTTGGAGTTATTGTGTGTTGTCTTGTCAGTGGTATCACCACCTGGAGTTATTGTGTGTTGTCTTGTCAGTGGTATCATCATTTTGGAGTTATTGCGTGTTGTCTTGTCAGTGGTATCATCATTCTGGAGTTATTGTGTGTTGTCTTGTCAGTGGTATCATCATTCTGGAGTTATTGTGTGTTGTCTTGTCAGTGGTATCATCATTCTGGAGTTATTGTGTGTTGTCTTGTCAGTGGTATCATCATTCTGGAGTTATTGTGTGTTGTCTTGTCAGTGGTATCATCATTCTGGAGTTATTGTGTGTTGTCTTGTCAGTGGTATCATCATTCTGGAGTTATTGTGTGTTGTCTTGTCAGTGGTATCATCATTCTGGAGTTATTGTGTGTTGTCTTGTCAGTGGTATCATCATTCTGGAGTTATTGTGTGTTGTGTAGTCAGTGGTATCATCATTCTGGAGTTATTGTGTGTTGTCTTGTCAGTGGTATCATCATTCTGGAGTTATTGTGTGTTGTCTTGTCAGTGGTATCATCATTTTGGAGTTATTGTGTGTTGTCTTGTCAGTGGTATCATCATTCTGGAGTTATTGTGTGTTGTCTTGTCAGTGGTATCATCATTCTGGAGTTATTGTGTGTTGTCTTGTCAGTGGTATCATCATTCTGGAGTTATTGTGTGTTGTCTTGTCAGTGGTATCACCACCTGGAGTTATTGTGTGTTGTCTTGTCAGTGGTATCATCATTTTGGAGTTATTGCGTGTTGTCTTGTCAGTGGTATCATCATTCTGGAGTTATTGTGTGTTGTCTTGTCAGTGGTATCATCATTCTGGAGTTATTGTGTGTTGTCTTGTCAGTGGTATCATCATTCTGGAGTTATTGTGTGTTGTCTTGTTGGTGGTATCATCATTCTGGAGTTATTGTGTGTTGTCTTGTCGGTGGTATCATCATTCTGGAGTTATTGTGTGTTGTCTTGTCAGTGGTATCATCATTCTGGAGTTATTGTGTAAGTAAGTAAGTAAGTAAGTAAGTAAGTAAGTAATAACTTTATTTGCAAAAGACATTATAATACATGTTTATAACATAATTGCCAGGAAACAACAAATAGTATTAATAATATATCACATCTAGGATTTATGAAGCTACATATTTGTCTTCTGCAGGGAGGTGACATAGCCAGCTGGCTGTATTACTGTCACCCATCTCAGGGAATGGGAAAAAGTAGAGTATAGAAAGACAAATCAAGTGGGAGATAAAAAAGCAATGAATGATGGAAAAAGTGAAGAGAGAGAGAGAGAAAGAGGGAGGGAGGGAGAGGAAGAGGGAGAGAGAGCGAGAGAAAGAGAGAGAGAGAGAGAGAGGAAAATCAGCTGCAACTGAAAATAACATGTATAGTAGAAAAAATAAAGTAAAATATAAATATGTAAGGAATGAGCTCTGCAGTCCTGGTGATAAGTGGAATTTGGTTTCATTCTTGCACTGAGAGAGGGGGCATACACGGGAATGGGATATTTTGCCCAGAGCCAGCTTAGAGGTTTGTGTTCTTCATTGGCTGTTTGTTTTCTAGAGTTTTCAGGAATCAACCCTAATTAATAAGGACTCTACAGACTTATTTCAGTGAGTCTGTAGTGTCGCGGGAGTCGATACTTCCCGACATTCATGGCATGACCTGTTACTGCATTTGACAGAGGCTTCATACGAGCCTAGAAACGTGTTGGTCATCTTTTTTTTTAAACTGTGCTCGTGGTAAATTTCGAACCAGTGGGTCAATGCCATTCCACTTTTTGGAAATGTGTGTAAGGGGAGATTTGCAGTGAACTGTGTTCGGGGCTTGAGTTGTTTAATCTCACCTCTGTGTCTGGTAACCCTGTCAGCTTCGTTCTTGTTAAGATTATATAGACTATATAACGATAGTGGTAAGTTGTTGTGGGTCCAATCATGCATAAATAATAGGATATTTAGCTTATATAGATCGTCCAGTTTCAGGATTTTATTTTTCTTGAATAGGGGCTCAGTATGTGTGTTGTACTTTTTATTGTTTATTATTCGATGGCACTTTTTTGAAGGGTACTTAATTTCTTTACAGCCGGCACGTGTCCCCAAATGTGTATCGCATACATCAAATGACTTTGCACTAGCATAAAATACAGAATTTTCAGGGTATCGAATGGTAAAAACTTTTTTACTCTATTAATAGCCCAGATGGATTTAGCTATCTTTGAGCTCAGATGAGATATGTGGTGCTTGAAATTTAAGTTCTCGTCTAAATCAACACCGAGGAATTTTACTGTTTGGACTTCGTTTTTGTTCCCTACTTGTATTACATGTTTTTTGTTCATAGTAAGGGAGTGGCAACTAAGTCCCATGTGGCATGTGTGGGATGTAGTAGCATGCATCTTGTTTTGATGGCATTGAGTGACAGTTTATTCACGGAGCACCAGTCTGCAATTTTGTCAAGTTCCTTATTTTTTGTTTCTGTCAATATGTCTAGGTTGTTGTCGGCCGTTGATATCGTAGTGTCGTCGGCAAAAGACAAAAAGTTTAGAAGTGTTGATTTACTGATGTCATTGACATATATCAGAAAGAGAAGTGGCCCCAGAATTGAGCCCTGGGGAACTCCACATGTTATATTTTCAAAAATCGATGAACACTCTTTATACTGTACATACTGTTTTCGACCTGACAAATAACTTCTAAACCATGAATTAGGTATCCCCCGTATTCCACAGTATTCGAGTTTATGTAAGAGTATAGAATGATCTATAGTATCAAAAGCTTTGGAAAAGTCAAGGGAAACTGATAAAGTTCGGTCCTTTGTGGGCTTGTCATTGTTCAGGGCAACGTTGTGGATGAGTTGTAATATAGCATGTTTTTTCTGAATTCAAACTTAAACTGATATAAACTATCATGAGCCGATAAAAAATTTAACAGGCGATTATACATTATCTTTTCCATAACTTTTGAGAATGCTGGAAGTATGCTGATTGACCTGTAGTTGTTAAAATACTGGAATCTCCCCCTTTGTGGATAGGAATCACCTTCGCTATTTTTAGTCCGTCGGGTATGTAAGATTTATTATGTGTGTTAGAGGTCCAGCTATCTCTGATATAGTTTCTTTAAGTAACTTTGTGGATATATTAGTGCAGTCTTTACTTGTTTTAGTACGGAAATTCTTTACTGTTATGATAACTTCCTGTAGATCTGTTGGATAGGCGAAAAAGGACGACGAATTATTATTATTATTATTATTATTATTATTATTATTATTATTATTATTATTATTATTATTATTGTTATTATTATTGTTATTATTATTATTACTATTATTATTATTATTGTTTGTAATGACTGTACATATAGTTGGTCCGAACTTTTGGACGTACTAGGGTAGGAACTCAGTGCTCACAGCATATCATGTTACTCGAGTGTAAATCGAGTTAAGCCACAACAACAAGCATGGCGTTGTGTTTTCTTTGATGTGTAAAGTTATGTTGAATTCAAGTCGAAATAAATCCTACTATAAGGTTTCCACGAATTGTCAACTTACTATTTTAAGATATCACAATTGGCGACGATGGAAAAATCCGTATTCTGAAGAGTTTGCATGAGAAAAAACTTGTATTTTGACACAATACTATGGTAACGTACGGGAAAATAAATGAATTCAATGAAGCCCACGAAGTGTGGCCTTTGTATATCGAACGCCTCTCGCATTTTTTTGCTACGAATGATATAACCAGTTCTGAAAAGAAAAGGGCAATACTGTTGACTGTATGTGGAAGTCGTACTTATCGCCTTGTGGCCAGTTTGGTAGCGCCCAGTAAGCCTGGGGAAAAAACTTTTCAGGAACTTGTTGACATTGTGACGAAACACCACAACCCCAAACCGTCTGAAATTGTTCAGCGTTTCAAATTTAATAGCCGATTTCGCCGTAACGCTGAATCAGTATCCACATTTGTAGCTGAATTACATAAAATTTCTGAACACTGTAATTATGGTGATACATTAGAAACCATGCTGCGAGATAGATTAGTTTGTGGAATCAAAGATGATAGAATACAGCGACGTTTGTTGTCTGAACTTAATTTGACTTTTGCAAAAGCTCTTCAAATATCCACATCGATGGAAATGGCTGTAAAAGATGTGAATGATTTACAAAAAGCATCGGACGATTGTGAAGGGCCAAAAATTCATAAAGTGAAATCTAGTGGTAAAAGAAATACTGCTTCTGGTCATAGTAGGCATTCACAGTGAACAACAAAATCAATTGAAGGTGGTATCAGTTGTTATCGCTGCGGTGGTTCGCATTCAACACACAGTTGTCATTTTAAAGACGCCGAGTGTTTCGTGTGCAAGAAAAAAGGTCACATATCAAAAGTATGGCGATCAAAAAATAAACTTACACACCGTGATAGTTCTTCAAAAATTTCAAATCCAAAAACTAATTTTGTTGAAGATGATGCCGATGTGTATACAATGTTCAGTTCCAAGTTGGCTAAAACGGTCCCATATTGTGTCGAAATTAATATCAACAATTTTCCTATCACAATGGAAATAGATACCGGGGCCTCATTAGGTGTTTTAAATATAAATACACATAAACTTTTGGGGACGCCTCCACTACAGCCCACCAATGCTTGTTTGAAAACGTACACCGGGGACAAAATTAAAATTTGCGGTAAAATGATAGTTAATGTAGAATACTATCCCCAGAATGAACATCTACCAGTCATTGTTGTGGCAAATGCAGGGTCAAATTTATTAGGCCGTGATTGGTTAGAAGTCTTGAAATTAGATTGGGGCAGTATTTGTAGTCTGAAAAGTACCCCAAAATTTTTACCCACTGATTTGTCAACAGTTTTAGATAATTTTGAAGAGGTGTTTAAAGAAGGGTTAGGCACATTTAATGGTCCTGAAGACAAAATTTATGTTGATCCACAAGCTAGTCCGAAATACTACAAGGCTAGACCTGTACCCTATGCTTTGCGTGGCAAAATCGAAATGGAATTGGATAAACTTAGACGGGAGGGTATGATTGAACCCATTGAATTCTCAGAATGGGCAACACCCATAGTTCCCATTGTGAAAGATGGCACAGTGAGCATCTGCGGTGACTTTAAAATTACTGTAAACAAAGTTTCGATGTTGGATAACTATCCTATTCCTAAAACAGAAGACTTGTTTTCAACCCTTAGCGGAGGGGAAGAATTTTCAAAACTAGACTTAATTCAGGCATACGGTCAAATACGGTTAAATGATGAATCGAAGAAATTTGTAACCATCAATACACATAAAGGTTTGTTTCGATACAATCGCCTGCCATACGGAATTTCTTCAAGTCCTGGAATTTTTCAAAGAATCATGGAAAATTTACTGCAGGACATCCCACAAGTCATTGTGAGAGTGGATGACATTCCCATCACAGGTAGAACCCGTGAGGAACATTTAAGTAGGCTAACTGAAGTACTGACACGCCTCTCGAGAGCCGGTTTGTGACTCAAGAAAAGTAAATGTACCTTTTTAGCTGACAGTGTCGAATATTTAGGATATAAAATTGATAAAAAAAGGAGTAAATCCTATTCAGAAAAACGTGGAAGCAATAATGTCTTGCCCACAACCTACAAATGTACATAAACTGAAAGCTTTTTCAGGAATGTTGAATTATTACCATAAGTTTTTGCCAAATTTGTCTACATTATTGAATCCTCTGTACTTGTTATTAAAGAAAAACTTTAAATGGAAATGGGGCGAACTTCAAGAGACTGCTTGGAATCAGTCCAAAGCACTTGTTGTATAATTGGGGTTAATTGATTTAGTGAAGATCAGCTGCCAAGATCCAGCAAGTGAACAGTGTTCACAGTAATGCCCGGTTGGTTTCTCAGTGTGATTGAGATGTTAATTTGGGAGCTATTTGAGTGTGACTTTGGATGTTAAACTGTTCGGACGTTTATTTCTACTATGTGTCAACCTCTGTTTCTTAATACTTTTGTGTGCGGTATTCTGTTTGTTATACTGCTGTGTGCGGTATGCTATCTATAATACTGCTGTGTGCGGTATTCCGTCTGTTATACTGCTGTGTGCGGTATGACATCTATAATACTGCTGTGTGCGGTATTCCGTCTGCTATACTGCTGTATGCGGCATGCTATCTTTTATACTGATATGTGCGGTATTTACTGCTGTGTGCGGTAAGACAGTTATGATTTTCATGTTTTTCTTAATTGATAACGCCCTTAAATTCCATCCAAATTCTTTGAATGTTAATCAACACTGAAAATACAACACACTCTTACAATCTTCACAATTGTTAGTGCATTATGACTCAACAAAAACATTTATATTAGCTGTTGATGCCTCACCTTACGGTGTGGGAGCAGTTCTCAGTCACCATGTGCAGGAAAATAATCAAACAGTTGAAAAACCGATAGGTTTCGCATCGCGGACATTATCAGATGCAGAAAGAACGTATTCTCAAGTGGAAAAGGAAGGACTGGCGGTAATATTCGGAATTAAAAACTTTCATCAGTATTTGTTTGCTCAGGAATTTTTAATATTTACAGACCATAAACCTCTTTTAGGATTATTTGGTGAAACTTAAGCAGTCCCTCAAATGACAGCAGCCAGAATCCAAAGATGGGCTTTAACATTGGCTGCTTACCAGTATAAAATTGAATACAGAAAGGGATCTTCAAACAGTAATGCAGATTGTTTAAGTCGTTTACCCTTGCTATCTGATAAAAACTTTAACCCACCGTTACCCAGTGAAACTGTTTTTCTAATGGAATTTATGTCTGATAGTCCAATTAAAGTTTCCCAGATTAAAACATGGACACGTCGTGATCCAATTCTTTCGCGAGTGTTGACTTACATCAAACATGGTTGGCCAGAAAAATCAAACGATAGTGCGTTAAAGCCATACTTTACTAGGAAAGCTGAACTTTCACATCATGATGAGTGTGTATTGTGGGGCAATCGTATTATCGTACCACCTCCTGGTAGACAACAATTATTGCATGAACTGCATTCTAATCATCCAGGAATATCGCGAATGAAAAGTTTGGCGAGAAATTACCTTTGGTGGCCTAAAATGGATGAGGAAATCGAGAAAACTGTAAAATCTTGTGAAATTTGTCAAATGAATCAACAGGATCCTCCAGGAGCACCTTTGCATCCTTGGGGTGGCCAGAACAACCCTGGAGACGCATACATATTGATTATGCAGGACCGTTTATGAATCACATGTTTTTAGTTGTAATTGACTCACACTCAAAGTGGATGGACGTTCAAATAGTGAATTCGGCACATCCGATACAACCATTGAAAAACTACGACAGTTATTTGCTGTGACAGGGTTACCAGAAGTTATCGTATCAGATAATGGCACATGTTTTTGTAGTCAAACATTTCAAACATTTTTGCATAAAATGGACTTCAGCATGTTACTTCTGCACCATATCACCCAGCCACCAATGGCTTAGCAGAGCGAGCAGTGCAAATTCTAAAAACTGGTCTTAAAAAACAATGCTCAGGTACTTTCCAAACGAAACTGTCTCGTTTCTTATTTCCGTATCGAACGACACCTCAGACTACAACTGGAGTAACACCAGCAGAATTGATGTTCAAGCGTCACATACGTACTCGTTTGGATTTGTTGAACCCTTCATCTTGTGTGGGTGAACGGGTGATGAAAAAACAAGATGACCAAAAAGTGTACCATGATAATCATAAAAAGCTTAGAAGCTTTGATGTGGGAAGCTCAGTGTTTATTAAAAACTTCTTGGGTCAGCCTAAGTGGCTATCTGCAATAGTGACAGATATTGATGGTCCGTTAACATACATACTTGAATTGAGTGATGGTCGAATAGTACGCAGACACATAGATCATATTCGAGTCCGCACTTGTGATTCAGAACCCGAAATGTCTAGTAACACTGTGATTTTAATGATTCCTCAGAGATAAATTCTAAATCTAACGATCGTGGTATGGGCATCAAATCTCCAGGCCTCGACTTGACTGATTCAGAGTTTGGTGATACTGGTGGGAATGAGCCAAATTCAAAAGGTTCAACAAAAACTCCTCATTTTGAGAAAAGTGATCAAAGTAATTCCCCAAATTCAGTGGTGGAAAACTCAAGCAGTAATTTGAGACGTTCAAAAAGAACTGTCGGAAAACCAAGTAGATTTAAAGACTTTATTTCAGAGTAATTTTGTAGTAGGACCTGCACGTTGGGGGTTTATCTGCTGTTTGATGTTTTAAAAGATACAAACAAAAGAATATGTTGTTTGTGTATTTTGAAAATTCGTGCACTATTTTTGGGTTGGAACTTATAGAGTGAGCCTCCATTAAGGGTGGAGGAATGTAATGACTGTACATATAGTTGGTCCGAACTTTTGGACGTACTAGGGTAGGAACTCAGTGCTCACAGCATATCATGTTACTCGAGTGTAAATCGAGTTAAGCCACAGAAACAAGCATGGCGTTGTGTTTTCTTTGATGTGTAAAGTTATGTTGAATTCAAGTCGAAATAAATCCTACTATAAGGTTTCCACGAATTATCAACTTACTATTTTAAGATATCACATTGTTGTTATTGTCGCCGTGAGAATTATTGTCACTACGGATATTGTTGTTGTTGTTGTTGTTAGTTAGGTTGGCGTTGTTAGTGTTATTATCCTTCAAGAAGTCCATAAAGTGTTTGGTTGAGGGGGGAGGGGGAGGGGTATCAGTTCACTAGTGACTTTACCGATGTTGGAGAAGAATGAATTAAATTTATTTGCGATTGATGTGTTATCGGTTAACTGGTTATCGCCGTCAATGAAAGATGATGGTGCACAAAGTACACGTTTTGGGTTGTTAATAGCACGCTTAATAATCTCCCATGTTTTTTATGTCGTATATATTCTGTGTTAAAGCTGTATTATAGTAATTGACTTTACAAGTTCTTTTTAGCTTATTAAATTCTCGACAGTTGGATTTATATATTCTGACATTGTCGTCTGTCGGAGACCGGAGTTTCTTCATGTACAATTTGTGTTTCTGGAATGATGAATTTTGAAGTCCTGTTGTCATCCAGGGTTCTCTCCTAATTTTTTTCTTGCTAGTGTTAATGATTATTAGGGGGAACGCTTCTTCAAACGCTCTTTGATAGATGGTCTGAAGATTCGAATATGCAACAATGAGCGATGTTTCATTTACCACGCTAGAAAAATCGGAGGCTGAAGCAACAATCTTTTAAAGTGATTAACATTTACAGTTTTGAAGGACCTTGTTGGATGGGGGGGGGGGGGGGGAGGAATGTGGAACTGGGTAACATCCTATTTTCATCGATCAGAAAAGTAGCAAAGTGATCGCTTATGTCTGTGATTATAATCCCCGATGGTAATACTTTTCCAGTAGTATTGCATAAAATGTGATCTATTAGCGTGGCCGAATGGTCTGTTACTCTCGTCGATTTTGTGATCACCGGGAGAAATCCTGCACTGAATACACTATTTACATACTGGTTAGTTTTGGGGTGGTTATGGAAGTTTGATAAATCAAGGTTAAAGTCACCCATCAGGTAAGTTGATTTAGGTTCGTTGTTAATTTTACCAAGTAAATCGGACAAGTTATTCAAAACTGAATCTATATCTGCTTTCGGCGCTGTGTTCGGCTGATAAATTACAACAACCAAGATTTTTTTTATTTAATTGGAGTTCAATAAAAACGGATTCGAAGACATGTGGGATAAAAATTGATAGGTCACTGCGAATGTTGAACGGTAATGTTTCCTCTATTTAATAAGCCTACATCGCCCCTCCTGTCGTCGTTACCAGGTTGTGTTCGTGCAACTAATGGGTGGTATCCCTCTAATTTGAATGAGATGGTGCGCGTTAATCTGTCTTTGAAACTGCTGTGTGTGGTATTCAATCTTATACTGCTGTGTGCGGTATTTACTGCTGTATGCGGTGAACTCGGATTTTGTCATACGTTTCTGTCATACATTTTCAAATTTAAATTGTCGTTCACTTCATTCTGTTTTTTTTTTTGTGCTTCGGACTATCTTAAAAATACAACAATGGCCTCGCCGACAAAAACTACACTCAAATCCTTCCATCAAGCAGATTACAAACAGCTTGAGACAGCTGACGTACATTCAGAATTGAATAAAATAGCTAAGAGCCAAGATCTAACGTTTGGTGACAAACAGATAAATCTAAGATCTGTGTAATAAATCTGAGACACACGTAAGACTTAAAAGTCTTTCTATTATTTGATGAAAAACTAAATGCATCAAGAACTATTTTGTAAATTATAATACAGGTTAGAAATTAGTTTGAGTACACAAAACATACTCAACAGTTACCCACAGGTTAGAAATTAGTTTGAATACACAAAACATACTCAACAGTTACCCACAGGTTAGAAATTAGTTTGAGTACACAAAACATACTCAACAGTTACCCACAGGTTAGAAATTAGTTTGAGTACACAAAACATACTCAACAGTTACCCACAGGTTAGAAATTAGTTTGAGTACACAAAATATACTGAACAGTTACCCACAGGTTAGAAAATAGTTTGAGTACACAAAACATACTCAACAGTTACCCACAGGTTAGAAATTAGTTTGAGTACACAAAACATACTCAACAGTTACCCACAGGTTAGAAATTAGTTTGAGTACACAAAACATACTCAACAGTTACCTACAGGTTAGAAATTAGTTTGAGTACACAAAACATACTCAACAGTTACCCACAGGTTAGATATTAGTTTGAGTACGCAAAACATACTCAACAGTTACCCACAGGTTAGAAAATATAGTTGAATTTATCTGATTGCTGCAGCAATATGACTGTCAATCTATTAAAACATAGATCTCAATTTATTATTTTTCACACGTTCTCTCTGATATTGATTCAATGTTTACGGCAAATTGGTAATTTCCATTTCTGAAAAGTTACATGTAGTTCAGTAATACGGGATATTTCACTTCTCAAATTAGGTTTTACCTCAAGCACTTCCACAAAACCGATTGACGAGTTAACTCTCACGAAATCACAACACAGTTAAAGGCACTGCACTGCAAAAAATATAGGTTATCTTTAGAACTAAAACGGGTTCTAATCTTGTACCTGAGATGGAACCAGTTCTGTTTAAACAGTATTTATTTCAAATCAAATAAATCTACCAAGATTAGCATTCAATTTTAACAGAATATTACATGAACTGAAGTAGATTCAGCAGTAAACTTGGAGCTTATTCAACGCAGATGCCAAACATTTTGAAACAAAGGAGATATGAACAGTTGGCATATCGAACCTTCTGTATAGAACCAAAACTGGTTCGATATGCCAACTGTTCATATCTCCTTTGCTTAATAATGATTTGCGACAACCTCGTATGAGCTCTAAACTTACGGCTGAAACCCCCTCAATTTATGTTTAATTCTGTTAATATTTAATGTTAATCTTTATAAATTTATTTGATTTGATATAAAAACTGTTTAAACAGAACTGATTCCATCTCAGGGACAAGATTAGAACCAGTTTGGGTTCTAAAGAGAACCTATATTTTTTGCAGTGTGTAGTAATAGTGTTTCTATCCAGGTTTTCTCTACTACTGCTATGTTTTCTAAATTATGAGCTAATGTTGGAAGAAACCCGAAATTGAAACATCTCAGCAAAATGGAGTTTTAAAAAATGTCGTTCTTCTTTATGGTGTCACGAATGTTTATAAACAAAACATCCGTTACTCTGTTAACAATTTAGAAATGTTTGTTTGATTTGTTGTGATGAGACAAAAATGCATCTAATCAACTTATGAGTGAAACTCAGTCTTGGCTATTATCTTCACAAATATCTCGATCTGTTATTGAACCAAAGTCAGTCAGACAACGGATATTTTTTAAAGATGTTACCTGGTCAAACATGTGGGCATTGCTTGAATTGCTTTGTTACACTGCTGCTTAGAACTTTTGAGCATATTACCACTTCAGTTTTCTTCATATAATTTATGTATTCTTTGTCTATATAAGGTTTGAATACAGAAGCAGCTATCCATTAACTTTTTGCTTTGTGAACATTTTTTGTGTATGTAGGGGGTCACGTGTTTGTGGTTTTGTGCATCTGGTGAGGTTATTTTCTTCATCGAATGCTGTAGTTTGTAAATATATTTACATGCAAATTATGACCCCTTTGTCCTGAAAACGGTGAGGTGATTTGCTTCATCAGCAGTTCCTTACTTTTCTAGCAGCATCTGAAATGTATATAATTCTTTCCAAACTAAGATTTAATTCTCAAATAATGTCGGGGGAATGTTGTAGAATCGCTCCAGTTGAGAGGAGCTTCAGTTGGTGAGCTGTATTCACTATGATGCTCGATTGCCTTTTGACTGATTGATGCGCGAATTTAAAACCCAGCCTGTTAGTAATGCGAATGTTCAGCTGAAAGCACTATATTTTGACTGTCTGTTTAGATATTTTGTACTACTGTGTGCGGTAATCTGCCTTTAAAACTGCTGTGTGCGGTATTCAATCTAAAACTGCTGTGTGCAGGGGACTTGGACAACTCGTACCCCTGACGATCGTACCTTGGACAATTCGTACATTTTGCTGAATGATTCGTATCCCGATATCTAGACAATTAGTACCTTGTCTCTGGATAATTCGTGCCTTCTGTCTGGACGATTCGTAGGCCTATCCCTCCTCTGGACAGCACCCGACAGTTCGTATCCCCTCTGGACAATCCGCCCCCCCCCCCCCCTTCTGAAAATTCGTACCCTGCTTAATTAACACCCCCCGGAAAAAACATACATGAAGATGGGAGTTGGAGGGAAATATAAATTTGAAGAAAGAATATAAAAATATAAAAGATAATGTCATTTCTAATATTTTTTAAAGACACAAAATATAAGATTTCATGACTAAAACTAAAAAGCAAGTACAGACACATAAAAGATTCAACTTTAGCACGGCAAAATGCTCTATTGAGGGCGACTTAGATTTAAATTATTAAGGCAGCACGCTCTATTACTTATTATTTGGGGCGTCATAAAGTTATTTACCAGTAAATCTACATCCATTACTATCTACTAATTTTCTTTTATTAGCTTCCGACCCGAAATCGATAATACTATAGGTCGCATTTTCACTTATGCTATTAAGTGATGATTCGTCCATTTAAATTTCATTTTGATGCATAAATCATTTTTGTTGTTTCCTGAATATTTGTATGTTTGTATTACTATTACTCAGTCGACTTCTCATTTTCATTTCACTCAGTCAACGATTGGTCATTTATATGTTTTTTGACAAACAAATTTGAAAATTGTATGTGTAGTTTCTTATTCACAATTTTGACTCAAGCTTTTTCCAAAACGTGAGTGAATAACATTTAAATGGTTAATTCATGAGACAGTTAGTACACTTACACGAGACAGCTTATACCTATAAAGGAGACAATTAGTACCTTTTATTGAGACAATTCGTATCTTTTTTCAACACAATTCGTACCTTTTGCCAAGACAAATCATACCCCCTAATAGTGGTACGAATTGTCCAAGGTACGGATCGTCCATGGTACGATTTGTCCAAGAGCCTTGTGCAGTATTTACAATTGTGTGCGATGAACTTGGATTTTGTCATACATTTCTGTCATACATTTTCATATTTAAAATGTTGTTCAGTTCATGCTGGTTTTTTTTTGTACCACTAGTCGGGTTTACGAAGTATCAGAGGAAAAATCCAAATCCGAAAACTACTCTTATAAAAACATCTTATATCACTACGTACTACTATTATAAGCTCAAAATGGGGGAATCCCAAGTCCGTTTCGATAGTTTGGAGGGCTTGTCAGATTGTTTGTGGTAATTAGATTTAGTCTAGTCCAATCGATCTTACCCCGGGACACCTCTTGGTCCTACAGCAGTACGTGTTACTATTATAAGCCTAGATGGTGGCTTTGCCAAATCCGTTTCGGTAGTTTTTGGTGATTTGGGGACATTGTCGGGTCCATTGGGGTAATTAGATTTACTTCACTTTAAACGAACATACCCCCGTCATGTTAGAGGGTTTGGGGTCGCATAGCAACCACGTGCCTCGATAGAAATCAAGATGGAGGCCCCAGTATACAAAATGGACGAAGGGGACGCCTATCACCCCGACAATGCGCGTTGTGCATGCGCACGATGCCCACGTATCACTATGGGGGATGACGTCACGAGATGGTCGCTTACGCAGCCTACCATGACAACTAAAAGAGACGTAACTAGGTCACGTGACAAGACGTCACTTCCGCCTCTCCCATTCTCTCCCCCTGAATTGGCACGATCTCATCTCCTACTACTCTTATGCGTGAAAAACAAGACAACTGAAAACAGGGTACAGTTACTTTTGTCATTTTATTAATTTATTTATTTCTTACGTAATGACCATCTTTACATGACATAGAGAAAATATGATACACACGTGAACAATAAAAGTAAAAGTCTACCTGTCTCACAACCACCCCCCCCCCCCCCCAACAACAACACACCTGTCTCACCTCATTTGCACACCACCCCCACACGTACACGCTCATCTTCACACGATTAGTCAGACGTTTCGATTCCAACTTACAAACCGGTGAGACCACTTACCGAGAACAACCGAGAACAAAAAAAAATAATAAATAACGACAAAAATAAATATTAATTGTTAGCATATACGTACTCTATGTAAAAGCTAGAAACAAAAAAACAACTTTAGACCGACCAAGTCTATGGTGAAGGGGGTTATTCATTAATCCTTCGCCTTCGGTGCCGAACCGAGAAGAGACTACTTGCCGAGAACAAAACAAATAATATATAAAGATCGAAATAAAAGTTTATTGTTAGTGTATAAAGCATGTATGTACTCTATATTATGGACAAATTAGTAACAAAACAATTTTAAACCAGCCAAGTATATGGTATATGGTGATCTTTGATGTTGAGTTGCTGATTATCAATTTTCTTTGGGGTGAAGTCCAGTTTTCAAATACAATAACTTCAGAGGCAAATCACCCCATCGGTAATGAAAACACGCACCTGCCCCAAAGGAGATACCTGAGTTAATGCTATCAAGGTGTATCGTTTAAGTATGGCAGTCAAACTGAAATCCGCAGTCAGATCAGCGATCCGATTATTAGAAGCATTCAAACTTGACAATTTCACATTTTCTTCATTTTGAATTCTCTTTGTTTCCAATGGTGTTTTCCAAACCGCTGTATCCATGTGGAGTTTGTGGTGAATGTTTGCGGACGATTCTGACCTTGAACGATTCGAACCTTGAATGATAAGTACCTTGGGCGATTCGGACCCTGGACGATTCGAACCCCGACCGTTGGACGATTCGGACCTCCAGTCTTAAACGGCTCGGACCTCGACTTAGACAATTCGGACCTCCAGTCTTTGACGGTTCGGACCTCGACCTCGAGTGCAGACTATATCTGTTGTTTATTGATTCATTTGTGTTTAAGGTCAAATACTTATGCACAATGGCTAATCGTGACCAATCTGTTGTTTAAACTAACTATGATTTACAATGTAGTGAAAGTGTGAACATGAAACATCAACAATCAATTCCTATTCATTGTATTGTGGCAACCAAATATTCATAGTTTGTTTAATTATACTTAATTAATTTTCTTTCTATTTTCAGCGCTGTTGCCGATGACACCGCCAGAGAAGCCGCTGTAGACCTAGAGGCAGAGGCTACTTATGGGGCAATAGAGACTGGTTCTGGGTGAGGTAAAGGGAAACTAGTTTCTAGTGATGGCTACAGTTTCGTCCATAAACGAGTAAAGAAAAATGGAACTATAGTTTGGCATTGTAGCGTGCGAGGAAAAACAATAGGGTGTCCATTAGTTGTAAACCAAAGTGATGGGTCATTTCAACACAACACACGCACGCAAGCTCATCCAGCAAAACCAGGCACTTCAACGGCAATAAAAATTAGTGCAGACATGAGACATCAAACAACTTGCCAACCAAGAACTTTTCGAGCCGGCCAATGTTATGTTGAAAGAGGTCACTGACCAAAACTACAACACAGGGCTGCCTGAAGCATCAAGTCCAACGGATGATGCACTTGTCCGCATGGCTAACAGAGCGCGATCGAGCAAGAAACCAAAAGATCCAACTGACGTAACATTTAACCTCGAGAGGAATATATACAATATAAGTTATCTCCCCCTACATGTATGGTATATGGAAACTTAATACCTGGATGTCGGTTTTTAAACACAGCCACAGGCGATGTTTAAATGAGACATCCAGGTATTAAATCTCCATATACCATACATTTCGGTGGAGATAACGTTTTTGTCCCGTTTGAAACACAATACAAGCACATTGGAAATAAATTTGTGGACGCATTTCTCAGCTCCACAATCACTTGGACCAAATTCGTGATACTTATTTTGTTTTTATAATCTAAGAAGACAACAGATAGAGATACATCCCTTGGGTCGTTAAGAAAACGAGTAAACAGTATTTTGTTGACATATCGTCCTCTGAGTTCCAATATGTTCTATGTGCCTACTGGCACATAGAACACATTGGTACTCAGAGGACGGATTATTTGCTCTTATTTTATTTTTATGATTGAATTGTCGGAAATCTGATGATATTTGTGACTCTTTTCGGGTTTTTTGGTTCGATTTTTATTTCGAGGCGAGCAAAAGCTTTAAGCTTTCGTTTGAACCATATACCCCCGATGTTTCGTGTGCGCTTATACCCTGGATGTTGCACGCTCTCATATATCTTGAATGTTTGGTGCATCCTTCGCCATGGCTATTTGTCCAAGGCATTCTGACCAATCAAAGGACAGAATTTATCAGGATATAGGGACAATCCACTATACCTGAGACATTCTTCAGAACAGACATCAGTGTTGCAGATAGGCGACACTTGATATTCGCAACTGACAAACAGCTAGAGCTCCTATCCAAGGCAAAGACATGGTTGATAGACGGGACGTTTAAAGTGGTGAGATACCCATTCTACCAATTGCTGTTGATCCACTTATTTTCCTGCAGATGATATTCCTCAAGCTTTTGACCGTCTGAAAGAAAAAGTCCAAAAGGATGCAACAGCACTGGGTCATTTCATGACATATGTAGAAGATATATGGTTAGTAGTATATAATGTGGTTTTGAGGTAACATTGGCCGGACCTCGGTGCCGGGCCTCGGAAGTGACGTCATGTCACGTGACCCCGTGGCGCCATGTTGTGTCGTCATGGTAACCCGCGTGAGCGGCCATGTTGTGACGTCATCCCCATGGTGATACTTGGTGTGAGTGCGCAGCGCGTGTTGTTAGGGTGATACGTGTTTCTGTCATCCATTTTTTATACTGGAGGCCGCCATCTTGGTTTCTATGGTAGCACGTGGTTGCTATGTGACCCAAAGGCTTACAACAAGACAGGGGTATGTTCGGAGGGTATGTTCTATTGAACAGGAGTAATTTCACGACTCGTAGAATTATCACAAACAACCCGACAAGTTTTACTATTTCGAATTCTTTCAGAATTCTCTGCTTCTACCTATATATGCAACCACACACATGCAATAGTTTTCGTCTATCTGGCCATGTTCCTTTGTTCTAGAGTATACTCCAGTAGCGTAGAAGAGCCTATTAGTTGGAACAGCTTAGATTATTATTACTATATTTAGTTAATCTGGTCTATTCTTGTTAGTTCTGACCCTATTCCAAGTACTCTTGTTGTTTCATTTATCTAGATCATTTATATAAATTATAACTAACCAATCAGATTGCTTGATTTCCCATAACCTGTACTTAATCGTACAGAGTTATCTCCCCTTATTACAACGAAGCTGTATCCGATTCTCATCGCCTCTATATACAATGGCAATATTGCCGGGACCCCAATTTCGGCACCTCTTTTTGAAAAACATATGACCTTCGGCACCCCTTTTTTGTTATATGTGCTTATGTGAAAAAGCACAATGTGACACAATCTGATCTAGCACATAGGCACATGCTTTATGTGCCGACATGTGCTTATGTGAAAAGGCACAATGTGACACAATGTGCCCTAGCACATAGGCACATACGGGTATTTGAGGATACCCATGGCCTGGTATTGTATTATTTAAGGATACCTATCTAGGATACCTTCTGGAGAATCCCTTTTTTGTCATATGTGCTTATGTGAAAACGCAAAATGTGACACAATGTGCCCTAGCACATAAGCACATGCTTTATGTGCCGATATGTGCTTATGTGAAAAGGCACAATGTGATAAGATGGAAGCCGTTGGTAAGACTATCTGTATAGGAGCCATATAGGAGCTGTATTGGAGTTGGGTCATGAGTATCTTTAAATACCGAAATGAGGCTAAGAGGGATTGTAAATTAGACCTCATTGAGGGATTTTTTCATGGCCCTCATGGCCTCAATCGAAATGAAGTTAAGAGGGATAGTAAATTAGACCTCACTGAGGGCTTTTCTCATAGCCCTAATGGCCTCATACGACTAAAAAGGGATTCTCCAGAAGATATCCTCGATAGGTATCTTCAAATAATACAACACCATGTCATAGGTATCCTCAAATACCGAAAATGAGGCTAAGAGGGCTAGCAAATTAGACCTCACTGAGAGATTTTTTCCTTGCCCTCGTGGCCGCATACGACTAAAAAGGGATTCTCCAGAAGGTATCCTCGATAGGTAGCTTCAAATAATACAACACCATGGCATAGGTACCCTCAAATACCGAAAATGATTCTAAAAGGGATAGTAAATTAGACCTCAGTGAGGGGTTTTCTCATGGCACTCATGGTCTCAATCGAACCGAGGTTAAGAGGGCTAGTAAATTAGGCCTCATTTAGGGCTTTTCTCATAGCCCTCATGGCCTCATACGACTAAAAGGATTCCATAACCAGAGACGTTTCACAAAAAGGGATTCCATGCGACGTGGCCATTGGATATACAGGTGATGATAATCGGATAGGACGTTGTTGTAATAAGAGGGATAACTCTGCATAGAGTTTACGGGGAATGAAGCAAACTGATTGGTTAGTTAGCACCAGGAAAGTGAACCGATTGGGTGATCTTGATAAAAAAAACAACGAGAACTCGGAATAGGGTCAGAACTAACAAGAACAGGCCATACAAGCTAAATATAGTAACAATAAGCAAAGCTGTTCCACATGCTTAGGCTCTTCTACTCTATTGAAATGCACTCCAGGACAAACGCACATGGTCGGGTAGACGAAAGCTACTGCGCAGATAGATAGAAGGAGAGGATTCTGAAAGAATTCGAAATAGTAAAATTTGTCGGGTTGATTGTGGTAATTCTGCGAATCGGGAAATTACTCTTTTACAAAGGAACATACCCTCCGAACATACCCCTGTCTTGTTGTAGGCCATTGGGTAGCATAGCAACCACATGCTATCATAGAAACCAAGATGGCGGCCTCCAGTATACAAAATGGACGACGGAAACACATATCACCCTAACAACACGCGCTGCGCATGCGCACTAGGACCACGTATCACTATGGGGATAACGTCACAAGACGGCCGCTCACGCGGGTTACCATGACAACCAAACATGGCGCCACTGGGTCACGTGACTATGACGTCAATTCCCCTCCGGCTCTCCCTCCAGCCAATAACTCACGGTCGGGTATATGCTATACTACTCTCCGGTTCCTATGGAAATTTAACACTAGTTGCACCGGCAAAGCTCCGGGTAATAAGGGTCGATTCATACGTGCTATACTACTCAGGCCATAGGTATCCCCAAATACCGAAATGAGTCGAAGAGCAGTACGTGCAAGTTACTCGAATGGGCAATTGCTCTATGGCTCATTTGCTCGATGGGATTCGAGTCGTTCGAGTGGTATGTGCGAGTCACTCGATCGACCAATTGCTCTAAAGCTCATTTGCTCGATGGGCTTCGAGTCGTTCGAGCAATGACATTTCAGTGTCTACTCGACAGCTTATAATGGGAATTTGGAATTGGTATGTCTTGGGGTGGCCTAAAAGGCTGGACCAAACAGGTAATAGTATCCTCAGATAAGTATCCTATCAAAGGTATCCTAGAAAGGTATCCTCAAATAATACAATACCAGACCATAGGTATCCTCAAACACTGAAATGAGGCTAAGAGGCTAACCTCCCCATAACCTATACTGAACGACCGCTCTCGACTTATTTCCAGGCCTGCTGACATACATTACTACCATCCTATGAGGAGATATTACCAGGATAAATTTACCCGCCAGCTTCTCGGTCCTCGGTGGAAAGACTGTTGCAATTTTGGTGACTGGAAATGGAAGCTGTCTATTTAACGCCATGTCGGTTGCTTTGTTTGGAGATGAGTCTCGTTCCACGGAACTGAGAGTTTGTACCTGTGTTGAGTTGGCTTTGAATAAGTCTTTTTAGAGTACCGATATGCTAACAATTAATATTTATTTTGGCCTTTTATTTATTAATTTGATTTGTTCTCGGCTGTTCTCGGTAAGTAGTCTTACCCCCCCCCCCCCCCCCACCATCGCACCCCCCCTCCCCCACCCCCACACACAAACATCCACATCGAACAATCACAACAACCTCGCACACGGTTCTCCCACACACATTATAAAATATCAAAAATGGAGTAATGTATCCTTGCATTTCGCCTATGTGATTTGGTCATTGTCCGTTAATTCAAATATCTTTAGGCAGGCATCCAACGGGGATCGGGAAGATTCGGCCCTGGACTTTGGTCCCTGGGAAGATTCGCCCGGGAAGATTCGGCCCGTGTACTTAGTAATTGACTGCTAATTAGTCTATTCATGTTCTGTCTGTGGATATGGCAATTGACATAATTGACAAGTGACAGTACTATTGACAAGTGGTTTAAGGTAATTATTTATTAATTCTAATAAGGACACATAAAGTAGATCTTATGTTTCTCGGGCCATTATTTGTGAAATTGCATGCTTGCGAGCGGTTTTTTATTTTATTTTTTATTTCAGTAATTACTTCTTTGCCGTCAAAAGTTCATGTTCTTAGTTCACGTTTCAGGCCTCATAATCTACAGAATAGCATGGGTGGTGGTGTATTTCATCCCTTGAGTGCAAGAAGGCTTTGCAATGCTAAAGCATTGCAAAGCCTTCTTGCACTCAAGGGACAAATTCATCAATTTTTTTAACTTGGGTAAAATATCAGACATAAACTATTTAATTTTAATTTTTTTAAGTTTAAATTGGTTATAAAAAGAGAGCATGTGGCAGCCAAAAGGACCATGCGGGAGGGCCTGAGAAACAGATTCTTTTATTTTTTTTAGGCCTAACATTAGATAACATTATTTCACAACTTTACAACACAAAAACTCTAACACTACAATTTTACATATTATATACATATATACAAAATATCACACAAAACACTGGAGGTGGAAGAAGTATAATCTTTTAAAGATATATAGATGTTATTACAAAAGTTATTTTTTAGTTTTTCCAAGTCTGAAAATTATATTTGTAACAATGGAGGCATTCGGTCGTTCTAACATCTTCGTCTCTATAGTTGGTCCATAGTGAATCTAGTTCCTTGAGGAAACGGGTCAAGTCGCCACTGGGTCAACTCGCCACCGGGTCAAGTCGCCACCGGTTCAAGTCGCCACAGGTCAACTCGCCACCAAAAAAAAAATAATATAAGACAGGTTTGACACACTGAGTTTTATTCATGATCCAATTAACATTGAGCATGTATATGATAAAATGTAACAAAGAAACACAATATATTACACACTATATACATTAGAAAATATCATATTTTGACGATTTTTTTTATATTTGTAGCACATAATCTTATATTTGTGAAATATTCTATTTTTAAATGGGGAAAGATCGGCAGTTACATTGAAATCTTTGATTCATAATTACGCTCTGATCGTTTTGTATCATAAGATACATAATTATGAGAAACTGTCTATTCACATTTTCATGAGTTTGGTATTAGCAGCCATGGCTTGATTTGATACCAAACTCAAGAAAATGTGAAGCATGTGGTAAACCATGGATGGAAATGTTAGCTTATTTCGTGATCTCCCCAGCAACATTCAGCTGGCGTTTGCAGAATTTCATGTTATGGCCTATATGGATTCGCGCAAATATATTTAGACGAATTTTAAGCCCTGACTAGTCACATATTTGGAACATTAAGGATTATGTGATTAAACTTGCATTCATACATGTGTGATAACAGCTTCGCTTTATGTTTCATTAGAACAATCTTGCAAGCTTTTTATTGAGCCGTCATCACCTTTCAGCGACAGCTGATTCAACAATCTGTGCAGTCAAAACAAACCCAAAAGTATCTTCTATTATTCACTTTCATGGGAAAATCATTTTCGGACGGTCATGGATTGAACAGTAAGTACAATAACATTTATTTTTTGAAAAAAAATGTTAAAAATAAGGAAAAAGATCTTGGAAAAAAATTTATCAAAAGTAAGTCAACTCGCCACAGAAAGTGGGTCAAGTCGCCACTAACCTGTGGCGACTTCACCTGGAAAACGTACTGGTGACGAATTGACCCAGTGGCGAGTTGACCCCGACCCTTCCTTGTCAATTGCAGTATATTTCCTTTAATATCTGGCGTACAATGTTTCATATTCAGAATGAATGATGAATGAAAAGTTTCAGCTTGCCAAAGGAGCACAGGGATAATGTGAGATTTGAAATTCGATGAATGAAAAGTTTCAGCACGTCGAAGGCACACAGGGACGATGTGGAATTTGAAATCCGATGAATGAAAAGTTTCAGCGCGCCGAAGGAGCATAGGGACGATGTAGAATTTGAAATTTCTTGCGACCCAAATAACTTTATTTGCTTATTAATTCATCTTCAGGTTATGTCCGGTATATCATAGGGAAGTCATAGAGTGAGATAGGGGCAATAATAGTTAACTGTAATGTAGTAAACAAACAAGCTCGGCGGTAACTTCCAAGAGTCAATAACAACAATAAAGATATATCTACAGAATATCATAATAAAAACACATTGACAATGAGAAAAACAACTCGCGAAGTACCGACAGAACTAAACAAACTCGGTGGAAACTTCCAAGTGCCCATAACAAAGAACATTTCTCATTTAGTGAGGTGACCTTCGAAGTTAAAAAAATAACAATTCCAGCAGACAGTGAACAATATGTTTGAAGTCAATTGAAGGAATAGTTCTAGTAGTGACTGGACATGTTTCGGTTTCTAATATTTTGAATTCAAATGTTGGACTTTTAATTAATAGATTACATTCAAGCAAGCCCAGGAGGAGGTAAGAAAATGTTCACAAAATAGACGAAATTTTTATAAAAACTCATTAAAAAAAATTTATTCCACAAAATATATAAAATTGGGATCAAAAATAATTAAAATATATTCAAATAAAAGCTAAATAACTGAATAAAATATAAATTTAAAAAAATTAAACTCAAAGTGACAAGATTCGGCTGACTACGGACCACCAGGGCCGAATCTTCCCGGCCGAATCGTCCCAGGGTTCCCATCTTCCCCTACCCATTCAACGTTACCTGCTACCTTTTTTCTCATCCACATGTTTTTGATATGTCCTCCTATGTGCATACAAGAAAAGTTTTGTGCAGAGCACAAGCGTGCAGACAAAGGAACATGAAAAAAATACAATTCGTGAAAACATTCAATAAGATTTTCACATTAGATTTACAGGTTTAATAATAATAAACATTGTTTTGTGCTATATTAAAAAAAAATGAAATCCATAACATTTCATGAATTGTTTTTAATTTAAATTGCATTATCTTATACGTGTTTTTTTATTAGCCTTTAATGTTATCAGCATCTGTGCTATACCATGAGAGAACATGAGCATAGATTAATTGTTTATGTCGCCCATTTACTAAACGTTTTGCACCTCATCTGTATTGATCATATTTTACCATTGCATGAGAACAAATATAATCAAATCTATAACCCTATAATATGCCAGTCTCGGGGGAAAAGTAATAATATATATTAAATTTACTCACATCACCTTTAGGCTTTGGTAAACTGGCAAGATTTAAAAAAATTAACAGCACCTGTGTTCAATTAGTTTTGACCAAAAGGTTTAATGTATTGGAATAATATAGTTCATTATTAAACAAAATCAGAAATTCATATTTGTGACAAAAATATCTTTTTATTAAGAACATAAGTATAAAAATAAAATTACGTAATATACAATAAAATTGTTGATGACACTCTAGCTCAACTTCAATATGACAGGAATTTAATATTGCTGTGACCAAGTCAACAATAATTAATATGACATTAATTATTATTGGCTGTGACCAAGTCAACAACAATAAAAGAATTACAAGTTGACTGCAATGGACTAAAGATTATGACCAATCATTTAAGTCAATTTTCCCAAAAATTACATGGGAAATTGTCTTCAACCCTTGTCAGAGATAAAGATGTCACAACATATATTGGTGATAATGGGAACAATATTTTATGGCAGGCAGACCAAAAACCCTGCTACATATCGATTCATAGACTGGTCTATTTTAAAAAAACACACCAGACGTAGGAGACATAACAGCCCGGCAAATCTGGTTATTATTCCAACCAAGTGGAACAAACTTACACATATTCAACCAGACCAACACGGCATCATCAAATCACGGATTCCAGACGCCAAGAATATTTTGCACATCACGAAAGCATCACCAGCCAATTCAGAAGCCCAGCGGGCAATCAGTGCAGAACAACCATCAACTATTTATTTATTTATTGGTGTTTTTAAGGTCACATATTTATGCACAATGGCTAATCATGACCGCGACAGTTTTACGGGTGGAGGAAGCCGGAGTACCCGGAGAGAACCACCGAGCAACGACGAGCAGCTGCCAGCTCCCCAACATCGTAACTCCGCACTGCAGCACAGGCAGGGTTAGATTGGTTGAAGACATGCGCACCGTCGACGTGCAGTACGCCTTGGTACACGGCGCCATCGTGCCCCCACGCGGGCAATGGAGATGAAGTGTCTTGCCCAAGGACACAACGCGGTTTCCGCAGGTGGGATTCGAACCGAGGACCTCTCGGCTTGCAGCCTGCACCTCTACCTACTGAGCCACCGCGCTCCCTACCATCAACTTCAAGTGGAGAAAAATCCCAGGACAGTTCTGATAACCCTATATCACTTGTTACTTTAGAAACCCAACAAATAATCAGTGCGGAGACACCAACAAATTCCAGTGGAGAAAATTCACAGTACAGTTCCGTTAACCAAGAATTTCTCAAAAATAACATTGGTTCAGACATCAGCCCAATTCCTCCCCCCCCCCCCCCCCCCCCCCACCCATCTGGCTAGACCCGATAGAGACACCTTTCAACACGAATGTTCCTTTTTTGGAACCTGTATATCTAATTAACATTGGGACAAGATTGAACAACACCAAGGTTTGACTCTCATAATTTTTTTATTTCTCATAAATCTTGATTACTTCACTGGAACCAAGCCATAACTGGAACCCTACAAATAGAAAAGAAAAAAATATTAAGACTTTTAAACGGTCAAAATATACCACACAGATCTTCGTTCTATAACAACGCCAAGCTGTTATCCAAATAAAAACCCGCCCCACCAACCCCCTCCACAGGGACGCAAAGAATATACAATTAATATGTATTGGAAAAGGGGCCATCACAATCCAAAATTACACTGCATTTTCGGTTATTTAAAACACCTCAAAAAAATTATCTGGCGAACCAAGTATCCGCCAACAATGGACCAACAAGCAAAACATAGGTACAATTATCCGACAACAGACAAGATAAATACTAGTGGAGTAAGTTAACTGCCACCAAATCGGCAAACAAATTATCTGACAACTATGGATAAACCAGCAAAATAATGGGTACAATTATCCGCCTAGAATAAGGCATGGTGGATAATCTGTACGACGGCAAATAATTTATACGACACACTTATCCGCCAAAAAACATATAAATAGCGCCGAAAAGCAGACAATAACATCAAATCATTCCAACCACTGAAGAGACTAAACAGTCGAAACCGGTCTGGTTCACGAATGAGAATCTCCCCTCCAAAGGTCAACTCTTCTACCTTAAAACTTATGACCTTCAGTCCGATCTTTATTGACACGTGCACATACTTTTGTGTAAGTGGCACTGAATAAATCAAAGTTAATCTAATTTGCATAATTTATTCACGAGAAAAAACACCTGTATTATATGTGATGCATGCCAGGTTACTAAACATTCATAGACAAAATTTATTCAAATCACTACTTTCATATAGAAGTTCTGTACAAAAAACTGATTGCGCCTAATTTCGTTAAAAAATGGTTGCCGGAGACCATCTTAAATTTTCGTACCTGAACCCGAAACACTTGTTCTTGTCCCACAATGATAACAAAGGCTCCCAGAAGTTTTCGTAAAGATGGGTTCATAAGTAAGGCCTCTAGCCCGAGCCTTATTGACATGTGCACTTACTGTGTACAAGTTGCTCTTAATAAATCAAAGTTCTCATCTAATTTACATAATTTATGCATGAAAAAAGACCATATGTGATGTGTTCTAAGTTACTAAACATTCACACAAAAATTTATTCAAATCACAACTTTCAGGGTCTCTAGCTCGAGCCTTATTGGCATTTTGCACTTGCTGAAATTAATACTGAATAAATCAAATTTAATCTAATTTGCATAATTTATGCACGAGAAAAAAAATATTATATGTGATCTATCCCATGTGCGAGCGCGGTGGCTCAGTAGGTAGAGGTACAGGCTGCAAGCCGAGAGGTCCTCGGTTCGAATCCCACCTGCGGCAACCGCGTTGTGTCCTTGGGCAAGACACTTCTACCCCATTGCCCATGTGGGGACACGGTGACGCTGTGCACTAAGGTGTACTGCACGTCGATGGTGCACCTGTCTTCAACCAATGCTAACCCTGCTTGTGTGGAGTTAGTATGTTGAGGAGCTGGCAGTTGCTCGGTGGTTCACTCTGGGTACTTCGGCTTCCTCCACCCGTGAAACTGTCGTTGTCGTGGTCATGATTAGCCATTGTGCAGAAATATGTGACCTTAAACACCAATAAATAAATAATAAATCTATCCCATGTACTAAACAAACATTCATAGAAAAAAATATTCAAATCAGAGCTTTCAAATGGAAGTTCTGCGCAAAAATCTGATTGCACAAAATGGCTGGCAGCGGCGATCTTGAATTTTAGAACGGACGCAAAAACACTCGTAAAGATCGGTTCATAAATATGGCCTCTAGCCTGAGCGTATTCGCATTTGCAGTTACAATGCTAAAAGTAACACTAAATAGATCAAAGTTAGTCTAATTTGCATAATTTATGCAAGAGAAAAAAAAGCCATATTATATGCTATATATCCCATGTTACTAAACACTCCTACAAAAATTATTCAAATCAGAGCTTTCATATGGAAGTTCTGCGCAAAAATCTGATTGCACCCAGTTTTGTACAAAACGGCGGTCAGCGGCTATGTTGAATTTCAGACCATACCCCAAAACACTTGTTCTCACCCCACGTTGATAAAAAAAGTTACCCCAGAAGTTTCGTAAAGACTGGTTCAAAAACAGAACTTGGCCGATATTTTCTTTTGCCTAAACCTAAGCGTTTCTATACAATAAATGCCATTTTAACAGAAAGTTTAAGACGAAATAGTTCAACCATAATTTTGATTTCCAAGCTGCTTTCATTAAAAATATATTTGGTGTTTCTCAAAACAAAATACTGATTAGGAGCGAGCTTTATAGCTAAAGAATCGATACTGATAGGAATTACAGAAATAGCCTATAACGACAATTGGACCCAGACAAATCGACCCATTTGTGTGGAAGACTCACACCGTCAAACATTTTACAATGATGTTTGACAAGAGTAGATTGATGTGAATTATAGAAACAAATCATTTTGAAGATTTCGACCCAAAACAGTTCGAATCGATTCTGCCCGAAGACAAATAGAAATATGAATAGTCCCGCAATAATAGTTGATTCAGGAAGAAACGCACTGAGACAAACTGGTTTGGAGCGAATGTTTGGTGAAAAATGAGCCAACCACCGCCGTGAAGCATTTTGAGAAAATTAATCACCAGACATCGGTGAATCTGTTTATAAAATGTAAACAAGCAAAATAGGTCGCCCATGATTTTAATTTCCAAACTGCTTCCATGAAAAATAAATGTAGGGTTTCTCGGGTTTTCTCAAAAGAAAATATCTAGTTTGAAGCGAATATTATCGCTGAAGACAGCGTAGGCATCGATAAGAATTACAGATAATAACCTCTAAAGATATTTGGAACCAGGTAAATCAGCCCATGTTTGCGAACGAATCAAATCCTGTTTTGAAGACAACCCGGATAAACTTTAAAGGCTTGTGGGAAGAAATAATGAGACATATCGAGTCGCTCTTCAAGTCTTGAAAACCAAAAAAAGCGTATGCAAGGTACAACCACGGAGAGGGAGGAGAGAAATAATTCTATCCCACCAGAGCTTAAGCTTAATTCCTTTATAAATTTTCACTCACGGGGCGGGGGACACATGTTCCATACCCTATCCCGCCATATCCTGTCCTTGGCCTCTGTCCTTCAACAGCGTTATCTAGATTGTTGCTCCCTTACAACATATTGGAATCCCCCACCCCACCCATGATTTGGTATTATGGCTCATCAAATGGTACCTGCTAATTCTGAATGCGTCTCAGTCTGGATGAAGGGTGTGTGGTTATGGAGGGGGTGGGCTCATAATTATTTTACAGTGATGATTCTGGTGCATCGTATACATTATATCCAATATTCTCGGGTAAAAGAATTTTCCTGAGCATGCTTATGCCTGTTCCAAAATTTAACCCAAGTTAGTTGCCGTTAGAAGTGAAAGTTTCAGTTCGATATCTTTGCAAAATGTAGGAGTGCATCCCAACATTGCTCTTGTTGAAGAGTGAAAACGACGTTGCACATAAAATATCGAACAGTGATGATTTTGGTCCAAATATGAGTAACATGTACACTATATCCCATGTTCCTAAGTTGAAAGGTTAAATTTCATCTGCGCATGCTTATTCATGTCAAAAAAAAAAATTAACCCCTCCCACCCCCCCCCCCCCACCCCACACACTTATAAAAAGTACAATGGTATGGTAAATCCCCAAATAATTGGCAGTACCATGGTAATACCAGGTATTTTGGGACGTCCCATGCTTTACCATGGTACATTTTTATAAGGGCCAAGTCAGCTGAGTTTGAAAGTGCCAGATTTTCAGTTCGATATCTCTGTATATGTAGGAGTGCACCCCTAGGTTTATACTTGTTGAAGGGTTGACACGAGTTTACACGTAAAATGCAACTTCCCATGTTTGGTCTACACAAGATTAAAAAATATATAAACCTCAGTGTAAAATTTTAGGTAAAATTCAAATGTAGGTGCGGAACTTCAGCTAGTAAACTCTAGAAGTGCATACGTACATTCGAGCTCCTCTTGTTAAAGGGTTAATGAGTGAAGGTTTATCGCAGCAAGTATTATTCACTCCACCCCGATTACTCCTTATCAAAAAGATTTACACACAGATGTCAGCTCAATATTTCTGAAAAACGTTCGAGCTCCTTTTGTTAAATGGTAAATGAGTGAAGGGTTATCGTAGAAGGTAATATTCACTCCGCTCACATTACTCCTTATCAAAAAGATTTACCCACAGATGTCAGCTGTCAGCTCAATATTTCTGAAAATGTAGGATCCAATTCCACATCGCTGTTCTGGATGAAAGGTTAATGCGACGCATAACTCAGCGGAAACCTCTCATTGAACCTGAAATATTGTGCATATGTTGACAAAATTGTCAAAGTCCAAAATACAACAGAGGACAGACACCTCACAGAACACGCAAATCAGAATCTTAAGCCAACTGTTGAACGCACCAAGTTACACCATGGCGTATTTTTCCTGTATCTCTTCTGAAGCGATAAGAGTACTGCTGACTTTATCAAAGGAACATGTTCCATCCACCAACCTATTTAAAAATTATTCTTATGTATGACGTACGAACAGGATCATAAATCAGTGAATTAAGCATGATGCTAAAATAAAGAGTATGATACTCAATTAATATTGTATGATACCCAAATAATATAGTATTATACCGAATTAATTCAGTATCATACTCAAATAATTGAGTATCATACTTAATTATTTATGCAGCTTTTATGAAATCATACCAAATAATATAGCATCATACCAAATTATTAGAGTATCATACTAAAAAAACAATTATGACCCTCCCGTACGTGAACCTGATTTCAGTATCATGCTATTTTATTTATGCTGCATTCATGAAATCGTGCACAATAATATAGTATGATTCTAAATTAATTGAGTATCATACTAAAATAATTAAGTATCATACTAAAATAATATAGTATGATTCTAAATTAATTGAGTATCATACTAAAATAATTAAGTATCATACACAAATAATATAGTATGATTCTAAATTATTTGGGTATCATACTAAAATAATTAAGTATCATACACAAATAATAGAGTATGATTCTAAATTAATTGAGTATCATACTAAAATAATTAAGTATCATACACAAATAATATAGTATGATGCTAAATTAATTGAGTATCATACTGAAAACCTGTCAATCAAGACATTCTAACCAATCAGTGGCGCCGATACATACACGCTAGATTTTCTGGCGCCACATTTAAATAACACGATAAGCAAATGGAAGACCGATATAAAAATGAATCTGGAAGGTTTTCTTGAAGGCGCTCGCGGCATCGTGTCTACGGTAACCCATACTTTACAGTCCTCGATCAACGAAGCATCTGTTTCAACAGTAAGTATGAGACTGGAAGCTTTAGAAAGAAATGTGAACAGAATGGCTGCAAGATTCCCGGAATGTTCGGCCCTGTTACCAGTATTAACAGAGGCTGTGCAGATTGTTGAAGAAATGAAAAGCTAAGAATAAATCTTCGAAAACACCACGTTTTGGAAAATTGAAACAATCTCGTCGATCAAAATAAGGCAAGACGCGGCACCTTGAAGGGGGTGGTAGTGGGGGAGTGGGTGGTTGGTGGTGAGTAGTTGTCTTGGGGCTGGATGACCCTATTCTGCTGGAGAGGGGTGAGAGGGGATGAGGGGGGTGTATGACGTCATCATAATTAAAATATTACATAAGGTTAATTGTTGCATAATTAATGTAATTAATGTAATTAATGTAATTAATGAGTGTAATTAGGGTTGATTAAAATAATTAGTATATTAATAAATGAATTAATAATGACGTACTGGCCATATATATGAATGCTATTGCTGACTGACCCGCAAAGGTCATCGCGTGTCTGGGTGTCATTAAATCGATTTTTTTATTTTCAAACGCCAACTACTGACAGATGTTGAAGCAATTAAATCTATTGTCACACTTTAACGACCGGTCATAAATATCGTTAGACTGGACATGCTATCATGTATTTAAAAATCAATGATGATATCACGTGACAAGATGTGTCTTGCTTTTAACTGAAGACTGTGAATGACTCCATTGTGGCTATTTTTTTGGTATAATTTGATTTAATAACTTGGCGTGATTCTTACATATTAATAATGCAAGTTTATTCTTCTCGTTTTTATGGCTGTCGAAAAACTCTCATAGACCAAGATATTATGATTTTATGCCTCATGCGATAAAGTAATTTTTTAACGGTCCGATTTCTACGTTTTGACGGGTTCTCAAAAAAAAAATCACAAGAGAAATCGCCATGAGACTACTGTACACGGGGGAGAGGCTATACATGGCTGTACTTTATGCCCCAATACTTTGATGAATTAACAGATCATCTGAAAACCCACCAAGAAGGTGCTTTGAACTGTCAATTTTGTGTTTCAATAGCAAATTCAACAAAAGAGAGAGGCAGTGTACATCGAACAGACGTCGATGTCAAGATGTTCCAGTGGACGTTTTGTCTGAAATCCTATACTAGGAAAGATACATTAGAAAAAAACATGGAGAAATGTCAAAACTCGAAATTTGACTGCGCGATTTGCGGGTTTCAGCTGATTCAACTTAACCGTCATCGCGCCACAAGTAGCAGAGATGCACAACTCGATTGGCCGGTGGAGACGTTCCTCATCAAATAAGGGGGGGTCAAACGAGGTTATGGGGAGGGGTGAAGGAGACAAGTGTGCGGTCATATGTTTAAAATTTTAATAACCTTAATTGCTATGATGTAATCCCCTTAATAAATAGCGTATATTCATTTAATATAATATATTAATAAGTTTCGTTAAATAATTCATTTTTTATTCCACACCCCTGTATCCCCTCACAGTACCTAAAACTTTCAGGAACTCCCCTCCTCCAGGTCATCCAATACTAAAAAACTTTTGGAAACCGCTCTCCCCCGCCCCCACCATAATCTTAAAAAGAGTTGCTTTGTCACAAACACACACTTTTTTAACCAATCAGACACCTCCATTATCCCACACCCTCACCATCACACCCCTGTATCCCCTCACAGTACCTAAAACTTTCCTGAACTCCCCTCCTCCAGGTCATCCAATACTAAAAAAAAAAACTTTTGGAAACCTCTCTCCCCCTCCCCCAGCCCTCACAATAGCTAAATTATCTCGAACCCCAGTTCAGTTCTCTAAATGTAATGAACATGTCAGGCCCCCGAATACGCCTTCCCCACAATTTTTGAGCGATCAAATTACCCTGATTAGTCTCCTCTCATAACTTACCACACTCTTAACCCGTATTTACTATGAGATTGTCCCACAATGCACTGTGTGAGAATTTGAAGTAACCAATGATCAACAGGTTGGGGTAGAACCCACCTTATCTTGATATATAATTAACCAATCAGCGATTGACAGGTTGGGGTGGGACCCATGCTATTCATACATATAAATGGAAGAGTGTTGGAACTGTATTGCCACTCTATTAACTCGCTTCTGAAAAGGATGAACGCACGCTACGTCTGTGAATTGTGTCAAAAATCTTACTCTCATAAAACTCATTATTATCGACACAGACGACAATTACACAAAAAATGTAAATTTTTAAAACACACTATAGGGGGAGTGAACCCAAATACAGCCGAGTTAACAACCAGATCTGTCTGTAACCAGCCACCCTATCCTCCAGTGCATATGAAATCAGCCTTTAGTTGGAACAATGCATTAACAAGTGGAAATATTTTGGGGCTTGCAAATAAGCTAGAGCCAGTAAAATCGCTAGTGGTGGGGGAATCACTGAGGGAAAAACCTATAGATGACTCAATCAGCCTACCCTCAAGCAGAATTCAGAGTATTGAACCATGGGGGAGTGAACAGTTGCAGGAAAATACGCACACCACTGAATGTTGTAGCTGTCCCGCCCATAGACCAGGGTATGAGACCAATTACTGAATCTTCAGAATCGAGTTCTGAAGAGAAAGGGCTGCTGAACCAGACAATCTTTCAGCGCCAATCAAATTTACGCAAAGAAAACACCAAACCACACTCCTTAACGACAAGTTTTTCAGTGGAAAATCATCCGGACTGGTTAGCCGTTATACCAAATTCCATGCAGCAGAAGGTGCTTTTGTTACTCCAGTAATAAAGAATATACCCAATTTATCCTGGGATGAGAAAGATCGACTCGTGTATAATGGCATTACAATTTCGGGCTCCAATATGTGTGATCTAATAAATGATCTGCTGCAAAAAAGAAAAGATTTTCAACTGACAGGGTGGAAAATTTTGGCAAACATCCTTAAAGATCAAAATATCACAAGGGTTCTCATTGGAAATCAAGATCGTATTGGCTTGTGTCATCCAGACAACAATATCTCTGCAAAGCTGCAATGGACCAGCCTCTGAAGAATGGCCCCTGGAAAAGATTGCGAATGTGGAACGGACTTCGTGGAAGCTCTCATGAAACTGGACGAAAAAGCGAAAACTCACACCAATAGGGTGACATTCTGAACAACAGCCATCACAGACAACTAAAAATGCGGCCAGCAGCATATACCAGTGTTCATTTTACTGCAAATTTCATATCCATTTGTAATTTAATTCTAATTAATTTGACTAGTTTTGATTTCTGGTTAATATGGATAATTAAAAAAAATGCAATATATCTAAGAGTTTTTATTTTGTTTTTATTTGTGGAGTCTCCTAAACTACAGAGTTCCTTTCTTGACCTTCGCCCAGTTCAGAAAATCTACATAAATTACTGAATGTGATTTAATAAAAAAATGGGCAATTATTCAAATCAAAAACTGTGATCCGATAAAAATTCGGCTGTTATTAAGCAGGTACATTATTAATATTCGGAAATGTGGTCATGCCATATTTTATCAACAAAAAGCAGGCACACAAGTCATTCTCGCGTATTATCTTGTTTTTATATAGGCATTTGTCAGAGAAAGGTCTTGAGTTTTGTACAAAAATAAGCATTTTACCACAAAGTTACGCTATGGTCATAGCTGCTGATAGTGGCACATAGAAAAAATGGCGTTCAAAAATTAATTTTGACATGCACTGTAGTATGGTTCAATGAATCAGATTTTATTTCGATTTGCACTGTAAGGGGGGGTGGTAAAACCTAGAAAAAAAAAACAACCGCTTGAACGCAATTAGTTTCCACCCATACTGTATCAGTGAGAGAGAGAGAGAGAATTGAAACGTTTGTTGTGATCATGGTGGGCAAAGGGTCGGTCGGACTGGCATAGTTGGATTCATTAAACATACTAATCGGCGTGTTACATCAGTAACTATCCTATATTTTTACTCAATTGAAAAAAAAAAATATATACAGGTCTGTAAACCAGCTGCGTTTATTTAGAATGTCTGCAAAAAATACGCTATTTCATTACACGTGGACATCAAGTTCAAGTTATAATTAAACGTGACAATTTTATGTGTAGACTAATATCCAAAGAGAACCACAGAGCAACGACGAGTAACTGTCATCTCACCAACGTCGGAAATCCTCACAAGCAGGGTTAGATTGTTCTAAAATATGCGTATCACCGACGTGCAGTACACCTTATTACACGCCGTCATCGTGCTCCCATGTGGATAATTGGGGTAAATTAACTTGCCCAAGGACATTATGCGGGAGTTCGAATAGTGTACGTAGCTTTGGTGCAGCTCTAGGTGGGTTATATTTTCCCAAGTCTCGCATATTTGGGTGGCTAATACAGAGTCGCATATCCTTTTACCATTTGTTTTTGATCGAGTAACAGCGCTTTTCAACTATTAAAATGAGGGGTGCAAGTACTGTTGATTTCCCCCCTGACAAAACGAAGGGGGCTTGGCCTGTTATTATAGAATTGTAGTTTTTTTTTTTCATTTATTTAACGACAGTTGGAGCAATCCGGAAAGAACCATCGCACAGAGGCAAACAACTGTCAAACAACTGTCAAAGTTCTACACAGGGTTATCATTGGCGGAAGGTAGTACGCCATAGTACACAACATTACCGACCACCCCCACCCCCACATAGGTAATTAGATAATGGTAGCTTTTACTTAGATGGGTGGGTTATTCTTCAGTGAACGTTCAAAAAATAAATCATACGGGTTAGTAATAGCGCGGGTGTGATTTTTCTATGATTAAACACAGTCCGTAGTGCTATCACCCAATTTTTTTCATTTTTAAATGCACTGGTCCACAATTAACTGTTAAACACTCAAGGGCTGTTTTGATAACCGACTATTTATTTATATTTATTTATTGGTGTTTAAGGTCTGCACAATGACTAATCATGACCATGACAGTTTTTCGGGTGGAGGAAGCCAGAGATAGCCACCGAGCAACGGCAAGCAACTGTCAAGATTCTATACAGGGTCTGCATTGGTTGAAGACAGGTGCTCCATCGACGTGCAGTACGCCTTGGTGCACAGCGTCACCATGTCCCCACATGGTCAATGGGGATGAAGTGTCTTGCCCAAGGACACAACCGACAGACATTCCTGAATAAATCGATACGCGTATTTCTGTCAAACTAATCCGCCATTTTGTTTTTTCGACAAGTGTCTTGTGGAATGAATTATTAAACGAAAATTATTAATATATTATATTAAATGAATATACGCTATTTATTAGGGGGACAATCTCATAGTAAATACGGGTTAAGAGTGTGGTAAGTTATGAGAGGAGACTAATCAGGGTAATTTGATCGCTCAAAGATTGTGGGGAAGGCGTATTCGGGGGCCTGACATGTCCATTACATTTAGAGAACTGAACTGGGGTTCGAGATAATTTAGCTATTGTGAGGGCTGGGGGAGGGGGAGAGAGGTTTCCAAAAGTTTTTTTTTTAGTATTGGATGACCTGAAGGAGGGGAGTTCATGAAAGTTTTAGGTACTGTGAGGGGATACAGGGGTGTGGAATAAAAAATGAATTATTTAATGAAAATTATTAATATATTATATTAAATGAATATACGCTATTTATTAAGGGGATTACGTCATAGCAATTAAGGTTATTAAAATTTTAAACATATGACCGCACACTTGTCTCCTTCACCCCTCCTCATAACCTCGTTTGACCCCCCTTATTTGATGAGGAACGTCTCCACCGGCCAATCGAGTTGTGCATCTCTGCTACTTGTGGCGCGATGACGGTTAAGTTGAATCAGCTGAAACCCGCAAATCGCACAGTAAAATGTCGATTTTTGACATTTCTCCATGTTTTTTTCTAATGTATCTTTCCTAGTATAGGATTTCAGACAAAACGTCCACTGGAACATCTTGACATCGACGTCTGTTCGATGTACACTGCCTCTCTCTTTTGTTGAATTTGCTATTGAAACACAAAATTGACAGTTCAAAGCACCTTCTTGGTGGGTTTTCAGATGATCCGTTAATTCATCAAAGTATTGGGGCATAAAGTACAGCCATGTATAGCCTCTCCCCCGTGTACAGTAGTCTCATGGCGATTTCTCGTGATTTTTTTTATGAGAACCCGTCAAAACATAGAAATCGGACCATTAAAAAATTACTTTATCGCATGAGGCATAAAATCAGAATATCTTGGTCTATGAGAGTTTTTCGACAGCCATAAAAATGAGAAGAATAAACTTGCATTATTAATATGTAAGAATCACGCCAAGTTATTAAATCAAATTATACCAAAAAAGTAGCCACAACGGAGTCGTTCACAGTCTTCAGTTAAAAACAAGACACATCTTGTCACGTGATATCATCATTGATTTTTAAATACATGATAGCATGTCCAGTCTAACGATATTTATGACCGGTCGTTAAAGTGTGACAATAGATTTAATTGCTTCAACATCTGTCAGTAGTTGGCGTTTGAAAAGAAAAAAATCAATTTAATGACACCCAGACATGCGATGACCTTTGCGGGTCAGTCAGCAATAGCATTCATATATATGGCCAGTACGTCATTATTAATTCATTTATTAATATACTAATTATTATAATCAACCCTAATTACACTCATTAATTACATTAATTACATTAATTATGCAACAGTCATTAATTACATTAATTATTAAAGTGATTAAAAAAATCATTAAGTAACGTTAATTACCTTACGTAACATTTTAATTATGATGATGTCATCCACCCCCCCTCATCCCCTCTCACCCCTCTCCGGCAGAATAGGGTCATCCAGCCCCAAGACAACTACTGTGGTGGTGTAATATGTACACTGTTTGAAACAAGGCAATGGGCAAGAACATGGATGTTACAACGGGGGGGGGGGGGGGGGGTCACGCCCCGCCACACAATATCCGGACACAGGTTTTGAACGGTTAGAAGTTCCTGCGAACTGAAACTTCACCCTGCAAAGTGAGTAGCTGTCATAGTAATTAGCGTCAAACATTTGTTTTAATTTTCCTTCTTCCAGTAAAAATTTATCCTGAAAAAGTTTCCTGAAAATTTCGTGCGGTTGAAATTTTGCAACACTTAGAACACTTGAAATATCAGTCGAAAAATCATATCCCAAACATTGGAGGTGGGTGCGCTTAACGCAAGTTCATCTCCAATCGGTTGCAAATTTTGTCTGGCCCGGGTTGGGAGGGGGGGGGGGGGGTGGGTACTGTTTAAAAGTTTGAAGATGACAATATTCTCCACCGAAGACCCACTAAACACCCAGACGAAGATTCAACAATGGTTTATTTATTTATTTATTTATTTATTTATTTATTTATTTATTGGTGTTTAAGGTAAAATATTTCTGCACAATGGCTAATCGTTACCATGACAGTTTTACGGCTGGAAGAGATTCACGGAGAGAACCACCGATCAACGACAGGTAACTGTCAGCTCTCAAGCAATCAAACTCCACACAAGCAGGATTGGCATTGGTTGAAGGCAGAGCAGATGCACCATCGACGTGCAGTACGCCTTAGTACACAACGCCACCGTGCTCCCATGTGGATAATGGGGCTGAAATGTTTTGCCCAAGGACACAACGTGGCTGCGGCAGGGCGCATGTGGGATTCGAATTAAGGATCCCTCGTCTCGCAGACTTCCCCTTCTACCTACTGAGCCACCGCGTCCCCTGATACACTTGTTAAATTAACAATGCATTTGCTGAAAAACAAAACACCGAGGTGTGCAAACAATTCAACTCAGGAATTCTTTTCGAAATCAAAATTAGTAATTTTGAGTGGATTGGTGGTATTCGTAGGGGTGGAAGCTTGACTCTCGTACCATCGCAACTACACGCATAACTACACACACATGCATATACTTCACTATCTTTGACGTACCCATTAACTTACAGATATCTCCTTACACATACATACACATACACCCCGTTTGGGGTGAAGTTTGGACGGGAGCGCAGTGGTTCAGTGGTGACCGGAATGAACTTCAAACCGACAGGTTCACGATTCGATCCCGCCAGAGGTAACAGCGTTGTGTCCTTGGGCACGGCAGTTAACCCCGTGAGGAGTCGGCGGCGCTGTGTGCTAAGGCCCACTGCACGTCGATGGTGCATTTGCCTTCAACCAGTGCTAACCCTGCCTGTGCGGACTTAGCACCAACGGGGGTTCGACAGTTGCTCACCGTTGTTCGGTGGTTCGCTCCAGGAACTCCGGCTTCCTACACCCGTAAAACTGTCCGACAATAGATGACGTTATCCCAATAAATAAATAAATTTCAAGTTTGCACACATGTTTTCTATAAAACTTTACCACCAGAGCTTCATCGACCCTTCGGACACAAGACACAATTATTACTTAATACACAACTCACAAAATATAAAACAGTCCAATCTCTGCGATGAATAAATTTTCGTCACCAAGCGTCACTCGTAACCTCCGAATTACTACCGAATTACTATTACCATATCACATCGGTTCGAGGCAGTTTCTCATTGTAAACTAAGAAAATCTACGTTAGAATGTAAGTGTGCATGTGTGTCGGAGGATGGCGTGTGTGTGTGTGGGGAGGGGGGGGTGAACACGTGTGTGGATAAGGGGTGTATGTGTAATTATAAGGAGATGTCTGTAAGTTAATGGGTACGTCAAAGATAGTGAAGTATATGCATGTGTGTGCAGTTATGCGTGCAGTTGCGATGGCACGAGAGTCAGGCTTCCACCTCTACGAGTACCACCAATCCACTCAAAATTACTAATTTTAATTTCGAAAAGAATTCCTGAGTTGAATTGTTTGCACACCTCGGTGTTTTGTTTTTCAGCAAATGCATTGTTAATTTAACAAGTGTATAAGGGGACGCGGTGGCTCAGTAGGTAGAGGGGGAAGTCTGCGAGACGAGGGATCCTTGATTCCAATCCCACCTGCGCCCTGCCGCAGCCGCGTTGTGTCCTTGGGCAAAACATTTCACCCCCACTATCCACATGGCACCACGGTGGCGTTGTGTACTAAGGCGTACTGTACGTCGATGGTGCATCTGTCTTCAACCAATGCCAATCCTGCTTGTGTGGAGTTTGATTGCTTGAGAGCTGAGTTACTTGTCGTTGATCGGTGGTTCTCTCCGTGAATCTCTTCCAGCCGTAAAACTGTCATGGTAACGATTAGCCATTGTGCAGAAATAATTTACCTTAAACACCAAGAAATAAATAAATAAATAAATAAATAAATAAATAAATAAATAAATAAACCATCGTTGAATCTTCGTCTGGGTGTGGCTACAGGGTGTTTAGTGGGTCTTCGGTGGAGAATATTCTCATCTTCAAACTTTTAAACAGCACCCCCCCCCCCCCCCCTCCCAACCCGGGCCAGACAAAATTTCCAACCGATTGGAGATGAATTTGCGTTTAGCGCACCCACCCCCAATCTTTGGGATATAATTTTTCGACTGATATTTCAAGTGTTCTAAGTCTTGCAAAATTTCAACCGAACGAAATTTTCAGGAAACTTTTTCAGGATAAATTTTTACTGGAAGAAGGAAAATTAAAACGAGTGTTTGACACTACTTACTATGACAGCTACTCACTTTGCAGGGTGAAGTTTCAGCAATTTGGCATGCCCCGCGGGAACTTCTAACCGTTCAAAACCTCTGTCCGGATTTTGTGTGCACCCCCGGCCCCCGTTGTAACATCCATGTTCTTGCCCATTGCCTTGTTTCAAACAGTGCACACATTACACCACCACCAACCACCCACTCCCCCACCACCACCCCCTTCAAGGTGTCGCGTCTTGCCTTATTTTGATCGACGAGATCGTTTCAGTTTTCCAAAACGTGGTGTTTTCGAAGATTTATTCTTAGCTTTTCATTTCTTCAACAATCTGCACAGCCTCTGTTAATACTGGTAACAGGGCTGAACATTCCGGAAACCTCGCAACCATTCTGTTCACATTTCTTTCTAAAGCTTCCGCCCTCATACTTGCTGTTGAATCAGATGCTTCGTTGATCGAGGACTGTAAAGTATGGGTTACCGTAGACACGATACCGCGAGCGCCTTCAAGAAAACCTTCCAGATTCATTTTTATATCGGTCTTCCATTTGCTTATCGTGTTATTTAAATGTGGCGCCAGAAAATCTAGCGTATATGTATCGGCGCCACTGATTGGTTAGAATGTCTTGATTGACAGGTTTTCAGTATGATACTCAATTAATTTAGCATCATACTACATTATTCGTGTATGATACTGAATTAATTCTGTATGATACTCAATTAATTTAGAATCATGCTATATTATTTGTGTATGACACTTATTTATTTTAGTATGATACTCAGTTAATTCAGAATCATACTATATTATTTGTGTATGATACTTAATTATTTTAGTATGATACTCAATTAATTTGGACTCATACTATATTATTTGTGTATGATACTTAATTATTTTAGTATGATACTCAATTAATTTAGAATCATACTATATTATTGTGCACAATTTCATGAATGCAGCATAAATAAAATAGCATGATACTGAAATCAGGTTCACATACGGGAGGGTCATAATTGTTTTTTTAGTATGATACTCTAATAATTTGGTATGATGCTATATTATTTGGTATGATTTCATAAATGCTGCATAAATAATTAAGTATGATACTCAATTATTTGAGTATGATACTGAATTAATTCAGTATAATACTATATTATTTGGGTATCATACAATATTAATTGAGTATCATACTTTTTATTTTAGCATCATGCTTAATTCACTGATTTATGATCCTGTTCGTAAGTCATACTTATGTCAGTTAAGCCAGCAGTGAATTGTTTGTGAATCTCTTTAATAATACTGACCATCAAAAAGTGAGATGTGCAAACATTCGCTAAACCAATTAAACAAATCCATTGCTTTTTAAACGCTATGGACACATAAAACGTATGTAGAAACGAAACTAACACAGCTAACAATTTGAAGCGAGTAACTTTGACCTACTTAATGAATATATTTATTAAATGACGTACCTATAACGAGAAGGTGAATCCTATAATTTGAGAGTACGGCGTTCTGTATAAGAGAAACGTGTCCCAACCTATTTTTAAAACCCATTATGTAAAATCGTTTTTGCACTTTGAAACTGAAACACTCGTAGTGTTATGATGACATCGTTTATAATATATTTAAGTATGCCATAAATGCAGAATTTATTACACGCTTTTATGGTTGTGTAATATTGTAACAAATTGTATATAAAATAACAGGTCACAATTAATTAAATCAACTAGAGTCAATGTCGAATGTGTCCACAACAATAGGATTCCTTTTTTTTATTTTTGGAGTCAATTCAAAATATCAAGAGAACTGAATTGTTCTCTTAACTGTGTTAAACAGTCTACCAAATAGCGCGCGCATGCGCACTAAATGACATAGCCATGGGAGTTAAGATAAGAGATAAGATAAACTTTATTGCAAAGATACACCCTAATAGGGCAGTATGCAAAGTGATACAGATATATATCAATAACAAAATAAGGACCAGTTATAAAACATGGCACCACACCAGCTGGCTACCAGCATTGTTTGAGTCAGGGATTAGTCCGACACAAACAATACAGCTAGTCAGCAGATAATATGTACCTACATGTATAATTACCCATTATCTAGACGTCCCTACTGCCTGTTAAAATATATTATTATTAAATTAAAATAGTTAAGGTTTATCTCAACCTCTTTTTCCAACCTGCAATACACATAAATAATTCAGCACATGAAACTCATCAGAATGTGGTTCTAAATCCCAAACACACTTCAATCGCTGACTATTGACCATCAACACACTTCATCATTCCATTACTCCGCTCTAAATCTCTAACATGCTGTGCTGGGTTAAAAAAAGGCTGTAAAGAATGTAATCCCGTTACCAATTCATGCAAGATGTTAACATATTATTTGGGTTATTAGACGAAACGTCAGTCAGTCGGCCGGAAAATCGAACAAACGGAACACCGAATCAAAATAACGAATTACAAGCAATATTACAAAATCACCGATACTCGATAAGATACAGAAGCGATAAATACTGACTATTAACATACCAAAATGAATCCAAAATCTACAGAGACAACATTTCAAATTCTCAAATTCTGACAACAATTCAAAATCAAACATGGATTCAAACATGGATTCCAGCATAGACAATAGCGACCAGTGAAATCTACACAAAGCTGTCACATGACTAGAAAACCAACCGAATAGCCTATCTATGGAAGCATGTAAGTGCTACCAATAATTCCAATCTGAAAAGGGCTGACGGAACATAATTAATTAAAACATATTCAATTTAAAATACAGTAACACTGGCTCTACTACATGAAGCTAAGCTTCCTCGATACACGTACAAAATGTGAGACTTGAGTATTAATTTTCAATGCTTTGATCAAAGAGTTTGCGCACGGCACTGCAGATCACATTACACAGACCTTGACTATCATTTTCCATTATATATAAAAACTTTTCGGAATCACTCTTTTGAAGAAAGGTGTTGTCTAAGGAGTTGATGTTCTTCCATACTTCTTCTCTAATGCTTGAGTAATGTGTACACGATATGATAAAGTGAAATTCATCTTCAATCACACCCAAGCTACAGAAAGCGCATACACGATCAGCAACGGAGAGAGTGTGTGTGTGTGTGGGGGGGGGGGGGGGGGGGTAGCTGGCTGACAGTGCTGCCCTTCTCAATAGCTAGCGAATAATTGCTAATATGGAGATGTGTAAATAAATACCTATTTTTCGATGAATGAGTGTATGTGAGATATGGTTCAAGATCAAAATTGTTCTTGAACATTCTGTACATGCAGAGTTTATTATTACCATGTGGGCCTTGATCTTCAAAAAGGTCGCTGATGTTCAAGTCGTGGGGATTGTCTTGAAGTTTTCCAAGGATAACCTCTGCGTCTCCTGGAGTGAATAGTTACTTTCCTTCCGAATTGCCCAAGCGGACAAGATCGTTAATTTTCGTGCCTAAGGAATCAGTCGACTTGCACTCAAGCTCTTCAGCGTAAGCATTTCTCAAAATACAGTTAATATAAGGTCCTGACTGGAGCTTTATGGCATATTTGAGCATTCGAATCGCAGCGGAGATGAATAAGGGAAATTGGCCGAGTTCAGCGCACGCGGCATGATTCGAAGCTTTTCGGTTCACGCCAGAACTGCAGGTGGACATTTTCACACGGCGTATTACTATCGTAATTAAGCTCTGGGAACTATACTTCACAGCCATACAATAAAATAGGTTTTACCAGCATATTGAATAGATTGATATACGTCTTTGCTGGTCGGACATATGTTTTTGAAAAATCACGTTGCAGCTTGTAGCCTTGTATAGAACTTTCAAGGCTTTCGTTTTGAGACATTTCTGAGCGTATTTCAGCCCTCCACTCCGATGAAATAGCAAACCGAGATACGTATACTCTTCACAGACTTCAAGCCTATCTTTCATGTAATAGAAGAAATGTTCCTTTTTCGCCCTTCTCTTTTCAGACTTAATAATTTTAGTTTTAGCTGTATTAACCGGCAGCATGTTCACTGAAGAGAAGTCGGACAAACGATCGAGACATTTTTGAAGGCCCTCCGAATTTTCCGACAGTAAAAGCAAGTCATCAGCAAAAAGAATATGGCTTATTCTAAGACTGTTGACTGAAATTGGATGGATTGTTTGGTCGAAATAGGCGTGAATGTCATCAATAAAGATTTTGAAAAGTGTCATAATCAAAAGAGGATATCAACTTGTGGAATAGATCCGCATCGTTCATACAAGCTACTCCTGGGGAAATCTCTTGGATTTTGAGCATGAATTCTGCTCTATGCACATAATGTAGGGGACATTCCATAAAAAGGTGAAATTCGTCCCCAACCTTCACCCTACAATGGAAGCACCGCCTTTCAGTCCTCGGAATGGGAAGTTTTTTGTGTCTGCCTAGCTCGATATTAAGCCGATGCGCGCTTATTCTTAACTTCGCAAAAGTGTGTTTTTCTTCGGGACACACTAAAATGTGTACCTCGGCCCCGGCCCGGCTCCGTAAAAGTTGTGCCTGGGAAATATAAACTTGCATTTCTTTCTTATTCGTATGTATTATGTGATCATTTTTTGGTGTGTAGCATCCTTTAGGGGTACCTTAAAGGTTTATGGAGAAATATTTAGAATTATTTTATTTTTGTGAGTTTTCTCTTCAGAAACACACTAAAAAGTGTACCCCGGTTGGGTCGTTAATAAATTGGCCACAGTTTATATATACTACAATCTGATGACACCTTCATGGAAACAATGGAAGTGTTGTAGGAGTGCATCCACAGTCAACGTGATTGAATTATTTTCATCTTTTGAAATTGTCAATCACTTTTCGTTTTCTGACGTCCACAGGCTGTAACAGCAGTATGAACACAAATTCGATTAAATTCGGTAATATTTTTATATGTGCGCGGCAAAGGCTAAATTGTTTGTTAAAGGGTAATGTTTGGACTATTATATTCTCAGTGTATTGCCTCAAAACATAGCTCATGCTCCCTTATTGAAACGAACACAATTGATGTCGTTGCAATGATGAATCATGAGCTATGCTAGTGGCAAAAGAAACCAAAATTCGATTATTCGACAGTAAAGACGCAGATAAACAGAATAACCCAAACAACTCTTCAAATAATCAAACAAAAAAGAAAAGCCTTGAGGGCTTACCAATCAGAGAATGATCAAATGAAAAGAGCAGAACTTAAAACCGCGTATAATCGCCTACATGGAGAAGTAAAAAAGGCCATGGCTAACGACAATCGCGTGAGATGGGAAAAAGCAACAGAAAATCTAAATGGGTTGAGAGAACCTAAGAGGTTCTGGGATACATTTAAAACTCTTACTGGCCAAAAGAGCAAAAGTGCCAATAATGATGCGCTGAAGACTAGCGACGGAACTATGGCCATGGACGACAAGGCAAAGGCCAGCGCCTTTGCTGAACTTCTAAAGAAAGCGCATCGTCCACAAGAAGGGAACAGATATGACAACGATTTTAAGGTAAAAGTTAATAAATTTGTACAAGATAACAACTCAATTTTCAATGAACCGAACTTCGACCAAAGGCATGAAGACGGGGGCGACCATGAATTAACCGAACCAATAAGCGTAGAAGAGGTCATGGGTATAATCAGAAAATGCTAGTCATCTTCGTCCCCAGGAGAAGACGAAGTCTCTTACAAAATAATGAAACAGTGCCCCAACATCTTATACTGCAGACTTACCAAACTCCTAAACTGCTGTCTCTCCTGTGGGTACTTCCCAAAATGCTGGAAAGTAGCCACAGGGGTCATGATACCTAAACCCGACAAAGAGCTTACCAACCCTTCTAACTACCGCTCAATCAGCTTGCTTAGCTGTGTTGGAAAAATATGTGAGCGGATTCCCACTACGAGACTTCGCAGCTATCTCGAATCAATCAACTTTTTCAACAAATGGCAAAGAGCGTATAGGAGTCAGAAAGAGGGAATCGAACACGTATATAGACTGGTCGGTTATATGAAAAAAGCATTTAGTCAAAACGAAATCGGAACAGCGCTTTTCTTGGATGTAGAAAAAGCGTTCGACTTGGTATGGCACAATGGCGTGAGATATAAACTATCGAAAATGGGATTGCCCAATAAAATTCTGAGGATCATATCATCATTTCTAACTGACCGAAAAATCCAGGTGAGGGTTAATCGCGAGATATCAGCGGAAGTAATACTCGAAGCGGGAACACCACAAGGGTTGGTTCTAAGTCCGCTTCTTTTCATAATATATGTGAATGACAAAGAAGAAGTAGGGAACAACTGTGTTGAACTATCGCAGTTCTCAGACGACAAAGGCATTTGGACGGCCAGCAAGTCCCGAAACATAATTAAAAATCATCTAGGATACCATTCACGATCTTGAGAGCTGGTGCGCCCTGTGGCACATCAAACTCAATGCCGCCATAACTCAAAAAGTTACGTTCTTCAAGATGCAAAGGAAAAAACAGTCCCCAGTATCGATCTCCAGTTATACGATCACAAATTAGAAGCAAACAAAGAGGCCAAATTTTTGGAATTTATCGTAGATAGCTATCTCAGTCTAAAAGGTCACGTAAACTCCATTATGCTTAGAGCTACTAAACGTATCAATTTTCTGAAGATGATCAGAGGCAGAAATTGGGGAGCAAACAAAGATGTGCTTCTCATGCTCTACAAAACATTTATACGTCCGATACTAGAATACGGCGCCATAATAACAAGTGACCTGAGCAAAACCAACATTCAGAAGCTACAGAGGGTTCAACAAAACCCTCAACAGACTCTAAGATAGTGAATTAATGGTTGAGCTGAACGAACACCGATCCCTCAACAGAAAAACAAAATAAGTTTACAGGAAATAAAAAAAAAAAAAAAAAAAATTATACCCGGTACAATATAACTAAATTGCGTGTAGTCACTGAGGATTGCCTCGCTACTCATTGAGAACGTTAGGACAGAGTCTGTGAGGACTGCCTCGCAACTCTGCTGAAGCGCGATTGAAATGCGTTTAATAAGGTCTAAAAAACAAAACCCTCCACATACTCCAGGACAGTGAATCAATGGTGGAGCTGAATGAACTCCGAACCCTCAACAGAAAAACAAAATAAGCCACAGTAAATTAAAATTACTCAATAGAATTAAACTGCGTGGAGTCAATGAGGATTGTCTCGCTACTCATTGAGATCTTTAGGATTTAGTCTGTGAGGATTGCCTCGCAACTCTGCATGTGGGGAGTCGGCTCTGAAGAAACACACCCTTACCCCATCCATAGCAACAATCACACAACAGTCACAATATACAATAGCGGATATCTATCTTACTCTCTACCTATAACTTTTCTAATTGAACATTCTCAAATTTTCTTGCAACACTCTTATCAAGAAGACGCTTGGAAACGGTAGATAAAGCGTAGAAGGAATTGGTGCAACCTACCTTTCTGTAACATACACAAGAAACCACCAAACACCAGGGAAGGATTGAAACAAGCTTGTCTGGCTGGGGACGAGTGTACATTTTTTATAAATAAACATTTGAATAAAGATTTAACAGCCCTTTTAAGGGCTTGAGGGTGTGTGTCTGTGAGAGGGTGTTTTCTTTTGGGGGAGGTGGGGGAGGTCATTTGGAATTCCCGAATGATAACCAGATACCTCATAATCACATACGGCATCCTGTCTCCGAGAAGGCTTGATGGATGACTCCTGGTTTTTCAAAACTAAACTGTTGGAGCTTTCTCCACTCCTTTTTTGTAACCGCTGTGGTCATATACCGGGGCCGCTACCAAACCGGCGTTGCTGTTTGGTTTTCTTTTCTCTTCTTCCCTTACGTTTGCCATCGCACATTATATTCTGGCTCGCATCCATGGTGGGACTCAAACCTCTACCATCGCCGAGCTGGAACCGAATAGAGCCCACTCTCTAATAGTCTTAATGGTTTGAGGGATTGAGTATTGACAATCTATCACTTCAACGTAAACTGTCGGGAATTCTAAATGTGTGCATACCCCCCCCCCCCCCACCCCGAACCCATTTGAGGCAATAGAAAAGCTAGGCCTGTGTGATCCAAGTGAAATAAAATAAGGTTAACCGGGTCGCAAGGGATTTGTAAATCCCACATCGTCCCTGCGCGCCTTCGGCGCGCGAAAACCTTTCATTTATCATCAATTCGATAATTTTTTTTATATGTGCGTGGGCCAGCGTGGCAAAGGCTAAATTGATAAAGGGTAATTTTTGGACTATTATATCTTCAGTGTATTGCCTTAAAACATAGGGGGGAGGAATAGGGCGGGGCGATAGGTTGGGGGGGGGGGGCTCCTTTTCTTCCTCATTTTATTTTTCCCTAATCATATTGTGTGTGCAATGTAATGAACTATTAAACTTAAAGAAAACGGTTTTTTTTTCATTTGATAATGTAAGATATTGTACAAGTAATACATTGAATATCCACTTTACTGTCTGATTACTTTGACTGAAAATGGTTAAAATAAAAAATATTGCAAATATTCATATTCTTTGTCTTTCGCTATCCCCATTTTTTTCCCCGCCGAAACGTCCACGATTTTATTTCGCCGAAACAGCTTGATAGTTTCGTGAGAATTTTGTTTCTTGTTGAAACGCCCTAGACCCGGGCACGTCATCAATGATTTTTAAGTAACCTTCCAAATAATATTTATTGGAAAATCATAACTGGACCCCACCTAAACACACACACGCACCCCATCGTATTATAATAATAACACGCGTTATTATTATACCATGATTTGGTGTCCCAGTTATGATTTTTCTAATAAATATTATTTGGTATTTAAAAATCGTTTGTAATGTACTTAACGTACTGTAACGTTACTCTACGGTTCGCTTACCCGGTAAATCGATGTGTGGGCTGGGCGAATGGTGATCCATACATAACATAGACTCATTCAGGTTAAGATTCTATAATTACCTAAATACTTGACGTTCAGAATACACTTTACAGATATTTACAATGAAGTTCACTCTACAACGATCACGGTACAATCGAGCAGAGACAATCGAAATGATGATTTCGCGCGCCGAAGGCGCGCAGGGACGGTATGGGGGACAAGCCCCTTTCGACCCTCGGTAGCTGTATATAATGGCTGTCACATGTCTAGGCGTGTTGAAGGAGGAAAAGGATCCGGTACTCAGCAGGTGTCTCCAGTTGTGGCTAGGCGGTCTCGTTGACTGAAGTCGGTTGGACCCTCGGGTGAGGACCAGTGTGGGAGGTTGGGTCCTCTCACAAAGGTACTACCTCTCCCCGAGGGTGCAGTCGATCTGGATTTTCGGGCAAGTATAGTCTGCCGCTTCGAGGATGATAATGAGTGATGGCCATCACTGGCAAGTATAATCTGCCTCAGGCTGTCTCTGTTATAGTTGGACTCTTTGAAGGAAAACAACGACGACCCCTTTCGGGGACCACCAAGAAGAAGACCCGAACTTCCCTGGTTCGGGGGCAGGCCTGCATTGTAATCCTATTGGGTTGGGACAAAAAGATGCGCAATGCGCTTACAAAAAGGGGCAGAGGCGGGACGCAGGACCAACGCTCGCCTCCCTTAAAGTGGTTGACCACTTTTAGGGATGGAGCGGAGGATGTTCAGGAACCGTGGGAGTGACTGTTTCCATAACGGTTAGACTGTCTGTAGCGGTTATTGGGGTGCTGGTCAAAAAAGCATCTTCTGTATACCTGCTTAAAAGAAGAAGGTAGAATTAGTTTTCAATAGAATATGTAAACTGTAAAGATAAAAGTAGCACCTCTTTAGTTGCGTGTCCTTGTGGTATCTGCTGTGTGTGTGTGGAGAGTATGGAATGCACGAATCTTTACATTCGTAAGAGCAGTAACATACTCTCGTGTGGTATTGTGCTGTGTGTGTGCTTGTCGCTATGGGGGAGAGTATGAAATGCACGAATCTTTACATTCGTAAGAGCAGTAACATACTCTCGTGCTTGGGACCCCAATCGTTCCCTATTTATTATTTAGTTTTAAGGTGCAGGGGATCGCGAGCGTTTTAAGTGGGCTGAACTTCCTAGTTTGCAGCGGGACGATAACAGGTCTAGCACACTAGACCACAGCCGAGGGTGTTTCTTTCCTGTTGTGTCCTTCGCTGGAAGTGGCCTTATTTAGGTTAGTTTAAGTTTATTTGAAGGTGAGGGTGCCGGGGATCGCGATCGTTTAATGCGGGTTGAGCTTCCGGGGCTGTCAGCGGGAGGGCAACAGGTCTAGCACACTAGACCACACCCGAGGGTGTTTCTTTCCTGTTGTACCCTTCGCTGGTTGCGGACTTATTTATTTTAATTTAGTTTAGGGGTATTCGGGGGCGTCGGGGATCGCAGTTCACCTTGTCATTTATTCGAGCGGTCTTAGTTTTGGTTACAATTTTTGGGCTTTTGTCGGCTTTCGCAAATTACTCCAAGTTCGGAGATTAGTTCGCTGTCGGCTAACCGGTCATGATTTTTCGCGGCCAGGGTGGCTAGGCGGTCTTTAATGGTGGGGATATCGGCCCTGTCGTGGAGTGTTTTTATGGGTATGTCCCATGGGGCGCGGAGGGCAACTCTAAGCGCGTGATTTTGGACCCTCTGGAGTTTTCCCATATTAGACTGGTTGAGGTCAGTTAGTATGATTGCACCGTATTCGAGTACTGGGCGCCCAAAGGCTTTGTAAAGTTTGAGTAGGTTGGACTGGTTGGCTCCCCATGAAGTTCCCTTGAGCATTTTCGGTAAGTTAATTCGTTTGGTGGCTTTTTTCGCCTTGTCGTCGGTATGTTTGTTGAAGGACAATTTTTGATCAATGGTGATGCCCAGGAATTTTGCTTCTTTGCATTCTGGGAGGGTGTTATCCATAAGTTTTAGGTCAAAATCCCGTTTAGTTTTCTTGCGAGTAAAGGTGATTCGTTGGGTTTTATTGGCATTTAGCTTAATTCTCCATTTGGCGCACCATTCCTCAAGCTCGTCGAGAGCGCGTTGCAGGGGTTTTTGGAGCAGATTGTTCGTATTGTTAGAGTCCCAGAGGCCCTTATCATCCGCGAATTGGGAAACTTGAACGCGGTCGTCGGAGAAGCTAAGGTCATTTACGAAAAAGATGTATAGGAGGGGGCTTAGGACAGATCCTTGGGGGTGCCTGCTTCGAGGGGGACACTATCGTACATTTCATTGGTCACTCTGACTTTAATTTCGCGATCATTTAAGAAGGAGGATACTAATCTAATCAGTTTCACGGGGAGTCTCATTTTAGATAATTTGTAGCGCATTCCATTATGCCAAACAGAGTCGAAGGCTTTTTCAACGTCTAGTAGGACTGCCGCGCCTATTTGCTGATTGCTGATAGCAGTTTTCATTTGGGTTACTAGTCGGTAGACATGTTCGATGCCTTCTTTACGGTTTCTGTAGGCTCTTTGCCATTTATTGAAAAAGTCGATGTCTTCGAGGTGCCCCCTGAACCGATTGGTAAGGATTCTTTCGAAAGTCTTACCAATGCAGCTGAGCAGGCTGATTGGACGGTAGCTGGCTGGATCGGAGGGGTCCTTGTCGGGTTTTGGTATCATGACACCGATGGCTTTTTTCCAGCATTTGGGAAAGCAGGCATGGGTGAGGCGTGCGTTGAATAGTTTGTTTAGTTTTTCGATTAGGGAGTTTGGGCTTTGTTTTAGAATTTTGTAGCTTACTTCGTCTTCGCCGGGTGAGGAGGAGTTTTTGCATTTTTTTATGACATTAATGATTTCGTCATTGGTGATGGGGGTGACGAGTTCATCATCGTCCCCTTCTTCTGGCTCATTATCGAAGTTGGGGTCCCGGTAGATATCGGGGTGTTCATTGATGAAGTCATCAATCGCGTTGATGACGGCGTTATCATTGCCCGTGCCTTGATACGGGCGATGCGTTTTTCTTAGGAGGTCGGCAAAGGTGTCGGCCTTCTCTTTGTCGGTGCGAGTAAAAGAGCCATCTTCCTTTTTAAGAGGTTTTGCTGCGGCTTTGCCGCCCTTGTTTTTTTGCCCAGTAAGAATTTTGAAAGAGTCCCAGAATTTTTTGGCATCTTGGGTCCCGTTTAGGTTGGCTGTTGCCTTTTCCCAGTTGGCTTGTTTTTCAGCCTTGAGGGCTTCTTTGACTTCGCCATGAAGGCGGTTGTATGTTTTTTTGAGTTCGGATTTCTTGCTGGGGTCAGTTTCTTTTTTGAGAGCGCGGAGAGCTTTCCGTTTAGATTTGATAAGTAACAGAGTATCGCCAGAGACAGTGTTTCTCCAGGGGCGTACTTCTTCTTTGGGGCATATTTCGTTTAAGGTAGAGTTAATGATTTTCTCAATGCTCTCGCATTGGGTTTCAAGATCCGCTGCATTGGATGGGGGGGGGGGGGGGGGAGGGAGTTAGTGAGTTTGACATCAATGATGTCGCGGTAGAGGTTCCAATTAATTTTCCTGAAGTTTCTACGGAGAGTGGGGGGGGGGGGGTATCTGAGTGGGCCATTTCCAAGCTGCAGAGAGGCATGGACCGGGAGGTGGTCACTGCCTAGGTCATCGTCGCCGACCCAGTGGTCGTCGATGTGGTTTATCAGGGAGTCGCTAGCGATAATTAGATCAAGGATTTCGGATGAGAATAATGGGTTATTACTGATATAAGTTGCTGAGCTGTCATTCATAACCACATGAGGGTTATGTTTTTTTGTGATTTCAAGGAGGGCTTCGCCTTTTGGGGTAGTTTTGTTGCAGCCAAAGAACAGGTGTTTGGCATTGAAGTCGCCGAGGAAAATGCAGTGTTTGTATTTCCTCGTAAAGAAATCAAAGACAGTGTCAGAAACAATTTTGCTTGGGTCATTATAATAACAGACAATCGCGATGTTTTTATTATCAACAGTGATTTCAGTAGCAATCACTTCTGCGTCGAGGTGATTAGTTTTTATGGTTTTGGTTTTGATGTTCTGCTTTATTAGAAGAGCGACGCCGCCACCAGTGGTGGTTAATCGATCTCTTCTGATAGTGCTGAACCCGCTTACCGAGAAGTTTTTATTGGGTCGAAGCCAACTTTCGCAGATACAGATAATGTCTGTGTCTTCGAAATATCGGCTGATTTGAAGTTTTTTATTATTAACGCTTCTAGCGTTCCACACGGCTATTTGTAACTTATTCATGATGGGAGTGTAGTTAATTACGGCGTTTTGTTAGGAGTTAAGTGGCTGGCTTATTGGGTGTTGATTGATGCTTTAATTAGCGACTCCGAAATTTGTGTTTTGAAAAGCCGGGACGCTGACCGGCTAACATCACGACAGATGTCGGACAGATTTGTATTAACGTGTTTATCTAATACTGTGAACAATGCTCCCGCAACTGGTAAGCAGATTGCATGGGGGGAGGAGGCGCTGTCGGGATTTTTTAGGTTAAGATTTTTTAACTCAATGTTTTGTTTAACTTTTTTATAGTGGGGCACCCGCGATAGCTACTAACATGGGCCCCTTTGCAATTTGGGCATAATGGGGAATCAGACTTGCAGGCCTGAGTGAGATGGTTTCCTCCACATCTCATGCAGGTCAGATTCCCCCTGCATTTACTGGCTAAGTGCCCGAATTTTTGGCACTTATGGCATTGGATGGGTGGAGGGGTGGTTCTATACTCCTCCACAACATGCATTCTACCGTTAATGTTTACTCCATTCTTGGTCAATTGATCTTTAATTTCCTTATTAGGGCAGTTTACTTTTAGTCTCCACGTGCATCTGCCCGTGGCCCTAGAAGTGAACCTCTCCCATTTGCAGTTTGGTAAACCCCTGGATATTGCATCCTTGGAGGTTTCCGGGTGAACCCTAGTCACAACAATTATAAAGGGGCCTGACTTTTTGATAGCTTGGGGGGGGGGGTCGTTCTCCCTTGTCTCCTGTTTTTAGTAGGAGGACCATCTACCGATTTTTTGACTGCTTCCGAGAAATTTAGCTCCATTAACGGGGTTGGTGAAGGTGATGGAGAAGGCTTATTTGCGTTATTGGCGTTATTAGCATTGAGGCTTGGGGTTGGTTGAGACGGCTGAGACGGCTGACTGGGAGCCTTATCAGCCTTATCAGCAATTATGTTACTGTCTGTCTTGTCAGGTTGTGTGGATGAGGTCGAGGCCGAGACCGAGCCAGGAGGGCACGGACGAGGGATGAGGCTTCTACACCTTTTGACCTTTCTTTCGGTCATAGTGCTGAACCCCTCCTCGTTTGTGCACTCCTGCAGCTTCGTTTCGGAGTCAGACTCGTTGCCTTTTAGCCCTTGCTTTCTTTTCTTATGAGGAATTTGACGTTTGTTATTGATGTTTAGAGGGGTGCTCTGACTTTCCTGGGTATTGTTCGAAACGTTGCCACTAGGAAGGGTATTTTGAATATTCTGTGTGTTGTTGAAATACAGGAGCTGTGACAGTGGTTTGTCAGGGTTGAATACCTTAGCATTGAGAGGGTCTTTGAGATCTTTAAGGCCCTTGTTTGGGGAAATTATTTCCGTATTGGTCATTGGGCTCCCAGCAGCCCGGGCAACCTCTGCGTAGGATCTAGGGCTTCCGCCCTTTCCTAACTCAGAGGTTGCTGGGGTTGCTGGGCCACCAATGATTTTAATTGCATTGTTGTCGTAAGGTACAACTTCTTTAGGTAGGGCAGGGTGGACCTCTGCCACAGCCTGAATTTCTTTTGGAGGAGATCCAGGGGTAAGTATGCAGACCTGAGTACACCCCAGAGCCTCTGAGCTGCCCGACGAGTTAGCCTGGCTACTGCTGGGTGTGGTAGCTGATGGTGAACCAGTAGCTGGGGAATAGAGACTGGTGACCTCATCCCCTTTGGTGGCCTCCGCCTCCTCTTGGGCTCTTGCTGGTGCAGAACCGGGCATGAGCCTGAGTTGAGTTGGAGCCGGAGAGGCTTGGTTAAGCTCACCTCTAAGCTGAGCTATGGTGGCATCTTTCTCCCTGATTTCCTTTAAAAAATGATCCATTTGGGCCCTCATGCCTGCTATCTGCTCTATTAAAGAATTAAATTTGTCTTCACTTACCTGCTGGCTGATGCCTCTCCTGGCAGATCTTTCTCTCTCCTTTCTCTGCCTCCTATCTTCCTTCCTATCTTCCCTCCTCTTATTCTTCATTTTTGTTGTTGTGTGAAGTAGACATTCTTAGAAGTATTTGTCAGAAGTTAGTTCAATAAGACAGGTGGAAAAGTTAAACTCTTTCTTTTTCCAGATATGAGAGTACTCACTTTCCGGAAAGTATTTGGTGTTATCTGAAGGTGTTAATTGACTGACTGACTGATGATTGCACAAAGCACGAATGAATGAATGAAATGAATGTGAATTGATGAAAAAATGCGATCGAACAGAGATTTCCCGCTCCAGTATTATATACTACAAGGTCACGTGGTAACACGCGCATGCGAGTCCAAAGTTCAAAAGTCACAAGGTTCCACATTCACACAGTTTCTTCTAAAACAAATTATATCACTGACGTTATCTCCGTTACAGTACTTAAAAAATCGTTTGTAACGTTCCACTGTTATCCAGATGAATCGTCCTAACGCCGAATGTCGCTTTTATTTGTAAATAAAGATGAATGAGAATTATAATCCACTTAGCGAACTGGTAGGGCAATTCAATCAAGTTTTTATACACTCAACTTGTACAACACCTCCATTGTCATCGGATAAAAGTACGAGCTAATTAATTAACGACCCGGCCGGGGTACACTTTTTAGTGTGTTTCGGAAGGGAAAACTTCGATAAAACTCACAAAAATAAAATAATTCTGAATATTTATCCATAAACCTTTAAAGTACCCCTAAACCTTTAAAGTACCCCTAAAGAATGCTACATACCAAAAATGATCACATTATACATACGAATAAGTAAGAATGGAACTTTATATTTCCCAGACACACCTTTTCCGGAGCCGGGGTCGGAGTACACATTTTAGTGTGTCCCTTTTGGGTAATACTTTTTGCCGGTAAAAAGGACGGTATCTGGTAAAAAGGACGGTAAGTGTATAAAAACTAAGTTTAAAAGTATTAAATGTACCTCTGAATGTGTGAAAAGTGATTATTTAATGAAGCGTACGCAATAATAAATATATAGAAGTAAGATTAAGTATTGTTTGTTTTATTGTAGACTATTTTCAAGACAAAATAGATCATTTCGCCATCGACACTGATCGACACGCCATTTTGCGCAAGGAAAACAACGAATTCGCTGAGGTACACGACGAGTGAATATTATCATACTTGCTCGATGGAGGTGTTACTAATTTGTGTGCGTAACATTTAGATGTTTCTGTTCAATACGAGGGGATTTAACAGAAAGGGTTTGGGAGAGAAACCATTTATAATTTGAAAATAGTCTACATTAAAACAAACAATTCTTAATCTTCGTTGTATATATTTATTATTGCGCACGCTTCATTAAATTGTCACTTTTCACACATTCAGCTGTACATTTAGAACTTTTAAAACAGTTTTCCCAAAAATGTCCGAAATTTTATATAACATAACAAATTTTTAAGGGCCTATATAAGTAATGGAATTTTGTTTATTTTGAAATTCTCACCTCTCATATTCCTTAAATTCAAATTCAATATACACAAATTATACATCAAAATGGAAGTTGGGATGTATAGAACATGACACACATATGTAATCAACTCATAGAGTCGACTGTATGCACCACTGGTTCCTGGAAGTCTGCTACCGTATTCGCACCACTGAGAACTGATAATAAAATAATATTTCATCAGAACAACTTGTTGCCAAATGTGCTTCATACATCCAAGAACAAAGCTAGGCATCCACAACACTTTCGAATACAGCGAAAGGTCTGCATTTTGGAAAATGACAACACTGTCTGCATTTTTTATTGAAGATGGTTTCCATGCTCGACAGACATGCGCAAATCACTCGTTACCACGAATTTCCATCAAAAAACAAAATCGTAATTGTAAGAAATTTCAACAGGTATCCTGATACCTTGCATTGAATATGACAACTGTGCAATCTCTATCTAATAACAGTATACTGTATGAAGGCGATCTTTTTCATTATTTGATTTTAGACGGCGATGTTTTTACATGCTTCTTCCGTCCGATGACGTCGACCGGAAATCGAAAGCATATTCAAACGAAAACAAAAGCAAAGGCTTTGGAATTTACCCCCATGTAGCTCTGTCACAGTGTTTTGAAGAAGTTTGATCCCCTAGCTTTGTTCTTGGATATGTAAAGCACATTTGGCCACAAGTTGTTTTCGTGAAATATTATTAAATTATCAGTTCTGGTGCGAATACGGCAGCAGACTTCCAGGAACCAGTGGTGCCTACAGTCGACTCTATGAGTTGATTACACATGTGTTTCGTGTTCTATACATCCCAACCTTCATTTTGATGTACATTTTGTGTATATTTACTTTGAATTCAAGGAATATCAGAGGTGAGAATTTTCAAAATAAACAATATTTCATGGGATCGGGTCGTTTCGTCCTCGGGACGATTCGTCCCCGAGACGTTTCGTCCCCGAGACGATTCGTCCCATATTGGTGAGACGTTTCGTCCCCGGGACGATTCGTCCCCAATGCAAATTCCTGTAAAGGATGAGTGTTGTAAATAACTAACAGTGGTATATTTCACTGATATAACTTTATTTGATTTCCAAAAGTTAAACAATCAATAACAAAGTTCACAGTTTACATTACATTATACCAAATAATATATACATTAAATCTACATAAATTTTATTTGTTGAACCCTTTACCTAACGACTTTCTTAAAAAATACTTCCGTTTTAAAAATAAATAAAATAATAAAATCATATAAGCATGGATATCATTAGAACTGGTTCGACAAACCTTTTCTAATGATAAACATGTTTATATGGTTTCAGTTTAATGTTGTCATCGTTAATGGTTTTGTTACCGCTATTTTAGGCAAAGGGTTAACGCGAACAGGAAACAAAGGAATCATAAAATAACAATTGAACATGAAATCATGGAAATTACATTAATTAAAATTTACATTACTTTTTGGTTTTACCCATCTGGTATATCTTACTAATTTCTATTAAAAATTCTGTTGTTTTCAGGTCATTAGCCCGATACAAGTCCCACAGCTCATTTATTTTCATGTCGACTTCTGTATATTTTCTTTGTGCTTCAGTCTCCAGGTCTTTGGCTTCCACCGACATCTGCACATGTTCTGCCTCTTTTTGAAGAACAATTACCAATTTATAAAAGGATAGGCGAGTACCTTTTGCATTGAGTCGTCTATGCCAAGCTGAAAATGAATATGAGAAAAGAATTAAAAACTAATTTAAAGGCATATTTGAATATATTTGAATGTGTTTACTTATCATGAAAATTGATTAGTAAAAACTAATTTAAAAATTAAAATAAAAGAACTTATCGCTGCATCTTAAATTTAATTATTTTAAATTACTAGAAATTCTCAATACATACCTTCAATGTGATTGTTCGTTCGTATGGTGTGATCGAAGATGCACCAGTCCGATATGGGAAAACTTTCGTTCTCCGTCCACTGTTCTGTCTTGTATTGCACGAACTGTTGCAAACCCTCTGTGTTGGCCTTTCTTGCTAAATGGTCGAAGGTTTGTCTATTGTGCTGATTGGGCAGAAATGGAAGTGCCAAAAACTGTTTCAAATATTTTCTTAGCGCTGTGTTGGTGTTATATCCAGTTTGTAAGCCAACATGTCCTACTTTGGCGTATACTGCCTTCGTCCAGTGGAATACGCAGCCTTTTATTTCTTTGCCCGGAAAAACTTCTCTTATCGCTTGCCAAGCAGCTGAAAGAAAAAAAAACAGCCTTGCTTTAGATTAAACATACATACAGATAAGTTGACTTATTACATGTTAATCATGTTAATTTTAAGGTGAAGCGTACATACGTGGGCGACTTGGGGTCGGGGTGGTGGCAGTCGGGAGTAATAAAAAAAAATTAAACTCACCTATTTCAAAGTCACTGACAAATGTCTCTACACAGGGTTCATCAATTTTCTCAAGAATTGCTTGGAGAACTTCTACATAGTCGCTCATACGGCGGCGTGTCATGATGACAAAGACCATTGGGAACTGTCTTTTCTTTTCTCCGTCACTCACAAAGGAATTGATGGTCCACAGCTGACTTTTCGTGCCGAATGGTTTCCCAACGATTTTGAAGGTACATGAATGAATGAAAGGTTTTAGCGCGCCGAAGGCGCGCAGGGACGATATGGGATTTACAAATCCCTTGCGACCCGGTTAACCTTATTTTATTTCACTTGGATCACACAGGCCTAGCTTTCCTATTGCCCAAAATGGAGTCTGAGGGGGGTATGCACGCGATTAGAATACCCGGCAGTTTACGTTGGAGTGTTAGATGGTCAATACTCAATCCCTCAACGCCTTTAAAACTATTAGAGAGCGAGCTCTATTCGGTTCCAGTTCGGCGATGGTAGAGGTTTGAGTCCCACCATGGTGGCGAGCCAGAATGTAATGTTGTGCGATGGCAAGTTTAAGGGAAGAAGAGAAAAGAAAACCAAACAGCAACGCCGGTTTGGTAGCGGCCCCGGTATATGACCATAGCGGTTACAAAAAAGAAGTGGAGAAAGCTCCAACAGTTTAGTTTTGAAAAACCGGGAGTCATCCATCAAGCCTTCTGGGAGATAGGATGCCGTATGTGATTTTGAGGTATCTGGTTATCCTTCGGGAATTCCAAATGACCTCCCCCCCCCCCCCAAAAAAAAACCCTCTCACTGACACACACCCTCAAGCCCTTAAAAGGGCTGTTAAATCTTTATTCAAATGTTTATTTATATCAAATGTACACTCGTCCCCAGCCAGACAAGCTTGTTTCAATCCTTGCCTAGCGTTTGGTGGTTTCTTGTATATGTTGCAGAAAGGTAGGTTGCACCAATTCCTCCTACGCTTTGTCTACCATTTCCATGCGTCTTCTTGATAAGAGTGTTGCAAGAAAATTTGAGAATGTTCAGTTAGAAAAGTTGTAGGTAGAGAGAAAGATAGGTATCCGCTATTGTATATTGTGCCTGCTGTGTGATTGTTGCTATGGATGGGGTAAGGGGTGTGTTTCTTCGGAGCCCACTCCCCACACGCAGAGTTGCGAGGCAATCCTCACAGACTCAATCCTAAAGATCTCAATGAGTAGCGAGGCAATCCTCACTGACTCCACGCAGTTTAATTCTATTGAGTAATTTTAATTTACTGTGGATTATTTTGTTTTTCTGTTTAGGGTTCGGTGTTCGTTCAGCTTCTCTATTGATTCACTATCCTGGAGTATGTGGAGGGTTTTGTTGTGTAGATCTTATTAAACCCGTTTCAATCGCGCTTCAGCAGAGTTGCGAGGCAGTCCTCACAGACTCTATCCTAAAGTTCCCAATGAGTAGCGAGGCAATCCTCACTGACTCCACGCGATTTAGTTATATTGTATAATTTTTATTTTATTTTATTTATTTATTTTTTTTAATTTTTTTTATTTATTTTTTTTTATTTTCTGGAAACTTATTTTGTTTTTCTGTTAAGGGATCGGTGTTCGTTCAGCTCAACCATTAATTCACTACCTTGAAGTCTGTTGAGGGTTTTGTTTTGTAGGTCTTTTAATCGCGTATCAATAGTTTCTATTTTTGCTAGCTCGTGAAGTTCCTTTATCGGTGTCCATTTCGGTTTGCATAGTGCCACTCGCAGGGCATAATTTTGAACCCTCTGTAGCTTCTGAATGTTGGTTTTGCTTAGGTCGCTTGTTATTATGGCACCGTATTCTAGTACCGGACGTATAAATGTTTTGTAGAGCTTGAGAAGCACATCTTTGTTTGCTCCCTAATTTCTACCTCTGATCATCTTCAGAAAATTGATACGTTTAGTAGCTCTAATCTTAATGGAGTTTACGTGACTGTTTAGACTGAGATTGCTATCTAGGATAAATCCCAAAAAATTGGCCTCTTTGTTTGCTTCTAGTTTGTGAGCGTATAACTGGAGATCGATACTCGGGACTGGTTTTTTCCTTTGCTTTTTGAAGAACGTAACTTTTTGAGTTTTGGCGGCATTGAGTTTGATGCGCCACAGAGCACACCAGCTCTCAAGATCGCGAATGGTATCCTGTAGACGATTTTTAATTATGTTTCTGGACTTGCTGGCTGTCCAAATGCCTTTGTCGTCTGAGAACTGCGATAGTTCAACAAAGTTTTTCCCTACTTTTTCTATATCATTCACATATATTATGAAAAGAAGCAGACTTAGAACCCACCCTTGTGGTGCTTCGAGTATTACTTCCTCTGACACCTCGCGATTAACCCTCACCTTGATTTTTCGGTCAGTTAGAAATGATGATATGATCCTTAGAATTTTAGTGGGTAATCCCATTTTCGCTAGTTTATATCTCACGCCATTGTGCCATACCGAGTCGAACGCTTTTTCTACATCCAAGAAAAGCGCGTTTCCGATTTCGTTTTGACTAAATGCTGTTTTCATATAATCGACCAGTCTATATACGTGTTCGATTCCCTCTTTCTGACTCCTATACGCTCTTTGCCATTTGTTGAAAAAGTTGATTGATTCGAGATAGCTGCAAAGTCTCGTAGTGAGAATCCGCTCAAATATTTTCCCAACACAGCTAAGCAAGCTGATTGGGCGGTAGTTAGAAGGGTTGGTAAGGTATTTGTCGGGTTTAGGTATCATGACTCCTGTGGCCACTTTCCAGCATTTTGGGAAGTACCCACAGGAGAGACAGCAGTTTAAGAGTTTGGTAAGTCTGCAGTAGAAGATGTTGGGGCACTGTTTCATTATTTTGTAAGAGACTTCGTCTTCTCCTGGGGACGACGACGACCTGCATTTTCTGATTATACCCATGACCTCTTCTACGCTTATTGGTTCGGTTAATTCATGGTCGTCCCCGTCTTCATGCCCTTGGTCGAAGTTCGGTTCATTGAAGATTGAGTTGTTATCTTGGACAAATTTATTTACTCGTACCTTACAATCGTTGTCATATCTGTTCCTTTCTTGTGGACGATGCGCCTTCTTTAGAAGTTCGGCAAAAGCACTGGCCTTTGCCTTGTCGTCTATGGCCATAGATCCGTCGCTAGTCTTTAGCGCATTATTATTGGCAATTTTGCTCTTTTGGCCAGTAAGAGTTGAAGGTACATATCAACAAACATTCATTGATATACCGGCATGAGTGAGATGCATTCTTCTTGAACGCTTATGAAAACAATGTATGATTGAACAATTAAAAAAAACATTTCTTGAGGTACCGACTTATCAGTGAGATATATTATGATTGTGATTATAAAAACTCCAAAATCATTGTTTGTATTATAGCCTGCTAATATGATATCTAATTATGCATAAAATCCAACCTCGATGCCATGCTTCCCTCATTTATGAAAAAAATCCAATCCCAAATCTTCTCAATAATTTGGTATTGAAGTGGGACGTTTCGTCCCCAACTGGGGACGAAACGTCCCACCCTGGCACGGGGACGAAACGTCCCACCAAGTAGGCGACGAAACGTCCCTGAGACGAAACGACCTGGACCCTATTTCATTACTTAACCCAGTAGAGAATTTTTAGATTCACATTTTGGAAGTCGAAAGTTATCTGTGAAGAAATTTCCTTCTGTTGCTTGCGCGTGCAGTGGATCGAGTGACCCGGCACAGAAGGCGAGTGATTTTGCTGCCGTTTTGAATGTAATTATCAGTCTATTATTAAGGTTAAGAGCTTTTTAGAATGTTTTCCCACATTCCAAGAAGCGTGAAAAATTTAAACTCCAGAATGACATTGTTTTAAATTAGTAGTTGTTTCTCCAGGGTATCAGTTGGTTCACAACCTTGAGTTTAGAATGTATTTACCACAAACAACTTTCAAGGTTCACACACAGACTAGTATAGATTAATCTATAGTCTGTGGTTCACAGTAGGGACCTGCGAAGCGGTGCGACGAATTGCCGAATGCCGGACGATTCGGACCTTGGACGATTCGGACCCTATTCTAGGACGATTCGGACCTTGAACATTGGACGATTCGGACCTCGGTAAACATGAAGAATAGCGGACCCAACAAATTATGCAAAAAATACCAGGTTTTCCCAACTTTTCATGATTTCCCTACATTCTTTAGTGTTTTTTCTTCACATATGTACCAGAAACCCCGAGTTTTTAATACATTTAGACATTATTTACTAAGTTTTTCCTTCCCGTAAGAGAGGCACGGAAAAGTCGTCTGATCGTGTTTATCATTCACAGCGACGTTCTTTCATCGAAACTGTCAAAGATGTGACATCACGGTAGGAGTCTCCTCCCATTTGTGGAGAATTCAGTATCACATCAGTTCTGAAAATCGCACCGTGTTCAACAGATTAGGGTCAGTGTAGGAAGGGTTCGGGTTAGCTAACACGAACCCTTGCTAGACTGACCCTAACCCGTCGAGCGGGGTGCTATTTATTACATAACTTACCTTAATAATGAAAAAAGTGAAAAAAAGCACTGTACTTACCGTCTTCTCCTTGTGGTACCAGTGCAGAACAAGTGCGCTTCAAAATTGAACACACACTTTCGATAGAAAAGATGGTTGACGCGCAAGTTGAACTGCTTCGTCTCGGAAGTTAAAAACTAGTAAAAACAAGCTAAAAAGTGATTTTTATTCCCCCCAAATTTATGAATATGTAAAGAAAAAACACTAAGGAATGTAGGGAAACCATGAAAAGTTGGTAATTATTGTATAATTTGTTGGGTCCGCTATTCTTCATGTTTACCCGGACCTCGAGTGTGGACGATTCGGACCTCGAGTGTGGACGATTCAGACCTCGACTTTGAAACCAAGTGGGTCTTGGAACTAAACAAAGGTGGATATTTTCAAGGGTTTGTAAAATACAGATAACAAGAGACGTTAACATTCAATTATTTTATTTTAAATTGACAGTCTCATATAACAGTTTATTACTCGTTTTACACAAAGTAACTTCCAAAAACGGCCAGTTTAATTTACAAAAATCGTCATACAAATATTGTAGAGATAAATGAGAAATACAAATGGTAATAATATAAAGAAACGAAAATGGAGATTCATAGCCCTAGCATACAACTAATATGAAGCATAGTTTTGCACAATCGCCACACAATTAACATGGAGCATACAGTTTTGCACAACTTTTTAAAAGTCTATTGGTTGAAATCACCTGGTTGTTATAATCTTCCCAAAGCTGCATCAGTTTTCTCTCGGTTTGTCTTGTTTTCTTTCTGTGATTTCTTCGCAACTTTCCTTCACTAACCATCTTTACTCTGGTGGGAATATCGCTGCTCTCTGAGTAGAGAAGATTTATGAGAAGATAAAATGGCAAATTTGCTTTTTTTGCTCTCTTGTTAAGGCGATTGTGCCACCCCTCCACGTCGTTGTTGGTTCTTATACTTCTGCCGGATACTGACCATGAAGGGACGTCCCATACTGGGTTCTGGAACCATGTTGCTTCTACGTATGCCATGAATTGGTTCAGTGCTGTTGCATCCTTGTGGACTTTTTCTTTCAGATGGTCAAAAGCTTTGGGGATATCATCTACAGGAAGGAATGGCAGGGCAAATACTTTCCTCAGCAACTTGTGTGTATCATCCTTGCTAGTGTAAGCTGTCTGCAGACCAGATTCTTGGACTTTACGCCATAGTGCTTGCCCAAAGTGAAAAGCACACCCATGGATTTCTGGTTCTTCGAAGACTTGTTTCAATGCCAGCCATATGCCACTTTCGTAGTCTACTACAAACGACTCCACCTCTGTTGATGTTGGTAGCAACTCCAATACCTTTACCAATACTTTCCTATAGTCCTTTTTTCTTTTACCAGACATTATGATATAACATAGTGGTAGCTGTTTCATATCCTCTCCAGATTTGATGAATGAGTGGATTGACAGCAGTTGGTTGAAGGGGTCTTTTACCACTTTAAACGTTCCGTCTATAAACCATGTCTTTGCTTTAGATAGGAGCTCCAGCTGCTTGTCGGTTGCGAAAATCAAATGTCGTCGATCTCCAACGCTGATGTCTGCTCTGAAGAATGCTTCTGGTATGGTAGAGTGTAAGTATTCCTCATTCAAGATGAATGTAAGGTCAGTGGGATCTTTTGGTCTCTTGCTTGATCTTGCTCTATTTGCCATGCGGACAAGTGCATCATCTGTTGGTCTTGACGCCTCAGGCAACTCAGGGTTGTAGTTTTTGTCAGTGACCTCTTTCACCATAACATTTGCAGGCTCGAAAATTTCTTGGTTTGCAAGTTGTTTGACATCTGCCTTAATTTTTACAGCCGTTGTAATTCCTGGTTTTGCTGGATGAGTATACATACATGTGTTCTTTTGAAACGACCTTTCACTTTGGTTTATAACTACTGGGCATCCTTCTGATTTTCCTCGCATGCTGCAACGCCAAACAATAGTTCCATTCTTCTGGACTCGTTTATGGACGTAACTGTAGCCATCACTTGCAACTAGCTTTCTTTTACCTCGCTCAGAACCAGTCTCTAACACCTCATAAGTAACCTCTGCCTCTAGGTCTACAGTGGCTTCTCGAACGGTGTCATCGGCAATAGAACTGAAAATAAAAAGATGAGGGGTCATAAGTTATGTTTTTCAGACAAAAACAATAATTTATTACACTTTATCCAACATAACGGCAAAATCAGACCAGCGGTAAATATACATCACATTAAGTTTTCGGTTTTTTTGTTTGAAAAACATAGCGTATGACTCCTCGATGAGGGGTCATAAGTTATGTTTTTCAGACAAAAACAATATTTTATTACACTTTATCCAACATAACGGCAAAATCAGACCAACGGTAAATATACAAAAATCACATTTAAGTTTTCATTTTTTTTGTTTGAAAAACATAGCGTATGACCCCTCGATGAGGGGTCATAAGTTATGTTTTTCAGACAAAAACAGTAATTTATTACACTTTATCCAACACAACGGCAAAATCAGGCCAGCGGTAAATATACAAAAATCACATTTAAGTTTTCATTTTTTTTGTTTGAAAAACATAGCGTATGACCCCTCGATGAGGGGTCATAAGTTAGGTTTTTCAGACAAAAACAATAATTTATTACACTTTATCCAACATAACGGCAAAATCAGACCAGCGGTAAATATACAAAAATCACATTTAAGTTTTCATTTTTTTTGTTTGAAAAACATAGCGTATGACCCCTCGATGAGGGGTCATAAGTTATGTTTTTCAGACAAAACACTTTATCCAAGTTATATTAAGCAACTTATGTCTACTTACTTCTCGTTTGTTTCTGGTCTTATTGATCTTTGATCTCTGGTGACATCGAACGTGCTATTTGAAGACAAGTTGAACTGCACATCAAATTGTCCTACTGGAATGGAGGTCTCTGATGTGCTGGTGCTCTCTAGGGGTCCAGGTGCATTAGACTCTACAGCCATTGTGGCATCTTCAATATTGCTGAGCTGGGAAATACTCCGACAACGTTGATATGTGAAAGGTATTTCTCGGCGCTCCCGCACAGCTGCTCTGTAGACGTTTCTGTCAATACCTAAAAATATTAAAAATGAACGGAAATATATTTATATGGCTTTGGTATAGTTTATGCATAAATAAAGTTATTGTTTCGGCTCGGGAACCCCGGGGAATTGGGGACATGGGATAAACGTTTGGTTAGACTTAAAATGTGACCTTAAACACCAATAAATAAATAAATTTAATTACTGTTACATGTATCTATATTAATACTATATCAAGTCCAAATGAAATCAATGAAGGAAGATTATGCAAAGATATTTACCTGTACTACAGTTGAAACTAGAAGTCCTGTCACATCATCGTGCACTACTCTGAAGAAATAGTGCACTGGATTAATGCACTCCAGTATCTATCAATACCACAAGATACACTTGAAAACTTTCATTACATGGATCACTGGGTACAACCCGGTGATCCATGTGATGTAAGTTTACAGTCGCTTTATATTTTGTGTAGCGTTTCAGAAATATTGTGTGTATCCCAGCAAATTCTTTCCTTCATTTGCAGAAATTAGTGCACTAATTAACTAGCATGTTCTGCACTGACTGTGACAGGACTTCTAGTTTTAACTGTACATGTTCTGTGTGTCCACATTCCGCACTGTGTGTTGTCACATTGTATTGCTTCCTGTCTTGGCCTAACTGTCTTCCCACATGAGGTGCAAGGGTTGTCACTATCCATGATGATCATGAGAAATTGGTATGCCAAAAGACATTTCAGCCTGCATATATAGTCACAAGAAGCCATGTGTTTAGATGGCACATTAACCCTTTACCTAACGTAACGGCAAAAACCGGCCAGCGCTATTCTCAAAAATCGTCAATTAATTTTCACTATTTTTTTTAATTTTTTGTCTCAAAAACATAGGTTATGACCCCTCGTTGGAACGAGCTCGTCGAGCTCGTTCCAACGAGGGGTCATAACCTATGTTTTTGAGACAAAAAATTAAAAAAATTAGTTATTCAAGAATTATTTTTGCAAGTGTCGTCTGCTTTTCATGTTAGGTAAAGGGTTAATTACACTTGATAATGATCACTTTGTATTTGCCACCGATAAGCGGCTCATCAAACACACACACACACCTATCACATAAACAATAATCACCACTTGATTACTAATCGCTTACAATTATGTCGTTATAACAAAAGTTGTGTTTTTGAATCACAAAAGAACATACAGAAATATATTAAACAAACTGACATAAAATAAGTTCACAAAGGGCACGTGTTCATAAAAATATACAAAAGATAAGATAGAAACATATACAGTAAACACTCAACAACAATCATAAAAATTTAAAAATTTGTCCGAAACATTTCATTCATTCATTCGTCTGCACTCGAGGTCCGAATCGTCCAACACTCGAGGTCTGAATCGTCCAACACTCGAGGTCCGAATCGTCCAACACTCGGGGTCCGAATCATCCAAGGTCCGAATCGTCCAGGGTCTGAATCGTCCAAGGTCCGAATCGTCCACAACCCGAATTGCCACATAGAACTACATAGATATCACATAGAACTACATAGATACTACATAGACATTCAAAGTGGAAATAAATAGTCTAAACAAATCTTAAAAATGGCCGCCGTTAACCCTTTGCCTTACTTAGCTTTTTTTGACAAATCTTAAATTTTCAACTCAAATTTTGAAACATTTTTTGATAAAACCATAAAAATATAGGCATCATTAGAATCGGCTCGTTGAGCCGATTCTAATGATATCCATATTTGTATGTTTTTTCGAAGAAATAAATAGTTACTTTGGGCCCTCACCCCGCCCTGAAAGGCCTGTAGTGGTTAATTTTCTAGACGCATCTGACTGCTATGTTAGGTAAACAGTTAAGATTTCAGCTTTTGTCAAATACTTTGGGATTGAAGAAAAAAGTATTCGGCACGGGGAAAACTATTATCACCGCCATTCGCATATTTGTTCAGAACCAGAGAGCTGTCTCCTGGGGTGTTGTGACATCACACTTCGGCTCCCTATTGAACGTTCCACTTTCTCATGTCCTATTATGGCTTCTTATTCCCACTTTGAAGGTCCATGTAGTATCTATGTAGTTCTGTTTGGTATCTATGTAGTTCTATGTGGTATCTACATGTATGTAGTTCTATGTGGTAATTTGTCGCACCCCTGCGAATTACCGATTTTGATCAAATTTTTGAAAACGAATCAAACTTCGAATCGAATCACAGTTAATAGATACTTCATCGGAAGAAAAAGTTTTTTTTCCAAATCATAAACCCGATTATTAAAAGACACACACACACAGTTAATAATACAGTTGATGCTGTGGTATCGGATCATTCGCGGTAACGGATCACTCTGAAATTTTATTTTGAATAACAATAAAGTTATCATTTTTCTGTGAACTAGGAGGCCATATTTTTTAAGGCAATTTATTTCTTGCACAAAATACCAAATATTAGCTTCTCACTCAATATAGGGGTACTCGTAAACAATAAATAACTTTTGTGCATGCGCCGTGAGTGGAGTTATCACCCAAGCTATAACTTTCAAATTTTGTACATATCGACAAAAACACAACCAATGTTTCAGCCAATGGACCTCCGGGTTTAACCCAGAGGTCCATTGGCTGAAACTTTGATTGTGCTGGTTATGCTTTGCAACAAATTTGTAATTATTGCTTTGGTGGAATCTCCACTCCGTGGGTGATTTAGTGATAATACACTCTCGACGTATTGTACAACTCCAAATTCGAGTCGTTTGAGGAGTCACTTGATCGAGTGACTCCATATATGACTCTCCGACTGCCTCCGCGGGTCCTGCCTGCAGTGCTTGCCTGCCCCTACAGGTCCTACCTGCATGCCTGCTTGCCTGCCTGAACAACTCGAATGACTCTCCGACTCATTTGAGGTTAGACAGGCCAGGCAGGTGGGCCCTGCAGGCAGGACCCCCAGGGCAGACAGGAAGGTTAAGCCTGGCCAGAGGCCAGGCAAGCAAGCAGGCAGGGCCCTGCAGGCAGAAAACCCAACATCATGGTTTTCACATGAAAGGTGGCTCCCCAAAAAGTAGTCCCCTTCCTTCTATGGGAATTTAACACTGGCTCCCCTGAATTGCTCCCTGAAAAATCTCCCAAATAGGGCCTGATTCATACGACCTATACTACTAGCATGTTGTTGAGCTGCCAGTTGTTCATCTTTGTTGATTTATTTTCTCCCGGTATTCTAAATTCCATACATACACTGTACATGTAGGCTTTCACGGTTACAATTCACCAATGAACCCTCAAACACCAACTGATACGAGCATGGGTGGACTGGAGTAAGAATATTGAGGAGTTGACAATTACTCGTCTCTGCTTGGTTGTTCTCATCGATGACTCTGACTTTCTCCACATATAAAACTGTCTCTGACATGATATGACCCTGGCTGTTGAAAAAGTTGCTAAACCCCAAAACCAATAAACAAATAAATATCAGTAGACAAGTTTTGACCCTTTACCCATCGTAACGGCCAAAAGCAGCCAGCGCTATACACGAAAATTCAATCTATTTTATATTTTCATATTTTGCTTCCAAAACATAGCTTCTGACCCCCTCATTGGAAGGAGCGTGCCATGCTCGTTCCAATGAGGGGTCATAACCTGTGTTTTGAAAGCAAAAAATGAAAAATTTTACTTGCACGATAATTTTTTTTTTACGAGTGTCGTCTGCTGCTGACGTTAGGTAAAGGGTTATACCCTGACAGTTTCTACACAGACCACAGTGAGCAAGAAAATCGACAGCTACATGTATCTGTAAACTAATTTGGCGTTTGCAGGGGGTGGGGGGGATGGGGGGTGAAAACAAAAATTCTTCTTATATTACACATGTACCACAAAGATATAAGCCAGTTCTCTTAACAATCTTGGGATAGTAATTTCTTCTAGAAACCGTTTTTTGTTGTGGCCATTAAAATTTATATCACTTTTGCTAAACTAAGGTACCTTTTGCTGGTAAGATGATATCTTTGAGAAAGAAATACTCGTGTTACAAATGACCACTGAAAAGTAATTTAGCACTCTACCAGTTAATGTAGAATGCATTTTTCGCCTCACCACTTCCCACACTATGGTATAAATTGAGATATAAACCAATGTTATAACCTTGGGACAAGAACGAGTGTTTCTGAGTGCGGTCCAAAATTGAAGATGGCTGCCAGTGGCCCTTTTGTGCCGAAAGTAGGTCTAATCAGTTTACTGTACACAACTTCTATACAGCTCAGGCTAGAGGCCTTATTTATGAACCGATCTTTACGAAACTTCTTTGGTACCTTTGTTATCACCGTGGGACAAGAACAAGTGTTTTTGGGTGCAGTCCGAAATTCAAGATGCCTGCCGGCGGCCATTTTGCATCAGAATTTGTGCAATCAGTTTTTTGTACGGAACTTTTGTATGAAAGTTCTGATGTGAATAAATTTCTGTATGAATGTTTAGTAACATGGAATACATCACATATAATACAGCTTTTTTTCTCGTGCAAAAATTATGCAAATTAGATGAACTTTGAAATTTGTACAAAATTAGGTGCAATCAGATTTTTTCGCAGAACTTCCATATGAAAGCACTGATTTGAATAATTTTCTGTGTGAAGGTTTAGTACCATGGGATACATCACATATAATACAGGTTTTTTTCTCGTGCATAAATTATGCCAATTAGACTAACTTTGATCTATTTACTGTTACTTTCAGCACTGTAACTGCAAATGCCAATACGGCTCAGGCTAGAGGCCGTATTTATGAACCAATCTTGGTGCAATCAGTTTTTTTGTATAGAACTTTTGTATGGGTGCGGTCCGAAATTCGAGATGGCAGCCAATGGCCATTTTGTACCAAAGTTAGGTCCAATCAGTTTTTTGTACACAACTTCTATACGGTTCAGGATGGAGGCCGTATTTATAAACCGATCTTTACGAAACTTCTTGGGTACCTTTCTTATCACCGTGGGACGAGAACGAGTGTTTTTGGGTGCGGTCCAAAATTCAAGATGGCCACCAGCAGCCATTTTGTACCAAAATTAGTGCAATCAGTCTTTTGTACAGAACTTCTGTATGAAAGTTCTGATTTGAATAAAATTTTGTATGAATGTTTAGTAACATGGAATACATCACATATAATACAGGGTTTTTTCTCGTGCAGACATTATGCAAATTAGATGAATTGTGATTTGTTCAGTGCTACATGTACATGTACTTATACACAGTAAGTGCACGTCGGGCTAGAGTCTGTATTTATGAACCAATCTTCACGAAACTTCTTGGGGTACCTTTGTTATCACCTTGTGACAGGAACAAGTGTTTTGGGGTGCCTTTGTTGTGACTGTGCTATGAGAACAAATATTATTGGTTTCAGTCAGACCCACTCTGGGACTCAAAAGATTCCTTTTCTAGTTTAGCATCTAACTGTCACCCCACTGTTACAATACTTTACCTATATATTTGTTACAGGCTACGGTCAGCATTTATGTACAGACTCTTACAATACTTCACATGTACCTTTGTTATCAGGTCATTACCTAGATGTTTGTCCTTGCTGTGTCACATACTATACATGTACATGTCTTAAACAAGTTGAGCTACAGTGTCATTGACACTTTCATTTTTTATTACGACAAGTAAACGTACTATAGAAATCTCATATCGATTGACATCATGCATACTTATGAAGCTCGATATTACATACACTGTAGTTGTAAATAGTAACAGTTGGAATTTTTGCCGATATGAAATCGAGTTGGAATTTTGGGAACTAAAGGAGACATCAGCATCACCAAAGAAGCTCTAAAATCCAGATAGATGGAATTTCCAAGTACTCATGACTTGCCCTCCGAAATTCCAACTACAGGAAATTTTGTCCAGGATTGGGGTGGTGACAACCCCCCCACCCCCACCACATCCCTGCATGCCCCACCCAACACTTAATTACTAATTTGCGTCCTTGGAAATTATGCTTTCAGCTACACAAACCCAAGATTATGATGTAAGAGATAAGTGGTCCTTAATAACAAGTAAATAAACCCTGTAATTATGAAATGATGCAAAACAAAGAGAATAAATGCCAGGCCTGGCATTCTATAAATACAAGAGGGCTAAAAAGTAGGGCTGTCACGATTAATCGATTGTTGATCGGTCACGGCAAAATCGATTAGTATTTTTCGTTGTCGAATAATCGGTAAATTATATCCCGTTTTAGACGTTTAATAATTAAAAGAAAATATGTTGAAAAAACTATTGTTTCTAAAGGTAAAGAGTTAAGAACATCGATGTTAAACCCCCAAGAAGCTATTGGAAGCATTTGTCTTTCAGGTACATTCATCAAAGCTTTGATGTTCTGAACTTATGAACCGTCAGTGTAATAATCAAGATCGGTCGGCAGTTGCGAAGTTCGCAACTGCCAACTGGTCTTGATTATTACACTGACGGTTCAAAAGTTCAGAACATCAAAGCTTTGAATATAACTAAAAGAGGATCGTCTTCGTTGTTTACCTGAGGTAGGTCAACTGACTTCAACTTCATTTTTATCGACTTCAAAGAGGAGATGGGGGTCATCTAGGTACGATCAATCGATTATCATCGATTATTTGCGACGATTAATCGATTCCTAAATTAAAAAATCATGACAGCCCTACTACAGTTAAAACTAGAAGTCCTGTCATGAAATGTGCACAAATAGCAGGTCGATCTGTGCGTTCATCTACGTGTTATGACCATAGTAAGGCTATCAAAGTCATGAACTGTGCGCTTATCTAGGCTTAATAGCGCGTAAGAATTGCGCTCAATTGCCACATTGAATGGCATCCAGAGCACAGCATGTTTTCCTAGTTACTCATAGCAAACATAGACAATGTTTCAGCCTTGTACATATGGCCTGTGCACAAGCAATGTTTCAGCCAATGGACCTCCGGGTAACCCGGAGGTCCATTGGCAGAAACATTGCATGTGTTTGCTATGAGTATCCAAGAGAGCCTGCCGTGCTTTGGATGCCATTCGATATGGTAATTGCGCGCAATTCCAACGCGCAATTAAGCCGAGATAAGCACACTATTCGTGACAGGACTTCTAGTTTTAACTGTAAGCAAGATGATTTTTCGCTCACCTGACTGAAAGTCAGGGTGAGCTATTCTGATCACTTTTCGTCCGTCGTCCATCGTGAAGGTGGTGTTTGGGTCTTGTGGAAGTTGTGGCCCCATTTTAATGAAATTTCACATGAGTAGTGGTTATATAGGGGCATTTGGATTTTTTTTAAAATTGGGTTTCTGCTCGTATCAAGGAGGGGGTGTGGCCAAAATGCCTCAATTTTTAAAAAAAAATTTTCCTATGAACCAGCTATAGCAGAGACTTGATATTTGGTATACAGCTTCCTTTTGAGGTGTAGACTCAATTTTGTTCAAGAGAAGTTCGAGGGGCAATATTTGTCATCGTTATGGGGTGGGGGGGGGGGGGAGAATTTTTGCCATGCCCAAAATTTATATTTTCCAAACCGAGAGGCCTATTTGAACCAAATTTGATATGAAGTATTAATGGGTCATAAGTACTTGATTTATGTCAACAATTCTTTTCAAAATGCCCCGTGGGAACCACAGGAGTTAAAAATAGAAAACATTTCAAACGCCCACATCTCCAAAACTTCATGGCACTAAGAATTCTTATAAGGTGTGAAGCTTCCTTAGGACCAACAGAATGGAATGGTAAAAAAAATTGCTATCGATTTTATCATAAGGTACTTTTTTGGGACTTTTAAAAAAATGCTGGGAAATGGGAAAAACATTTAAGACTCTTCTTCTCCCAAACCACTGCTCCAAAAACTTTGAAATTTCACATGTAACATCTTTGGAAGATTGTTTAGCATGTTTGTTGAAATCAAATCCCTGGGTCCATATTTGGTCCCTCTATGGGAGCCCAAATGTTTAAGGTAGTGCAGTACATGTACATGTATGAGGAATATTCTTTAAAAATCTTCTTCAGATCCACCAATCAGAATTTTTTGATATTTGGTATTCAGCATCCTCAGAGGTGAGATTCAAGTTTGTTCAAGCCAAGTCCCTGGGTACATATTTGGGCTCCTAGTGAGAAACTGAATTAAAACTTAGTTCATTATGAGGAACAATCTTTAAAAATCTTCTTCACATCCATCGGTCAGTATCTATTGATATTTGGTATACAGTATCCTTAGAGAGGTGAGATTCAAATTTGGTATAGCCAAGGCCCTGGGTTCATAATTGGGTTTCCTGTGGGAACCCAAAGTATAGCCAAGTTCAATATGAGGAATATTCTTTAAAAATATTTTTCTTTAGATCCAGTTAGTCAGAATCTTTTGATATTTGGTATACAGCATCCATGGGGAGATGAGATTCAAGTTTGTTCAAGCCAAGTCCCTGGGTTCATATTTCAGCTCCCTGAGGGTTCTCGAATTATAACTTAGTTCTATATGAGGAATATTTTTTGAAAATCTTCTTTTTTTCAGATCCACCAGTCAGAATGTTTTTGACATTTGGTATATGGTTTTCGTAATGGGGCAGATACAAGTTTGTTCAAATCAGGACCCTCGGTTGATAGTTGTCAGTGTCAGGTGAGCGCTCTCAGGCCCCTTGAGGCCTCTTGTTTTTTTATCCATAGACAATTTTTATGGGGAGAATGTCAATAACTATGAGCTCAAGTTTCATTGGCTAGTACTAACCATTTGCATTCTTGATCTGTAATCGGCTGCTTAGCCGTAGGGCCAATTTGTATACAGTATGCTTGTTGGACCAAGGGAGGGGGGTATTGGTTGATTATGACAAAAATATTCATTGAGTGGAATTTTCACTCACATAATGTGCTTAGGTTCTTTGAAAAGACGTAGGGCACACATCCTTATTTCAGCCGAGTCAAGCCGACATACCTTCAGATTGCATTCAACAGTGAATCGATTCGCACAAAGATTCGCGCAATAAAACCATCTGCTAGGATTCACGTGAAAAAAATTCAGTCAATTTAACCCTTTAACTAACACAGTGGCAACAAATTAATCAATAGAAGGCTAACATGACCTGAAATATCCTGACACTTTGTCAATAAAACCTTACAAATATTGAGCCGGTTCCAATGGCAGCCATATTTGTAAGATTTTATTGGTAAATATTGTTCATTTAATTATTTTATCATTTATTTATTATTTATTGTTTAAAAATTATCAAACTTAGTTTTAAAAATTGAAAAAGTGTGTTGGGTAAAAGGTTAATTGATTTATGGTTCAACCTTGGTGGCGTCATGGGATCCTGGGACACACAACCATTTTGGCAAGAATCGAAATGGATTGTCACAAATTTAGACGAAATATAAGCCCTGATTCAAGAAGCCTTTTTATTAAAATTTTGAGGTTTTATCTGGCTGGAATTTCCACTTGGTGTGTGTTTTCAAATACAGCCAAGGTTTCCGAGTTTGTGAGTCAGCAAAATATAGACCGTCCAGAGTGTAAGAGGATTTATGGCTTTCCCCTGATTTTTTGTCGGAGAACTAATGTATTTGTAATCAGTTGTGTGTGTCTGTCCATGTGTCCATGCATACAGAATGATAACTAAAGTTTGGGTCATTGAATCAAAACCAAAAGTTGGTCTATATGGCCCCAACCCCAATGGTTAGGTGAATTCCGAATATCGGCTGGATCCGATAATTTTTATTGGGAGTTATGCCCCTTTTTCAACAATTTTCCGCCCAATTTTGCAAATTTGGAAATTTGATGTCCTGATGAAAACTTTAGAATCAACACCAAATTTTGGACATAGATTTGTCTCAAGACAACACAGGTCAACTTCGAATTTGGGTTCGGTTCGGTCTGACCAATTTCGGCTGAGTTATGGCCCTTTTACCATTTTTTAGACTTTGAAAATTTGTCCAGATGATAACTTCAGTTTGAGTTATTGAATCAACACCAAATTTTGTTTGTAGGTTTGCCTCATGAATACACAGGTCAGCTTTGAATTTGGGTTGGGTCCAACCAATTGTGGCTGAGTTATGTCCCTTTTTCCATTTTTTCAACTTTGAAAATTTTGCGTCTAGTTGATAGCTTCAGTTTGATTTATTGCATCAACACCAAATTTTGTACATAGGTTTGTCTCATGACTAGCATTTCAGGTGCGAATCTGGAATCGGTCCAACCAATTAGGGCTGAGTTATTACCTTTTTTCCATTTTTTAGGCTTTAGTTCGATTTAACAAATCAACCACTTTGAAATTTTTTAGTCTTCATTATGTCCAATGTAAGAACTTGCTGTCAGGGGACATAGCCTACGCATGGCGGTGGCCTTGTTAACCCCTTACCCAACACAGATGATATCAAAATTTATTATTTTAAATATCATTTTTGAAATTTTTAAAAAAATTTCAACAAAACCATATCATGTGACCCCTCGGAACGGGCTCGTTCCAACGAGGGGTCACATGATATGGTTTTGTTGAAATTTTTTGAAAAATAATGTTTTTTCGACTGCTGAATATGCATATTACGCGGCTGGATGCGGCCGATTCGTTGTGTAAAGGGTTAATTTAACATTTTGGGTCAGATCATGTTAGGAACAAGTTTCCTTACAGATGAATTGATCTCAAGAGTATTCATAACACATGTTGGAAAGTTATGGACAACCAGGCCTTTAAATTCATTTATTTTGGGTGGCACAACGTTTTGACCTAATTTGGGCACATTAAAACAAGAACTAACAGCCTTATCCTGTTATGTGAAAATGATTTTTCAGTTGAATACAAGAGGTACAAGTCTGATGGAAATGTTCATTTTTCTAAAAATTATTTTCTAACTATTTTCTCGAACACTTAACGTCAGAGTCGTTAATCGTTTATAATAATCAATTGACCCTCAAGAGTGGCACAGGAAAACCTTGAGAGGGGGTAGGGGGAGCGGTGGCTCAGTAGGTAGAGGTGCAGGCTGCAAGCCGAGAGGTCCTCGGCTCGAATCCCACCTGCGGCAACCGCGTTGTGTCCTTGGGCAAGACACTTCACCCCCATTGCCCATCTGGGGGTACGGTGACGTCGAGGACTAAGGCATACCGCACATCAATGGTGCACTTGTCTTCAACCAATGCTAACCCTGTTGGTGTGGAGTTAGTATGTTGGGGAGCTGATAGTTGCTCGCCATTGCTCAGTGGTTCTCTCCGGGTACTCCGGGTTCCTCCACCCTTAAAACTGTCATGGTCAAGATTAGCCACAGTGCAGAAATATATGACTTTAAACCCCAATAAATAATAATAATAATGAGGGTGGGGGGGGGGGGGGGGTAGAAGCAATGTGCATTAACTTATTTGTTCATGTTGTAGTTACATGTAATTGTTATATTTGAACAGTTCCTAAACATTGGAACAGGGAAATTAAAGGAAGGAGCAAGTTCGAAATACCATTTCTCTATTTATCGTAATAGGTGTTTGGAATCACTAAATCAACCTACTTGCGCTATTTATAGTCAACAATGACAGAGTGGTGAAATATTAACTCATTTTCAATAAAAATAGAATAGATCAGCAATAGTGGAGTTTTTCAACACTTCTGACAAGTGTTTTAGCTAATTAAATTACCAGATCTTTTCTGTCATATAATAACAGAAATTGTCGCATTTGATACCACATAACAGTGTGCAAAATTTGACGAGAATGCTTGTTTCATTCACATGGTGGTTAGTGGTTACGCAAATTTAAATTTATGCGAACGGATGACCGGTTAACCAAAAGTTGCATCTTAACTTAACCTGTAGAGTGCTAATATTTTTCTCAACCTCAAGATTTGTTCAAACATTTTTGTCTTGTTCCAATTTATGGGAGAGTGCCTTTACTCTCCCATAAATTGTAACAATGCAAATCAATGGAGATGTAATAATCTTACTTCCAAGATAATAAGAAGGATATCCACAGAGTATGAAGCCTTTAACTTTAGGTACCTGCAGTTTAGAATAAAACCCAAATACAGTTAAAACTAGAAGTCCTGTCACGAACTGTGTGCTTACCTAGGCTTAATTGTGCGTAGGAATTGCACGCAATTGCCACATTGAATGGCATCCAAAGCATGACAGGTTCTCCTGGTTACTCATAGCAAACATAAGCAATGCTTCAGCAAATGGACCTCGGGGTTACCCGGAGGTCCATTGGCTGAAACATTGCTTGTGCACAGGCCATATCTACAGAATTTGACATATTGAATGGCATCCAAAGCACGAAGGTTCTCTTGGTTACACATAGCAAACATAAGCAATGCTTCAGCAAATGGATCTCCGGGTTACCCGGAGGTCCATTGGCTGACACATTGCTTGTGCACAGGCCATACCTACAGAATTTGATAGCCTTTCTGTGGACATAATGCGTGAATTAATGCGCAGATCAATGTGGTATTTGTGTGCATTTCATGACAGGACTTCTAGTTTTAACTGTATGGGCTTCTAGCACTCTACCAGTTAAGCAGCCTTACTTGTGTCTTGATAGGTTTTGAGGCTATATATATATATCAATTCCATGCAATATATGAATACGTGTTAATGATAAAAAAGCAGATTCCCAAGAATTTTTACATAGTTGAGCCTGCGGTTAGCCATCTCCAAACCATGGTGAATGGTCAGTCGGTTAGAGTCAGTTTAAAATTTTTGCACACTGCATAAGGAAGTTAGGTAGTTTTTCCTTTTTTTGGTGTATCTACATTTATCTCACAATCGGGGCGTTTTTGCACTGTTACGCAACTGAAGTTTTATGTATCTGGGCCCTTGTTCCGAATCCGCATCAAGGGCCCCTGATACAAGCGTGTACGTCTGCTGTTGCCAAAACAACAGCATTAATATCATTTTTCGATCGCTTAGTGTTTTTCCCTTCAGAGAAAATAATATTAGGAGAGGCGAAGCCGAACCTAATATTGTTTTCTCTGAGCCGTATATGACACTCATAGATCTGCCAACTAAACGCCCTGTAATGTATTTATTATGCACGGCATGCTAAAATGTCACTGGAGAAGTTAACTCAACGAATAGTTAAATGATGCGCACTTTTCGGCATCGTGGGCTGGTATGTAGCCTATTATTGGGATTTTCCTGAACGCTTGAGTTGAGGCTTCTCTCTTGAAGTTAAAGGATTAGCTTTCGCTATGAAATGTGGAAACCTCCACCTCAATAAACGATGAACGGCATATTTTAAAATATAATAAACCTTTACACCTAGAGGGATATTTAATTCACCAGTAATTGTTGCAAAAGTAACAACCAAATTCACGTTGACGAAACACACAGTTGCTCCACTTGGCAAGACAGTATTCAGTAAAGTGAATCCCAGTGACGTAATTTTCTCTGAAGTGTAACATCATCACTGACCTCAATATGGAGATCAATGAACGCTATTCTATTTTTCAATTTGCGTCTTTCCATCGATAAGGCAAATAAAAAAGTTCCTCTTAAAATAGTTTTATTACACATTTTGTGGTCAATATTGTGAGATAAATTTGTCATCACCACAGTGTCAGGGACCGACCTGGGCATGCGCCAGTGCGTATTTGGTTCTGAAACATCAGGACCTGGCTCTTAAATCTCAGAAATAGGCTTCTCAGTTGGCGCGTAACTTCTCAGATCATATTTTGATATTCTTTTGATGGATAATTGAGAGAGACACTCTTACATGTATTATATATACATGTGTATGATTATCATTTATCATTGTTATACATGTAGAGTGCTTAAGTTAATACTTCAAGTCTTAATTACCAAGCATTAATCTTCACTGTGGTTTCTGATCAAGTCTTGGCTGCCTAAATAGGCAGCCAAGACTTGATCAGAAACCACAGTGAAGATTAATGTTTGCTATAGTGTACTAAATGAAAATGATGAGAGCTATTCCAGTTAAAACTAGAAGTCCTGTCATGAAATGCGCATAAATAGCACGTTGATATGCACGTTAAGCTGCGCGTTATGGCCCAAGTAAAGCTATCAAATTCTGTACATATGGCCTGTGCACAAGCAATGTTTCAGCCAATGGACCTCCGGGTAACCCGGAGGTCCATTGGCAGAAGCATTGCATATGTTTGCTATGTTTGCTATGAGTAACCAGGAGAACCTGCCGTGCTTTGGATGCCATTCGATATGGCAATTGCGCGCAATTCCAATGCGCAATTACACATAACATACATTACACATAAGCGCACTATTCGTGACAGGACTTCTAGTTTTAACTGTACATACTTGCAGTGTGTGTTACAAACAGCAGCGTGACTCCGTAAATTGAAATCTTGCGCAGGAATTGAAAAAATAGGCTCCAAGGCTAGAGCGTATTTTAAATAATCCTGATCGGTCCCTGAGTGTGTGTCTCCAGATATTCTGATCAAGTCTCGTTGTAGGCACAGAATCGCATTTCGACTTGCCCTAACAGGCTCATCGAAATACTGTTCTGTTCCTACAACTTGACTTCATCTGAATTCCCGGAGACACACACTGTGGTGATAATCTGTATGTATCTCATCTTTTTTTCCCAATTTTGACACAAACCTTAACAGCAAATATCACAGAATTATGGGGAGACTGGAAACTGAAAAAAACCCATAATTGATGAACTCTCCCATGACTCCATACTTGTTCCTGTGAACTGAGTTGTATTTAACCTTTTGTAAACATCCTAAAAGGTAAACAAACAGAAGAAAAATGGCAGCCCTTGTAAAATAGAGACACCCACATTTAGAATTAGTCTCTCATGAAGGAGAAAAAGAATTCTTTGAGTTTTGTGCTAGAAAGATTGTAGAATATACAGTACAGCCTACAATGAAGTGGAAACCTGGACGTGCTAATAATGTGCTATTTGCATCACATTCATATCTGAATATCGCGAAATTTTTATAGCAACAACGCTTCAGTTGGTCATGATTTGGCTGGTCGAATGTGCTAAGATGACGAAATAAAAAAACTGCTTGTGTTGTGAACCCCCCGCCAACACACAGTTTTTTTGTGTAGTGGTCGAGGTATAAAGGCCATTTACCAACCAGCCTGGTTGGTCCAGATCTCTTAGTCTCATGGTAAATCGGTCGCTTTGTGTGCTAGAGGTTGACAGTTTGAACCCTGGCTCCCGCACTTATCTCTCCTCCTGTTACATTTGGGGATCGTCCGATCCTCACCAGTTGGTGACACTGCGGGTGTTTGGACCACTGTGAGGGAGGAACCTGGGTGAGATTCACAAGTGGTGGATCTCGAAAGAAGTTGGAGAGTAGTGTAACGGTCAAGGTATAAAGGCCATTTACATGTACCAACCAGCCAGGTTGGTCCGTATCTGTTAGTCTCGTGGTAAAATCGGTCACTTTGTGTGCTAGAGGTCAACGGTTCGAACCCTGGCTCCCGCACTTACATGTATCTCTCCTCCTGTTACCGTTGAAAGGAAAACATGCACAGCAGCGTTTTTCACCAAGAAGTAAAAATTGCCATGTTGTACAGTCTTCATTCAATGATGCATTAAAAAAAAAGGAACGCTTCTACCGTCAACCGAATCCTTGATAATTTTGATAATGCGAAACGCTTTAATGAGTTGGTAGGATTTGATAATATCTTGGAACTAGTGCCATTTCTTCTAGTAGTTACAGTTTCAAGTTGTATTACAAATTGTTGATGAACAGGGTTGAAATCATGTGCTTTGACTCCTTGACTCTATTTGCCGACTCTATTCGTGGACTCTATTCGTAGACTTCATTCATTACTCTTTACTAAATGAATTGAATGATTTAACCTACTCACTTTAGCATTCTTCGAGTGTAGTTAATACATCATGTATTCTAAATGGCCTACTCTCTTTTTTTCTTTCATCTGGTTCTTTTTTTTTTACTTTTCTTTTTTTTCTTTTCTTTTTTTCCTCTTTCCTTTCAAATCTTATTCCATTCCTGTTGTAGTCCAAACACGCTTGCATATCGTTGCCCGGTGGGCTGTCTCCGCCCACCCTTACTGCGCGTGATGGTCAGTACGATCAGTGCTATTAATAAAGCTCACCAAATATATTTTATTCTGTTTTCAGTTTTGGTCTCGGAGACTTGTCTTATGACCCCCCGTCAGAGCGATCACATCAAGCGCGTTCCAGTGGGGGTGATGGGCTGTCTCTGAGGGCATAAATTTGTCTATGCCCAAAGAAATTCTTTTTGTAACTGTCATCCCTTTATCCTTGCGGGGAAGGGGGTTATGGGGGGCAGGTGGGGGTCCTCGGGTGACGATGTGCGTGTTTACCTACTAACTGTTACCACCTGCCAGAGTGAATTAATAAACTAGCTAGGGAGACGACTTACATAAGCTGTCAGCTTTTTGTCGAAACTCTTCTTTACATTGTAACCCATCTATTTGTTCAACTTTGTTATATTGTGTACTATTGTGCATTTTGTGTTGTACCTTTCTTATTATCTGCTATGTAATGTATACAAGTAACAAACTTTCCAATAAATATTGTTTAAACTAAATTATGTGATTTAATCTTTATAACCAGTAGGTTTTCAGGAAAATGCCTGAATCGTCTTTTGCACATCCAAACTGAGCTATCAGTCTGATCAGACGCAGTTTACCGTATTTACTCTATGTATTGGGGCACTCTATGATTAGGGACACACATTTTTTCCAGAAAAATATATTTTTTTTTTTTGCTCCAAGGTTAGAGACACTCAGGAGACTTGTTTCCAGTTGGCTCAGTCACCTGAAAACTGCAAAATGCTCAATATTAAAGCTAAGCTTGTGTTTAATTTTCCTTTTTAAACTATAAAAGATTGATAATACATAATGATTTGTGTTGTTTTTATTTAAATCTAATCCTAAGTTTTAATATTTACAGTCCGGACTGACATGAGGAAGACTATTTAATATTACATTGATTGTGACAGTCTTCAACTCTTTACCTAACGCTAGAAGCAGACGACACTCGAAAAAAAAATTCTTGTGTAACTAACAATTTTCATTTTTTACTTCCAAAACATAGCTTATGACCCCTCATTGGAACAAGCACAATGCGCTCACTCCAATTAGGGGATCCTAAACTATGTTTTGGAAGCAAAAAATGAAAATATAAAAAAAATTGGATGGGGATTTTCGTAATAGTGATGGAAAACGAATCACACACAGCTTTATTCAGCATCAAAACAAGACCAGGGTGTGTTTTTTTCCATTTTCTAAGAGTTGGGACATCTGTGAAAATAATTATTTTTAGCTGTTCCAATACAGTAAATACGGTAATAGCGGAGCTCGGGAATTTCTGTTTCCTTGTTTAAAATAAATTTTAATCTGCTCATTCATCACATGAATATTTGTATTTCATTTTACATCACCCCAACTGGTGCTTGATATCGTCATTATCAATCGTAAAAGGAAGACTTCCCCCCTCTGACTTTAAAGATTGAGAGCTTTATATTTATAAAAGTTTAAACTGCAATTGTGTAAACATACTCTCGAGGCCACTCGTGAAACCAGGTAGGCCAAGGGAAATCCAAACTTCAATTGCATAGACATCAACAAATACATCGACTACATCAGTTCTTTTAGAATAAAAGCTTTGCATGGCTCAAGCAGGGCTTATATTTCGTCTAAATTTGTGAGAATCCATTTGGATTCTCGTGAAAATGGTTGCGAGAATCCATACCTACTATGAGTGTCCCAGGATCCCATGACGCCACCATGGTTGAACCACTGTTGTATACTGATAACACATGTTAACCTTTTACCCAACACACCTTTTTAATTTTTAAAACTAAGTTTGATAATTTTTAAACAATAAATAATAAATGAATCATAAAAATTAAATGAACAACATTTACCAATAAAATCTAACAAATATGGCTGTCATTGGAACCGGCTCAATGAGCCGGTTCCAATGACTGCCATATTTGTCCAATTTTATTGACAAAGTGTCAGGATATTTCAGGTCATGTTAGCCTTCTATTGGTTAATTTGTTGCCACTGTGTTAGTTAAAGGGTTAAATTGACTCAATTTTTTCACGCGAATCCTAGCAGAGGTGCAGCAAGAATCTACATGGATTCTCGCCGGTTTTATTTCGCGAATCTTTGTGTGAATCGATTCTCGGATTCTCGTCGAAATATAAGCCTTGGTTCGTTTAGGATAAAAGCTTTGCATGGCTCAAGACATCCATATTATTGTAAGTATTCACTCCTCTTCTTTTCATCCAAAAAAATTACGAATGATAGAAAATATCACATTAATGCTATAGAAATATCGCAATAATACACTAATATGGCGTCATTAGGCCTAAAAAAATTTAAAATATGTTTCTCAGGCCCTCCCGCATGGTCCTTTTGGCTGCTGCATGCTCTCTTTTTATAGCCAATGTAAACTTAAATAAAATAAAAATTAAAATGGTTTACATCTGATATTTTACCCAATTTAAAAAATTGATAAATTTGTCCTTTGAGTGCAAGAATTCTTTGCAATGCCTTAGCATTGCAAAGCCTTCTTGCTCTCAGGGGACGAAATACACCTTCACCCATGCTATTCTGTAGATTATGTCGCCTAAAATATAAAACAATAACATGAACTTTTGATGACAAAGAAATAATTACAGAAATAAAAAATAAAATAAAAACTGCTCGCCTGCATGCAATTTTACAAATAATGGCCTGAGAAACAGAAGATCTGCTTTGTGTAGCCTTAACAGAAGAATATCACCTAATGGTATACTTTGTTCTAGGCGTCCTTGTTGCGTCCTTGGAAATATTGCCCACCCGTGGAAAGTGACCCGTCCACGGCGACGTGTTGTACATAGTACACCTTCAGACAGGACTTTCTATCACATTGTAATAGTTCCATGGCAAATTTTAGTTTATATATCAGTCTATATATTTTGTACTGCTGTATGCAGTATTTACTGCTGAGTGTGGTAAACATGGATTTTTTCATGTATTTTTGTCACACTTTTTCATATATAGAATGTCTTTTATTTTTATACTGTACTAATGACCCAGACATAGCTGGTGCTAACTCTTAAAATATAGGGCCAAACACAAATTTTGCCCCCCAATCCCCAAAATTTGCATCTAAAACTAAAGAAAACATGTCCTGAAAGGCCCTCCACACTTCGCCCCTACTGCGCATGCGCAGTGTCAAGGACGTTCCGAAATTGGCGCCATTAATCATTCTAAGTTTGGCCCTTCATCAGTTAACATCTGACTGATCTTTGTGCTTATAAATCTCAGTTTAAATGATGCCAGACACATAAATATTAGTGAAATGGTGATTCTAAGGAGGATAGAGAAGGAGGAGAGGAAAAGAATGTGTGACAGAATATTATCAGGGCTGTAACTTAAAATTTTTTAATGAAATTATGTTAAGTTACCTATTTTCAAGGCAGCAGCCATTTTGTTGTCATTCTGATTATTTAGTTACACTGTTTTTTAAGTGTTTTCCTCTCTTCCTGTCCTTTAAGTTCCCCCTTGCTATTCTCCCATGCTTTTGGCATAGTTTTTGTAATTATTATTACTAAATTTTCTTGGGAGTTTTAGCCGAATAACAGAATGAATTCTGTTCTTTCCCCATGTTTACGTCTTCACTTACGGGTGGTTAGGCGTTGTGTTCTGCATCTACCATCTGATGTTCTGCAGTTTCTTCCCTGGAAGTCTCTGTTTTGCATCAGATAGTGTATTTTTGGTAACTGATTTCGGGCCTGGGTGCCTGGAGTCTTATTTTAGTGTTTTTACACTCATTGTTTACATTTACAACAGCCCTCTGTGTGAGGGGGGGATTTCTAAAAAATAATATCTTGATGTTATTTTAATCATAACTAGATACATTATTATTGTTCGTAAGTGTTGAATAAATTGTTTAAAATATTTTTAAAATTTTTGTCCACACTTAGGCTTGGGATCCATTAGGGCTCAACGTTACTTTTCAGAAACCTGGGCTGTTCTGAAAAAATATTTTTTCAAAATATTTTGATTTCAATTATTTTTTCTATATTAATGGATCATATTATTATTATGTATTTTGATTGCCAGGGGTTAGTGCGAGTACCAGGACTTGTTTTCTTTTCACATTGAAAGGATATTGATCAATTGTTTTAAGAGGAAGTCTTCCTCTGACTTTATTATCATTCTATATGTGGTCAGTGTACTCGCATTAACTCCTGTTCTGTATCGTATGATTTCGATGACAATATGGGAAGCGTATGTCACGGTATGTTGTTGGGGATTTGGACACTCCGGTCCTTTCCCCGCAGGGTCACTCTACTTTATCAATTTCTATTTCAGACGATCAAGAGTAGGGTGATGTATCTGTGATGTCTTCCAACAGTGTGCCTCCGTCGTCACAATTAATGAAGGGCTAGCGGAAAAGTGCTCATGTAAATACGCCAATTGCCTAAGAGGACCCTAGTAGGTTCGACGGCCTTTGACGTCCGCTAGCTCGCCCGGTGTAGCGTCCATTCACCGAATGGTTCGGCAGCCGGGTTCGTCCGTTGCGGTCTAGAAGGAATTTTGGGGTGATGCGAGCACTATAAATTAACCTAATGCACACCCAGTGACGGCGGATCGGAGGGAGAACGCAGGAAGCCTTTTAGTCCGGTTCATAGCTCGTTCCGGTCCATCCGGACGGCAAGCGAGAGAGGCCCCTCTCTCGTTCAACAACATCTGGCCCCAGATGTTGTGGTACAAAATGTGTCGCAAGCGGAGCATACGTCCGTCGCTCGGGACGCTCCGTTGTATAGGCAGTCCGCTGAGACTGCTAAGGCTTCCTCTTCTCGTCAGCGCACACGACCGCACCTTGGCTGCGTGACCGCCGATATATTACCAGCTTCGCCGATCAAGGATTCTTCGGCGACCAGGTCACACCATCCGGTAGCCAGGGACACGAGGCCTGCAGACTCCGGACGTTCGCATAGGAAGTGTGCGGGAGTCAACGTACACGGAGCTTCCGGCGGCAATGCATCGTAAGACCGCTACTGCACAGGCCTCGGGAACGGACGTGCTTTCCTTAATAGCACAGTTTATCGCAGCATCCCAGCATCAACTGAATCTGTCGCATATATTTTATCCGACGATGCTGGGTCGGGACGCTCCGCGGAAGCGGGTACGGATGTCCGAAAGTTTCATCCGGACCGACGGGATACCGAAAGGGATTCGGAGGATTTCGAGCTTTCCCTTTCGGAACAACATATGCTGTTGTGTATGTCATCTGACTTGGTCTTCTACAGCTTCTTTCGTCGGACCAGAATGCTGCGATGCCGGATAAGAAACTGATAGCGTCGGTGGACTTAGAAATTTTTGGTTCGGTTCAGGGACATCGTCCCTCAGTTCCGACATAGTCCAATAATGTCACACAAACTTTCGAATTATTGAACGACGCTATATATATTATTATTTTATGCTTGCTAACCAAGCATTTCTGGTTTCTTGTTCGAAGAGTTATGGAGATGTCTTTCAAAAGTGTGCCTCTGTCGTCATAGTTAATGAAGAGTTAGCGGCAATAAGTGCTCATGGAATATGTCTATCGCCTACGGAGTGACATTCGCTAGCTCACCCGGTGTAGCGTACATTCATCGAATGGTTCGGCTGCCGGGTTCGTCCGTTGCGTCTAGGAAGGAGATTTGGGTGATGCGAGCACTTTAATTACTTTAGTACTCACCCAGTGACGGCAGATTGAGGACAGATCGGAGGAAGCCTGTTAGTCCGGTTCCTGGCTTGTCCAGGTCCGTCCGGGCTGTGAGCGAGAGAGGTCCCTCTCTCGCCCAACAACATAGGGGACCGCATGTTGTGGTTCAGATATTTTACATTCGGAGCATATGTCCGTTGGTCGGGACGCTCCGTTATATTGACAGTCCGAGAGACTGTCTTTAATGCTTCCTCATCCTCACAGCAGGGCACACGACCGCACATTGGCTACGTGACCTCGAGTATCCGATCAGTTTCGGCATTCAGTGATTCCACGGCGAATAGGTCGCGCCATCCGGTAGCCAAGGGACACGAGGCCTATACACTCTGTTCGCTCGCATATTGGTAGTATGCACGGGGTAACGATCACGGAGCTTCCAGCGGCAATGCATCGTAAGACCGCTTCTCCTCAGGCCTCAGTGACGGACGTGCTATCCGAGTTAGCACAGTTGTTTCACAGCGTCCCAGCAATTGACAGTTTCTCGGTCGAATCAGGAATTATCCGACGGCGCTGGGTCGGTGCGGTCCGCGGTTGCATCAGGTACGGACGACCGAACGCTTTATAGGGTCCGACAGGATGGCGAAAGGGATTCGAAAGATTTCGAGTTTTCCCTTTAGTAGTATCGGAAGATGCCTTTCATATCTTCTGGCATTATCTTCCAGTGATTATTATTTCGGACTTCATTGCTGCGATCTTGGATAAGAGACTTATAGCGTCATTGGACTCGGATTTTTCGATCGGTTCAGGGACATTGTCCCTGACTTACCGACGCAGTCCAATATTGTCATTACAACATGTGTTTTATTTTTCGACGCTATATATATATATAAATACAAGCCTACTACTAAGCATGATAGTTTAGTTTCTTGTCCGCGTTGCTCATTTCTGCCATTTTATCATTTATACAAATAGTTTATTTTGGCAGAGCAGGGCATACCGAGAGTTCATATGCGTCTAGACGGTGTGATTAAAGACTGCATATATTCTTTTTCGCCGTTTATGTCTTTTCCAATTTTAATGTTGGGAACGACATTATGTATAGTAGACTTAACTTAGACGCTTTATTATACGTAATCCGCCTTACTGAGGCGTTATCATTACGTCTTCAAGAAAAGATTTACGGGATTTTATTCTCAATGTAATTTCTTTTGAGGGCAGTAGTTTGTTCACGTATAACTCCGCCCTTCAGTGGCTGATTGGAGTTAGTTAGACGTGACGCAGCCCTAGCTACATCCACACGCGTGGATAGTAAGGTTAAGAACTCTCTCAGAGTCGCTTCGTTCTCGGAGGAGCTTCTCTTCGACGGCAACTTTTCGGCAATCCATGAATTGCTCGATTTACACGTTCTCTTGTCTATCTAGTGTTACAAGAGATTCAGACTGGGGCAAACATTCGGTGGTTGACTCAGAGAGTGCCGCCGCAGTTGCCGGACCCAAGTGTGGCTGTTATGACGGTTGCCAGTCAAACAGATTGGGATATAATACTGATCCCTACGGATTCGAAGTGCCAGGGTCTTTGGGTTCCGCAGTCTTTTAGCAATCAGTTTTCTTCCGCGGAATAATGTTTTTTAGGCTTGCTTTATGTCATTGCATGAACATTATTCAGAAACGCATGCCCAAATTCCTGTCCTTTAATTCGACAGTAGTGGCGTATCTCCGGAACCAGGGAGGCACTCTTTCGTTTCCGTTATTCAATTTAATGGAAAGAATCCGTCTGTTGGTTATAGTACACCAAGTTCAGTTTTGGTCCGTCATATTCCGGGTCGTCTGATTGTTTTATCGGACTCCCGTTCTCTTACGGGTCGCTTGTTGCTGTCAGAATGGACTCTCAACAAACAAGTATTCAATCAGATTTGCTATCTATGGGAGCGCCCAATGATGATTTATTTATGACACAGCTTGCTAATCAATTGCAGACGTATGTGTTGGCTTGTCCAGATCTCTGAGCTAATATTGTTAACGCTCTATTGATCTATAGGACGGAATGATAGGATACGCGTATCCTCCGGCGCTGTTGTTTTAGCAGGTATTGCTAAGATAAACAACCACAATACATTTCTGTTGATAGCATCTCTATCTTCACAGAGATCATGAGTAATTTACTCTCTTGTCTACTGTGGGTCTTAACGTGAAATCTTCCTCTAGGTGAGGATCTTTTTCACTGGGTAAATCGTGTCATCTTTATCACAACCAGCAAGGTCGCAACCTTCATGTATTCCGTTGTGTGGTCCGTATTGCATTGTAAGCACTGTACTGTACGAGCTTTGGACGCGATTTCTTACTATAGGAGATCCTCTTCTTCGCCATTCTATGCGGCTAAAGTGGAGGCTCTTCCGTCGTGGTGTAGGGATCATTATGTTCATATTGTTGATCCCTCCATACTACTCATTGCTATTTTTTAGTATACTTGTTTCACAAGATCTACTGCAGCCTGTTATTATTTAGGTTATAGGTTTATGTTACCTCATACCTATGCACTCTACGATAGTTTACAATTGAGTCTTTTGTCTCTTTATCTAAGTCAGTTAGTAACTTTTTGATAAATAGACTTAGAATCTTTAGATTAAATTCCTATACGGATTTTAACTTCGGTTCTTATTTAGCTAAGTAATCATTAGAGCCTCTGGAAACAGTAGTTTTCAAATTCTGACCTTTTAGACAGTAATTCTGTTGGTTTCTCTTTTACTGTAGAGTCAGTGAGTTTCATGCACTATCGATGGATGATTTTCACTTTCATAGTTTCGGAATCAATACTTCCGTTACTATTTAGGTTGGATTGTTGCATAAGAGTTAGGCTCCTATTATCCGGAACCTATTATTTTAAGGTCCTTCCGTCTTCGTATGGGCATAGGCCTTTACTCTTTCCGGGTACAGTTTATGTATTTATAAACAGATATCTGTTTATTACAAAGGGCGTAAGCTTCTTCTGTCGTTGATGTCTAGTAGAAGGACGTTACGCTCCATTTTATTGTTAATGGATTCTATTAACTATCGGTACTGCTTATGGTATATCATTGACTTAGCAGTTGTGCTTAAGATTTCGGCTCATGAAGTAAGAGTTCTTCTACTTCTTGGGCTTACATTAATAGTGTCGCTATTATAGATTTTTGAAGGCCGCTCATTGCGCTCAGCCATCCACATTCATGAATTTTATCTCAGAAATATCGAGTCCATTTCTGGAGGCCTCTATTGTTAGGTCTATTATCTACTGCTCAGAATGTCATTCACTTAACAGTTGCTACTATAGCTAGGTAGGCTGTCTGTTTCGGCAGTGTCTCCGTTCGGCTGCCCTCTTCGCTCTGGGCTATTTGACCCAGGGCAAGAAAAAGGGGGGGGGGGGGAGGGTGTTCCCTTGGGTCACCTGTTTTACTATGAAAACAAGGGGATACCTCCTCCGGAGTTAGTAATTCTGAGCTGTTATTGGGATGGCTGTTTAGTGAGAAGTTTAGGTTTTTAAAATTCATTCAAGTCTTAGTTTTTAAAGTATAGCTTTTGAATATTGCATATGTCAACGGACATGATTATGCAATCCTCAGACACTTTTAGGAGTATAAGAGTCTCTATTCTCTAGACTTATTTTATTTATTGGCTTACTTTAAAAATTATTAGTATAAGGATTATATTGGATATTAATAGAGTACATGGATGTATGAAGCTCAATTTTGGAAGGTGTTGTATCTTTCTAATTTATCATAAATAAGAAAGATACACGTAAGGCCTATTACTTCTTTTTCCCTACAGGGGATGACTCTATTTTATTTTATTGAGCGTATTCCATTTTGCTCTATGTCCTTGGCCCTCCAGCCTTTTTACTATTCAGCTATGTCTGGGTCATTGGTACAGTATAAAAATGTTAAAAAATTTATAGTAATTTCTATATTTTTTATACTTACCAATGACCCAGACGGGGATGGCCCTCCCAGGAGTTGGGAACTCTTGCCTCCCCGCTGAGTACATAGCGCTTACCAGGCACTGGTTATTAGAATGATTAATGGCGCCAATTTCGGAACGTCCTTGACACTGCGCATGCGCAGTAGGGGCGAAGTGTGGAGGGCCTTTCAGGACATGTTTTCTTTAGTTTTAGATGCAAATTTTGGGGATTGGGGGGCAAAATTTGTGTTTGGCCCTATATTTTAAGAGTTAGCACCAGCTATGTCTGGGTCATTGGTAAGTATAAAAAATATAGAAATTACTATAAATTTTTTAACATTCATGTTATTTTACTGATTCCAATTTTCTCGAAAATACACCAATATGACGAGGACTGCAGACACCAATAGTTTCTAATATCAATATAGTGGAACCCTGTTAATTGAATAGCCACTTTGCCAATGAAAATTATTCAGTTAACAGGAGTATTCAATTAACAGGGATTGTGTCACTTTCCTGTATTCTATAGATAAACTTAGCATTTATTCTATTATATCTTGTTTGACAGAGCTCCATGAGCTCTGTCAAACAAGATATAATAGATTAAATGCATGTATTGGATTTACTGAGGCCAAATAGGTCTATAAATAAAGGAAAACTAGGGAGAGTCAGGGCAATTTCTCGACAGGTTACAAGATTTTTTTTTCAATTAACAGGAGTTTACTCTATAGCCCATATTCAATTAACAGGTCAAATTTGTATTGGAGGTATGGTAAATGGTTCTGTGTTTGGAAATTTTATTCAATTAACAGGGTTATTCAATTAAGAGATATCCAATTAAGTGGGCTCCACTGTATTGGTTTTGTATTTACTAGTGATTCTGGTAGTCCTATATGACTATATGAAATGTTGTAGCTTATGTATATATGTAACAAATGTTTTGAGTCTTGTGTTCAAGATACTGTTGTTAGTTGTGCATGGACATAATACTACTAAAAACTGAGTGCAATTTGCTTGACATATTTTGTCATTTTTCAAGTCAAAACTTATGAACAGCTTTGACTAAAAAGTGTAGACTGATGCCGACTCTGACTCCAGAAAATGTGTGGACAGAAAATGTTTTATTATATTATTAATGAATTTGCAGTCCACTTGAGACTACAGTTTGTAGTAGGGGAGAGCCATGCATTTATATATATTTCAAATAAAAAAGAATTCTTCAAAACATATTTTTATGACATTACTTTGACAAAAAGTGTACACAGACTGCGGACTTGGACTGAAGCATGTCGCTGACAAATTTCAGTGGAATCCTGTTAATTGAATAGCCACTTTGCAAATGAAAATTATTCAATTAACAGGAGTATTCAATTAACAGGTTACTTTCCTGTATTCTAGAGATAAACATAGCATTTATTCTATTCTATCTTGTTTGACAGAGCTCCATGAGCTCTGTCAAACAAGATATAATAGATTAAATGCCTGCATTTGATGTACTGAGGCCAAGCAGGTCTATAAACAAAGAAAAACTGGGGAGAGTCAGAGTAATTTCTCTGACAGGTTACAAGATTTTTTATTCACTTAACAGGAGTTTACTCTATAACCTATATTCAATTAGCAGGTTAATTTTGTACTGGTGGTATGGTAAATGGTTTTGTGTTGGGAAATTATATTCAATTAACAGGATTATTCAGTTAAGAGATATCCAATTAAGTGGGCGCCACTGTATTAATTGTGTGAATAATGGGGATTGCAGTTACTGTTATGAATAGAAGCAGGATATTTTGATGTTACATTAACTCAATTCTTGGGCTGGAAATAACATACGAACAATTGTTTAGGTTATGTGGAGGTTACATCAATTGTAAAATATACCAACGCAGTACAAGTTATGATAAAACAATACAGCATAAACTAACTTCCCTGATCCTACATGTTTCGTCAGTCAGATATGACAATCTTTCAGGACAAACCCGACTCACAGATTGTGCCTTGTATCCACATATGGCTAGAGTTGCATGCACTTTACATCTTAACAGATTTTCCATTAAAGTAAGTAGAAACAACTAACGCTTGATCTCATCTCAGCGATAGTCATGCATTAGTTGTTCCTATTCATTTTGGAAGTTATTCTGCCAAGACATGAACATCATGGCTTGCGTAGTAAAAACAGATAAAGCCGAAAAACATTTCAGCACTTTTTCCAATACATGTAGGTTATATTGCATAACCTGTTTGCTGTACATTTAATAAGGCTGCATGGTATACCTGTAATTCAGTATTTACCTTTTTTTAAAATGATGCCGAGCCAATACCAGTATTGTTTTGAAAGTATTGGTATACGGTGAATTACAGTATTTATTACTCTACTATATATGAAAAGCCTATGATATAAATTTTAACTTTATATACACCAACTGTGGTGAACATGCCAGCAATGGAATTTCAATAGTTAAAATTTACACCTACAGTGGAACTACATCCAAGTTGACCTTTGGTGACGTTGACCTGAATGCGAACTTGTCTAAATTTATCGCACGTTGCCTCATGAAGAATGAAATGGAAGTGGCAATTATTTATTACGTTTTTAAATTAGTTTACCCCCATAAAACACCCAAAATTAACAAACATGCATTGTTTCGTGTTAATAAAGCATCCATAACTCGAATTAGTACATCACGTGACTAATCCCCATATTCTCATTGGCTGTATTGATAGGGACTATGAAAGCATAGTGCCCGGAGTCAAGCATAGTGCCCGGAGTCATGCAATAGTGCGCACGCATTGCAAACAGAATCCCGAGGGGATTCTCCTTTTCTTCTGAGCAGACAGCAAATGAGGAGACGAATAGAAATAAAATGAGTGTTTCGAGATTCGCAAACGAGAATGTTAATTCTTTTCTTGAACAACATCAGAGCCGAAAGACTGTTAGTTTAACCAAATATGCTGTCAATATTCTCCGGCAGTTCTGTTCTGATAGAAAAAGGAATGGTGCATTTGAAACGTTAGATGTTGGAAGATTAACGGAACTATTGAAAGACTTTTATACAAACGTTAGAAATCGCGATGGTGATTTGTATTCCAAAAGCAGTATTTGTGCCATTCGTCAAGGAATGAGAAGATATTTGAAAGAACCCCCACATGAGAGACACTTTGATATAATAACAGACCCAGCTTTCAAAGGTGCTAATCGTGTATTCGACAGCATGTTGAAGAAAACAAGAGAAGACGGAAAAGGAACAGTCCGACACAAAAAAACCATTCCGCCAGGTAACTATAAAAAATACATAATAAAATAAAACACAACAAAACTAGAAAGTGAACAAGTCAGTGTCTGCAATGGACAATGGTGTTGTAATTATTTGTTCTCGTATAAATACACAGTCTTGTTAATTACATGAAATAGACGAGTGTTGTTTATTACTCAAATCGACAAGAGACACATAAGAACAGTTGTGAGAGAAAGTAAATAAATAACGGGCAGCAATGTTTGCTGAAAGTTATCATAAACATGAATAAATAAATAGATAAATTACGGGGAGCAATGTATGTTGAAACTTATCATAAACATGAATAAATAAATAAATTGTAGACCTATCAATTAAATAGTTTTGAATAAGAGTGTTAGAGAGGGCACTGAATATTATTTATCTTCGATCACAATAAACGATTGTGATTGACCATGTAAACGTTTATTCTGCTTTGATGCTTAGTGTTTCATTCTATTTCAGGCGATCTAAGGAAATTATATCAGCACCCAATTGTGTTTAATCCAGACATTCCAAGAGGTCTTTTGAATAAAGTAATGTTTGAGCTTTTATTTTACTTTTGTCGGAGAGGGAGAGAAAACATTCGAGAAATTAAAGCTTTTGATTTTGTAGTTAAAACTGAGGACACTGGAACTAATACATCCTGAAAACTACTTCTGAGCGAACAAAAAATCACACAGGTGTAACAAATGAGGATGAAGATGATGGACCTAGAATGTATGAAACTGGCACAAAAATGTGCCCTGTTAATAGTTTTCAACGATATCTTATGAAACGAAACCATGAGTGTGATGCGTTCTTTCAAATTCCCAAAAATTCATACCACGAGAATGACGAATGTTGGTTTGAGCGAAGGGCAATGGGAAAAAATTCCATAGGAGAATTCATGGTAAAAATGTCTAAACAATTTGGTCTTTCTGATACATATACCAACCACTGTGTGCGTGCTACGACCATAACAATTCTTAATGATTGTGGATTCAAAGATCGCGATATTATTTCTTTATCAGGACACAGAAATGAAAAATCATTGTCAAGTTACGTTTCGGACACAAGAGCTGATGTCAAACGAGGTATGTCAGAGAGCTTGAGTTCCATGGTCGATAATGCAGATGCTGAACATTCAGAAATGCCTGCAGCAAGGAATGCTGTTGAGAAAACAACAACGCAACTCTCTTTCCAGTCAGCAAATTCCACAGTATCAGCACCCGAATTATTAGATACCGATATTGATGACGACGATCTGATAAGTGCGTTGGAGGAAATCGAGTGTTCAAAAAACTCAACATCAATTGACATTCGAAAGCAATCCAAACAAATATGCAACAAAATGCAGTATTGTGCCCCAAAATTCAATTTCAGCAATTGTGTTGTAAATATTTACAATTGTGGCAGAAAGGGGTTTTCTATGAATAGTTCTATGTTGTTTTTCATTATGTACCATTCTCGCACAGCATTCCTTGATAATTCCAATAACATTTTTGTTGTTGTGATTCCCTTGTGATGTTTTGTGGTAATTGTACAAAGTATTTTGAAGTCCTTTCTGGTAAAATTTACTTTCAGTTTGAAAAGTCTAAAGTTGGTTGTGATTGGCTTAGAAATGTTAGATGGACTTTCATTGGAGGATAATTGTATTGAAGGACATCATTGGTGCATCTTAGGTCGATTTGCATTGGGTGGAATATATCCCTCTATAGTATAAAACCTTGGAAGTTTCATTAATAAAGTTTGTCTGATGGTTTGCACAAAACCTTGAACAACCCTTACTCTTGGTTAGTCTAGTTTGTCCTCCTTAGGAATGGGTGGTTTTGGGGGGTTGTTATATGAGAAACTAGGTGATTTCTGAGCTAGATTTAGAAGTGGGGTATTTTCTCAGTTGCAAGATATGGACATGGACATCCTTTGAGATAAAATTTGGATGGGTTAGGATAAAAGTGTTTTTAACATCTGAAGTTGTTAATCTCCAGTGGAAAGATCATCAAAGGGAGCTCAACAGTGATTATTGCATGTTCCTACAGCTTCTTAAACACTTGTAATAAATTAAATTGAACTCTAAAATTATTTTGTTCTTGCTACTGTACCATTTTACATCCATAACTCAAGAATAAAGATCATTTGGGGAATGCAGGAACTAATCCCTCCTGTTACACAATAATTAAAATGTGCTCGTACATCAGACGAAGTACCCATAACACGTTCAATGGGGTGAACGTTAATAAAACTTTAGTGCCATGAATAATGGAATTTCTATAGTGCCTCACAAGCTCTGTTGATACCACCATATGTGAGATGTTGATTCTGTTGTATGATATCTCGTGTTAACCAGTTATGTGCCACATGATTGGTTGATCGGTTTCATGTGTTTATTTACATTATTCTACTTTACCCATTGAGTTCGAATCCAGTTTATAGTTTAATGTTTTCCTGACATTTTCATGTTATTAATTTCATTGTTTTATTTTGGATAGTAAAGTGTTAGTTATCTCTCCGTTCCTTCTTTAATATGTTGTGGAGATGGTCTGGGTGTGATGTACTAAACCCATTAATGCCTTCCGTTCGGGCACTATGCTCTCATAGTGTTGCTTCGGGAACCAAATAGTGCCCTCGCTATCGCTCGGGCACTATTGCACTCTCAGCAACACTATGAGAGCATAGTGCCCTCAATGGAAGGCATTAATAGGTAAATAGTATGTTATTGTGTTGTTAAACAAGAAAAAGACCCTGTTTCTTTTCCTATTTCGTGTAGGTGATAAAATTGAAAGTGGAATTTCCACCAACCCTCATGTAAACAAAACCAAATTCGCTCTAATGTACGGCTGCTGCACAGTAAAATAGAGAAAAAATAACAGCAACTCTTCATAATCTGACCATCATGGTATAAATAAAATATACCCAAAGTAGCTTGGTGTGCCAAATGTTCACCACTCGTGGTGAAGTGGTGTTAACCGCGTGTCAAAGACTCGCGGATAACACCACTTCACTCGTGCTGAACATTTGGTACTCCAAGCTACTATGGGCAGATTCGATATGTATCAAGTTGTCAATGTCAAAATCGATAGATTAATAATAATTGAAGAAATACTGAATGTCACTGACTCAACATTTAATATTTATCATCAGTAATATCTCAGTTTTTGAAATTTTCTGAGTGTGTTGAAAATTTGAAATAATAATTTGATACACTCACTGAACATGAAATATTTCCATATTTCGCACATTTAATCTCTCACCACAAAATATATTATAATTAAAATTTATATTTGCAGACTGTAAATTTCAGCATTAGGCTATTTATTAAAATAATTATTATAAACATGTATACATCACATGTTTTTTTTAATGTCTCATGGGTGTGAGTCAAACATAGAAAGAAATCATTCCTAATTCAAACTCCTCCCTGTCTTGTAACTGCTGATGTGAAGTGCTAATCAATCATAGAACAGTATGATTTGTCGTAGTCCAAACTCTGCCCAAATTTACAAGTACTGTCATATATTGCTGTCATTCACTCATTGGAGTTACCAATGAAACACAGTTTGAACAAAACTATATCAGCAGTTGATGGATGTTTTCTTAGCTGTGTGGGCCTCTGATATCCTATTGGCTCCTTTTTAATGATTGACGAGTTAGCTATTGGTGTTGTATTCCTTTTGTGATGTGAGATTGAAAATATATTGTTGTTCGTGATATAAATATACTTGTGTTTTGAATAAATAATAGTTGTTTGATGAGAATTTGCATTTGCTTTTTCTTAAAACACTTTCAGCCTACATTTATTTAACAGAGCCTCTTATATATGATACAGTGGAACCCTGTTAATTGAATAGCCACTTTGCCAATGAAAATTACTCATTTAACAGGAGTATTCAATTAACAGGGATTGTGTCACTTTCCTCTATTCTAGAGATAAACTTAGCATCAGCTCTGTCAAACAAGATATAATAGATTAAATGCCTGTATTGGATGTACTGAGGCCAAATATGTCGATAAGCAAAGGAAACCTGGGGAGAGTCACGGTATTTTCTCTGGCAGGTTACAAGATTTTTTTATTAAATTAACAGGAGTTTACTGTATAACCTATATTCAATTAACAGGTCAAATATGTACTGGAGGTATGGTAAATGGTTTTGTGTTATGAAATTATATGCAGTCAACAGTGTTATTCAGTTAAGAGATATCCAATTAAGTGGGCTGCGCTGTACAAAGGAACTGGTTATTTTTACTCACTGTGCATCATGTACGAACATATTCATTTCGTATTTTCGAGCAAGATATTTAAATAAAGTCCTCAAGAGTCATGAGAACTGTGTTAAAAGATATTGTATGAAAACACTCAGAAAGTCATTCAGTTAATTTTTCCAACTGAATTTGTACAACTGTAGAACACATGAATTAAATGTATTTGTTAATTAGTTCAACAATCTAAACACAATCATCAGTATCCGTGGCTATCAGTCACAGGTACTGATAACTACATTCAGATTCCGAACTACATGTAGTCTACGATATACCAGTATGTTGCAGGTATGAATATATTAAAGTGAATTTCATAACATTGTTGCCAAAGCTCAAATGTTAAAGATATGACATAAGCCTATTATCAGAACAGTGGAACCCTGTTAATTGTATAGCCACTTTGCAAATGGAAACTATTCAATTAACAGGGATTGTGTAACTTTCCTGTATTCTAGAGATAAACTTTGCCTTTATTCTATTATCTCTTGTTTGACAGAGCTCCATGAGCTCTGTCAAACAAGATATGATAGATTAAATGCCTGCATTCGATGTACTGAGGCCAAACAAGTCTATAAACAAAGAAAAACTGGGGAGAGTCGGGGTAATTTCTCGGCAGGTTTCAAGATTTTTTATTCAATTAACAGGAGTTTACTCTATAACCTATATTCAATTAACAGGTCAGATGTGTACTGGTGGTATGATAAATGGTTTTGTGTTGGGAAATTATATTCAATTAACAGGGTTATTCAGTTAAGAGATATCCAATTAAGTGGACTCCACTGTATTACATATGTACATGTACCTATCACCATGAAAGGCACCCTAAAATGAAATATTTCCGGGCTTGGTAATGAGATATCTTTTTTTCTTTACAGGCAGTATAAATGTGAAGATAAGACATGGCATCACTGGTAAGGCATTGTGTTCCCCACATCACAAGGAGGGGTAGAGTTCTCGCCTTGGGAAATTTTTATGCATTTCCATTTCCCTGTGCATGTTACAGCAAGACACCTTCATGGAGCTTTCGAAAAAAGTTTCAGATGAAGATGCTTAGATCTGGATTTCCAACACAAAATGGACAGACTATGGTTAGAGGAATGACAGAATCAGCTGCTGCACATCATCTCATTCAAGAAAATAATGTGACACAGTTATCCAATGAAATAAAAGATGCAAAAAGCTTTGATCACTTGTTGGATGTTGTTGACTCGGAACATTTCAGTCCTCAAGATGTTACTAATGTGCTGGAGCAAATTTCAACAATTCATGAAGAAAATGTTAAAACTACAAAGGATACAGCATGTGAACTTATTGAGAATGCAATGATGGATGGTAGAATGTCAAAAGTGTGCTCACCAATTAGGAACAATGTTATTCCCACTTCCAAGATACTTTTACAAGCTGAATATTTGAAGTTTTTAAATACTATGTTAAATATTTCATGCAAAGAGACACCAGTAGTTACGGTTATTGAAGATTACATCTTTTTAAACTTGACGAAAATGAGCATGTCTAATTTAATAAAAACGTTACAGATATATAATAAACATAATGAAACAAAACATAGGAAACAAGTGTATGATAATGTGTGTAATATAATACATAAAAGATGGGTGGAAGTGTGCAGACCAAACCAGATAATTAGTCTAGCATTATCATATGATAGAAATAGTAACCTTTTTGACAAGTTTGAAGACGTTATTTTGACTTCTACACAGTACATGACTGCTAATAGTATTTATAATATGCTTTATGCCTTTTGTCGGAGACGGTATCGAAATAATTCTGTACTCCGATCATTAGTTCATCATTTGAAGACAAAAGAATGGGATTTTCAGTTTTATCAACTTAAAAATTTACTTTATGCTTGCAGTGTACTGAAAGTTCATGACACTAATTTATTTGAAAAAATTGCTACCATTCTTATACCAATGTTGAATGAGCAGACGTCTGTTGCTTCATTGACCTCTGTTTTAACCTCTGTTGGGAAACTGCAGTTGTTACATGAACCACTCATTAATGATCTGTATCAAAGAATATATGCAAACCGAGAGAAGCTGACTGAGAGAAATATTGCTTACATAATTATCACGATGGGGAGATTGAATTATGTAGATTTTCCACTTTTAGAACATTTGAAAAAGGACTTGATTAGCCTTTCTTTGAAGACGAGCTTACCTGATGTATGGCTTGATGTTATCTGGCATTTGGTGGCACTACAACAAGGCAACAATTTTCTTGTAAACTCAGTTTTAAAGAAGTCTTTTTATGAAGATTTATTGGGTAATTAAATAAGTTTATATGTGTGATGAAATGACCAAATTTTGAAAAATTGAATTTTCCCATTAATTGAATGGCTTTTCAGTTAACCCTTTACCCAACGTAATGGCCAAAACCGGCCAGTGCTATTCTAAAAAAATCGCCAATTAATTTTCATTATTTTTTTCATTTTTTGTCTCAAAAACATAGGTTATGACATTTCATTGGAACGAGCTCATCGAGCTCGTTCCAATGGGGGGTCATAACCTTTGTTTTTTGACAAAAAATGTAAAAAATTAGTTATTCAAGAATTTTTTTTGCAAGTGTCGTCTGCTTTTCATGTTAGGTAAAAGGTTAACCTGTTAAATGCTGATGTCAAAATACCAAAATTTCAAGCAGTACATGTAGATGTTCCCAAAATGCAACTAGGAATGTAATCAACTCTTTCTTGTTTGACAGAGCTCAATGAGCTCTGTCAAACAATACAGAATTTCAACATGTGCAGTTAAAACTAGAAGTCCTGTCATGAAATGTGCACAAATAGCACGTCGATCTGCACGTTAATCTATGCGTTATGACCATAGTAAGGCTATCAAATTCTGTGCATATGGCCTGTGCACAAGCAGTGTTTCAGCCAATGGACCTCCGGGTAACTCGGAGGTCCATTGGCAGAAACATTGCCTGTGTTTGCTTTGAGTAACCAGGAGAACCTGCTGTGCTTTGGATGCCATTTGATATGGCAATTGCACACAATTCCTACGCGCAACTACATGTAAGCATAGATAAGCGCACAGTTCATGACAGGACTTCTAGTTTTAACTGTAGTTGCATTATGGGGAAAATTTGAAGGTTTAAATTTTGATATTTTTGCATCAGTAACAAAGTTCCACAGTATTACAGCACCTGGACAGTAGGTAGCCATGAAAACACCCACAGAGTGCAGGGTTTCTGCTTACCTGGTTTTACATGTGGTAACCAGACCCATTCTATTTGCCGGTTTTGGTTAGAAAAAATGTTGAATTAAGTTTGTTTACAGATGCAAAATTAGTCATTTTTTGTTGTGATATCACGGCAAAATAAAATTTGTCCACGGGTAAATGTTTTATGACATTTATTTAAAACACGTATCACTTTGAAATCTTTATATGTTTGAACTCCCGACACCAGGGGTCAGCCGAGTGGGCGACTAGGGTGAAGAAGTCGCCTTGTCATTCCTCAAGTCACCTTAGCTTACATTGGGGGCGTAATTCAAGTCACCCTTCAAAACTTTCTTTGGAGACATGGCAGTTCTATGCATTTTTATGTTTTATTTGTTTTTATTATTCCAGGATACGCTATATCTAATGAACCAATGTGTTGGGCCAACACATTGGTTCATGAGATATAGCATATCATGGAATAAACATTTGGCATAGACTCGTCATAGACATGTATTGAGGGCGGTGAAGATCAAGGTAATCCGAAATCTCCACACAGGGTAATTTAAAAGTGTTTCCTCAAATTGCTCTGGAATTCTGGCATATATTATTGATAAGTACATCAAAGCAATTCAGAAATAAGGTTGTCCTATGAAACACATGCCCTCAGTAAATCCCCAACACGTTGCTTTCCAGTTCAGAGATATGTTTCAGTACAGTATTATCATATGGAAATTCACAATGAGTTCTGAAAAAAGATTTTACAAACGAAAGTTATCGCCGAAAGATGCAAAAGGCACTTCCAAAATAATGTCTTTTTTTGCACGCTATCAACAGAAAAGAGGCCCTCCCCCTTTACAACAAATTGGTTGTGACTACAGCCAAATGCTATATCCTACTATTTTTGTCCCTGGCGGAAACCCTGGAAGTGTCATTTCCACCCAGACAATAATACTCAGATTCTATGAAAAATTATAAAAGTGCAAGCAGTGTTTCAGAACCTGCATGTTTAATTCAGAGGTCAGTTTGACAAATCTCAATGTCTGTCAGTCAAAATTTTTTTGGATGTTGTACATCTATGCTGTTCCATTGAATTAGTTATCTGTATGGATTTGCCAATCTTTGTGTGCTTCACTTGTTATTCCGCCCACCATATATTGTTGCTCCCAGTGCGGTTATTTTGTTAGAAACTAGAGTCGTGCCACTCTAAAGTGGTAGATCATGATTTATACCATGATTACCTATTCTACTATATATGTATATGAAAAGCCTATGACATAATTCTAGCTGTACACACCAACAACCGTGATGAACACGCCAGCAATGGGATTTCAATACAGTAGAATCCTCTTAATTGAATATCCATTTTGCCAGTGAAAATTATTCAATTAACAGGAGTATACAATTAACAGGGATTTGGTCAGTTTCCTGTTTTCTGGAGGTAACTGAGCATCTATTCTATTATATCTTGTTTGACAGAGCTCATAGAGCTCTGTCAAACAAGATATAATAGAATAAATGTCTGTATTGGATGTAGTGAGGACAAAAAGGTTGGTAAATAAGGGGAATTTGGTGCATGTCACAGTAATTCTTTCAACATATTACAAAAATTTATATACAGTTAACAGGAGTTTACTCTGCACCCCATATGCAATTAACAGATCCAATTTGTACTGAAGGTATGGTAAATGGTTTTGTGTTTGAAAATTATATTCAATTAACAGGGATATACAATTAAGAGATATCCAATTAAGTGGGCTCTACTGTAGTAAAAATTTACACCTACAGTAGAACTACATCCCCGTTGACCTTTAGTGAGGTCGACCTGAATGCGAACTTGTCTAAATTTATCGCACGTCACCTCACGAATAGTGAAATGGAAGTGGCAATTATTTATTTCGTTTTTAAATGGGTTTACCTCATAAGATGCCAAAAATTAACGAACATGCATTGCTTCATGTTAATAAAGCATGCATAACTCGAAATAGTATGTTATTAAAACGAAAAAGGCTCAGTTTCTTTTTGTCTCTCGCTTTTTTAAATAAACGGGAGATATTAAATTTGGGGTGTCCTTCCGTCCTTCCATCCTTCCACGTTTCCAGACTCTAGCTTTCCTTACAGTGAACGGATTTCGATCAAATTTGAGTAGTAGATCACTTTCATCAATTGTGGGTCCAAGTTCGAATATGGGCATTTTCCGTGCATGTTTAATTAGGTTGCTGAAATTTGATTGGCTGACAGTTTCCAGACTCTGACTTTCCTTAAAATCAAACTTCTTGGGTATCTTTGTTATCATTGTGAGACCAGAATACGTGTTTTGGGGTTTGGTCCAAAATTCAAGATGGCTGCCATTGGCCATTTTGTTCCGAAATTGGGTGTAATCAGTTTTTTGTACAGAACTTCTACATGTATATGAAAGTTCGGATTTGAATAAATTTTTGTATGAATGTTTAGTAACATGCAATACATCACATATATTACAGGTTTTGTCCTCATGCAAAAATTATGCAAATTAGGAAAAATTTGATTTATTCAGTGCTACTACTAATACACAGTAAGTGCACACCTTCCGTGTTTTTCGTTTCCAGACTCTAACTTTCCTTACAGTCAGTCGATTTTAATGAAATCTGGGTAGTAGATCACTTTCATCAATTGTGGTTCCAAGTTCGAACATGGGCATTTTCCGTGCATGTTTATGTTGCTTAAATTTGATTGGCTGATGGTTTCCAGACTCTAACTTTCCTTAGAGTCAACCGATTTCAATGAAATTTCATATATGGATTACCTTTCGCATCAGTTTAATGCAATATGTCTTATCATACAGTCTTAATTTTTAGTGATTCTCACAGTTATACTCCACATCACTTTACTTGCTTTGACAGTGACCTCTGTGAAAATAAATCTGATAACCACTGTCTGAAGCACTGTCTGTTCTGTCTCTTCTAAATAACTTCCGCTTGCAACTCAACTATATTCCACTGGATGCATTAATTCCCCTTGAAACTGCTGCCCAGCGGGAGACATGAATTCACTGAATTTGCTTGTTTTCATTTCGTTTCTTCGATAAATTTGACAGCAGAAGTACCGTCCACCGATGCTTGTATAAACAAAAACAGATTCGCACGTTTGTTGTCTGCTGTTTAGTAAAATCGAGAAAAAATAATAGCGACTCTTAATAATCTGAGAATCATGGTATAAATAAAATATACCCAAAGTAGCTTGGGGTACCAAATGTTCACCACTCGTGAAGTGGTGTTAACATCGTGCCAAAGGTACACCAATCTACTATGGGTATATTCTATTAGGGCTGTCGCGATTATTCGATTAGTCGACTAACCGTCGACTATTGATGTAGTCGACGTTTTTTATTTTTAGTCGATCGTCGTTCATTTTCAAGGTGGTACACGTCTACTACACGTCGGGGCTAAATTGCATTGTTTTGTGAGGTGAATGATCAATGAAGGTGAATAACTTTAAATATCTAACCATAGTTAACATTCATATCCGGAAGACTGTACGACTGTCACTGACTGTGTAAGAAAGAACAATCACAGTTACTCGAGAAGAATAGATTCTTCTGAATTTCTCCAGTCTTGTACACACGAATGCACCCATTGGAAAACCCAAAGCGCGGAAGTGACAAAATTATGACGAAAGTCAGACTGTCAGATCACTTCTCAAAGTTCGGAACTTCAGACTAAGATCCAATTTTAACAACTGACGAGGGAATGCATAGATCTCAATGTTCAAAATTTCGAGAAACTTATTGCAGAAAGGAAACATATCCAGGAACGTTCTTTGGTAAATTCATTTTAATTCATCGGCTTCAATCTAGTTCAAACTTGGACCCGCAGTCAGTAATATTATTTTTGGGGTTGGTACGTCCTACAGGACGTACCAACCCCAAAAATTATATTACGGACTGTGGGTCCAAGATTGGACTACATGTAGTTTCAGTCGGGACCGATTTGTTGTTCCACAACCCCACTTCGTCTGAACACACTGGTGCCATTGTCATTTTCAGAGTTTTACGAACAGAAGAATGATTTGCTAAAAAATCATGGGAAGCGACTATTAATCGACTAACCGTCGATTACTGGTCACGATTAGTCGATTACAAAAAATGATAGTCGCGACAGCCCTATATTCTATATATATAGTACGACTGCCATTATACTTTCCAGAGGTGGGAAATATTTCTACGGACGCAATAATATTAGATTTCAAACCCTACTTATGGCAGTAATCATCCAAAATTTAATTAAGGAAGTATTGGGTACAACGCGGTGCTTCATTAATTAAAATTTTGCTGATGGTGATTTTTATTACCTGGTAAACACATACGTAGACATCACTGCCAGTTAGGCCAGATTCCACATGTGGTGTATCTTGCACATTTCCAAATCCCAATGTGTGTATTGTGTTGGGTGCCCCATGAGAATCCTGGGAAGGGAAGCAGTTCTTGTTTACTGTGGTAAACAAGCTATGTTTTACTGATAAAATGGGACCCAGTCACCAGTGGGGTGAAAGTCCTCTAAAATGGGAATAAATGATTCAATAAACTTGATGTTACCTCCACGTTGTAACGATTCATTAATTAGACTGCGACATGGAGTTAAAGTCAAGTAGAGTCAACTGTTTAAACCCATGTTGCCCATTGTAGTGGACATGACTCCAAGAATTAGTGCCTGGGTCATATTTTTACCAATGAAACAGAGCTTGTTTGCCACAATAAGCAAGTACTCCTTCACTTCCCAGGGTTTCCACAGGGAATGATAAGTACACATAGACTTTATGTTTAACTTTACAACACAGCCACCGTAGACTGGTAACTTTCCATGGATGAGCAATATTTCCTCGTACACAATAATATTAGGTTCCAAACACTAATTATAGGAATAATCACCAAAAATTTAATTAAATGAAGCACCGGGTGCTTCAATAATTAAAATTTTGCTGCTGATGATTTTTATTACCTAGTACAGTTAAAACTAGAAGTCCTGTCACGAATAGTGCGCTTTTCTAGGCTTAATTGCGCGTTGGGATTGCGCGCAATTGCCATATCGAATGGCATCCACAGCACGGCAGGTTCTCCTGGTTATTCATAGCAAACACAAGCAATGTTTCTGCCAATGGACCTCCGGGTTACCCGGAGATCCATTGGCTGAAACATTGCTCGTGCACAGACCATATGTACAGAATTTGATAGTTTTACTTGGGTCATAACGCGTACATTAACGCGCATATCAACGTGCTATTTGTGCGCATTTCATGACAGGATTTCTAGTTTTAACTGTAAATGCATGCATGGACATCACCGACCATGTATGGATTATAACCAGTCCACGGCGGACTGTACTGTATCACCGTTATAACTCATTTTATAATTCTTATAGTACTCTGATCCAAAATGCATTTTTAGTCGAGTTGTGACGAAGTCAAACTCGACTTATAGTTTGATGAATGACTGGTGGGTGGGCGAACGGGCGTAAACAATTGGTTTTCGGATGATAACTTGATAATAGTTCAACCCATGTTCATGAAACTTCATAGGTGGGTTGGTATCGGTGAGAGGAAGAACCCTATCAATATTGGACTTGCTTGGTCAAAGGTCAAGGTCACAGTGACCTTGAACATAGTAAATTGTAAACAATTGGTTTCCGGATGATAACTTGACTACGGTTCAACCCACATTCATGAAACTTCATGTGTAGGTTGGTCTTTGTGAGGGGAAGAACCCTCTTTATTTTGGACTCACTAGGTCAAAGGTCAAGGTCACAGTGACCCTGAACATAGTACATCAAAATAGTTGGTTTCCAGATGATAACTTGACAATGGTTCGACCCATGTTCCTGAAACTTCTTAGTTAGGTTGGTGTCAGTGAGAGGAAGAGACCTATTTATTTTGGACTCACTAGGTGAAAGGTCAAGGTCACAGTGACCTTCAACATAGTAAATCGTAAACAATTGGTTTCCAGATGATAACTTAATGTTTCGACCCACGTTCATGAAACTTCATAGGTAGGTTGGCATCAGTGAGAGGAAGAACCTTATTTATTTTGGACATGCTAGGTGAAAGGTCAAGGTCACAGTGACCTTCAATCAAGGTCACAGTGACCTTCAACATAGTAAATCGTAAACAATTGATTTCTGGATGATAACTTGATAATGGTTTACCCACATTCATGAAACTTCATAGGTAGGTTGGCCTAGGTGAGTGGAAGACCCCTATTTATTTTGGACTCGCTAGGTCAAAGGCCAAGGTCACAGTGACCTTGAACATAATAAATCATAAACAATTGGTTTCCAGATGATAAATTGACAATGGTTCCACTTATGTTCAAGAAACTTCATAGATAGGTTGGCATTGGTGCAAGAAAGAGCCCTATTTATTTCAGTATCACTAGGTCAAGGTCACAATGACCCTTCACATAGTAAATTGTAAACACTTGGTTTCTGGACGATAAGTTGATAATGATTAAACCCACTTTTGTGCTGTCACAACTCGACATTGGATCGGTGATCCTATCGGCATTTTTTGCTATCAGATCGTCATGATCCAATCTTAACACACTTTAACCAGTAGGTTGACATTTCATAATAAAATACCACAAAAGCAACACTGCATCATAAAAAAACAAATGGAAACTTCATCTCAGATTCAATGCTCTTGTATTTCTTTGTCGACTGGTAAGATTCTATAATATTGCTGGGAGATAAGCGGACAGGGAATTTCTTTGTTGACATTCCAGTAATCCAGTTGTCAGTGATTTGATCCCCAAATCTCTATGAGATCCACTAACTACAATCCGACAGTGCATGACATAACGTATTTATCATAAACATTAATTCATAATAACCTGTGCAAATACTTGTAGGCACATTACAATATATGTAAATGTATAGTACGGCCGCTATGAACTGGTCACTTTCCACTGGTGGGCAATATTTCCATGGACGCTATAATATTAGATTCCAAACACTAATTATTGGAATAATCAACAAAAATTTAATTAATGAAGCACCAGATACAACCTGGTGCTTCATTAATTAAACTTCTTCTGATGGTGATTTTTATTAATTGGTAAATGCATGCATTGACATCACTGCCCACGCGTGGATTGCGACCAGTCCACTAAATCATCAATAAAGTAGACTTTCCAGGAACGTGGTGGCTCAGTGGTAGACTGTTGGACTTCTATGCTAGAGGTCCCGAGTTCGATCTCCGTCCGGGACGACCCAAGTTGTGTCCTTGGGCAAGGCACTTTATCCCGGTTGCCTACATGTGGGCATGATGACGCCGTGTACTTCAACTGCTGTAACCCTGCTTGAGCAGAGCTTGAACAGAGTTAGAATGTTGAGGAGCTGACAGTTGCTCGTCGATGCTCGATGGTTCTCTCCGGGTACTCCAGCTTCCTCCACCTGTAAAACTGTCACGGTCATGAATAGCCATTGTGCCTAAGTATGTGACCTTAAACACCAATAAATAAATATTAAGTAGACTTTCCGTCCAGTTTAATTTCCAAAATATGTACACTACTGCACAAGCGACTGTTACATGAATATCCTAAGTCCGAGGTGAGACAAAAGTATTAAACCCACCCGATATTATGCGGACAATGAATGTAATAATTAAATTGGACAAGACATTTGGAGTGAAAGGGATTAACTCCAGAGAGCGTAATCTCGGCATTAATTGTGAAATAGATTAGACCAAATAAACTACTGCATGTTGATGTCACAGAATGTAAGAATGATAACCAGTCATCAATAATTTTCTGAATCAAATTTATATACGTTTGTGTCGGAATGTTGCAATTTGTCGGAATTTTAAAAAAATATTCTTTCTGATTAAAAACGTAAATATTTTGAGTGTTGGTAATGGTAAGGCCAACATCATTTCGTCAAGTTGAGATTGTTGAGTTATACATGTATTTCGACCACAAAATTGTGAGAGTCGTGCAAAATACGACAATAAGTACATCCTTTTTGTTCAGGTGCCCTAGAAATTAATTACAGCTGTAATCTGTTTGACCGTGAATCACGGCGATTTTAATATCGTGTCGGACATTGACTCGTGAAACAATCACCCATATTAGTTGACGACTTCTCTTAGATCTTGAGAGAAGATATCGTGGACCTGGGATATTCATGTAATGGTCGTTTGCGCAGTAGTGTAAGAGCAAAGTTTCAACCAAACTGTCCAATAGCTGAAGCTTTGCTTGTGCCTTTTGTGTTTTATCACAAAATAATTTATTGTTTTGCTGAAAACACAGTTCTTGAACTTATTGGTGTTTAACCCTTTACCCAACTTAATGGCCAAAACCGGCCAGTGCTATTCTAAAAATGTCGCCAATTAATTCTCATTATTTTTTCATTTTTTGTCTCAAAAACATAAGTTATAACCCCTCTTTGAACGAGCTCATTGAGCTCGTTCCAATGAGGGGTCATAACCTACTATTTTGTAGCCAATGTTTCACTCAATCACCCATCCTCAACTACCCCTGACTATATAATAATAATAATAATATATCACTTATATAGCGCCTATCCTAATAAAAGCCCTAAGCGCTTTACAAAAGAAATCACAAATAAGATAGATAAAAATCAATAAAGTCACCCGGTTTGTGTGTCAGTGAAGAGAAGTCTGGGAAGTTCCTCTGGTATAAGTAGGTTTTTAGTCCCTTTTTAAAACTTTCAAGAGATGGTGCCTTTCGTAAGGTTTTGGGTAACGAGTTCCACACACGGGGCACGCTGATCCTGAAAGTCCTGTCACCTACAGTCTTCAAATTCCCCGCGAACTGAGTTAAAAGCCCTTCGTCGCTGGATCGCAATGATCGCTGCGGCTTGTATGGTATGAGGAGTTCGCTAAGGTAGCCTGGGAAGTCAGCCAAATTTCTCTGGTACGTGAGTATTGCTAGTTTATATGTTATGCGGTCTTTAATTGGGATGTAGTGCAGCTTGGCAAGGGCGGGTGAGATGTGTTCCCTTTTCTTCGTCCATAGAGCAATCCTAGCAGCAACATTGATCAGCCTCTGTAAATGTTGGAGCTGGTTGTCCGGGATGTTGAAAAGCAGTGCATTACAGTAATCTATTCGACTCAAGATGAATGATGAAATCAGCTTTTTTGTGGCGTCTAAACTTAAATATTTTCGGATATGACCTAGCCTTCTAATTTCAAAATATACTATATATATATATATGCCACTCTCACATGAAGTAAAATCTGCATATTTTTTACATGTAAATCAATTTTGCATCATTTGTCTTATTGTCTTGGTTAACATAGTTTTCACATTGTCAGTGCTTCCACTGAAAAGTTAAAAATATGTCTTGGGAGAAATTGTTTAATACAATTTGTAATCAATTTTTCACCCAATCACCCATCATTCTCCACCCCAATCATCCACCCTCACATGAAGATAGATTTTGAAAGAATATCCTCACAAAGGCAGCTAATTGTACAGTCATTCGCAGTTGACTGAAAGCAACAGATATCAGGTCAGGTTAGCCTACTGATTTGGTTCTTTCTGCATTGACTTGTTTTTTATACTATTCATTTGGTGAAACAAACATTTGTTCAACGACACACATGCACTTCTAGCATCAACGGGTTTGTGCAGTTTGAAAAGTAAGGCAATCTAATTGAAGGTTATCTTGTTCTTTTAGGCAACCCAATCCAGATATTTCAAGTAATGGAAACCCTGTGGGTACCCCATCAGAACCTCGGGAAGTGAAGCAGTGCTTGTTGGCTGTCAACCTTTCAACCTTTGTTTTACTGGTAAAACAGGACCCAGTGACCAATGCTTGGGGTGGAAGTCTTCTAAAATTGGCAACATGGGTATGAACGATTGACTAAATATGACTTCATCTCCATGCTGCAGTCATGATTAGCCATTGTGCAGAAACGTGACCTGAAACACCAATAAATAAAGGCAAAGGTGAAATAATATTTATTGTAAGCAGAGGCCTTTCCAACAGTGTACATAGCTTCCCACTTAACCCTTTACCCAACGAATCGGCGACATCCACCCGCATAATATGCAAATTCAGAAGCTGAAAAAATATTTTTCAGAAAACTTCAACAAAATCATATCATTTGACCCCTCTTTGGAATGAGCTCATCGAGCTCATTCCAATGAGGTGGTCTCATGATATGGTTTTGTTGACATTTTTTTTAAAATTTTAAAAAATGATATTTAAAATAATAAAATTTGATATCATCTGTGTTGGGTAAAGGGTTAATAGGATATCTCTTAATTGAATGAGCCTGTTAATTGCATATGACTTCTAAACAGCAAATCATTTACACTTTGAATACAAATTTGACCTGTTACCAGTACTTGCATATAGCTGTAGGTTAAAGAGTAAACCTCTGTTAATTGAATGAGAAATCTTGAAATCTGTCAAAGAATTTCTCTTCAGCCATTGAATTTGCCACATTTATAGACCTTTTTGCATCAACACGTCAGGGATTCTTCTGCCTTCTTTCAGAAAGGGTCTGGGGCCCATGCAATTGGGAACATTCTCATCATGAAGGCTCCAATTCAGAATTTGTTTGGGTGGAGAAATGCAACAGTAAGAAATGTTACCTTCATATTGAACAACAGACATTAATACAGAAGCTACTACATATATAGTTGATGTAGTAAGTTTTATAAAGCAGTTGCATGAAATAATGATCAGTCTCTAATCTCTATTAAATATAAATTGTTCTTATACTATTGAATGATAAAAATATTCTTTGGTTTTTGTTACACTTTGAAAGTGGCTTTGCTGTTGTGTTTAGAAATGTCTTTGCCAAGACATGCATAGAATTAACTTGACAAGGTTCTTGGTATGCAACTTGCAAATTTATCTAAAAACTGCCTGTTGTATTAAAAAGAGATTAACCCTTTACCCAACGAATCGCCCACAATCGCCCTTGTAATATGCAGATTCAGCAGCTGAAAAAATATTATTTTTCGAAAAATTTCAACAAAACCATATCATGTGACCCCTCTTTGGAACGAGCTCATTCCAATGAGGGGTCACATGATATGGTTTTCTTGAAATTTTTCGAAAAAAATTAAAAAATGATATTTAAATTAATAAATTTTTATATTGTCTGCATTGCGTAAAGGGTTAAAGGCAAAATAAAAAACTTCAGGAATTAACAAAAATTAAAATTTTTATTTGAATGAGGACTGAGATTTGGAAATGTTTGGTTTGAATTGGGAAAATTCACACCTAAATGCCCTTGGGAAAAGGTCCAGTATTTGGCTCCTGGGGAGAACCAAAATAATCTCTGCACATGCCAATAATGTAGGCATCTATTATATCTTAATTGAACGTTGTCGAGAAACTCTTGTCAAACAAAATATAATAGAAAAAATGCACAGTTTATCACAAGAATACAGGAAAATGACTCAACTCACGTTAATTATATACTCATATTAATTGAATATATTTAACAGACAACGTGGATATTCAGTTAACCCTATACCCAACATAACGCCCAAAACTGCAGAAATCGCCAATTTTTATTATTTTTTCATTTTTTTGTCTCAAAAACATAGGTTATGGCCCCTATTTGGAACGAGCTCGTTGAGCTCGTTCCAACGAGGGGTCATAATATGTTTTTGAGACAAAAAATAAAAAAATTAGTTATTCAAGAATTTTTTTTACAAGTGTTGTCTGCTTTTTCATGACAGGTAAAGGGTTAAAGAGTTCCATCACAGGATTTGATTCAACGAAGTTTTGTCATTATTATCAAAATGCCAATACAGTTAAAACTAGAAGTCCTGTCATGAACTGTGCACTTATCTAGGCTTAATTGCGCGTAGGAATTGCGAGCAATTGCCATGTCAAATGGCATCCAAAAGCACGGCAGGTTCTCCTGGTTACTCATAGCAAACACAGGCAATGTTTCTGCCAATGGACCTCCGGGTTACCCGGAGGTCCATTGGCTGAAACATTGCTTGTGCACAGGCCATATGTACAGAATTTGATAGCCTTACTATGGTCATAATGTGTAGATTAACGCGCAGATCGACGTGCTGTTTGTGCACATTTCATGACAGGACTTCTAGTTTTAACTGTAGTTCTAGTAATTTCAGTGTAAGTGGTGTCAGTAAGTGTAGGACAGATATACATGTATGTGTTACACCCCGTTTGTGAAATTGCCCAGTTCATGAAATGAGCAACCAGCCTGTCCATTTCATGAAATGGGCAAAACTATTGCACATTTCATGAAATGGGCAGCCTTTGCAGTTGCCCATTTCATGAACTGGGCAATAACATATAGATATGAAGAAATAAGGTTAAAGTTGCCTAAAATCATGATGTTTATTACATAAAAAACATATCAGTTATAAAATAAGAACATCATCAGTTATAAAATAAGAACATCATCAGTTATATAACAAGAAATACAAATTACAAAAGAAACTACAAAATTAATCCAATTTATGACATGACTTGTGTGAGTGACGGGCACTGTTACATCATAAACCAGCTTTGAAACAAGAACACCTTTTTGACAAACAGTTACTTCTACAGTGACATCGTTTAAAACCTTGACCTCCACATACACTTTGTTTTGTTACAATTTCTCGAATCAAAAGCGATTCCTCATCTACATCATTTATTGTGACACCATTATATTTTAAAAGTTCAAATTGATTTCTAGATAGTTTTACATTTATAGTACCTGATTTTGTTCCAACAGTGTAAAAGTCATTGTCCACATTAACTGTCACACCAGTTATATTTGGTGGGTCACCTTTGCTCCTATCAAACTGTGACACTGGCACTGCCACATTGTCCCCAATTTTTGCATCAGAAAGCTTTTATTTTGCTTCTATTCAGCATTCTTTCTGCCTGTTTTTCTATACCTTCCTGAGCACACACTCGAGCTCGTTTTGCAGGATGAGATTCTGCATCATCGTTGTCACTGGTCACTTCCTCCAACAGAATGTCACTAGATTCCAATAATGTTTCTCCTGCATCAAGACTATGTTCATTTTGCTCAACATGAGGTTCTACTGACACTGGGTTGACACTATCTGACTCTTTGTCATTAACAATCACATCTTGGTGGTTACTTTGAGGATTTTCTAACAGATTGTTTAATTCTTCCTCACCAATACCAGTACGAATACGGTCTATGAATTCCTGTGGAAGCTGTGATTTTAACCCACAGTGTGGCTTGTTCCCAGTTAAAGCTTTATATGGTGTCATTCTGATTGTCTCATGATAACTAGAGTTCATAGCCGACTGAACAAATCGTATTCCATAACTCCATTTTGCACTGTTGTTATCTCACATCCAAGCCATAAGTTTACACTTCATGTCACCGTTACTACATTCTACACAACCCTGATTCTGTGGGTGACGGGGTCGCCCATTAACAAGCACCAGATCAGTCCAGAATGATGACAGCTCATGAATAATTTTGGCAGTGAACTCGCGAACCTTATCCGATTGAAGAATGTGTAGTAGTCACCACAGGGAATAAGTCAGTAGTAATAACAAACAGAAATTATCTGTGTATGAGTTTTGAAATCTCATACATGCTTTTGCCCATTTCATGAAATGAGCAAAAATTTTGCCCATTTCACGAAATGGGCAGACTGGTTGCTCATTTCATGAAATGGTCAATTTCATAAACGAGGTGTAACATATGCGCATGTGAGTGAAACTAAATTTTTCTCAGAATTAAGTTTTAGCTTAACTTGACATAGTCAAGATAAGCTATTGCCATCACGCGTGCGGAAGTCTGTTAGTCTGTGAGTCTGTGACGTCTGTTCACATTTTCCTTTAGCACGGGCTACACCCCGCAGTTCTTGTCTGATCATCACGAAATTTCATATGCAGGTTTGGGGTCATGTCTAGATGAGAAGGTCCCCTTTTGGTCGCGATCGGGCAACCGGTATAGCTGCCCGAGCCCAAAACCCGAAAACCATTAGCACAGTCTACAGGTCGTATTTATGAAGGGATTTCATTGTAACTTGGTAGGATGCCTCTGTATAGTGCCTAGATGAGAACGTCCCCTTTTGGGCATGATCTATCAACCGTGATGGCTGCCCAAGCCCGAAACCCAAAAACTTTTAGCACACTCTGCAGGTCATGTTTAATGTGGAGGGATTTCATTGTAACTTGGTAGGATGACTCCTTATGATGTCTAGATGCGAATTACCCCATTTGGGCATGATCTGCCAACCGTGATGACTGCCAGAGCCCAAAACCCGAAAACCTTTAGCACAGTCTACAGGTCATATTTATTGAGGAATTTCATTGTAACTTGGTGGGTTGACTTCATACAATGTCTAGATGAGAAAGTCCCCCTTTGGACGTGATTGGGCAACTGTGACGACTACAGGAGCCCGAAGCCCGAAAACCTTTAGCACAGTCTAGTGGTCATATTTATGAAACGATTTCATTGTAACTTGGCAGGATGACTCCAAATAATGTCTAGATGAGAACGTCCCATTTTGATCGCGATCATGCAGCCTTGATGGGTGCCCGAGCCCAAAAACCTTTAGCATAGGCAAAAGGTCATATTTATGGAAGGATTTCATTGTAACCTGTTAGGTTGACTCCATATAATGCCTAGATGATGAGATCCCCTTTCGGTCGTGATTGGTCAGTTGTGATGGCTACAAGTGCCCGAAGCCCAAAAACCTTGAGCACAGTCTACAGGTCATATTTATGAAGGGATTTCATTGTAACTTCTTTGGATCACTCCAGATGATGCTCAGATGAGATTGTCCTCTATGGTTGCGATCATTCACCCATGATGGCTGCCCGAGCCCGAAGCCCGAAAACCTTTAGCACAGTCTACAGGTCATATTTATGAAGGGATTTCATTGTAACTTGGTAGGTTAACTTCATATAATGTCTAGATGAGAACGTGCGATCATTCACCCATGATGGCTGCCCGAGCCCGAAAACCTTTAGCACAGTCTACAGGTCATATTTATGAAGGGATTTCATTGTAACTTGGTAGGTTAACTTCATATAATGTCTAGATGAGAACGTCCCCTTTTGGACATGATTGGGCAACTGTGATGGCTAAAGGTGCCCGAAGCCCGAAAACCTTTAGCACAGTCTACAGGTCATATTTATGAGGGGATTTCATTGTAACTTGGTAGGATGACTCCAAATAATGTCTAGATGAGAACGTCCCCTTTTGATCGCGATCATTCAGCCTTGATGGGTGCCTGAGCCCAAAAACCTTTAGCATAGGTAAAAGGTCATATTTATGGAAGGATTTCATTGTAACCTATTAGGTTGACTCCATATAATGCCTAGATGATGACATCCCCTTTTGGTCGTAATTGGTCAGCTGTGTTGGCTACAGGTGCCTGAAGCCCGAAAACCTTTAGCACAGTCTACAGGTCGTATTTATGGAGGGATTTCATTGTAACTTGGTTATTGTAACATTGGTTATGACCCCTCGTTGGAACGAGCTCGTTCCAACGAGGGGTCATAACCTATTTTTTTGAGACAAAAAATGAAAAAATAATGAAAATTAATTGGCGATTTTTGAGAATAGCGCTGGCCAGTTTTGGCCGTTACGTTGGGTAAAGGGTTAAGGTGAAAAACATGATGTATTTTTTAGCAACCTATTCTTCATGATAGAGCATTTATTGTCAAAATGTTACGGCTGTCATGTTTTGAATTGTCCATATATTTATACATGTAAAGTGATCCAAAAACAAAATAACTGTAAGATATATTGTCCCATTGTTTGTGGATATTTTTGCATTGTGGCCTAATGCCTTCTAAAGCATTTATTTTTCTGTTTACATGTAGCTTCAGAAAGTCAAAAGTCAGAAATGAACATAGTAAAACTGAAGAATATAGAATCGGCAGCAAACTTAGAAATAACCGACTACAGTGGACCGTTTTTACCTGAATACTTCCTATCCTCTTCTGACAAGGTAATTCATGGAAGCAAGCCTGAAAATAATTTTCATTGTGCTTCCAGACAAAATGTCAGACACCAAATGAATCATGTCTGTCATTTAAGAATGTTATCTGACATATTACAAAATGGAGTTTGAGTATTCGAAATAATGTGTTTTGGGTTTATATGTACCTTCATCTTAAAACTGCTCAGAATTCATCCAACCATACCTTGCCAAACAAGGTATGATTGGTTTCATTTTGAATTGGAACTGAATAACCCTTCAGACATAATTTAGATACATAAATGGCTATATCAAATCGTATTCCTTCACTTGCTGTTAATACTGATGAGCTGTACAGTCAGTTTCTTCACACTTCCCAACTTGCCAGAACCAGAAATCACAATAATCATTAATTTTAGGCTTGCTAGTTATGTACATGATTTCCAGCATGCATGATGTTCTGATCACTGAACTTCATTGATAATTTTGGCATCAGACATTTTGACTGATGATTTTAAATCTCAGTCAGACATTGGCCTTTTTGTACCTGACATTGTCCTTGTCTGACCACTTATTTTCTGGTATGCATGGAAGGCATCAACAATAAATCAAAAAATTATTTCTTTGTGATGAAAAATCTAAATGATCAACATATCTTTTTCCCCATTTTCCATTGTTCATTTCTTGATGAAGGATGCACCCATTGCCTTATGTTACAGTAAGAATAAAATCCTCACTCTCTGATTGGACAAGACCTTGTATAGTTTTACGGCTTTGTTAGCATATGTTACCAACCACTTCATTTTTCTCGATTTTTTTCACTTGTACCGCAACAATGTTCTGAATGAAGTGTTGTTTGAATTACAAATCAGTTTACGTTTTGAACTAAGACGGTCTGACCTCGACCATTATCTGATTTAATGATTATTTGTCCAACGAGATCGTATTGTACACAAGAGGTTTATTAGCTCACCTGACTGAAAGTCAGGCCAGCTATAGTGATCACTCACCATCCGTCATTCGTGAACATGGTGTTTGCGCCTTCTCCTCCAAAACTGCTGAACCGATTCAAGTGAAATTTGAGATAATTGTTTGTTATGACATCGCATTTTGATTTTGTTCAAATCTAGTTGCCTCGCCTCTCAGTAGGTCCACACCCAAAAAGCATGCTTAAATCTTAAAAAATCTTCTCATGAACCAGCAGCAGCAGAGACTTGATATTTGGTGTGCAGCTTCCTTCTGAGGTGTAGACTCTGATTTGTTCAAGAGAAGTTCGAGGAGCTATATTTGCTGTCGTTCGTTTTGGGAGGGGCAAGAATTTTCTGCCCGCACCAAATTTCTATTTTCCAAACCGAGAGGCTGATTTGAACCAAATTTCATGTGGCTAAAAGTAGAAAAAATTAAAATGCCCATATCTCCAAAACTACACTGCACTGAGAATTCTTATTTGATGTGAAGATTTCTTAGGACCAACAGAATGGAATGGTCAAAAAAAATTGCTATCAGTTTTTTCATAGGGTACTTTTTTGTGACTTTGAAAAAGTGCTGAGTCAGCATTTTTTAACACTGTGGGTAATGGGAAAAATATTTAAGACTACTCTTCTCCCAAACCACTGACCCAAAAGCTTTCAAATTTCACATATAACATCTTTGTAAGATTGTTTCCCATGTTTATTGAAATCAAATTCCTGGGTCCATATTTGGGCTCTCTATGGGAGCCCAAATGTTTAAATTAGTGCAGTATGAGGAATATTCTTTAAAAATCTTCTTCTTCAGATCCACCAATCAGAATCTTTTAATATTTGGTATGCAGCATCCTTAGGGGAGTGAGATTCAAGTTTGTTCAAGCCATGTCCCTGGGTTCATATTTGGGCTCACTGTGGAAGCCCGAATTATAACTTAGTTCAATATGAGAAATTTTCTTTAAAAATAATCTTCTTCAGATCCAGCAGTTGGAATGTTTTGATATGCAGCATCCTTAGGGGGGGGGGGGGGGGGGGGGGGGGGGTGGGTGAGATTCAAGTTTGTTCAAACCATGTCCCTAGGTCCATATTCGGACTCACTGTGGGAGCTTGAATTGTAACTTGGTTCAAAATGAGGAATTTTCTTTAAAAATCTTCTTCTTCAGATCCATCAGTCGGAATGTTTTGATATTTTATATGTAGCATCCTTAGGGGGTGAGATTCAAGTTTGTTCAAGCTGAATCCCTGGGTTTATATTTGGGCTCACTGTGGGAGCCCAAATTATAGCTTAGTTCAAAATGAGGAATTTTCCTTAATAATCTTCTTCTTCAGATCCAGCAGTCAGAATGTTTTGATATTTGGTATGCAGCATCCTTAATGGGGTGAGATTCAAGTTTGTTCAAGCCATGTCCCTGGGTTGATATTTTGGCTCCCAGTGGGAGCCTGAATTATAACTTAGTTCAATATGAGAAATATTCTTCAAAAATCTTCTTCACATCCACCAGTTAGAATCTTTTGATATTTGGTATACAGTATCCTCAGGGAGGTGAGATATAAGTTTGTAAAAGCCAAGTTCCTGGGGTCATATTTGGGCTCCCTATGGGAGCCCGAACTATTACTTAGTTCAATATGAGGAATATTCTTTAAAAATCTTCTCTTTTTTTTTTTAGATCCACTGGTCCGAATCTTTGAATATTTGGTATAAGCTTTTCTTATGAGGGGCAGTTGCAACTTGTTCAAATCAATTCCCAAGGTTGATGTTTAGGCTACAATGTCAGGTGAGCGCCCTCAGGCCCCCTTGTTTACTAAACTTGTTATTGTTAAAAGTTGTCTTGTTCATTCCATGAACTGGGGTTTTGGTCTATGAGGTGGGTCTGATTGGAACATATACATTATTGTGATTAATTAACAATAACATGGTCTGGGGTTTGCACAGGGCTTATATTTCATCTAAATTTGGTAGAATTCATTTGGAGTCTCACGAAAATTGTTGCGAGAATACATACCTGCTATGAGTGTCCCAGGATCCCATGAGGCCATCATGGATGGTTGAATCCCTGTTGTTTACTGATAACATGTGTTAAGCCTTTACCCAACACAACTTTTTATTTTTTAAAAGATGAACTAAACTGGATTTTTTTTAAAAAGAAGTAAACGATGTTAACCAATATAACCTCACAAATATGACTGTCATTGGAACTGGCTCGTTGACCCAGTTCCAATAACAGCCATATATGTACAATTTTGTTGATAGCGTCAGGATATTTCAGGTCATGTTGGCCTTGTATTGGTCAGTTTGCTGCCACGGTGTCAGTTGCTGCCACTGTGTTAGGTAAACGGTTAAATTGACTCAATTGTTTTCATGCGAATCCTAACAGGGGTGAAGCTACAATTAACATGGATTCTTGCTGGTTTTGTTGCGCGAATCTTTGCATGCATCTATTCTCAGGTTCTTGTGAAAATATAAGCCCTATTTGCAGCTCGGTGTGTACATAAACTTCAATCCACAAACCTCCGAGAATGTTACCATCAATTCATCACAATACATGTAAGTTATCATATTGCCCTACTGCGAGAGCTGTAGCTGTCTTTTTCTTGATCGGATGATGATTTGGTCGTAGTGCACTACCAACAGTGTGTTGCGAGTTCATGAATATAAAATATAATATACATAAAATATTGCGAAATAAAGACCTAACGGAGGAAAAAAATAAAAATAGCATAAAAAATTCATTGTTTTGGCTGTTTTTTTTTTTACAAGTGAGGTATTCCATGATGTTGTGAGAAGTAACACAGACAAAGACAATTCATGGTGTTCTTTTGTCATCATAGTGCTCACCCACGCAGTGGCGTGGGCGCACATAGGTAACCCAAGTACGTATCCATGATTTTATAATTTTTCTATATACCATGCAACAGAGTTTGGGGTGCCATCTGCCGGCGTGGCTCTCCCACTGGCAAAAAATCCAGAATCATTGTAACGGATATTTAATTGTTTTTGGCTTTTCAAAGGACATTATGTAAAATATATTGTCGCAGAATGCTGGAAACTATGAGAAATAATTAAGTAATGAAGTGACTTTCGAAGTTAGGTGGTTGTTGGCGAGTTTGGTATTGTTTGAAAGTTCGAAGTGCCAATGTCGTCCGTTGCCGGTTTCGTCAGATTCAAAAGCCCAGCTTCAATTTTAATTGAGAATGTTTGCTTCACAAAAAGTTGACAACGAATAAAAATAATAAAACCAGTGATTTATTGACACTTTTAGTGGGCCTTTTTCATTTGTGGAGAACATAGCCCGATTTCCTTAGAAACAGCCGGAGTTCGGATGAATTCAAGTTATGTTGACGTACGGTCTGGGGAAATCTTTGTTTTCAAAACACGGGCATGCAGTCTTGTAGTAAAATTTTACAGAAACAGACATGCACGCGAATAGCGATATTCGTTTATTTCCAAGATTTTTCTTCACAAATTCACTGGCTCTAGTCTATGAACTATTTTTACCAGTGATACAATACAATGTCAGTTTAAGACTGTCAGAATTACAGTGTAGCGGCCAGCCAATTTTGTCATCCGACGTGTTCTCCTGAAGGCTAAATACCAGAACCACTCAGAACTCCCATTTAAATTACACTTCCTCTGTGTTTTGGTAAACAATGTTTTAATTCCTGGATGCTTTAGGCTTTGCAACCAGAATAGAACTGAATTCATCCGCAAACTAATCAATGTCGTCGCCCTCCTCGTCTGACCAACATATGGAGGTGGGAATTCTGATAATTAGTACATGTGTGTTTCTCCAAAAATGGCAAAAAAAACCCGTTTAAAAAGCCTAAATACCAACCTCCCCAGAACCGACCTCTAAATAACATTTGCACGCTGGTTCCAGAAAAAATATTTCATTTCTACTAATTCTAGTTTGTTTTAGCATTCAAAAGGAAACTGAAATTTAATTTATTACAAAATGTGTGACGGCATTTCTGTCTGTCCATCCATCCATCAGTGAGTTGCAAAACTCATAGTCTGGACGATTCGTACCTCTGGCAATTGGTACCTTTTGCTGGACAATTCGTACCCCCGATGCCTGAACAATTCGTGCCTTTTCCAAGCCCAGGACAATTTGTACCCCTCCTCTGGGCAGTATCTGACAGTTCGTACCCACCCTGGACAGTTTGTATTCGCTTCTGCAAATTCATACCCTGTTTAATTAACCCCCTCTGAAAAAATATACATGGAGATGGGGTTGGGAGAGGATTATAAACTTGGAGAAAGGATAAAAAAAGGCAATGTCATTTCTATTATTTTAAAAAGACATAGAATATCAAATTTCATTACTTAAAGTGAAAAGCAAGTAGACACTTAAAAGATCCATCGTCACAATGGCAAAAAGAAAATGCTCTTTTGAGGGAGCTCAGAATTAAATTAATTAAATTATTAAGGCGACACGCTCTTTAATTTATTATTTGGGACGTCATAAAATTATTTATTGTTAGATCTTCACCAATTTAAAGAATTATTGTGGCTTCATTAAAAAAAATAGTGTTTTAACTGTAAAACTACATCCATTACTATCTACTATAAATTTTCTTTTACCACGTAAATGGATGGATTTTGTGCACATACCAATATAGTAGTCTGATACTAGTGTTGTCAGGGTCCCCATGTTATAGCACAAAACTACATTAACAATTGTCCCTCTACCACCCATACTGAACCCCTCAGCTGATGAGAAAGTTAACAGCATACACTCTCAGTTTCCTATGATTTGCTTTAGTACTGCAGCAATCAGGGTCCACCGAGTTTTTTTTGCTATTTGACAACCCTGTCCTGGCTCGTCTCACTATATTTTTCATTGTATGTCAGTTAGTATTCCTATGTACAGACTGTCACTTTCAAAATATGTGATTGCATGTCTGTCTGTCCATCATACCATTTCTCTGTACATGTAGCCTGTCACTTTCAAGATATGTGATTGCATGTCTGTCTGTCCATCATACAAAGTGTTGATTTTTTTTTCATTTGCACAGTTCTACATAATCAATAACTGGCAATTGATCCCCCCCTCCCATACACAAATATATTAAACATTAAAGAGCACTACATTCCTGGAGCAAATATCTGAGTCATCCTCACTGGGTACTATGCATACATGTATTTTCCATAATTTCACTCTTTTTAACAGAATGGGTGCCTGCAGGGATTAAATCGAAGGTTGTAAACGAGCCCCTGTGGGTACATGTACTTGTGGGACACGCACATCACTACAAAATCAATATTTCATGGTTTTAGGCATTTTAACAGTGCTATGAGATACCTTAGGAGCAGTGCTCAGCTGGCCATACCGTTGGAAAAAATCAGTGTTTAATGTTTTGTCAGTGCCATACCAATGACTCAAGGTCCCTTAACTGAGAAAGTGAGGCTTTTTTCACAAGAGTGGCAAAATATTCATCAAATGCATTGTGACATATCTTCAGAAGCCAGAATGTGATTTAAAAACTATCACAAATGGGAAATTTAATATCACAAGAGGTTTGTTTTGCGTCAACATCAATTAATTTATGAATTTTAGTTTTTTGATAAAAAGGGGCATACTAGGGGGGACACCTTCAGGGCTATATTTTGCCACATTAGTATGTACATGTAGAAGAAAATTTGACATCAGTTGTTTGGATAAAATGGTACTGTCTATTGATATTGGTGAATTATATAGCTGCAACCCCAATTTTTGAATCACAATTGACATTCATATTGTTTCGTGGGGTTGGAACACCACTCTTTGTCTTGGTATATGGTTAAATGAGACAAATTTTTCCTCAAAGTATTGCATGCTGATGCAGATTTTAGTTTTATTTTGGGATTAGGTTAGTTTTCAAAGAAAAGCTAGATGAATTCCTTACCTCTCAGCTTACTCTTTAGGTAACAGAGTAGAAAAATGTATTGGAGGCAACAGCAGTTTTTAAGCCATTTGACACAGTTTGGACAGTTTTCTTTAAAACAACAAATTTCCTATGTTTTTAACTCAGTGGAAGCCAAACGTTGAATTCTCATGCAGAAATGACTCTTTTGTCACTTGAAAGAGGTAAAATGTATCTTTGATAGGATTGGGGTTGATTAAGGAAATACATAATTTGGCTTCCAAACCTGTTTTAATTATTATTTTGAGAGATTATTTCACATTTAAAAATGCATTGGGGTACCACACACCTTACAGTACTTTTTTATTGTTTTGAAAAAATTATTTATAGTCCTTACTGACAAAAACGTTTTTTGTCAGTAAGGACTATATATTGCAAGCAAATTCACATCTTGAGCAAGTGTAGCCTCCAGTGGCACAATACAGCCTTCAGCAAATGCCAAATAACAACCAATTTTACCCTAGGTGTACACATGTATAAATAAATGTAATTAAACCATGGTTCCTTATCATAGTACTAGGGGCAGAGGGGGATTCCAATCTTCCAACCCTCTTCCAAATCACCATTCAAACCCACAGTCAGAAAACCCATATAGCACTTTTATTTAGTGGTATTTAGATGTTTGTCTGAATTATGCTGTTAACCTTTTACTTAACATGAAAAGCTGATTACCTTTGCCCACAAACTTATTGACTCACTAATTTTTTATGTCAAAAACATGACTTTTTACACCATTGGAATGACCTCATTCCAATGAGGGGTCATAAGCTATCTTTTTGACACAAAAAAACCGAGAAAATAATGAACATGGATTGGCAATATACTTGTGAATTGCACCAGCAGCTTTTGACCGTTATATTTGGTAAAGGGTTAAAAAATGTTAGAAAATAATTTCTTCATTGAAAGAGTATTTTGGAACACAAATTTGGGGGTGGGGTATAGTGGAAAAAATAACACAGTAAAGTTGCAAATGTGAATGAATGTCATTTGTGCACAGCTACCAATAAAGCAGTCTAGTACTAATAAAGTAGTCTAGTACTAAATTTTTCCTCTTATTTGATGAACGGCCCTCTGTTTTTAGGTCGGAACAAGTTCTCTGAGGGTTATACTTGACAAAGATATTTGAATCCCAAAATTAAAGTGATGCGATCAAATTTTGTTTAGTTCGAGCGATGTTGTCACGGTTCCCATGTTAAAGCACAAAACTACAGTGTCAACTGTGAAATATTGTTCTCTCCTTGAATCAAGTCCCTACCTCCCACCCACCCATATTGAAGCCTCAGTTGATGAGAAACAATTGGAAAGACTGTACAGTATGTTTGGGGAAACTAAAGTCAATCTCATACACTCTCAGGTTCCTATGATTTGCTTTGGTACTGCAGCACTCAGGGTCCATTGAGGCTTTTTCTGTTTGACAATCTTGTCCTGGCTCTTCTAACAAAATTTTCCATTGTATGTCAGTTTTTATTTCTGTGTAGACTTTCAATTTGTGTAACTGCATGTCTCTCTGTCCACCAGACAGAGTGTTTCTTTGCTTTTCATTTGCCTGGTTGTACATTTTCATTAACTGGCAGCTGACTATATTTCACACTCCCCCGCACCCTCCCCCCCCCCCCCCCCCCCCCCCCCCACCCCCATTCACACACAAATACATGTATATTAAACACTAAGAAAAAACAATTTTTTTTAGCAAATATCTCATTCATCCTCCTTGGAGACATATTTTTCACAATTTCACTCTTTTTATCAGAATGGGTGTTTGTGGGAATTAAATCCAAGGTTGTGAAAGTACCCTAATGGATACTTGCTGCTCAAGCAAAGCACCACAAAATCAATATTGAATGCTTTTAGGCATTTTAACAGTGCTATGATATACCACATGAGCAGTACTGGTCATACTGCTGAAACAAGCAATGTTTTATGTTTTGTCAGTACCATACCAATGACTCTAGGTGCCTTAACTGAGAAAACTGGCTTTTTGTTTTTTACAAAAATTACAAATGATTCACCAAACACATGATGTGAAATGTCTTCAGAAGCCTGAATGTAATTTAAAAACGATCACAAGTAGGATATTTAATGCCACAAGTTGTTTGTTTTGTGTCAACATTAATTAATGTATGAATTATATCATGTTTTTGAGGGGGGGGCATATTCATTGAGGGCTATTTTTTTTTTTTTAATTTTTACCACATTCAGTATTTAGTTCGCCCCCTGGGTGCACCGGGACGACATCTGGAAGTCTGAGACTGCTGGTAGCGCCTTAGTGCGCTCATGGGACGAATTGCTACACCAGGTTCACGGAATATAGGTTTGTAAAACTCTGACCGCACCCCATACCCACCTCACTATAATTCACCTACCAACAATACCATTAATATAGGGACACCCCTTTATTTACATTGTGCCCCTCTACACTTTACCTGCTCCATTGTCCTCATTCTAATTGTCTGATGATATTTTATTTGCTGTATCTCATGTACCATAAATATGGTTTGAGCGTAATAAAGTAAAGTTAAATTTAAAGTATAAATTTCCCATTTGTGATAGTTTTGTCGCAAGATGATTGTTTTGTGTCAACATCAATTAATTTACGAATTATATCATAGTTGTTGATGAAAAGGAGTATGGGGGGGGGAGGGGGGGGGGGCACATTCATTGAGGGCTATTTTTTACCACATCGGTTTGTGGAAGGAAATTTGACATCATGTGCTACGTGGGGTGGAGCGGGGAAGGGGGGTGCAATGGATGCAAAACCAGTTTATTTAAGGATATGTGGACGTGTGAATGGCATCAATAATTAGGCCGCATTGAAACTACTCTTTTTTCAAATTTATTTCCCCTTCACCTTGTGTGAGGACAATAATAATCCTTATGAATCATTGTATTATGATCAGTCACAAAACAAACGTCAACACAACAACTCTATGAAATGGTCCGCATAGATTTTCGAACTCGACCAAGACATTGTTCCTTGAAACCCATGTGCCAAATATCTGTCAAATCGGTTGATGTTTCTTGAAGTATCACGCTACCAAGCTCAAAATTAGCAGATTTCAACAAAGGGACATAACTCTTGAGAAAAAGCGCTGACACGCCCTATTTTGCGTCATCGCGTGTTGCACGCGCATATCAAGCTACGTACCAAATATCAAAACCCATCCAGAAATAACTAAGTTTTTTGGCAAAAAAGGCCGCCTGCCCGGCGACCGGCCCTCGCCATACCATAGTCAATTTTTTGTTGTTGAAAAATTTGACTAAAAATAGGAAACTAATTGAATAGAATTAAATAAGTATGCCTAATGATATCACACAAAATAAAGACAAATATGCTTTTTAAACTGCCAGCAATTGCGTATCAAATAATATTAACGTCTTACTTTTGTTAACGATTCCTTCGTTTTACTTTCGCCCTGAGAGATTCATCAATTATGTTCCCTACATGGGTCAAATTGGAGGGTGTGGGGGGGGGGGGGGGGGCGTATGGATGAATTTTAGCTCACCGAAGGGAGCTTAACTTATCACTTGCCGTCCATCGTCGTCCATCGTGAACTTTACATTATCGATTTCTCCTCCCAAACTACTGGACCAAATTGAACCAAATTTGGTGTGAATGTTCCTTATATGTCAATTCAAGTTTCTACAAATAACCTTGCCGCGCTCACAAGGGGCACCACAAGGGGCATTACTCTGATAGCACCCATACTTCTTTTTTAAATCTTCTACTCCAGAACCATCATTTAGAATCTTTTGATTTGGTATATAACATCTCTAGGGGTGGGGGGGGGGTGGGGCTGGGTGTCAGTCAGATTCAAGTTTGTTCAAATCGAGTCCATGGGTTAATAATCTGGCTCCCAGTAGGAGCCCGAATTTTAACTTAATGAAATATGAGGAAATTTCTTTAAAAATCTTTCATATTTGGTATGAATGCTTCCGTATTTGGTATACAACATCTCTAAGAGGGTCAGATTCAAGTTTGTACAAATCGGGTGCCTCAGTTAGTATTTGGGCTCTCTATTGACGCCCAAAGATTAACTTAATGCAATGTGAGGACATTTCTTTAAAAACCTCCTTCATCTCAAGGGGGATCAGGTTCAAGTTTGTTAAATTTGTGTCCCTGGCTTATTATTTGGGCTCTCTACGGGCAGGGTGGGGGTGGCATGGGGAGCATGATAGGTTCAGGTTTGTTCAAATCGTTTCCTTAGTGTTTTTCCATAAAATTTGCCTTTCATGCCTTCATTCCTTTGTAGTGTTGATGAACCATGTATAACTGCATGTGGCCCCAAATACTTCTTTGAACCACGTTGGCAGGTGAGCGATTAAGGCCCCTTGGGACCTCTTGTTTAATCAAGTTGTGACGAAGTCAGGCTTGACATATAGTTTGGTGAATGGCGGACGGGCGTAAACAGTTGGTTTCCGGATGATAACTTGATAATGGTTCGACCATATTCATGAAGCTCCATAGGTAGGTTGGCATCGCTGAGTGGAAGAACCCTATTTATTTTGGACTTGCTTGGTCAAAGTTCAAGGTCACAGTGACTATGACCATAGTAAATTGTAAACAATTGGTTTCCGAATGATAACTTGTCTATGATTAAACTCACATTCATGAAACTTCATAGGAAGGTTGGCATCGGTGAGAGGAAGAACCGTATTTATTTCGGACTCGCTAGGTGAAAGGTCAAGGTCACAGTGACCTTCAACATAGTAAATTGTAAACAATTGGTTTCTGGATGATAACTTGACTACACTTGAACTCACATTCTCGAAACTTCATAGGTAGGTTGGCCTAGGTAAGTGGAAGACCCCTATTTATCTTGGACTCGCTAGGTCAAAGGTCAAGGTCACAGTGACCTTGAATGTAATAAATCCAATCGGAATTTTTTTTTTTTTTTTTTTGGGGGGGGTGGATGTGCCCCCATAGCTGCGCCACTGTGCCCCCACTTGGGCAATCGTGATTAAGTGCCTTGCTTAATGACACAACGCAGTTACCCCTGCTGGGGATCGAACCGTGTATCTCTCGGCTTGATGTTAGTAGTAAATCATGTACACGATCGACCCACATTGGCCGTATCTCATGTGACATGTCCCAGTTACTTCATTTTTGGTTGTCAATGGTAGCCCGCGTGAGTGTCATCTTGTGACAACATCCTCATAGTGATACGTGGTCCTAGTGTGCATGCACCGCGCGTTTTGTTAAGGGGAGACGAGTGTATGTCGTCCATTTTGTATATCTGAGACTGCCATCTTGGTTTATATGGTAGCACATGGTTGCTATGTGACCCAAAACCTTTTAATAGGAAAGGGGTGTGTTCGGAGGGTGTGTTCGATTGAATAGGAGTAAATTTAATTACTTAATGCAATGTGAGGACATTTCTTTAAAAACCTCCTTCATCTCAAGGGGGATCAGGTTCAAGTTTGTTAAATTCGTGTCCCTGGCTTATTTGGGCTCTCTACGGGCAGGGTGGGGGTGGCATGGGGAGCATGATAGGTTCAGGTTTGTTCAAATCGTTTCCTTAGTGTTTTTCCATAAATTTTGCCTTTCATGCCTTCATTCCTTTGTAGTGTTGATGAACCATGTATAACCTGACACTCCCTCTAAATAATCCAAAACTACCCAAACTACCAAACCCCCATCTAGGGCTTATAATAGTAGCATGTAGTGCTAAATGAATGATGAGAGGTCTCATGTGGATAAATTTTACGTGAACTGGAATAAATCGAATTACCACGAACATCCAGACAAACCCTCTAAACTATCAATACAACTTTATTTGGCACGGATTCCTCAATTTTGGACTTAAAAGAGTAGCATGCAGTGCTTTAAGGTGCGTTTTTTGGTATGAGTAATTGTATTTGTTCGAATACTTTGTAAAATTACCCAAATAAATCCAACAGTTCTTTTACTAGTGCGGATTTCCCACTAAATATTAGGTTTCTATCTGTTGTCCCCTAGAATTCTTTTTTTTGCCCAACAATAGACGCATTCCTTTGTATACGAGTAACTTTATTGTTTCGAATGTGCACCAAAGTCTCGGTATTTTATCTATCCCGATATATTCTGTGGTTTATCCGTCTATTTCCTTTTACTGGCCCCATTTCTGCCTATCCCAACAGTCTATTTTGTCTTGGACATCTCAGTTTTTGCCTTCCCTGTGTATAGCGAAGTCCTCTATGATCCTCAAACCCAAAATACAATCAAGCAGGGATAGGTATTATCCGAACGACTCAAATCTTATCGAGCGAATAAGCTTTTGAGCAATTACTGAAAAAGTCATTGCTCGAACGACTCAAATCCCATTGAGCAAATGAGTATCGAAAGAGCAATTTCTTTTACGACTCTTAATGCTCATCGGGGTAGAGGAGGATACCTATGACATGATGACGTAGTACTATATATACCTGATGATAATTTAGCTCCTAGCATCTGTCCAGTTCTAGACCTCTCCGTGATCTTCATATCTCCAACACCACTATTACTGATTTTCCCAATATTGCCATTGTCTGCCCTATGATTATCTTTTACAGTAGTCACCAAAACCTGTAGTCTTCTTCCACTCTTGCAGCCTTGTACCATTACTAGCACTAGTACAGGCTTGCTAACCATCTCAGATTGCTCGAACGACCAGAATCGAACAAATGAGTAATTGCCTGAACGAGTGACTTCACGTACGACTCTTTTGCTCGTCTAGGTATTGAAGGATGGGAAGGATCTTGGGAACTAACAACGTGATATAATAACCTTAGTTATTGAAATTGACGTACAATCCAGCTCATAATATAGTCTTGGTTTTGAAAGTGTTGTTAAACTCTAATGAACCAATTTGCCAGTGAATTATGATCTTTTGTCAGTTTAAAAAATGAAATTTTGTTTTACTATAGCTTGTCTCAAGTTTGATCCCTCCGCAATCTTTCAAAATTTCCCGATTGCCATATTTGTCGCCACATTAACATATGAACATACATGTGTGGTTCTGTGTTTATTGCATGTCGCAGTACAACACGTTCTGGCAAATTGTTATATTTCACATAACTGCTGCTATTTCTGCGATATATACCATCTCTTTCCTGAAAAATCTTGCTTAGGGCCTGCAATATTTACCGAAATTAACAATACTGGGTGTGCACCATTACGTGTCACGTATTTTCATATTAGTACTGTTCCTGCCACAGGGTGTTAAATGTGTTGTTACACCACCCCATTAGATGGCTAAGGGCTATATTATTTTTATGGTCTGAATTTGTTCATCAGAATTTGTTTTATTACAAATTATTCAAGAATGCCCATAAGCAGTAATTTATAATAATGCCAAAAAAGGTTAAAAATCTGTTTCTCAGGCCCTCCCACATTGTCCTTTTGGCTGCTGCATGCTCTCTTTTTATGTATACCCATACTATGTATGGTACACATAATGCCGGCATCTGGGGTGACCATCCGTCGTTCGTCCATCCGTCGTTCGTCCATCCTTTGTCCATCCGTCTGTCCATCCGTCTGTCCATCCGTCTGTCCATCCGTCGGTCCGTCCGGCGTCCATATCCATTTCTTTGGCATTCGATAACTTGAAAAATATTGCTTGGATTGTCAAGTTACTTTATATTTATGTTCAGGTTACTGATGTGCCGAGCTGTATAGTTTTTGGTGTAAATCGGATAATTTGATCCTGAGATATTAACCCTTTATCCTTCAAATTGAAAATTCCTCCAATCCCTTTGGCATTCGATAACTTGAAAAATATTGCTTGGATTGTCTAGTTACTTTATATTTGTGTTCAGGTTACTGATGTGCCGAGCTGTATAGTTTTTGGTGTAAATCTGATGATTTGATCCCGAGATATTAACCCTTTATCCTTCAAATTGAAAATTCCTCCAATCCCTTTGGCATTCGATAACTTGAAAAATATTACTTGGATTGTCAAGTTACGTTATATTTGTGTTCAGGTTACTGATGTGCTGAGCTGTATAATTTTTGGTGTAAATCTGATAATTTAATCCTGAGATATTAACCCTTTATCCTTCAAATTGAAAATTCCTCCAATCCCTTTGGCATTCGATAACTTGAAAAATATTCCTTGGATTGTCAAGTTACTTTATCTTTGTGTTCAGGTTACTGATGTGCCGAGCTGTATAGTTTTTGGTGTAAATCTGATGATTTGATCCCGAGATATTAACCCTTTATCCTTCAAATTGAAAATTCCTCCAATCCCTTTGGCATTCGATAACTTGAAAAATATTGCTTGGATTGTCTAGTTATTACTTTATATTTGTGTTCAGGTTACTGATGTGCCGAGCTGTATAGTTTTTGGTGTAAATCTGATGATTTGATCCCGAGATATTAACCCTTTATCCTTCAAATTGAAAATTCCTCCAGTCCCTTTGGCATTCGATAACTTGAAAAATATTACTTGGGTTGTCAAATTATTTTATATTTGTGTTCAGGTTACTGATGTGCCTAGCTGTATAGTTTTTGGTGTAAATCTGTTATTTTGATCCTGAGATATTAACCCTTTATCCTTCAAATTGAAAATTCCGCCAATCCCTTTGGCATTCGATAACTTGAAAAATATTGCTTGGATTGTTAAGTTACTTTATAATTGTGTTCAGTTTGCTGATGTGCTGAGCTGTATACTTTTTGGTGTTAATCTGATAATTTGATCCGGAGATATTAACCCTTTATCCTTCAAATTGAAAATTCCTCCAATCCCTTTGGCATGAGATAACTCAAAAAAGATCAATCCGATTGTCATGTTTCTTTATATATTTATTCAGGTTACTGATGTGCTGTGCTGTATAGTTTTTTATGTAAATCTGATAATTTGATCCGGAGATATTAACCCTTTATCCATCAAATTAGACACTCCTTCAATCCATTTCTATATGTACCCATACCTTGTATGTTGTACATAATGTCAGCATCCATGGTGGCCCTCCGTCATACAGCTTTCTACTAGTTGCGCATATGGGTACACATCTGATGATTTCATCGGCCTATTTTTATAACCATGCAAATGAAATGGTTTATGTCTGATATTTTACCAAAGCTAATAAAATTGCTAAATATGTCCCTTGAGTGCTACAAGGCTTTGCAGTGCTTTAGCATTTCAAAGCTTTCTTGCACTCAAGGGATGAAATCCACCACACCCATGCTATTCTGTAGATTATGAGGCCAAAAACATAAAACAAATCAAGAACATGAACTTTTGATGACAAATAAATAATTACAAAAATAAAACAAAAACTGCCCACCCTCATGCAATTTTACAAAAATATCTTGACAAACAGAATATCTATTTTATGGGAACTAAAACAAATTTATGTAAACAAAAGATTATTTACGTATGACTGAATATGAAATATGAGCAAGAAAAATGTTGGCTTTTCCTCTGCTTCCTTCATTTTTAGCTCAACTTTGGCGAAGCCAAATTTGAGCTTATGCCATGGCCAGTCATCCATCTGGCCGTCTGTCCGTCAACAATTCAATACGGCTTGGACTAGAGGCCATATTTATGAACCGATCTTTACGAAACTCCCTGGGTCCCTTTGTTTTGACCGTGGGACGAGAACGAGTGTTTTTGGGTCCGATCCAAAATTCAAGTTGGCCGCTGGCAGCTATTTTGTACAAAATTAGGTGCAATCAGATTTTTGCGCAGAACTTCCATATGAAAGCGCTGATTTGAATAATTTTTTGTATGAATGTTTAGTACCATGGGATACATCACATATAATACAGGGTTTTTTCCCGTACGTAAATTATGCAAATTAGACTAACTTTGATGTTTTTTGGTGTTACTTTCAGCACTGTAAGTGTAAATGCCAATATGGCTCGGGCTAGAGGCCGTATTTATAAACCGATCTTTATGAAACTTCTTGGGTACCTTTGGTATCACCGTGGGACGAGAACGAGTGTTTTGGGGTGCGGACGCAGCCATTTTGTACAAAATTAGGTGCAATCAGATTTTTGCACAGAACTTCCATATGAAAGCGCTGATTTGAAAATTTTTTTGTGTGAATGTTTAGTACCATGGGATACATCACATTTAATACGGGTTTTTTTCTCGTGCAGAAATTATGCAAATTAGATGAACTTTGATTTTTTCAGTGCTACTTACACACAGTAAGTACACATGTCAATACGGCTCGGGCTAGAGGCTGTATTTATGAACCGATCTTCACGAAACTTTGTGGGTACCTCTGTTATCACCTTGGGATGAGAACGAGTGTTTCTGAGTGCGGTCCAAAATTCAAGATGGCTGCCAGTGGCCATTTTGTACCAAAATTAGGTCTAATCAGTTTTTTGTACACAACTTCTATACGGCTCAGGCTAGAGGCCGTATTTATGAACCGATCTTTACGAAACTTCTTGGGTACCTGGAATACATCACATATAATACGGGGTTTTTTTCTCGCGCAGAAATTATGCAAATTAGATGAACTTTGATTTGTTCAGTGCTACTTATACACAGTAAGTGCGTATGTCAATATGGCACGGGCTAGAGTCTGTATTTATGAACTGATCTTCACGAAACTTCTTGGGGTACCTTTGTTATCACCTTGTGAAAGGAACGTGTGTTTTGTGGTGCCTTTGTTATCACTGTGCTATGAGAACAAATATTTTTGGGTTCAGTCAGACCCACTCTGGGACTCAAAGATTTCTTTTCTAGTTTAGCAACTAACTGTAGCCCCACTTTTACAATACTTTACCTATATATTTGTTACAGGCTACGGTCAGCATTTATGTACAGACCATTACAATACTTTACATGTACCTTTGTTATCAGGTCATTACCTAGATGTTTGTCATTGCTGTGTCACATACTATACATGTACATGTCTTAAACAAGTTGAGCTACAGTGTCATTGACACTTTCATTTTTTAAATATTCTCATGAACCAGTGGGTACAATGGCTGGATGTTAGGTATGGAGCTTCCTTTTGAGGTGTAGAGTCCATTTTGTTAGAATGAAGTTCGTGGAGCCAAATTTCCCTTTGTAATGGGAGGGGCAAGATTTTTGGCCCCTGCCCTAAATTTCTAGTTATTGAACCAATGGTCAGATTTGAACCAAATTTGATATGTGGCAATATTGAGTAATAAGAACTTTGATTCATGCAAACAAAATTTTCTCGTGTCCCCGTGGGAACCCCAGGAGATAAAAATAGAAACATGGAACAGAGAACTGTTATTCAGAATGAAGCATCCTTTGGACTAGTATAATAGAAGGGTGAAGAAAAATTGCCATCAGTTGTGTTAGGGCAGGGTTTCCGCTAGGGAAAAATTTGCGGGTCCGGTAGTTTAAAGAAAGTGAAACTCAGACACCGAAGTTGTCTGCGGCACGTGCCAAAGGCACATGCGTATAGAGGGGGGTCTGGTTCTCCCCCCAGGAAAATTTTGATTTTTAGGTGCTCTCTTGTGGCCTCTGGGGGCATTCTGGTTGCTAAAATGCTGAATAATTGAAGTGGAAAATATGTATTTTTTCCTCCTACAATTCTCTAAATTCCCACGGGACACATAATACTATATCTTGTCGGAGGTTTCCTAAAAATACAAACCCAAAACAACACAAAATCCACGAATCCTGACAGTGACTGTGACGCTTGACCTCAATTTTTTTTATACAACCCAATATTCAAAAAGAACCATGATGCGGACGTGTGACATCATGCATGTGCAATTACATCATTTATCCCTCGAAATAAAAGCCAGTAATTTCGGACCAAACACGACAATTTGAGTCCGAAATGTTATAGACGACCTTTAGGATTTGAACTTTGTTTCCCCCTCCTCTCATCTGGGGGTTATAAAGTATCAGGTTGTCGCCAGTAATAGTAGGCATAGTATACAACGTAATTATACCTATATTACGTGGAAACAAAGGATCCTGAGTGTCAGTATGATACAGCATTGTACTCGACATTTTAACCACCAGCTTTTCTGAGTATGATCGGCGGGGGGAATGGGTCCAGTCGACGGACCTGCAACTGGTCTAGTGGAAACCCTGGTTAGGGTGTACCGTAGAGGGTGGGGCCCAGGCATTGAAAAAATGCTTGGCATATTTGCAAAGAATTTTTAAAATCCCTTAGACAGAACCACTGATCAAAATCTTTTGATATTTGGTATACAACATCCATATGGGGGGGATGGGGCAGATATAAGTTTGTTAAAATTAAGCCCATTGGTTCATATTTAGGCTCAATACAGGAGCCCAAATTTTAACTTCGGGCAATATGGGGAATAATCTTTATAGCTTCTTAGGAATCACCAATCAGAATCTTTTAATGTTTGGTATACATCATCATTATGAGGATCAGATTCAAGATTATTCAAATCAAGTCCCTTGGTTAATATTTGAGCTTCCTTTGGAGTCTCGAATTTTAACTTAGTGCAGTATGGGGGATAATCTTTAAAAATCTTCTTTTTCAGATCCTCCACTCAAAATCTTTTCATATTTGGTTTGCAGCAGCCTTATGGGGGTTAGATCTCATTTTGTTCAAACCAAGTCCCTGGTTTAATATTTGCACTCCCTATTGGAGCCCAAATTTTCACTTGGTCCAATATGGGGAATAATCTTTAAAACTCTTCTTCTCCAGACCCACTGCTCAGAATCTTTTTATTTGTGGTATACAGAATCCTTACAGGGGTCAGTATCAAGTTTGTTCAAATCAAGCCCATGGGTTAATAATCTGGCTCTCTGTGGGAGCACGAATTATAACTTAATGCAATATGGGGAATAATCTTTAAAAATCTTCTTTTTCAGATCCACTACTCAGAATCTATTGATATCGAGTATACATATCCTTCTTAAATTCAAGTTTGGTGAAAGCACGTCCCACTGTTAATAATAAGGCTCTCTAAGGGAGCCTGAATTATAACTTGGTGCAATATGAGAAATAATCTTTAAAAGTCTTCTTCAGATCCACCAGTCAGAATCTTTTGATATTTGGTGTACAGTGTCCTTAGGGAGGTCAGATATAAGTTGGTTCAAAGCAAGTTTCTGAGTTAATATTTGGGATCCCCATTGGAACCCGAATTATAACTTACTCCAATATAAGGAATAATCTTTAAAATCTGCTTCTTGAGATACAATCAGAATATTTTGATATTTGGTATAGAGAATCCTTACAGGATTCAGATTCATTTTCAGCACAGTCATAGATGCTAATTAAATCCTTCTTTAAACAACATTAGTCAGTGAGTGCCTCAGGCCCCATGGGGCCTCTTGTCTTTCACTTCTGTTGAGAAACGTTGCCATTATCAACGATGCACTGGTTCCATTTATTATCGGATCGCTTTGAAACTTGGTATGCATGTTCGGGGTGACTTCTAGATATGAGCTATCAATTTTCTTTTCATTTCCATTGCAAAATGTTGCCCTTATCTTGACCGATGAAATTTGTGGATTTGTGCATCAATATTTTTCTTTGGCATGATTTTGTTTAGGTCACCTGACTGAAAGTCAGGGTTTCTTATCACTCTTCGTCCGACGCCCGTCGTCCTGCGTGAAGGTGGTGTTTGAGCCACTTTCTCCTAAACTGGCCACATTTTAATTAAATTTCATGTAAGTAGTGGCTATATAGGGGCATTTTGATTTATGCAAATTAGGTTTCAGCTCATATTGAGCAGAGGTGTTTTGAAAATCTTCTTCTTATGAACCACCAGTAGCAGAGACTTGACATGTGGTATACAGAGTCCTTTTGAGGTTTAGAATAAAGTTTGTTCAAGAGAAGTTTGTCGGGCATTATTTGCCTTCGTTATGGGAGAGGCAAGAATTTTTGCCACTCCCAAAATTTTTATTTTCCAAACCGAGAGGCAGATTTGAACCAGATTTGATATGAGGGCTTATTGGGTCATAAGTACTTCATTTATACCCAAATTTTTTTCCTGTCGCCCCCATGGGAACCGCAGGAGCTAAAAATAGAAAAAAATTAAAACGCCCATATCTCCAAAACTACATGGGACTGAGAATTCTTATTTGGTGTGAAGCTTCCTTAGGACCAACAGAATGGAATGGTAAAAAAAAATTGCTATCAGTTTTATCATGGGGTACTTTTTGGGGACTTTGAAAAAGTGCTGAGTCAGCATTTTTTAACACTGTGGGTAATGGGAAAAACACGTAAGACTACTTTTCTCCCAAACCACTGCTCTTTGGAAGATTGTTTCACATGTTTATTGAAAGCAATTCCCTGGGTCCATATTTGGGCTCTCTATGGAAGCCCAAATGTTTAAATTAGTGCAGTATGGGGAATATTCTTTAAAAATCATCTTCTTCAGATCTACCAATAAGAATCTTTTGATATTTGGTATGCAGCATCCTTAGGGAGGTGAGATTCAAGGTTGTTCATGCCAAGTCCCTGGGTTCATATTTAGGCTGAAAATTTGGGGCCCCCGTTCCGGATTAGAAATATTGGACCAAAATCCAGAAATCTTTTTTTTTGTTTTTTTATGCGTCTTGGTCAATTTTAAGACAAAAAAAAAATATTTTTTTTACACTGAAAATTTGGGGTCCGGGTGGGACTATTTTGGACCAAAATCCGGAAATTAGTTTTTTTTTGTTTTTTATGCATTTTAAGAAGAAAAAACAATTTTAGGCTGAAAATATTTTGTTTGTGAAAAAAATCTGTTTTTTGTGCATTTATCTCAATTTTGGGACGTAAAAGTGCAGGAACTGAAAATAGAAGGAAAATCCTGTGTATTGTGTGGGCACAATCGCTTCATCTAGTTGGTATATGCTTTTCTTAGGAGGGGCGTATGCAGCTTATTCAAGTCAAGTCCCTGGTTTGATATTTAGACTACCATGTCAGGTGAGCGGTCTAAGGCCCCCTGGTGCCTCTTGTTTCATTTCCCTCCAAAAACCTTTGTTTTTAGCACCAGCCTTTGAACTTGGGGCATTTGTGCAGCAGCTTATCGCTTTTGCACTCCCCACAGGGCATATTTATGAATTTCCACAAAAAAAAAAACATTGCCACTAGCAAAGGCCTTTTTAACTTAGTGCTTTTGTACATAAATATTTTCATTTGGCACGCCTCAGAGGGTGCATTCATTATCGCGTTGTTTAGAAACTTTGTATGCTTATTCAGGGTGACCTAGATAAGAGTTATCAATTTTCTTTTCATTTCCATCAAAAACTGTTGCTGTTAGCAACGACCTTTGAATTTAGTGCTTTTGTGCATCAACATTCTTCTTTGACATGGTCTACGGGGCACATTTATAATTGGATTGTTTTAGAATTTGGTGTGCTCATTAGGCGAGACCTCTAGATAAGAGCTATAGATTAACATTCATTTCTGTGAAAAAAGTTGCCATTTACAATTACCTTTAAACTTATTGCATTTGTGTTTCAACATTCTTCCATTTTTCAGTCCTACAGCTTACATTAAAAACACATGGATTGTTTTGACAGTGTGCACACACAATGCTGTTATGTTGAAATTTCACCAAATATCATTGAAACCAGTAATCTTAAATTTTGCCATTTCACTTATAACTTACCAGGTTCAAGTTTGTCAAGTTGAGGTACAGTGTCATTGACACTTTCATTTACATTGACCAAATGATGTTTAAAACAACAACCGATTGAAAAGAAATTGATTCAAGTTCAGTCAGCTGATCAATGGCAAACCACTGTGAAAGACAAATTGAGTGCTTCTGCAGAACGAAATAGTTCCTTTTCATTCTTCCTAAAACTGCTTTGTGCAAACATGACTATAAATACATTACTAACGACATCGGTAAAGCAAGGCAAAAAAATATGAACATTTTAGGCCCCACAAAGTAGATCTTGTGTTTCTCAGGCCATTATTTGTAAAATTGCATGCGGGCGAGCGTTTTTTTATTTTATTTTTTATTTCTGTAATTATTTCTTTGCCATCAAAAGTTCATATCTTGGCTTATGTTTTAGGCCTCGTAATCTACAGAATAGCATAGGATGTGGTGTATTTTGTCCCTTGAGAGCAAGAAGGCTTTGCAATGCTTTAGCATTGCAAAGCCATCTTGCACTCAAGGGACACATTTATCAATTTTTTTAACTTTGGTAAAATATCAGACATAAACCATTTAATTTTGATTTTTTTAAAGTTTCCATTGGTTATAAAAAGAGAGCATGCGGCAGCCAAAACGACCGTGCGGGAGGGCCTGAGAAACAGATTTTCATTTTTTTTAGGCCTTATTCCTATTCTTTTGTACTGATTCCATTCATTTATTATATTTCATTTTGTTTAAGTTTCATTTTGGAAAATTTATGTTAACCATAACTTCTCAGTAATGTTTTTTTTTAAATATCACCAGTGTCCAAGTGTTTCAAATACATGTACGTTTCATATGTTTTGGGACCCAGACATTTGATTCAGCTACAAACTGTTTAATTTTCAAAGAATGATTGGAAATGTATGAATATAATCAGTGGTCACATCGAGAGAGAAATATGATTCTTAAATACAACTTATTTTTCATCATGTCTGTCAAAGACAAAAAGGAATACATACTGCATTTTCATACATTTTTATAGCAAATTTCTCAATATTTTTCTTGCTAGTATATGATAAAGTGTTTTATTATCAATGAACCTCTCTATTAACAGAAAATAGACAAATCCATTCTGTTGTTCAGAGGATTCTGTAAACATATTGTTAAGTTGACAAGAGCCAATCATTCAGATCAGACAAGAGACCATTGGTCAAAAATTGGTTTCTGCAAAATTGTTTTTCCACATAATGGAGGGCTACCAAGGGTCAGTGGTTAGTATTTTCACGGAAGAAGATCTCTACAGAATTTTAGTTGTTACTAAAGGTCCAAAGGTCAAAGTCACTGTTACTAAATATAGCACTTATCATTTTCCAAGTAATAACATTGGTTCTTTTTCTTCCAGCTCAACCACATTTTCATGAAATAATCACATTTTGAAGAGAAGTCTATTGATTTTTAAATTGTTAGCTGCAAGGTCAAAGAGAATGGGCCTGTTACTATGAATAGAGCTGTGTTAAAACTGGTTTTCATTCAATATTTATTTATTTATTTATTGGGGATTAAAGACACTTCGACAGCCAGGCTCACCTCGTGTCTGACAGTTTTACGGGTAGAGGAAGCCGGAGTACCTGGAGTGAACTACTGAGCAACAGCGAGCAACTGTCAGGTTCCACACAAGCAGGGTTAGCATTGATTGAAGACAAGTGAACCATTGATGTGCAGTACACTTTAGTACACAATGCCACCGTGCCCCCAAGTGGGCAATGGGGTGAAGTGTCTTGCCCAAGGACACAGCGCAGTTGTTGCAGGTGGGATTCGAACCAAGGACCTCTCGGATTACAGCCTGCACTTCTTGCTACTGAGCCACTGCACCCCCTTCCAGGCAATATCACACTTCAGTTTGTGGATCTGCAATACTCTCATTGGATTATTAGTGTTGGACCAACAGGGAAATACACAGAATGACGAGAGTGTTTGAATGGGTTAATTGATATGGCGCAAGTGCCATATTGATTAACCCATTCACATGTGCATGTCATTCTGTGCTTATCGTGCGCCTTCATGTCGATAAAAACAATTATTAGAAGGACACTCAGCAATTCATTTGACAACTCGTCCACTGAGTTCCAATGTGTTCTATGTGCCAGTAGGCACATAGAACACATTGGAACTCAGTGGACGAACTATCAGTAAAAAAGAACACTGTTTATCGCAAACCAAATTTGTGATGGGACCTGTGTTACTATTTGTAGCTATTGCTAGTGATTCAAATTGTAATTGCGGTGCATGATTTGTAGAAAATTCCAGTGAAATTCCGCTTCTATTTAAAAGTAGTCTCAATGATAATTTCCGTTTGGCACATGTGTGGAAGAGGTTTTCATTTTTCACATGGTTTAGTGCAGATGGGGATTTCATAGAAGGGGCATATAATAAAATTGATTATACAGAATAAAGTAAACAATTTATTTTACTCTTGTTATTTATGCAGTATATGGTTATTGACTGGTTAAAAAATTAGTGCTAAAACGAACAGTAGATTTTTAGTTTTAGGTTAGAATAATCACTCATATTATTTGAATACAGTAGAATCCTCTTAATTGAATATCCATTTTGCCAGTTAAAATTATTCAATTAACAGGAGTATACAATTAACAGGGATTTGATCAGTTTCCTGTGTTCTGGGGCTAAACTGAGCATTTATTCTATTATATCTTTGTTTGACAGAGCTCATAGAGCTCTGTCAAACAAGATATAATAGAATAAATGCCTGTATTGGATGTAATGAGGCCAAAAAGGTTGATAAATAAGGGGAATTTGGTGCGTGTCACAGTAATGTTTTTGTCATATTACAAAAATTTATATACAATAAACAGGAGTTTACTCTACAACCCATATGCAATTAACAGATCAAATTTGTACTGAAGGTATGGTAAATGGTTTTGTGTTTGAAAATTATATGCAATTAACAGTTATATACAAATAAGAGATATCCAATTAAGTGTGCTCTACTGTAGTAGAAAAATGTTTTTTGTACTTTGTGCATATGTAAGGTGGCACTGTTATGGATGAGTACATATATGTTTACTCCAGACAGGGATGGTATGGTCGGAAGCTTATTTATTATATATTATAAGATTAAGTAATGAATAGTCATGACTAGTGACCAAGGACAGAGGAATACACCAACAATAATCATCAACAGTGATAGTGTATTAATCCAGTATACCAACATTGGCGGTATATTAATTGTCACTGTCACTCAATATGTATTTAACATGAAAATCACACTCTGAATTCAGCAAATTTGGACTTTAGAAAGGTTACTTTCAGTTCAAAGCATTGAAAAGCAGACAGAAATGTAAATGCACCCCATAATGTTGGAGGTAATAAATCAATAATTTTATTGGCAATCAGTGAGATGTTGGATTATTCCCCTTGCATTGCTTCACTACTAGTCTGTTTGTGTAAACAAATTAATGCCAATAGGAAATGTTAATAAAAGGATAAAATGGTTTTCAGGCACTTCAAAGGCTGGTATAATAAATAAGTGATGGGTCATTTAATTAGCAGATACAGTGCCACATGAGGCTCAGTAAGAGCAATATTAGGCGAGGCTGAAGCCTTGCTTAATATTGTTCTTACTACACCACATGTGAAACCATATTGACCCACAAGTTTACAAAATTTATGTTGTTGGTGCTGGTAGATCCTTTCAGATGTACCTCAACAGTAACTTCACTTAGGAGCATGGTGGCTCAGTGGTAGACTGTTAGACTTCTATGCTAGAGGTCCAGAGTTCGATCCCTGCCTGGGACGATCCACATTGAGTCCATGGGCAAGGCACTTTATCCCAGTTGCCTACATGGGGCACGATGACGCTGTGTACTAAGGTGTACTGCACGTCGATGGTGCACATGTCTTCAACAACTGTAACTCTGTTTGAGCGGAGCTTGAACAGAGTTAGAATGTTGAGGAGCTGACAGTTGCTCATCGATGCTCGGTGGTTCTCTCCAGGTACTCTGGCTTTGTCCACCCGTAAAACTGTCGCAGTCATGACTGGCTATTGTGCATAAGTATGTTACTTTAAACACTAATAAATAAATAGTAACTTAACTGTCATCCTTACCATCCAGCTCTAGACTAATACATGTTGAGCCTTCTGGGGTATGGCCAATTAGAAATTTGACTTCAAATCGATTCTCAATTCAAAGTGGGCAACAGATTCATGAATTGATTCTTTTTTTCAAATTGAATCGGCTGAAGGATATTTTTTCGTGACTTTCCGTTTTCACTATATTATTTATTCCTCTCTGCATGTGTTGTTTGGTATCTGCAAGAATGGAGCCATAAATTTGACATCGTATCAGTTATCTACCTTTTGAAAACATGTTTGCATATTTTGCAAATGGATGCTGACTTTGTGTCTTTTATATATTCATTAATAGCAGACCTTTATTATATTATTGTTTTATTCACTCAAAAGCTTCCAGTTTATTAATTGTTTATGTAAAGCTAAATATATAGCAAAGATTATTATTATCCTCGATGGGTATATGGGTGGAATGGGTAAATCTCACCCTCAGGGCAAGATATTTGAGTCAGACGTGAGGCTGGCTCAAATATCTTGCCCCGAGGGTGAGATTTATGAGTAAGAGCTATGAGTACGAGTTAGCTTAACCCTTTATCAACGCAGACGATTTCAAAATCTCTTATTTTAAATATCATTTTTTAAATTTTTTCAAACAATTTCAACAAAACCATATCATCTGACTCCTCTTTGGAACGAGCTCCACGAGCTCGTTCCAAAGAGGCGTCACATGATATGGTTTTGTTGAAATTTTTCGAAAAATAATATTTTTTCAGCTGCTGAATTTGCATATTATGCGGGTGGATGCGGCCGATTTGTTGGGTAAAGAGTTAAGTGTTTTCACTTGTTTCCTTTGAAATAGAGAGAAAAGTGTACACTTGACACAACTGTTGTTTACTGCAACCGATTTCTATTTGATTGCTTGTACACAACTTGGTAATGACTCTAATCGAATTGGAAGGTCATTTCGAGAATCAATTCTGAATTTGAATAATTGCAAGGCCCTTTTCTGGAGTCGGCATTCGTTCACAGAAATTACCTCTGATTAAATTCAAGAAAACCCAGGTGCTGTTTCAAAATTTGGCAGGTCACATTTCCATAAAACATTGAATCATTACTTTTGCTTCCCGAAGGACCCGCAGCCAGAACTGTTGTTTGTTCAATAGGAAATGGTAAGGTAGGGGAGGGGGGGGGGGGGGAATGAATATTTGAATGTAAATTTAATATTCAAATAGCGCCTACCACAATCAGATTTTGAAATGTTCCTTTCAGCACAAGAAAAAATAAAAAAAATGTCTGCTATTTCAGCCATCCTTTGAAGTCAAGACACCATTGAAGGAAAATGTATTGACAGCTCTTGCTAATATAGCACCATTAAAGAAATATGTGAAGACAGATGTTTACCTCCCTGAAGGTTATTCACTGGGTCTGTACTGAATTAAATCTGTTGTTTAGAATCTGTACATTATATGCAGACTCCAAGCAGTTCTTATTTTTATTTCCTTCTTTTTTTGTTAGGCTATTTTTAGCTCACCTGACTTTCAGTCAGGAGAGCTATAGTGATCACTCACCGTCCGTCGTCCTGCGTCCGTCGTCCGTCGTCCGTGAACATGGTGTTTGCGTCTTCTCCTCCCAAACCGCTGAACCAATTTAATTGATATTTGAGATAATAGTTTGTTATGACATCGCAATTCGATTTTGTTCAAATCAAGTTGCCCCGCCCGTGGGTAGGGCCACACCCAAAAAGTGTGCTGAAATCTTAAAAAATCTTCTTCTCATGAACCAGCAGTAGCAGAGACTTGATATTTGGTGTGCAGCTTCCTTTTGAGGTGTAGACTCAGATTTGTTCAAGAGAAGTTTGTGGGGCTATACTTGGCGTCGTTATGGGAGGGGCAAAATTTTTGGCCCCGCCCAAAATTTCTATTTTCTAAACCGAGAGGCTGATTTGAACCAAATTTTATGTGAGGGCTTATTGGGTCATAAGTAACTAATTTATGCTGATTTTTTTTTTCCCGTAGCCCCATGGGAACCGCAGGAGCTAAAAATAGAAAAAAATTAAAACCCCCATATCTCCAAAACTGCACGGCACCGAGAATTTTTATTTGGCGTGAAGCTTCCTTAGGACCAACAGAAAGAATTGGTAAAAAAAAATTGCTATCGGTTTTATCATAGGGTACAGTTTCGGGACATTGAAAAAGTGCTGAGTCAGCACTTTTTAACACTGTAGGCAATGGGAAAAACATTAAAAAATCTTCTTCTCCAGATCCAGCAGGCAGAATCTTTTGATATTTGGTATGCAACATTGGAGGGTGGATCTGATTCAGGTTTGTTCAAACCGGCCCCCTGGGTTCATATTTGGGCTCAGTATAGGAGCCCGATTTCGAACTTAGTGCATTTCAGGCAAATTTCTTTAAAAATCTTCTTCTCCAGATCCAGCAGACAGAATCTTTTGATATTTGGTATGCAACATTGTGGGGTGGATCTGATTCAAGTTTGTTCAAATCGGCCCCCTGGGTTTATATTTGGGCTCAGTATAGGAGCCCAAATTTGAACTTACTGCATTTCAGGCAAATTTCTTTGAAAATCTTCTTTTCCAGATCCAGCAGGCAGAATCTTTTGATATTTGGTATGCAACATTGTGGGGTGGATCTGATTCAAGTTTGTTCAAATCGGCCCCTTGGGTTTATATTTGGGCTCTGTATAGGAGCCCAAATTTGAACTTAGTGCATTTCAGGCAAATTGCTTTGAAAATCTTCTTCTCAAGATCCAGCAGGCAGAATCTTTTGATATTGGGTATGCAACATTGTGGGGTGGATCTGATTCAAGTTTGTTCAAATTGGCCCCTTGGGTTTATATTTGGGCTCAGTATAGGAGCCAAAATTTGAACTTAGTGCATTTCAGGCAAATTTCTTAAAAAATCTTCTCCAGATCCAGCAGACAGAATCTTTTGATATTTGGTATGCAACATTGTGGGGTGGATCTGATTCAGGTTTGTTCAAACCGGCCCCCTGGGTTCATATTTGGGCTCAGTATAGGAGCCCGATTTCGAACTTAGTGCATTTCAGGCAAATTTCTTAAAAAATCTTCTTCTCCAGATCCAGCAGGCAGAATCTTTTCATATTTGGTAAGCAACATTGTGGGGTGGATCTGATTCAAGTTCGTTCAAATCGGCCCCCTGGGTTTATATTTGGGCTCAGTATAGGAGCCCAAATTTGAACTTAGTGCATTTCAGGCAAATTTCTTAAAAAATCTTCTTCTCCGGATCCAGCAGGCAGAATCTTTTGATATTTGGTATGGAACATTGTGGGATGGATCTGATGCAAATTTGTTCAAATCGGCTCCCTAGATTCATATTTGGGCTCACTATAGAAGCTCGAATTTGAACTTAGTGCATTTCAGGCAAATTTCTTCAAAAATCTTCTTCTCCAGATCCTGCAGGCAGAATCTTTTGATATTTGGTATGCAACATTGTGGGGTGGATCTGATTCCAGTTTGTTCAAATCGGCCACCTGGATTCATATTTGGGCTCACTTTAGAAGCCCAAATTCGAACTTAGTGCATTTCAGGCAAATTTCTTTGAAAATCTTCTTCTCAAGATCCAGCAGGCAGAATCTTGTGATATTTGGTATGCAGCATCCTTAGGGGGGTGAGATTCAAGTTTGTTCAAGCCATGTCCCTAGGTCCATATTTGGGCTCAATGTGGGAGCTTGAATTGTAACTTTGTTCAAAATGAGGAATTTTCTTAAAAAATCTTCTTCTTCAGATCCAGCAGTCGGAATGGTTTGATATGTGGTGAGTAGCATCCTTGGGGGGGGGGGGGGGGGGGGGGGGGGGGGATTCAAGTGTGTTAAAGCCAAGTCCATGGGTCCATATTTGGGCTCTCTGTGGGAGCCCAAATTATAACTTAATCAATATGAGGAATTTTTCTTTAAAAATCTTCTTCTTCAGATTCAGCAGTTGGAATGTTTTGATATTTGGCATGGAGCAACCTTAGGGGGCTGAGATTCAAGTTTGTTCAAGCCAAGTCCCTTGGTTCATATTTAGGCTCACTATGGGAGCCTGAATGACAACTTAGTTCAAAATGAGGAATTTTATTTAAAAATCTTCAGATCCAGCAGATGAATGCTTTTGATATTTTTTATGCAGCATCCTTAGGGGGGTAAGATTCAAGTTTGTTCAAGCCATGTCCCTAGGTCCATATTTGGGCTGATTGTGGGAGCTCGAATTGTAACTTGGTTCAAAATGAGGAATTTTCTTTAAAAATCTTCTTCTTCAGATCCAGCAGTCGGAATGTTTTGATATTTGGTGTGCAGAATCCTTAGGGGTGTGAGATTCAGGTTTGTTAAAGCCAAGTCCCTGGGTTCATATATGGGCTTCCTGTGGGAGCCCGAATTATGACTTAGTTCAGTATGAGGAATATTCTCTAAAAATCTTTTTTTAGATCCACTGGTCAGAATATTTGGATATTTGGTTTCAGCTTTTCTTAGGAGGAGCAGATGCAACTTGTGGAAATCAATTCTCTGGGTTGCTATTTAGGCTACCATGTCAGGTGAGCGCCCTCAGGCCCCCTGGGGCCTCTTGTTTCTTATCAAATGCATAAAAATGGGCTGTTGTTCAGTGTTGTTAGGTTTTTTTTTACCTTACTCAAAGTCAGTGTGGCTGTTGCCGTTTCTTGGCATCTGTCATCCTTTGTCCGTGATCTGTTAACTTTAGCATTTCAGTCATATTCTTTAGAAAATAATGGGCTGATTCCAGAGAGATTTGACATCTTTGAGGGATATGCTGTCAACTTTGTATGAATGAAGTTACGAAATCTCAGTAGTTAAAAAAAGAAAATATATAAACACTAAAACTTCCAGAACTACATGAGATTAAGACTGTCACGATTACTCAATTACTTGTTTAATCGTTAACCCTTTACCCAATGAATCGGCCACATCCGCCCACGTAATATGCAAATTCAGCAGTTAAAAAAGTATTTTTTCAAAAAATTTCAACAAAACCATATCATGTGACCCCTCGTTGGAAAGAGCTCAATGAGCTCGTTCCAACGAGGGATCACGTGATATGGTTTTGTTGAAATTTTTTGAAAAAATGAACATATTTCTGAAGGTATGCTACAGAATACATAGCAATACATCAAATATTACCACAATATTCCTTTGTCAACGACTGGGTTCAAATTTCACCTGCTGAAATAAAGTTATTCTGGGGACTTTTGATGTTGATGGACATTGTTCAGAAACCCTCGCTAAAACTATATTTGCAAACCTGAATCCAAGGGTAGAAGGTTTGAGAAAAGAGACCGGTCAGCTGGTCCCAAAATGTGCTACCTATGTATTATGTAAAGGGGGTAATGTAACATTACATAATTTACCACACAAAGCTGAACTACAGGGTCCCAGCTGGATCTGACAATGACAGTTACTAATCCTTGTGAAAAAAAAACAACAATATGAATGTGTACAATACTTGGAGAGTGGATTGTAACAAAATCACCTGCAGAGTGGTGTTATCATCCAAACTATAGCTTTCAAATTCTGTCCATACAGACAAAAAACACAAGAAATGTTTCAGCCAATGGACCTCCGGGTTCAACCCGGAGGTCCATTGGCTGGAACTTTTCTTGTACTTGTTATGCTTTGCAACAAATTTGCAATTATTGCTTGAGTGGAATCTTCACTCTGCAGGTGATTTGGTGATAATACACTCTACACGTACTGTATGTTACTTGATCCTTTCAAACTGATATTTGTGAAAATATCAAGTCTTGGAGGTTATAGTTACCTTTAAAAATAAAGTAGTGAGCGAGTTAACTCCCTGAATGCAACTGGCAGATATTCCTGCCCAGGACAGGATTTTTCTTGCCACCGAAATATTCATAATTTGGGCATATTTAATCCAATTTCCACCTCATAAATTGAAAGGATTTTTTCACCAATGATTTCTTGTGTTAAAGTTATGGGAATTTTTCATCAGATCGTGTAACAGCAGCCATGACTAGATTTGATGAAAAATGTCTTAAAAATACTCAGCTGCTAAGTGTTAATAGCCTAACCATCAATTAACTCCTTGCATGTTGCTGGCAGGTATTCCTGTGTCATAAATGTACATTTACTTTTAGATGCTGAATTGTTCATCAATAGTAATGGACAACCAGTTGCCTATGAACAAGCTGTCAAAAGAAGGTTAGGAGACTGTAAAAGGTATTATTATTTAGAGAGGGCACTTTTTGATTGAATGGCTATTCTGAGTGAGAGATCATTAACTTCTGTTCTGTCCAATCGTCTAATGATTGTCTTGTAATTATTATGTATACAGTTGGGCAGGTTTAGTCAGCCTGTTTGATGAAGGAATAAATATATATTTTATTGCCACTGTGGTTCAGAGTCTGGCTTATTGTATATGTTACAGGGGAAATTCCCCGCTAGGCTCCTTGATGAAGGCATCCACGATGGTTACCCACAACCAGTGACGGTCAGTCTAGCTTACTTTGTATTAATATAGTGGCTGTTGATTGATTAGCATGAGGATATAATTGCCCTATTTATTTACTTTGTATCATCATGGTGTTACACCAGGTCTGTTATTATGAAAATCACAGGAGAGTGACTATTGCCCTCCTGTGAAAAGGTTCAGAAAGCTGACATACATCATAGTACAACTGTACCATGGGAACTATTACCGTTAAAGTTCTTTATCCGACTTCGACAAACTCTCAGAATAGGTATTTTAACCCTTTACCCAACGTAACGGCCAAAACCGGCCAGCGCTATTCACAAAAATCGCCAATTAATTTTCATTATTTTTTTCATTTTTTGTCTCAAAAACATAGGTTATGACCCCTCTTTAGAACGAGCTCGTCGAGCTCGTTCCAAAGAGGGGTCATAACTTATGTTTTTGAGACAAAAAATGAAAAAAATTAGTTATTCAAGAATTTTCTTTGCAAGTATTGTCTGCTTTTCAGGTTAGGTGAAGGGTTAACAAACCGGAAGAGGTTATGTGGATAATAGTTAAAGTAGTTGTTTCTAGTAATTAATTACTTTCCAAAGTGTGATTTACTGGGATTTCCGGGTTTGGGGTCGTCTCGCTATGCCGGTTGCTATTGTTTAGTAAAAATGTGTGAAGATTAAGTACATCAAAGGGAGAAGGATTATAGTCCGTTTCTTATTCGTTTACTCATTTAATGATGAAGTTGGTTAACGCGACTGGACTTAATCACGGTAAAATGACATTTGATAACTATTTTTTGAGAGGAAAAGTTGAATGTAATTTTGTAAAAAATGAACCTTTTTACAAAATTACATTCAACTTTTCCTCTCAAAAAATAGTTATCAAATAAAATGACATTTGATAACTTTTTGGAGAGGAAAAGTTGAATGTAATTTTGTAAAAAATGAACCTTTTGAGACAATAAAATTTATAATTATTCACAACACTATATATTCAATTAAAACCCAGTACTGTGCGAAACAGAGTTCAGGTACTGGAGTAGTCCAATTTCACCAGCTTGAAATATTCTTTTAAAATGTCCCAGAGAATTGTCAATTTTTCTGTACTTTTTTTTCCTGGGTGCCAGTTTTCCTCCTGCACTTAGTTGAATTATTGTTGATTCCTGGAATGACTGTTCTTTTTTGAGGAAGTCTATCATTCTGAAAATGTTGGGATGTGACCCGGCGATGAATAAACTTAATTTCCGGTGCCAACCCTCGATATGGTTCGTCGTGCGTGGCCCAACCGTGTCAAAATGGTTCCACATTAACCGTCCGTGGTCACCTTCCACCCAATAACTTGTCACATAGTCAGTGAACTGTTCTACACTAGCATCTTTATTCTCTCTCTCTATCTCTCGAACGAATGAATGAATGATTGCTAATAGTATATCTTCACCCCACCCTACCCACCACAGTCTCGCCCTATTCTCCCATCTCTATTCTGTCTCCCTCCATCCCTCAAATGAATGAATGAAATGAATGAATGAATGAATGAATGTGACATGCCTCGGAAACAAAACGGTACTCTTGATTGAACAAAAATAAATAAATACTTGGGATACTTACTTGCAATTTCTTCTTGGTAAATAGAGGAAGCAGTGTTGGATCCATCTATCATTTTACGTTTCAGCTTTGCCAAATATGCATCTACTGCTACTTGCTCTATATCTGCTTCATGGTTATGCTGGTTGTTTTGTGTTGTTACAATGTCATTCATTGTGTTGATGGTCCCTCTACAACCTGTCTGGCAGCATGTCCAATGTATCCGGTCGTTGTTTCTAGATTTTATTCTGTATTTGAACCCTTCGAATATTAGATTTCTGCCCCCAAGTCTGTTAGGAATAAAGTTAACATTCACTTGAGCGTTAGCCATGCTAAATGATGTGAGTAAGTAAATAATGCTGCATATTTATACACTTTATACACGTGAAGTTCGGCGAGTACAAAAAAAAGACAAAAAAAAAAATAAAAGAAACACATCTCCAAATTGTCGATGCAAAAATCACAACACAATCACAACACCGTTGAAAACTTCTAATCAAGCTAAAAATACACGGTTTTCATCAAAGATGTGTGTGTTTTTTTAATAAATTATGTTAAAAAAAGACAAAAAATACAAAAAACACATCTCAAAATTGTTGATGCGAAAATCACAACACAATCACAACGCCGATGAAAACTTCTAATCAAGCTAAAAAAACACACACATATTTGATAATAACTATACTTTGATTTTATTGCGTCAGTGGTGTTAATTAATTTCTGCCGACCGGCATAGCGAGACCAACCCCCGGGTTTGATTATAAACGATAACTTCACAAGTGAATTATGCAATCAACAATTGGGTCATGTATCCGTGCATGCAAACGAAGATGCTTTGCCGTGGGTGTAATGGGGACTACATTGTTTTTTTAACCCTTTACCTAACATGATAAGCAGACAACACTTGCAAAAAAAATTCTTGAATAACTATTATTTTCATTTTTTGTCTCTAAATCATAGGTTATGACCCCTCATTGGAACACGCTCGTTCCAATGAGGGGTCATAACCTATGTTTTAGAGACAAAGAATGAAAAAATAATGAAAATTAATTGGCGATTTTTGAGAAAAGTGCTGGCTGCTTTTGGCCATTACGTTAGGTAAAGGGTTAAATAATATAATTACACATGTATAGTTAATAATGAAAAGTAATAAACAGAGTAATTGCTTGACTGGACTGGTTACGTGAAATAATTCATTCGAGGCGAGGGACTATAATGTAAACACTCGTGCGCAGTCGTGCACTCATGTTTGTACAATGTCCCTCACCTCTCACAAATTATTTCAAGTAACCAGCCCAGTCAAGCGATTACTCTCTATTTATTGGCTGTCTCTAGAGACTTGACAAGAAATCAGTGTAAAGCCCCTAGACAAAAGGTTGTGGTTTATAGTAAAAATTATGGAAACTTACCAAAACTGTTAAAGCTTAAAAAATAAAAAAAATTTAATTTTGAATAACAAATTCAGACCATCAAAAATAATCTAAACCTCAACCAGTTAACAACTGTATCATCTGAGGATCCAGTTAATTTTTGGGGAAGGCAAGGGCTTACTTCCAGGTATTGTCATTTAATTTGATAACAGTGATGGAACAGTTCCATTCTGGTTGATTCAGTATACTGATGTGCGGTGACAGGGGATGAAATAAGCGGTATTGCATCGCATTCAGACATGTTAACTCTCCCGGAATACCCAGGAAAATCCCGGAATTTCAGTGTAGTTCCCGGCCTTCCGGACGGGAATCAGTTTTGGACCAGAAATCCCGGAAAACAACAGTCAAATAATTTGTTCCCGTTGTAACTTATGAAAAACGTTTGGAGTCAAATCACATGCATTTCAAACTCTGGTAAAAACTCACGAAGCAGTAAAATATGGACTTTAGTTAAATTTATTTAAGAAAAGGCTATTTTATGATATATATTTCAACTCTGTTCATGTTTATTTCTGGGTTTTTTCTTCGGAGATTCGTGATCAATGTGTGAGTGTCGAAGTGAAAATAGGTGACTTACTTTCAAAAAATTGAAAACTCCACCTTCATTTAAATGCAGTTTTTGGAAATTAAAATATATGAAAAGGAATTAAATAATATATATTTATTTATTCCTTCATAAAATAGCTTTAATTCTTATCCCTTTTCCAAAATCAAAATGTAAACAACAACTATTTAGCACAGCTTAAAAGTAGGTTAAAGTCGCTTAGGATGCCAAAAAATTATGACAGCATATTTAAACACAATGGACTTATTTTCTAACACCACATTTATTCTGTTGTGCTGACTACAGAACTGTTAACTGTTGGCCATCTGTAACCAGAAAATTTCGAATGGAATTAAAAAAAAATGCTTCAATGATGAAAAAAAAAGTTTTGTGTAGGGCACAAGCATCCCACATGCATGAAGTTTGATAAAGATACTTTCTGAGTACTAATGTTCTTGAAGTAACTGAACATCAGGACATCTTTTCCTGTTAACATTTTCAGACTTGGGAAATTATTAGCTAAGGAGACTTTGATAAGAGCAAACCACAGGTGGAGGTGCTCTGTGGGACTGTGTGGGTGGGTGGTGGTGTGGGGGGGGGGGAGGTCATGAAGAAGAGGATCCTGGGGGTGGGGCAGGGGCAAATGAACAGTTATTTTATGATTTTTTAACATAGCATAAATGCATCAGCATAGTTGACAACTAGTTCTGGATATAACCTGGTGTTAATAGTGGTCCATGAGCTGAAAATTCACAAGTTTTTTCTTTTATTTTGCCCCCGCGCAAACTTTTCCCTGAAATCCATCCCATTTCCCTGAAAATCAATCTCAGGTTCCCTGAAAAATTATTCTGGAGGTTAACATGTTTGATCGCAATGCATTTTCAGCTTCATGCGATGAGGTAATGCGGTGGTGGTATGGAAAGTGCGATACCAATTTTTTAGGTAAAGTTGTGTAACTCAAAAGTCTAAACTGAAAATCTGACTTCTAAGTTCAAAGTATATGTATCTGGACTCGTCAACTTATGTTATAAGGGGAGGCCACTCACTGACACAATCATTCAATGTCATTGGTTTTTCGTACCATAAGCCCTGTAGAAACAATTGCGCAGTACACATGTGCATTTGTTATACCCCCACAAAGCGAAGTTTAGGGGGGTGGGGGCGGTATATAGGAGTCAACTTGTCTGTCTGTCAGTCTGTCGTTGTCGTTTGTCCGTTGCACATGTAAACTTGTGGAGCAAACAACTACCACAGTTTTAGCCACATTTTCATGAAACTTCACAAAAACAATCACTATGATGAGCGGAAGTTGTGACATAATTTTTTTCCTGCTCGGTTTCAAGATGATCGACTGGTGGCCATATTGGATTTTTTTTCTGTAAGCTTGTGAAGCAAACTACTTCCACAGTTTTAGCCGCATTTTCATGAAACTTCACAAAAAGATCAACATGATGAGGGGAAGTGCGTGACATTATTGTTTTCCAGCTCGGTTTCAAGATACCCGACTGGTGGCCATATTGGATTTTTTTTACTTAGAAAAATTAAATGCCCCTTTTCAGTCACCCACACTAGGCGGTATGCCACGGTGGGGGTATACCAGGTGACAGACCATCTCGTGTTGTATTTATGTTGGGTTTTCCTGAAGGTGCTGGTCATGTTCAGGAAAAACCCAACATAAACAACAACTGCGCATGTGTATGCTGCAAACTGTGCTTTTGAAGTTTCAGTCAAAAACAAGTGACACAGCTTGATTTGAGGGAATAAGTAAATCGAGGTAAGCAAACATACTGTCTTATTAGTGTGGCAGTAATAGAAGCCATAAAAAGTCTTCCAAAGTGGGGTGCTTAGATTTAAACCAGTGCCTGGGTGGAAGTCTTCCAAAGTGATGTGTGCCTGAGTGGAAGTCTTCCAAAGTGGGGTGCTTAGATTTAAACCAGTGCCTGGGTGGATCTTCCTAAGTGGGGTGTGCCTGGTTGCAAGTCTTCCAAAGTGGGGTGCTTAGATTTAAACCAGTGCCTGAGTGGAAGTCTTCCTAAGTGGGGTGTGCCTGGGTGGAAGTCTTCCAAAGTGGGGTGCTTAGATTTAAACCAGTGCCTGAGTGGAAGTCTTCGTAAGTGGGGTGTGCCTGGGTGGAAATCTTCCAAAGTGGGGTGCTTAGATTTAAACCTGTGCCTGAGTGGAAGTCTTTGTAAGTGGGGTGTGCCTGGGTGGAAGTCTTCCAAAGTGGGGTGCTTAGATTTAAACCAGTGCCTGGGTGGAAGTCTTCCTAAGTGGGGTGTGCCTGGGTGGAAGTCTTCCAAAGTGGGGTGCTTAGATTTAAAACAGTGCCTGGGTGGAAGTCTTCCTAAGTGGGGTGTGCCTGGGTGGAAGTCTTCCAAAGAGGCGTGCTTAGATTTAAACCAGTGCCTGGGTGGAAGTTTTCCTAAGTGGGGTGTGCCTGGGTGGAAGTCTTCCTAAGTGGGGTGTGTCTGGGTGGAGGTCTTCCTAAGTGGGGTGTGTCTGGGTGGAGGTCTTCCTAAGTGGGGGTGTGTCTGGGTGGAGGTCTTCCTAAGTGGGGTGTGTCTGGGAGGAGGTCTTCCAAAGTGGGGTGCTTAGATTTAAACTATCTGTTAAATGATTGAGTGCTAGAAGCCACTATCAGAGCTCTACTGAAAAGTGCTACATTATCTTGTTATTTGTGTTATAGTAAAAAAAAAAGTTCATCTAAAATTGTTTTGTTACAATTTATTTGAGAGTGCCAACTCCAATAAATAGTAATAAAACAATTATTTATGAATAAAATCTTGCTAAACTAAGGATCCTCTTGCTGGCTGTATTGTATCTTTGAAAAAAAATACTTGTGTTACAAATCACCTTTGAAAAATAATTTAACCCTTTACCCAACGTAACTGCCAAAACCGGCCAGCGCTATTCACAAAAATCGCCATTTAATTTTCATTATTTTTTTTCATTTTTGTCTCAAACACATAGGTTATGACCCCTCTTTGGAACGAGCTCGTCAAGCTCATTCCAAAGAGGGGCCATAACCTATGTTTTTGAGACAAAAAATGAAAAAAAAATAGTTATTCAAGAATTTTGTCATCTGCTTTTCATGTTAGGTAAAGTCGAGCTCATTCCAAAGAGGGGCCATAACCTATGTTTTTGAGACAAAAAATGAAAAAAAAATAGTTATTCAAGAATTTTGTCATCTGCTTTTCATGTTAGGTAAAGGGTTAACACTCTACCTGTTAAACATTACTCTTTTCTTGTATTATGGTACCAATATAGCCATAGATGCTGAAAGTGATCTTAAACTAGCGATGGACAGTATACAGTAGAATCCTCTTAATTGAATATCCATTTTGCCAGTGAAAATTATTCAATTAACAGGAATATACAATTAACAGGGATTTGGCCAGTTTCCTGTGTTCTGGGGGTAAACTGAGCATTTATTCTATTATATCTTGTTTGACAGAGCTCATAGAGCTCTGACAAACAAGATATAATAGAATAAATGCCTGTATTGGATGTAGTGAGGCCAAAAAGGTTTAAATAGGGGGAATTTGGTGCGTGTCACAGTAATTTTTTCGACATATTACAAAAATGTATATTACAAAAATGTTGTAGAGTTTATTCTACAACCCATATGCAATTAACAGATCAAATTTGTACTGAAGGTATGGTAAATTGTTTTGCATTTGAAAATTATATTCAATTAACAGGGATATACAATTAAGAGATATCCAATTAAGTGGGCTCCACTGGATCTAAAAGCCACACTGATACTGATATCATGGGGATACCAAAACAACGAACTGCACCACTTACTGATTTTCTTGTCAGTTTTGTTAACACTTAAGGGCCTAGGCAGTTGTCCTAATTCCCACTAGACTATATATATATACAGCCTGTACCATGTCTAGTTGCTTAGCAGTGATTTCTAGTCAAATATTGGCTTCCTGTTAAGGCAGACAATACTTGACTAGAAGTCACTTCACAGGTTGTTTGTCTGTTGTCAGCAGGACCTCCTAATGATGGCATGTTAAGGGCACTGAGATTGCAAATGCCTGAAATAGGTTTTTAAAGGTTAAGGTGTGTTTGGAACAGGTCACAAAATTACTGTTGATATGATTTGTGCAGGCAAAAGAATGCAAATGAGAGCTTATTGGCAGTGGCATTAATTTTGTGTTGCTGTGGTAGAATGATACTTATTCTGTATTTTCAGTGTGTGAATTCCCCTTTGGTACTGTCAGCAAATCTCAGTCAAGTTGGATATTGAATACCAAACCGATACCACAGTTTACACCCCACCCTCTTAAAAATACCGAAAACCTATTCCAAACTCAAAATTCCAGGATTCGGGTGTATCTAGTGAAGACATCCGTCCATCTGTCCATCCATACAAACGTTTTGGCTTGTAATTTCAAAGCCATCAGTCAGATTTGTATCTCCTTTGATATGTTGATACACTTCCATGGGGATACGGCTATGCACAAGAAACAGGTTCTGTGCGATACTTTTCCAGAGTTATGGCCCTTTTTCACTCGTTCAACTTATTTTTCTCGACCTCTGTGTTGTGTTCACTGCATGTTAGATTTGAAAACCGCTTATTTGATCAAATCATAATTTTAGGGGTACTTGTGGATGACTAGACAATGCTGCCTTTCGATTTTGGTCCCGATAGCCAATTTGATATGGCTGCCATGGCATTATGACACCGTTCGGGGCATATGGTGTTATTGTTATGACACCATCGGGACATATGCTATTCTTCGCATTGCTCTTGTTAATTCTATCCTTCCATCTATCTACCCATTCAGAGATCTGTTGGTCTGTTTTCTCTTTTTCCAACAGATTTATCTTGTTCATGTTTGTCCATCATTTCATCTATCCATCTGTCTGTCTGTTTTTACAGCTCAAGACAGAAAATAAGCAGACTGTCATCTGCAAAATGATGTCCCCAGAGGGTGAATTTAGTGATGCTAACCTGCACAGCAGGGTAGCATCACTAAATGTATCCTCGGTGAACCTGAATGTGAATCCGGGTCTCAAAACTAAACAGAAAGAGGTACCCAGAGGATAAATTGGCCAACTGTATGGGATAGCATCATCAAATTCACCCTATGGGGACCTTTATACACACTATACAAGCCTGTTACAGCTCACTATTTATTTGTATGTTCAATTGTCTAAACCCATAATATATCTAAACAAAGTTTCAGTGAACCATATTTAATATAAAGGATGAAAAGAGCTTTGCTTTTTGCACATTATAAGTTATCTCCGCCAACATTTATGGTATATGGAGATTTAATACCTGGATGTTGGCTTTTAAACACTGAGCTACAGGCGAGGTGTTTAAATGAGACATCTGGGTATTAAATCTCCATATATCATACATGTTGGCGGAGATAACGTTTTTGTCCCATTCGAAACACAATAGAAACATAGTGGAGAAAAATTTGTGGACGCATTCCTCATGCTCCGTAAAAAGTTAGACCAAATTCGTGAATAACTGTTTTGTTTTTACAAACGCAGAAGACAACAGATAGAGTTACATCCCTTGGGTCATTAAGGAAACGAGTAAACAGTGTTTTGTTTACATATCGTCCCTGAGTTCCAATGTGTTCTATGTGTCTACCGGCACATAGAACACATTGGTACTAAGGGGACGATATTTGCTCTTATTTTATTTTTCTGAAGTTGTTTCTTATCAACCTACTCACAATTGTTTACTACAGGCTTGCACTACAGTGGAAGTCCCTAACTCGGATAAAATACTCTCTATTTTTGTCTTTCCCAAGCAAGTTGGGAAAGAAAAGTGGTGCAAAAGCACCAATAAAAATAAGCCAAAACTGGGTCGAGTGCAACCGGCGCAGACCCAGTACGGGACGCTCTCTCCCAAGTACAACTCCACGACTTCCGTTGCCAGTGCGCATATACCGTCTCTAAAGACTCATTCTTTTTAAAATCCGCTTCGTGTCGAGATGTTTTTGCACGCTTATCAGTGTTCCACCAGCTCGTTGTTTGATGATTCCTGATTCATTATACCACAGTGTATCCTTTGTATTCTCAGGAACAGTGTTTTATATTCTCTTTTTTCTATTATATGTCCATAATGTATATTTATTTGCTCTCTCTCGGGTCGCGTGCGATTTTCGCGGGCCACGCGGTTCGGACTTAGATTTTCACAATTATTGTTCATGCTTTTTTTGCAAATTTTTCTAATTGTGTTAGAGTTAGGTGTCAGCGGGGTACCACTCCTGCAGTGTTTCTTCTTTCTGTTGAGAGTAGTCTTCCTGTTGGGTGGTTCCCGGTCGACCGTCTGGGGTCTTTGTTTCTGTCACCTTTCTCTCTTTGGGGGTGTTCTGTTTTCTGATCTCACCTTCTCTGCTCCTCTCACCTCTTTCATGCCTAGGACAATTTCTTGTGGGCAGTGTCTGCTGCCTAAGCATGTGGACGATGTACATTCGTCGTGTTCCTCCTGTAATGGGTGTTCGGCCGAGCGGCCGTGTGGTGTCTGTGGAACATGGTCTTCCACCTTTTGGGCGTCTGTAAATCGTGTCGTTCGTTCTCGTGGCCGTGCCTCCCGCTCCCGCGGGAAAGGAGAACGTGGTCGTTCGGGGCCTCCCGAGCCGACTTTGTCTGGTGAGAGTTATTCCTCCTCCGTGGGGGATGTGCAGTCTTTTCCTGTGGTGGATACTGCGGGAGCCGTTGAGTGTTCTGGTGTAGAGATGCCTGGTTCCGGGACTACGGTCCCCCTCCAGCCGACATCTGAGGCTGTCACTAGGGTTGTGACTCCTCCTTCGGAGCCGAGCCGGTGTGCTCTCTCCATTATTTCACCAGCCTCAACGACTCTCGACGTATCTACTACTGCTGCTGGTCCGTCTGCTTCGGTGTCTGTTTCAGCCGGCCTCGGCTTTTCGCTGCAGGGGACTGCAGAACTGTCCGATACTGTAGACGTGGGATATCGGCCCCAGCCTTCCCTGACTTCAACTCTGCGAAGTCGGAAGGGGCTGCCGGCCGAGCCCATCGCTGTGGTCTCGTCGCCGTCGAGTACCACAGTTGTGTCTTTGGATTCGGATGTTCGTAGTGGAAACACTATGAACTCCGTGGCGTTTCCGTCCACTCACTCTGGTCACACGACCAGTTTTGGGGGACCAACGCCTTTTGTGCAGCCTGGACCTTCTGCCCCGCAGAGGTTCGCGGTGACTCTCATGAGTTCTCGCAATATTGATCCTCGGGGTGCATCGTACCCCTATACACGTCTGCCTTCAGATGTTTTGGCTGCCGCCCGTCGTCCCGCGTCGGGTGTTTTGGAGGATCGTGACCCTTCGCTGGTTAAGAGGGTCAGAGGTGAAGCCACTTTGCCGGTTCGCTCCCCTGTCGAACCGGTCGGTACAGGCAGTGAGCTTAGGGAGGCCCTCTCCTTACTCACTCAGGTTCTCTCAAAGAGCCTTCCTGTTGCTTCCAGCGAGGCTATGGGTGGTTTCCAGGCGCCTCCTATGGCGCCGCCTCCCGGGATTGGAAACAGGCCGGTTTCCGATTCCTCTGGTGTCCCGACACCATGGGAGGCGTCGGCTGGTTTGCCCACGATGGGCTATGTGTCTTCCGACTCTGGGGAGGAGTCCGACATGGTCGAGGGCCAGCAGTCTTCAGACTTGGGGGCGGCTCTTGACTTTGTGTTTGGGTTTCTGCCTGAGCTCAAACCTGCTAACCAGCCGACAGTGTCAGCCTGGCCGCGATCATCGGTCGCGCGCCAACAGCCTATGGAGCAACCTGCTTCTGGGTGCCTTCGACCATGCCAGTCGGTACAGGTGGTTGAGGCTTTTTCAGCATTGGATGCCAAGCTGAATTCCAAGGCTTTGAAGACTTTGTTCTTCACCAGGGTTGACACCTTTTTGCCTCCTGTGCGTTATCGTTCCTACGATTCCGCCAGTCCGTCAGTCTGCCAGACTTTGACGGTTCTGGATCAGGACTCCACTTCCCTCGGGCTTTCCAAGCCCAAGTCTGCCGTCATTCCAATGACGACTCTGGAGTCCACGTTGGGCTTATCTAGAGAGATGCTTGGCATGCTTTCTCTCTCAGATCACGTTGTCTCAGCTTTGGCTGCTTATCTGCCTCCAGATAAGTTTGACGAGGTACAGGCTCCTTTGCGTGTGCTGTCCAAGGCGCTTATGCACCTTACTCACACGCATGCCTGTAACACGGCCAATTTGGAATTAGTTCGAAGGGACGCTGTGCTGGACACAGGACGATCCCTTCCCGAGGAGCAGCGTGCTACTCTTCGATCTGCTTCTTTGGCAGGTCCGCAACTTTTCCATGGTTCCGTGTCGACGGTCCGGGATGACGTCCTACGTCATTCCAAAGATCAGCTGCTGTTTCGTCAGCTTGATCAGCCTTCTCGGGGAGGCAAGGGCCATTCCAAGCCTAACAAGTACCCTTCTGCTTCCTCTGTGAAGCAAAAGGCTGGTCCTTCTGCCGCCGCCTCTACTTCTTACTCACGGGGTAAAGGTAGGGGTCGGCAGAATCGAGGGAAGTCTCAGGATTCTTCATTTAGCAGAGGAGGTGGTTTCTCCTCTCGCGGGCCTCGTCGGGGCTCGAAATGAAGGTCCTCACCTCGACTCGTCCCAGGTTGGAGGAAGGATAGCAGAGTTTGCAGACCATTGGACCACCATCACATCCGATCCATGGGTGTTAGATGTTGTTCGGTCCGGGCTGCGCATATCCTTCCGACGGCACCCCACTCTGTCAAGGGTGCCTCTTCCAACCACAGTTCCTTCAGACGTTTTACGTCGGGAACTTTTGTCCACGGAGATTGCCAATCTCCTGGCAAAGGGGGCGATCGAGGTCGTCAAGAACGTTCAGTCAGTGGGTTTCTATTCCCGCCTGTTCTTGGTGCCGAAGAAGGACGGCCGACTCCGACCGGTTATCGATCTGAGCATCCTGAACCAGTCTATCATTGCTCCCAAGTTCAGCATGGAGACTTTCAGGTCGGTCCGCCAGTCAATTCACCAGGGAGATTTCGCAGCCAGCATCGACCTGCGAGACGCTTACTTCCACGTTCCAATGCATCGGGCGTCACGGAAGTATCTCAGGTTCGCTTTTCTGGGGCGAGTTTACCAGTTCAAGGCCATGCCTTTCGGCCTCAACCTGGCTCCTTGGGCGTTCACCAGACTGATGTCGCATGTGATAGCGTTCCATCGCACACAGTCCAGGGTGACTACTTCGGCATATCTGGACGATATCCTCCAGAGGCATTCCAATGCTGCCTTACTGGAATCGGATGTCGCCACTCTGTTGAGCTTGCTCACGTCGCTAGGATTCAGAGTCAACGAGGAGAAGTCGGACCTGGTCCCTTCTCAGTCGTTTTGTCATCTGGGGATGTCTTTCCAAACCAAATTCAATTTGGTGGCTGTTCCCCAGGCCAAGGCTGTGATTCTCTCAGCTTTTGCTCTGACTCTGTCCCAGTCCAGGTCTGCGACCGCTCGGAGTTTTCTCCGTCTGATCGGTCTCTGCGGTTCGGTGACGGATCTCATTCCTCTAGGTCGGCTGCGTGTCAGACCTCTCCAACACTTTCTGCTCAGTCGTTGGAGACCGAATGTAGATTCTCTGGATCAGGTGCTTCCGTTTCCGGACTCTCTGTATCCTCACCTTCTTCCCTGGACAGATGTTCAGTGGATTACGCAGGGTGTTCCGCTGGACTTACCCACGTCCGATCGCGTTCTGACGGCAGATGCCAGCGATCTCGGATGGGGTGCGACGTTGGATCCTCTCGGTCTTTCCCTACACGGGATGTGGGACCAGGATCAAGCAGCTCTACACATCAACCAGAAGGAGCTTCTTGCTCTTCTTCTGAGTTTCAGGCAGTGGATCCCTCACCTGTCGAATCGCCAGGTCCTTCTACTATCCGACAATTCGACAGTGGTTGCTTACATTCGGAACCAGGGCGGCACGCACTCGCTTCCGATGTACGAGTTAGCTCGGGATCTTTTACTGCTCGCTCAGGAGGTTCACGCCGGGGTGGTTGTTTGTCACATTCCCGGTCGTCTGAACGTCCTAGCCGACTCCCTGTCCCGACAGGGCAGGGTTATTTCCACCAAGTGGATGCTTCACAGGGCAGTGTTCCAGTCGCTTTGCGATCTCTGGGGACGTCCCCACATCGATCTCTTTGCGACTCGTTGGAACCATCAGGTGGACACTTTCGTGTCCCCGTGTCCAGATCCTCTGGCTTTTGCCGTGGATGCTCTGTCACTCGATTGGAACGGTCTAGTCGGCTACGCCTTCCCGCCGGTTCCGATTCTTCCTCAGGTTCTCGCCAAAATTCGAACCTGCAGTTGTCGAATCATTCTGATCGCTCCCCTGTCGCCTCAGCGGGTGTGGATCAATCAGCTCCGCTCGCTGATGGCGGCGGTTCCGGCACGTCTCCCGCTACGTCGCGACCTTCTTTGTCAAGGTCGCCCGAGGAGGTTTCACGTCGACCCGACTTCATTGTGCCTTCACGCATATCTTTTGTCAGGTCCTGTCTCCTCCGTAGAGGTTTTTCGAGACGAGCAGTGGAGTGCATTTCTTCTTCAAGGAGGCACTCCACTGGTTTAGCTTATGCAGCTAAATGGAAGGTCTTCTGTCGATGGTGTGCTGATCACTCTGTTGATTATGCCAATCCTTCGATTTCACAGATTGCGGAGTTTCTGGTATATCTGTTTGATTCTCGGGGTCTCCAGCCTGTTACCATCAAGGGTTACAGGTCTATGCTTTCAGAGACTTTTTCTTATGTGGGGAAGCGTCGTATCGGCACTAATCCTTACCTCTCCAAGCTTGTTCGGCACTTTTCTTTGAAAAGGCCTCGGACTTTGCAGCTTACTCCACGATGGAATCTTTCGTGGGTGCTGCTTTGCTTGGGGGGGGGGGGGGGGGGGGGGGGGGCGCCGTTCGAACCTTTATCCCAGGTGGATATGCAATTTCTCACATACAAGACGGCTTTTCTGATGGCATTTGCTTCGGCCAGACGGGTTAGTGAGCTTCACGCCCTCTCGGTTGACCCGGCCTTTTTTAGGAGTTCTCCCAACAGTGTTACTTTTACCACTGATAAGAATCAGTTACCAGATACTACTCCTCCTCCTATCTGTATCAGGGCTCTTCCCTCTGTTGAGGGTACTCGCCCTTTGCTCTGTCCGGTCCGTGCTATTCGCATTTATCTTGATCGGACACGCTTCATACGGAAGGGCAGAAAACGTTTTTTTCTGTCTCTCATTCTGGGTCGACAGAAGATCTCTCCTCAATCCATTTCTCGATGGATTTGTCTTGCTCTTCGTACGGCTTATATTCGTTTAGCAGCTGGCGATTGTATTACCAATCGTATTTCCTCCCACGAGGTGCGGGCACTGTCTACCTCTTGGGCTTATTCTAACTCCGTCAAGTTGTCGGATGTTATGCAGGCAGCCTACTGGAGAAATGCTTCTACTTTCTCCACCTTTTATTTACGCCAGTTGCAGGAGCAGTCGGAGGACCTTTTTGCCTTGGGTCCTCTTTCTTCTGCTCAGGCTGTTGTCTGCCATAGCCATTAGGCTTCTTGAAGGTCAGTTTCAGCCTTGTGCTGTTACTGCCCTTTTTTCTGTCTGTGTGTCACACAGGCTCATATGTCTCTTTTCATTGTCCTTTACCAATGATTGCGACATTATGGTTGATAAGCCTCGGGACCTCTTCCTTCTGCTTCACGGTTCCAGTGCACTAGGGTTATGTGGGGGTTGGTTATGCGATTCCCTCCAGCCTTTTGTCTATTCAGCCTGTAGTAAACAATTGTGAGTAGGTTGATAAGAAATCTAAATTTTATAGTAAATTTCCTTTCTTATTATACCTACCACAATTGTTTACATGGAGGCCCTCCCGTCTTCTTTACGGGTAAAGAATCTTTCCTCCCCGCTGATCACATAACTCTAACGTTTACGGATTCAAAAAGAATGAGTCTTTAGAGACGGTATATGCGCACTGGCAACGGAAGTCGTGGAGTTGTACTTGGGAGAGAGCGTCCCGTACTGGGTCTGCGCCGGTTGCACTCGACCCAGTTTTGGCTTATTTTTATTGGTGCTTTTGCACCACTTTTCTTTCCCAACTTGCTTGGGAAAGACAAAAATAGAGAGTATTTTATCCGAGTTAGGGACTTCCACTGTAGTGCAAGCCTGTAGTAAACAATTGTGGTAGGTATAATAAGAAAGGAAATTTACTATAAAATTTAGATTTCATATAATTATTCGACTATTTAATTTATAACGGCAAAATATGATAGAACAGTCTGAAATCTGATATATTTGTGACTGTTTCCAGGTTTTGGGGTTCGATTTTTATAATGAGGTGAGTGGAAGCGAAAAGCTTTTATTTAAACGATATACCCCCAATGTTTCACATGCGCTTATACCCTGGATGTGGAACGCTCTCATATACATGTACCTTGGATGTTGGGTGCACCCTTTGCCATGGCTATTTGTCCAAGGCATTCTGACCAATCAAGAGACAGAATTTATCAGGATATAGGGACAACTGATTTTATGCCCTCCACCATTGAGTGAAGATGCTGTAAGTGTTTCCCTGTCTATCCATCAGTGGATACGTAAGCTTTTTGGTTTCCAGATGATAACTTGAGTATACACTAAGTTATACTTTAAGCTATTGAAAATTAATATTTTTTATGGTTTCACAATAAGTTGAGTTTACCTTCACCAACAATTTTTAAACTTTAAAGTTTTGTTTGCAGTGACAAAATACAGCTCAAGTTCACATTTGATTGTATAAATATATTCTGTTTCAGAGTTATTCTCCTTGAATTTGTACTGAATTGTAAATTTTATTGTTTTCAGACATCAAGTTGGCTTCATGAAAGTGTATGGTAAAGCAGGGTTATTAGTGTCATATTTAGTGGGCAGCTCTATTGTGGGAATTTAGGGGTGTATGAATTGGGGGCTGGGCATAAATGATGATAAGGCACAGGAGCATAGCCATCCTTGGCATTATTCTAGATCAATTCTTGGAGAATAATTTATGTGTCAAAGTATTAAAGGTGCAGAGCAATCTTAAATCTTTTTGACATTTTGTTTATAGGATTGCTATATTGATTCTCGGATTTATGGATATGACTTCTGGAACTGTCCAGCCAACAGGAATACATGCTATGGCTATTCGGCACCTTAAAAAAATGGGATATGCTGTTGTTGAGGTAAATATTTGATTTTTTTTTTTTAAAACAACCTCACATTGCCCCAGCTTTTAGCTCACCAGACTGTGCTTGCACAATATGGTATAAATCATCCCAATTACAAAAAAAAACTCATGAACGATGGGTACATGACTTGATATTTGGTACTTAGCAGGCACAGCAGGGTAGCATCACTAAATTTATCCTCTGTGAACCTCAATCTGAGTCAAGGTCTCAAACCTATCCAGAGGATACATTGGCCCACAGTATGGAATAGCATCAGCACATTCACCCTCTGGGGATATCATTCTGCAAATGACAGATTGCTTATTTTCAGGCTTGTCACTTACCGGTAGTGAGTTTGGCTGGGGGCAAATACATCATTCTCACATCTTCTTTATTGACTCGTCCACCGGTGGACCATGCCCCCTCCCACCGGTGGATGAGTCAATAACGGAGAAGATGTAACAATGAGAACATAACATTAATTAGATAAACCTTATTCTGTATTAATTATTATGCTAATTTAGAGTTTCTTTCTGACACAATAGACTTAGCAACAGATTCCCTAGAACTCCCAAGAATGACCAAAGGGAAATTGGGCTGAACCCAATGGATATACTTACAGACAAGGATTTTTGTGGTGAGTGGCGTCCTCCTACAAACTATTGCATGTTTTTTTTTCGAGCTAAGAAGTCTGAAGTATTTTTTTTTTTATATTTTCATGTTCTTAATTCATAGAAAAACTGAACCGAACCCAAGAGTTTTTTTCTGAAACCGAACCCAAGAGTTTTTTTCTGAAACCGAACTAAAATTGAATTTGAAATATTGAAATCTTCCAGCTCTAGCAGTTTTTAGAGAGAAAACTTTATTAAAAAAGTGTTACCTATAGTACGGTCACTGTGCATTGGTCACTTTCCACAGGGTGCACAGTATATTCACGGGCCCAATAATATTAGATTGTAAACCCTAATTATAGGAATAATCATCAAAAATTTAATTAATGAAGCACCAGGTAGAACCCGGTGCTTCATTAATTAAAATTTTGCTGATGATGATTTTTGTCATCTGGTAAACGCATGCATGGACATCACTTCTCACGCGTGGACATCACTGCCCCATGCGTGGATTACGGCCAGTCCACGGCGACTGTACTGTACATTAACAATAGTGTTAAAATATGAGGGCTCTCTTACACCCCTGAATATGATCCAGAGGTTTTATTCAGACAAATATATGAATCAACTGTAAAATGATAATAAACATCAAATTTCAAAGCTTGTAGAGCAGTAGGTTTGTAGAAGATTTTAAATTTCAGTACTATTATTACACATACAGTTAAAACTAGAAGTCCTGTCATGAACTGTGCGCTTATCTAGGCTTAATTGTGCATAGGAATTGCGCGCAATTGCCATATCGAATGGCATCCAAAGCATGGCAGGTTCTCCTGGTTACTCATAGCAAACACAGGCAATGTTTCTGCCAATGGACCTCCGGATTACCCGGAGGTCCATTGGCTGAGACATTGCATGTGCACAGGCCATATGTACAGATAGCCTTACTATGGTCATAACGCATAGATTAAAATGCAGATCGACATGCTATTTGTGTGCATTTCATGACAGGACTTCTAGTTTTAACTGTAGCATTAAAATTTCTGGATCCTATAGCACCTCTGAATTTAATCCCAGAGGCTATATTCAGACCAACCATTGAATCAGCCTTACAAGGATAATAAATATCAAAGCTTTTAGATCAATAGTTTGGGAGAAGATTTTTAAAATATTTAACTATTACGCATGGTGTTAAAATATGACTGCCCTTAAATCTAAATTTGCACGAGGGGGGGGGGGGGGGGGAGGGTTGTGGGGTGGAGGTTTGGTTGCAAAAAACTTGGAAAGCATCCTGACATTGATGTCATATATCATATATGGAGGCATTTGAAACAGTATTTTTTGCTGGGAAGGTTTTTGAAATATTTCCTCCCTTACGTACAGTGTTAAAACTGGGACCCCATAACATCCCTACATATGAGCCCATAGGGACTTTATTTTAACAAATCTGTAAATCCCTCTTTCATAGATATTATACATCAACAATAAAATAGAATTGAAGGGTGGTGTATTGTATTTGGAACAGTGGTTTGGGTGAAGATTTTTGCAGGTTTTCCAATCACCCACAATGTTAATATCTGATGGCCCATAACACCCCTAGAGATGCACACGTGGAGTTGATTTGAAGATTTTTTAAGTGTTTTCAACATTAGCTATGTAGTGTTATAATTTGAGGTCTTGTCAACCCCATAAATATTTCCCCAGGGTGTTAATTTGAAAAAACTTGGAAATCATCCTTACAGTGATGTCATATATCAAATATGAAAGCATTTTGGGCCAGTGATTTTGCAGAAGGTTTTTGCCTTTGCCCAGAGTATTAGCCCTTTACCTAACACAGCATTTTTAAAAAATAAATTACATTCCACATTTTTCGAAAACAAATTTCACAATTGCATTGTTCAATAAAACCATACAAATATGGATATCATTAGAACCAGCTCGATGAGCTGGTTCTAATGATATCCAGATTTAGGCCACACAAAGTAGATCTTCTGTTTCTGAAGCCATCATTTGTAAATTTGCATGTGGGCGAGCAGTTTTTTATTTTATTTTTTATTTCAGTAATTACTTCTTTGCCAGCAAAAGTTTCTATTCTTGGTTCAAGTTTTAGGCCTCATAATCTACAGAATACCATGGGTGGTGGTGTATTTCATCCCTTGAGCACAAGAAGGTTTTGCAATGCTAAAGCATTGCAAAGCCTTCTTGCACTCAAGGGACAAATTCATCAATTTTTTTAACTTGGGTAAAATATCAGACATAAAACATTTAATTTTTATATTTTTTAAGTTTAAATTGGTTATAAAAAGAGAGCATGCGGCAACCAAAAGGACCATGCGGGAGGGCCTGAGAAACAGATTTTTTATTTTTTTAGGCCTTATATGGTTTTATTGAGACACTTTCCAGATACACTAGGTTGTGATAAGCTTATTCTGTTTAATTTTCTGGACGGTTTTTGCCGCTGTGTTAGGTAAAGGGTTAAAATCTGTGTCCCCATAACACCCCTAGTTATGTCCCCAATGAGTTGGTTTAAACAAACCTGCCTTTCACCATGATGTTTTTGAAATTTTAAAGTTTCCTTTGTGGTTGAAGTGGGAAGGCAAAGTTGATTTTCAGCATTTTTTATCCAGTAAAAAAATGATAGATACGGCCCTTGAACAAGCCAGCAAATAAGCAGCCTGTCATGGTCACAGACAGGCACAATTTGAATGTTTGACAGGCACCAATTCAATTGTGCCTGTCATAATGACCAGTACAATTTATTAGAACTAAGTAGAAGTCGGGTTCAATTTGTGTAGAATTTAACAGAACCAAATTCTTGACTTATTATCATTTATTGGAAAGCTCTCTGAAAGAGAGCTTTCCAATAAATGATAATAAGCCAAGATTATTGTCAGATATGCATATACAACACACACCACCATGATACTTTGACCTAATAACATGCTAACCCCTGAAATTTTGTAACAAAATGTCAAGAACCACACATAGAGTCGAAACTTGTAAACACAATGTTTACCAGACCAACCAATAACCTCAACTTATCTTGGTCTTCGAGTTATGCACTTTGGAAGTATTTGAGGTATTTGAAAGCCTTGAACACAAAGAACACAGAAACTTGGAATTTGGACAAGGGAAAACACCTCCACAGATCCCAGAAAATATAGGCTGTCACTGACATTGTCAAGGGCGGTCAATATTTCCTGGGAGGGTTGAAGGAGGGTTGCAAGGCCCATATTGCTGGGACTGATAGCCAACTTAGGGTTATCTCATATATTTGAGTTATCCGAGTTCGAGTTATCAAGTGCCGACTGTGTTTAAATATTATGACAGGTACAAAGTCTTCGATGACTGGCACAAAACTGTTGGTACCTGTCACAATGACAGGCACCAAATAAATTATTATTTGCAGGCTTGCCCTTGAACAGGCCTGGAAATAAAGACCTTATATCATAATACGTTTACCGGGTAACCAACATCATCATCAGCTAAATGTCAATTAATGAAGCATGGGGTTGTACCTGGTGCGTCATTAATTAAATATTTGAAATGACATGCCTATAATTGGTGTTTGAAATCGCATATTATTGCATCCATGGAAATATTGCCCACCCATGGAAAGTGACCAGTCTACTGGGACTGTACTGTAACCTGGTGAGAAACTGTAGAAAAAAAGTGTTTTGGTGCTTTTCTGCCTTCTCTGTTTTTAGTACTATGTCAGCCATGCTGTTAACGTTTTAGAATGTTTGCCAAAGTATGTAGCAACAACTAATGTGTGATCTCTCTTGACATTAGTTCTTGCTATTTATTTTAGTGAAAATTCTTTTAAGATGTAAACGGCATGCAACTCTATTCATATGTGGATTTCTTTCACCAATCAAATAAACAAGCTCTGTTTTACTGGTAAAATAGGACCCAGTCATCAATGCTTGGGGTGGAAGTCCTCTAAAATGTGCAACATGGATATAAATGATTGACTAAGTTTGACTTTATCTTTACGTTGTGGTCATGATTAACCGTTGTGCAGAAATATGTCCTCTTAACCATTAGGGGCCAAATTCTGATGTTGATAACTTGTTAATGCAAAGGAATAGGTGCCCCAACATGAATTGTTTGGATAAACTCAAAACTTGTTTTCTTAGTACCTGGGAGCACGGTGGCTCAATGGTAGACTGTTGGACTTCTATGCTAGAGGTCCCGAGTTCGATCCCCATTTGGGACGACCTGCATTGTGTCCTTGTCAGTTGCCTCTGTAGGCAGCCAAGACTTGACTAGAAACAACTGCAAAGCCACAGGAGGTGGACTTTCAAAGTATGGTTTCACAGTAAATTGAGTTTACCTTTACATAAACTTTGTAAACTGTAAAATTTTGTTTGCAGTGACAAAATACATCTCACGTTCACATTTATTGTATATTAGGAGGGTTACCCAGCATCTCTCGGGCTGAGGAGAGTATTATAACTGTTGGTGCCCCTCTACACCCCCACCCCCACCCCACCTCGGCACTTTTTTAAACCTCACCATTAGATTCCTGGTAAAAAATTACCCCTAGTAGACCCCTTTGAAGACCTATATCAGTGAGAAAAATGTTGGTCATAACTTTTGGTGCCCCTCTACACCCGCATCCCCACCCGATACTTTTTTAAACCCCACCATTAGATTCCTGATAAAAATGTACCCCTAGTAGAAAAAAATTTTGGTCATAACTTGTGGTGCCCTCCCCCCCCACACCCCCACCCTCACCCCCACACACTTTTTTAAACCTGACGATGACATCCGCCATAAAAAAGTACTCGTTGTAGACCCATTTTGGACACTCGGGGTGGCCCATATTCATTTTTATAGTGGACAGACAGACAGACATACAGACATTCTAAAATATGAAGAGATACATAAAAGGACACACGTGTATGAATAGTTTAATCAATATGACATGAGTGCCAGCATGGAAAGATAAAATGAGAGGCTGCAATCCTCAAGTTTTATCCTTCTGCACCGGCACGAGTGCCATATCGATTAACCCATTCATATGCTTGTGTCGTTCTGTGTTTATTACATGCCTCCATGTCTAAAAAAGCAATTATTAGAAGGACAATTCATTTGACAACTCATCCCCTGAGTTCCAATGTGTTCCATGTGCCAGTAGGCACATAGAACACATTGGAACTCAGTGAAATTTTGATTCTATTTAAAAATGGGGAGCGTGGTGGCTCAGTGGTAGACTGTTGGACTTCTATGGTAGAGGTCCCGAGTTTGATCCCTGTCTGGGATGATCTGCATTGTGTTCTTGGGCAAGACACTTTATCCTGGTTACCTTCATGGGGGCACTTTGACACTATGTATAAGGGGTACTTCAGATCACTGAACTTAAGCAACGTCGAGCGTGGTTAGTAGTTGGATGGGTGACCATTTTAGCGAATGATTCAGGCGCCCACTGCACGTCGATGGAGCGCATGTTTTCAACCAATCTAACCCTGCCTGTGCCACGATTCAGAGTTCGATGTTGGAGAGCTGACAGCTGCTCGTCATTGCTCGGTGGCTCTCGCCGGGTACTCAGGCTTTCTCCATCTGTAAAACTGTCACCGACATATGAAACCTGGCTGTTAATGTGTCATTAAACCCTAATAAAAAAAAAAAAATAAGGCGTACTGCACATCGATGGTGTACATGTCTTCAACCACTATAACCCTGCTTGAGCGTAGCTTGAACAGAGTTAGAATGTTGAGGAGCTGACAGTTGCTCGTCGATGCTCGGTAGTTCTCTCCGGGTACTCTGGCTTCCTCCACCTGCAAAACTGTCATGGACATGATCAGCCATTGTGCATAAGTATGTGACCGTAAACACCAATAAATAAATAATTTCTTAGTACCTTGTCAGTTAGAATGTTGAGGAGCTGACAGTTGTTGGTCAGTGCTCGGTGGCTCGCTCCAGGTACTCAGGCTTCCTCCACCCGTAAAACAGTCACGGTCACGATTAGCTATTGTGCATAAGAATGTGACCTTAAACACTAATAAATAAATATATATAATATATAATTTAGTCAATGATTTCCGTTCTGCACATATGTGTGGAACAGATTTTCATTTTCCACTTGGTTTAGGGTTGCTGTTGTTGGGGATTTCATAGATAATAAAAATATATTCTGTTCCAGAGTTATTCTCCTTGAACTTGTACAGAATTGTAAATTTTATTATTTTGAGACATGAAGTTGGGTTCATGAAGGTTTATGGTAAAGCAGGCTTATTAGTGTCCTATGGATACATTTCGTGGGATGCTGTATTGTGGACATTTAGTGGTGAATGAATTAGGGGGTGAGTATAAATAGCGATGAGGCACATGGGCATAGCCATCCTTGGCATTATTCTAGATCAATTCTTGGAGGACAATTTATGTTTCAAAGTATTAAAGATGCAATGCATTTTTAACCCTTAGGGGCCTAATTCCGACTTTGATAACTTGTTAATGCAAAGGAACAGGTGCCCCAACATGCATTGTTTGGATAAACTCAAAACTTGTTTTCTTAGTACCTGGGAGCATGGTGGCTCAGTGGTAGACTGTTGGACTTCTATGCTAGAGGTCCCGAGTTCGATCCCCATCTGGGATGACCTGTGTTTTGACCTTGGGCAAGGCACTTTATCCTGGTTGCCTACATGGGGGCACACTGGTGCCCTGTACTAAGGCGTACTGCATGTCAATGGTTCACGTCTTAAACCGCTGTAAACCTGCTTGAGCGGAGCTTGAACAGAGTTAGAATGTTGAGCTGACAGATGTTTGTCGATACTTGGTGGTTCTCTCCAGCTTCCTACATCTGTAAAACTGTCACAGTCTCGATTAGCCATTGTGCATAAGTATGTGGCCTTAAATACCAATAAATAAATAAATAATTTCTTAGTACCTTGTCAGTTGTTTCTTGGAAAGTCTTGGCTGCCTCTGTAAGCAGCAAAATCTTTATACTAGAAACAACTGCAAAGCCACAGGAGATAGAGTTTCAAAGTATAGGGAAATGTATAAAAATCTCCAGACCCCAAAGGGTTAAACACCAAGTAATAAATATTCACCAGTCAAGTTTATATAATAGTCCCAAAAGTTTGTCAAGTCTGACTGGCAAACATCCGAGATTAGGAAATTAATTTATTGAATTATTGAAAAACTTTGTTATTTTGAAGTTTTCACTTTATACCTTTGAGGTTGTTATGTAATTTGGAATAAATGGGGCAGTTATGGTCCATGGTTGGTCAAAATTATAATTATTTTCAGGATTTCAGCACAAGAACAAGTAGGCCATTAGTGTCCCATCGACAAATTCAATTTTGTTTAGTTTTTGTGTCCAAAACATGGCTTATGACATGTCACTGGAATGAGCTCATCATGACAAAAATAAAAATGTTTATTTTATACCAAAACAAAAAGATTTCTTGTTTCTCTGGCAATTTTCCCTCAATTTTACGATGAGGGAGGGAGGGTTTTTAGCGTACCTAAGGGAGCTCAACTTATCACTTGCCGTCCGACGTCGTCCATCGTCGTGACCATTTTTCAAACGACTTCTCCTCTGAAACTACTGGTCTGATTTTCACGAAAGTTAATGTGGATGTTCATTACTATATGGCAATTCATGTTTGTTCAAATGAAATGGCCACATCCCTTGGGGGCTCTGTATGGGGCATAACTCTGATAGCACCGAATGAATTATAGACAAATTATTAAAAAATCTTCTTCTCCAGAACCAGTGGGCAGAATCCTTTGATACTTGGTATGCAGCATCTTGGTATGGGTCGGATTCAAGTTTGTTCAAATCGAGTCCCTTGATCAATATTGGGGCTCCCTATAGGGGCATGAATTTTTCCTTAGTGCAATTTAAGGAAAAATCTTCTTCTGCAGAACCAATGGGCAGGATCTTTTGATATTTGGTATACAGCATTTTGGTATGGGTCTGATTCAAGTTTGTTCAAATTGAGTCCCTTGATCAATATTGTGGCTCACTAAAGGGGTGTGAATTTTTACTCAGTGCAATTTAAGAAAATTTCTTTAAAAATCTTCTTTTCCGGAACCGATGGGCAGAATCTTTTGATATTTGGTATACAGCATCTTGGTATGGGTCTGATTCAAGTTTGTTCAAATTGAATCCCCCATTCAATATTGGGGATCACTATGGGGGTGTGAATTTTTACTTAGTGCAATTTAAGAAAAAATCTTTAACAATCTTCTTCACCAGAACCAGTGGGCAGAATCTTTAGATATTTGGTATGCAGCATCTTGGTATGGGTTGGATTCAGGTTTGTTCAAATTGAGTCTTTTGATCAATATTGGGGCTCACTATGGGGGCGTGAATTTTTACTTAGTACAGTTCAAGAAAAATGCATTAAAAATCTTCTCCAGAACCAGTGGGCAGAATCTTTTGATATTTGGTATGCAGGATGCTAGTATGGGTCTGATTCAAGTTTGTTTAAATTGAGTCTCCCCCCCCCACGCTTCCCCCCCCCCTCCCCCCCCTCCCCCCCCCCCCCCCCACCCCCACCCTGGTCAATATTTGGGCTCAATACGGGGGCATGAATTTTTATTTTGTGCAATTCAAGTCTAATTCTTTAAAACTCTTCTCCAGAAACAGCATGCAGAGTCTTTTGATATTTGGTATACGGCATTCTAGTATGGGCTTGATTCAAGTTTGTACAAATTGAGACCCTTTGTTCATATTAAGGCTCATCATGGGAATTTGAATTTCAACTTGGTGAAATTTACAATTTTTTAAACAACTTCTCCTCTGAAACCACTGGTCCGATTTTCACGAAACTTCATGTAGGTGTTCATTACTATATGGCAATTCAGGTTTGTTCAAATGAAATGGCCACGTCCCTTGGAGGCTCTGTATGGGACATAACTCTGATAGCACCGCATGAATTATAGAAAAATTAGTTAAAAATCTTCTTCTCCAGAACCAGTGGGCAGAATCTTTTGATACTTGGTATGCAGCATCTTGGTATGGGTCTGATTCAAGTTTGTTCAAATCGAGCCCCTCAACCAATATTGGGGCTCACTATGGGGGCGTGAATCTTTACTTAGTGCAATTTAAGAAAAAAAATTTCAAAATCTTCTTCTCCAGAACCAATGGGCAGGATCTTTTCGTATTTGGTATACAGCATCTTGGTATGGGTTTGATTCAAGTTTGTTCAAATTGATTCCCTTGATCAATATTGGGGCTCACTAAAGGGGTGTGAATTTTTACTTAGTGCAATTTAAGAAAATGTCTTTAAAAATCTTCTTTTCCAGAACCGATGGGCAGAATCTTTTGATATTTGGTATACAGCATCTTGGTATGGGTCTGATTCAAGTTTGTTCAAATTGAATCCCCCATTCAATATTGGGGATCACTATGGGGGTGTGAATCTTGCATATTTCAGAACCATCTTCAAACAGGCTTAACAAGTTTGTTGAATTCATAACCCCAGGGTCCTTATTTGAACTCTCTATAGGAACCCAAAAGGTAAAATTTGTGCAATATGACATGTATTATCTGAACAGTTCCTTCTCATAAACCAGCCCATGACAGAGACTTCATATTTGGTAAGCACCTTCCTTTTGAGATGCAGACTTACATTTGTTCAAGAAAATTTTGTTGGGCAATAATTGTTTTTGTTCTTTGGGGAGGAGGGAAAAAATTGGTTAGCTCACCGAAGGGAGGTCAACTTATCACTTGTCGTCCGTCTGTCCGTCGTGAACATTTTTCAAACGACTTCTCCTCTGAAACCACTTGTCCGGTTTTCACGAAACTTCATCTGAATGTTCATTACTTTTTGGTAATTCAAGTTTGTTCAAACGAAATGGCCACGTCCATTTGGGGCTCCGTATGAGGCATAACTCTGAGAGCACCATATGAATTTTAGAAAAATTATTAAAAATTCTTCTCCAAAACCAGTGGGCAGAATCTTTTGATATATGGTATTCAGCATCTTGGTATGGATCTGATTCAGGTTTGTTCAAATCAAGTCCCTCAGCCAATATGGGGACATGAATTTTTACTTAGTGCAATATGAGAAAAATTCTTTAAAAATCTTCTCCAAATTAAAACCAATGACCAGAATCTTTCGATATGTGGTATGCAGCATCTTGGTATGGGTCTGATTCAAGTTTGTTCAAATCGATTCCCTCGATCAATATTGGGGCTCCCTATGGGGGCTGTGCATTTTCACTTAGTGCAATTTAAGAAAAAATTCTTTAAAAATCTTCTCCAGATTGAGTCACTCGATCAATATTGGGGCTTCCTATGGGGGCGTGAATTTTTACTTCGTACAATTTAAGAAAAATTATTCAAAAATTTTTTTCTCCAGAACCAGTGGGCAGAATCTTTCGATATTTGGTATGCAGCAACGTGGTATGAGTCTGATTCAAGTTTGTTCAAATCGAGTTCCTCGATCAATATTGGGGCTGCCTGTGGGGGTGTGGATTTTTACTTGGTGCAATTTTAAGAAAAAAATCTTCAAAAATTTTCTTCTCTAGAACCAGTGGTCAGAATCTTTTGATATTTGGTATGCAGCATCTTGGTATGGGTCTGATTCACGTTTGTTCAAATCGAGTCCCTCGATCAATATTGGGGCTCCCCATGGGCCATGAATTTTCACTTAGTTCAATTTAAGAAAAAATTCTTTAATGAAAGTGTCAATGACACTGCAGCTCAACTTGACAAACTTGAACTTGGTAAGTTATAAATGAAAAGGCATAATTGAAGATCATTGGTACCAATGTCATTTTTTTTGCCAGTGGCAACATTTTTTGACAGAAACCGAAGAAAATCGATAGCTCCCATCTAGAGGCCTCCCCAAACAAGCATGCCAGGTTTCAAAGCAATCCGATCATAAATGTGTCCTGTAGGGTGTACAAAAGGGAAATATTGTGGTCTGACTAGACTAAATTCTAAGAACGTTGGCCGTGGCAACATTTTTTGATGGAAATGGAAGAAAATCGATAGCTCCCATCTAGAGGTCACCCTAAATAAGCATACCAGGTTTCAAAGCAATCAAATCTTATATGTGCCCTGTAGGGTGTGCCAAAGGGAAATATTGTGGTTTGACTAAACTAAGTTCTAAGAACGTTGGCCGCGGCAACATTTTTTGACGGAAATTGAAGAAAATCGATAGCTCCCATCTAGAGGTCACCCCAAACAAGCATGCCAGGTTTCAAAGCAATCCAATCATAAATGTACCCTGTAGGGTGTGCCAAAGGGAAATATTGAGTCTTCTGACTAAACTAAGTTCTAAGAATGTTGGCCGCGGCAACATTTTTTGACAGACATTGAAGAAAATTGACAGCTCCCATCTAGAGGTCTCCCCAAACAAGCATACCAGGTTTCAAAGCAATCTGATCATAAATGTGCCCTGTAGGGTGTGCTAAAGGGAAATATGGAGGTCTGACTAAACTTAGTTCTTCGAACGTTGGCCGTGGCAACATTTTTTGCCGGAAATTGAAGAAAATCGATAGCTCCCATCTAGAGGTCACCCTAAATAAGCATACCAGGTTTCAAAGCAATCAAATCATAAATGTGCCCTGTAGGGTGTGCCAAAGGGAAATATTGTGGTTTGACTAAACTAAGTTCTAAGAACGTTGGCCGCGGCAACATTTTTTGACGGAAAATGAAGAAAATCGATAGCTCCCATCTAGAGGTCACCCCAAACAAGCATACCAAGTTTCAAAGTAATCTGATCATAAATGCGACCTGTGAGGTGTGCCAAAGGACGTACGTACTAACGTACTAACATACTAACGTACGTACGTACGTACGCCGACGGACGAAAAGTGATGGCAATAGCTCAGCTTGACTTTGTCAAGTTGAGCTAAAAATCTTCTCCCGAACCAGTGGGCAAAATCTTTTGATATTTGGTATGTAGCATCTTAGTAAGGTTCTGATCCAAGTTTGAATTGAGTCCCTCGATCAATATTGGGCCTCACTATGGGGGCGTGAATGTTTACTTTGTGCAATTCAAGGAAAATTCTTTAAAAATCTTCTTCAGAACCATCATGCAGAATCTTTTGATATTTGATCAGCAGCATTGTCCCATTCAGTACTGTTGATGTTTTAGCTCCACAGAGAGTATAGATTTACTCTGTAGAACCTTAAGAATAGCTTTTGATAAAATTTGTGTCTTAACAGTATGGAACATTCGTTGAGCGCCTAAGGCCACCAGGGCCTCTTGTTTTTTGTCAATGTACAAAACAACCCTGAAAATGAATTATAAATTTAACTCCTTACACTATGGTGTAGAAAAAATTTAAAAAAGCAGTGAATATTTCACATAATTTGGACTAAAAATTGAACCAACTATATCATGTTTGACAGACCTCCCTGAGGTATAGTTGGTAAAATTTACAACTGCAGTATAAAAACTTTTCACTGCTGAAAACAGACAGAATTGTGCAAGGAGATAAATTAAAAATTCCTACTATTTTCAGGACTTTTATAGCTTAACCCTTTACCCAATGTAACCGCAAAAACCGGCCAACGCTCTTCACAAAAATGAACATCCAATTTTAATTATTTTTTTCACTTTTTGTCTCCAAAATATAGGTTATGACCCCTCATTGGAATGAGCTCAATGAGCTCGTTCCAATGAGGGGTCATAAGCTATGTTTTTGCCACAAAAAATGAAAAAATTAGTTCAAGAAAAAGCCTCTCTCACTCATTGTAAAATTGAGGGAAAATTCCCTGAGAAACCAGAATATTTTTCAATATCAGCCCTGGAAGTAACCCACAAATGGCTGTTTAGGTTAAGTGTGGGTTATTATCTACAGGTTACAACAAAGAAATACAACATGTTAAGGCTTAAAAAAGTTAAAAATCTGTTTCTCAGACCCTCCTGCATGGTCCTTTTGGCTACCGCATGCTCTCTTTTTATAACCAATGCAAACTTCAAAAAATAAAAATTAAATGATTTGTGTCTGATATTTTACCCAAGTTAATAAAATTGATAAATTTGTCCCTTGAGTGCACCAAGGCTTTGCAGTGCTTTAACATTCCAAACCTTCTTGCACTCAAGGGATGAAATACACCACCACCCATGCTGTTCTGGACTGTAGATTATGAGGCCAAAGACATAAAACAACCAAGAGCATGAGCTTTTGATAGCAAAGAAATAATTACAGAAAATAAAAAATAAAATAAAAAAATGCCCGCCCACATTCAATTTTACAAATAATGGCCTGAGAAACAGAAAATCTACTTTATAAGGCATAAACATTCTTAAATTACTAATCGCACATGTTTTACTAGAAAGACTTAATAGTCTTTTGGAACTATCCCACCTCAAAGGTTGAGTTTTGCATCCACATACAAACAGAATGATAAAAGAATTTCTGCCAAAATAATGACATCAAATAATGTTTGATCTCGCTTCCACAAGATTGCATGTTAGTTGTTGATATTTATATAGGTAGGAATCCTGTTAAGACGTAAAAGGGCATGACTGGCATAGTCAGAATAGAGAGGGCTGAGAAGCTTCATAACACCATTTTTCCTATGGGTTACCACCATGCTATATAGCATAACCTGCCAACTGGTTACAATATAAGCCCTTTATTTCCTGGCTTGAATAGGCCAAGGAATTTGTGCAAATGACATTTTCTGGCCATCTTGGATTATTTATTGATTTATATTTATTTATTGGTGTTTAACCCTTTACCCAACGCAGACGATATCAAAATTTATTATTTTAAATATAATTTTTTCAAATGTTTCAAAAAATTTCAACAAAACCATATCATGTGACCCCTCGTTGGAATGAGCTCGACGAGCTCGTTCAAACGAGGGGTCACATGATTTGGTTTTGTTGAAATGTTTTGAAAAATAGTATTTTTTCAACTGCTGAATTTGCATATTACGTGGGCGGATGCGGCTGATTAATTGGGTAAAGGGTTAAGGTCACATATTTATGCACAATGGCTAATCATGACCATGACAGTTTTACGGGTGGAGGAAGCCGGAGTACCTGGAGAGAACCACTGAGCGACGGCGAGCAACTGTCAGCTCCCCAACATACCAACTCTACACAAGCAGGGTTAGCATTGGTTGAAGACAGGTGCACCAACGACGTGCAGTACGCCTTAGTAGTAATAGTACACAATGCCACTGTGCCCCCACGTGGGCAATGGGGGGTGAAGTGTCTTGCCCAAGGACACAACGTGGTTGCCACAGGTGGGATTCGAACCGAGGACCTCTCGGCTTGCAGCCTGCACCTCTACCTACTGAGCCACCGCGTCCCCATGCCATCTTAGATAAAGAGTAAGATGAAAGAATTTAAGAAAACTACTCTTCCTCATGTCTTTTTAAAACAATACTACAAGTAGATTGTATTGTGTACAAAATGTCCATATCAGACCTCTCAATTGAGATTCCTATGTTATAACTGCAACTGTAGACCAATAGGAAATGTCCATATTCTGCCTAAAAAAAGTTAAAAATCTGTTTCTCAGGTCCTCCCGCATGGTCATTTTGGCTGCTGGATGCTCTCTTTTTAAAACCAATGCAAACTTTAAAAAAATTAAAATTAAATGGTTCATTTCCGATATTTTACCAAAGTTAATAAAATTGACGAATTTGTCTCTTGAGTGCAACAAGGCTTTGCAATGCCTTGGCATTGCAAAGCCTTCTTGCACTCAAGGGACAAATACACCATCACCCATGCTATTCTGTAGATTATGAGGCCTAATACAAAAAACAAACGAAGAACATGAACTTTTGATGGAAAGAATTAATTACAAAAATAAATAAAATAAAAAAATGCCCACCCATGTGCAATTTTACGAAAAATGGCCTGAGAAACAGAGGATCTACTTTGTGGGGGCCTTATATAGATTTTTGGTAATTATACATCTTGCCATTTCTAAATGTTTCTCATTGCAGGTTCCATATAATGAGTTTTCCCAGTTGCATACTGTTGTGAAGAAAGTCATGTACCTTCAGAAGCAGATTAACTTGGCTATTTCAGCTGATAAGAGCTGATCCATAATGTTTGTTAGAAATACTACGAATAGTACTTTAGAGGCGACAATATATCCCCACTCAGTGGAACATATAACCATGCTTATGACATCGTAATATGCCTACTGGGAGCACAGTGACTTTGGTTAGAGCAATGAACTTCAAACTGAATGTTGACAATTTGATACTGACCAACAGTAACTGTGTTATGTCCTTGGGAAAGACATGTAATCCTGATTACCGACATGAGAGCATGACGGTGACACTGTGCACTAAGGCATACTGCACGTCACATGGTGCACTTGTCTACCACCAATATGCTACCCCTGCATGTGCTGAGTTGGTATATTTGGGAATCTTATAGTTGCTGCTGCTCAGTGATTCTCTCCGGGTACTCTGGCTTCCTCCACCTGTAAAACTGTTTAACACAGTGTAAGCCTGGCTGTAGTTAAAACCTCAATAAAACGAAACAAACAAAAATATGACAACTAACAGGAATCATCATTGACATATGGCCATTTGATGTTGATATGGCACTGCACTCTGATAAATAAATAACAGGCATCACCGTGACAGCGTGTGTGATGCCCATCATGCACTGCATGACATCACTTCCCAACCTACAAAAATGGCATTGTATGTGCTTCATATGTTACTGATGTTTGACAAACTATTTTTTTCGAAAGTCCCAAGTGCTTTCATTTCTGATTAGCAGTTAACTGCTGTGTCAGTTTAACCCTTTACCTAACGAATCGCCTGCATCCACCCGCGTAATTTGCAAATTGAGCTGTTGAAAAAAATTTTTTTTTAAATATTTCAACAAAACCATATCATGTGACTCCTCATTGGAACGGCTCATCGAGCTCGTTCCAACGAGGGGACCCATGATATGGTTTTGTTGAAATTTTTTTAAAAATAACAATTAAAATAATAAATTTTGATATCGTCTGCGTTGGGTAAGGGGTTAACTCTTAACCCACTGAGTATTTTCAAGAAATTTTTCATCAAATCTAGTCATGGCTGCTATGAAAAATTCTTGTAAATGTAGCTTGAGAAATCATTGGGGAAAAAATCCCTTCAAATTACAAGGTGAAGATTGGATTAAATGTGCCCAAATTATACATTTCTCAATATCAAGAGAAATACTGTCCTGGGTAGAAATATCCTCCAGCAGCCCAAAACCCTTTACCAAACATAACAGCCCAAAACAGCCATTGCTATTCACCATTCAAATTTTATTCTTTTATCATTTTTTGTCTCAAAAACATAGATTTTGACTCCTCTTTGGAACAAGTACATATAAGGCCTCACAAAGTAGATCTTTGTTTCTCAGGCCTTTTTGTGTAAAATTTCATGTGGGCTGCTGGTTTTTTATTTTATTTTTAGCTCAACTTTGACGAAGTCAAATTTGAGCTATTGTCATGGCCCGTCGTCCGTCCGTCCGTCTGTCCGTACGTCAACAATTGGCTATGGCTCGGGCTAGAGGTCGTATTTATGAACCGATCTTTACGAAACTTCTTGGGTACCTTTGTTTTGACCGTGGGACGAGAACGAGTGTTTTTGGGTGCGGTCCGAAATTCAAGATGGCTGCCAGCCGCCATTTTATACCGATGATGCAGAAATCTGTTTTTTGTACAGAACTTCCATATGAAAGCTCTGATTTGAATAATTTTTTGTATGAATGTTTAGTACCATGGGGTACATCACATATAATACGGGTTTTTTTCTCGTGCGTAAATTGTGCAAATTAGACTAATTTTGATGTTTTTTGGTGTTAATTTCAGCACTGTAAGTGCAAATGCCAATACGGCTCGGGCTAGAGGCCGTATTTATGAACCGATCTTTACGAAACTTCTTGGGTACCTTTGGTATCACCGTGGGATGAGAACGAGTGTTTTTGTGTCCGGTCCGAAATTCAAGATGGCCGATGGCAGCCATTTTGTACAAAATTAGGTGCAATCAGATTTTTGCACAGAACTTCCATATGAAAGCGCTGATTTGAATAATTTTTTGTGTGAATGTTTAGTACCATGGGATACATCACATATAATACGGGGTTTTTTCTCGTGCAGAAATTATGCAAATTAGATGAACTTTGGTATTTCAGTGCGACTTACACACATTAAGTACACATGTCAATACGGCTCAGACTTGAGTCTGTATTTATGAACTGATCTTCACGAAATGTCTTGGGTACCTTTGTTATCACCTTGGGACGAGAACGAGTGTTTCTGGGTGCGGTCTAAAATTCAAGATGGCTGCCAGTGGCCATTTTGTACCGAAATTAGGTCTAATCAGTTTTTTGTACACAACTTCTATACAGCTCAGACTAGAGGCCATATTTATGAACCAATCTTTACGAACCTTGTTGGGTACCTTTGTTATCACCGTGGGATGAGAGCGAGTGTTTTTGGGTGTGGTCCAAAATTCAAGATGGCCACCAGCAGCCATTTTGTACCAAAATTAGCACAATCAGTCTTTTGTACAGAACTTCTGTATGAAAGTTCTGATTTGAATAAATTTTTGTATGAATGTTTAGTAACATGGAATACATCACATATTCTAAGGGGTTTTTTTTCGTGCAGAAATTATGCAAATTAGATGAACTTTGACTTATTCAGTGCTACTTGCACAATGTGAGCACACATGTCAATACGGCTCAGGGTAGAGGCTGTATTTATGAACCGATCTTCACAAAACTTCTTGGGTACCTTTGTTATCACCTTGGGACGAGAATGAGTGTTTCTGGGTACGGTCCAAAATTCAAGATGGCTGCCAGTGGCCATTTTGTACCAAAATTAGGTCCAATCAGTTTTTTGTCACAAGTTCTATACAGCTCGTATTTATGAATTGATCTTCACAAAACTTCTTGGGTACCTTTGTTTTCACCTTGGGACAGGAGCGAGTGTGTTTTGGGGTGCCTTTGTTATCACTGTGCTATGAGAACAAATATTTTGGGGTTCAGTCAGACCCACTCTGGGACTCAAAGTTTTCTTTTCTCGTTTAGCATCTGACTGTCACCCACCTTTACAATACTTTACCTATACATTTGTTACAGGCAAAGGTCAGTATTTATGTACAGACCATTACAATACTTTATATGTACCTTTGTTATCAGGTCATTACCTAGATGTTTGTCATTGCTGTGTCACATACTATACATGTGCATGTCTTTGTCTTGACAAGTTGAGCTACAGTGTCATTGACACTTTCATTTATTTTTATAATTACTGCTTTGACAAAAAAAAAGTTTATGTTCTTGGTTTTTTTTTATGTCTTTGCCTCATAATCTACAGAATAGCATGGGTGGTCATGTATTTAGTCCCTTGAGTGCATTGAAAGAAGGCTAAAGCATTGCAAAGCCTTTTTACACTGAAGGGCAAATTTGGCATTTTTATTAACTTGGGTAAAATATCAGACATAAACCATTTAATTTTTATTTTTTTAAAAATTTGCATTGGTTATACAAAGAGAGCATGTGGCATCCAAAAGGACCATGCAGGAAGGGCCTGAGAAACAGATTTTTGACTTTTTCTTATTCCAAACTTTTTATTAAAAGTGTTATCAGCTGTTCAGGTTGGACTAATGATTAAACTAATAATCTTTATGGGTGTGTGGGGGCGTTGTGGTAACCGGTTCTCGTCAGATCACCGAAGTTAAGCAACATCGAGCCCAGTTAGTCCTTGGATGGGTGACCGTCTGAGCGATCGATTCGGAACCACTTTGTTTACTTAGAAACTGTTACTCGTCAGACACAACTGAGAAAACTGGTGTTATACAGTGGAGTGGTTTGAAGCCGAGTTTTTGAATAACGAGAAATTAATGACAGCAGTGAGAGAGAATTTTGTGGAGGAAGGGAAGAAAGAAGAGAGTTGTACAAGAAATTCAATGCAAATTTAAGATTCAGAGTCAAAAGCAGAGATTCATCAGAAATAGTTGAGCTATCCAAACATTGCGGCTTCCTCAGTTTAGATGCCTGTTCAGATAGCTGAACTTGGAGAAGGGGAAAAAACATAGGATTTTGCAAAAAGAATGAGAAACAATAACACTGTTAAAAAACAAATCTGAGAAAATTTTGTGGTGATTTGTGTTGGTTTAATAAATAATGAGGTTATAACTTGGTTAGTTTAACCCTTTACCCAACGCAGACGATATCAAAATTTATTATTTTAAATATTATTTTTTTTAATTTTTCAAAAAATTTCAACAAAACCATATTATGTGACCCCTCGTTGGAACGAGCTCGTCGAGCTCGTTCCAACGAGAGGTCACATGATATGGTTTTGTTGAAATTTTTTGAAAAATAATATTTTTTCAACTGCTGAATTTGCATATTACGTGAGCGGATGCGGGCAATTCATTAGGTAAAGGGTTAATTTCAACCAAGATATCAGCCTTCAGTAGTTTTTACATCAGCCATCGCGGTCAGGGTAATATGAACTTACCTCGACCTGATTACTTGGTCAACGTGAAAGTTATCAAGTAATGCCTAAAAAAGTTAGAAATTTATTTCTCAGGCCCTCCCACATGGTTCTTTTGGCTACCTCATACTTTTGTTTTAATGTCCACATTTGGCCTGAAAAAGTTAAATATCTGTTTCTCATGCCCTTCCACATGGTCATTTTGGCTGCCGCATACTCGATTTATTTTAGCAATGCAAACTTGAAAAGTTAAAAATTAAACGGTTTATGTCTGATATTTTACCCAAGTTAATAAAATTGATAAATTTGTCCCTTGAGTACAACAAGGCTTTGCAATGCTTAAGCATTGCAAAGACTTCTTGCACTCAAGAGATGAAATGCATCACCATCCATTCAGTTGTGTAGATTATGAGGCTTTAAGGGCCTCTATAAGTAATGAAATTTTGTTTAGTTTGAAAATTCTCACCTCTGATATTCCTTCAATTCAAATTAAATATACACAAAATGTACATCAAAATGAAGGTTGGGACGTATAGAACACAAAACATGTGTAATCAACTCACAGAGTCGACTGTAGGCACCACTGGTTCCTTGAAGTCTGCTGCCTATTCCTACCAGAACTGATAATTTGATAATATTTCCTGAAAACAACTTGTGGCCAAATGTGCTTTACATATCCAAGAACAAAGCTAGGGGATCAAACTCCTTCAAAACACTGCGACAGAGCTACATGGGGGTAAATTCCAAAGCCTTTGCTTTTGTTTACGTTTGAATATACTTTCGATTTCCGGTCGACGTCATCGGACGGAAAAAGCATGTAAAAACATCGCCGTCTAAAATCAAATAATGAAAAAGATCGCCTTCATACAGTATACTGTTATTAGATAGAGATTGCACAGTTGCCATATTCCATGCAAGGTGTCATGATACCTGTTGAAATTTCTCTGAATTACGATTTTGTTTTTCGATTGAAATTCATGGTATCGAGTGATTTGCACATGTCTGTCGAGCATGGAAACCATCCTCAATAAAAAATGCAGACAGTTTTGTCCTTTTCTAAAATGCAGTCGTATCACTGCACTCGAAAGTGTTTTGAATGCCTAGCTTTGTTATTGAATATCTGAAGCACATTCGGCCACGAGTTGTTCTTGCAAAATATTATTTTATTATCAGTTCTGGTACGAATACGATAGCAGACTTCCAGGAACCAGTGATGCCTGCTGTCAACTCTATGAGTTGATTACATATGTGTGTCATGTTCTATGCATCCCAACCTTCATTTTGATGTATAATTTGTGTATATTTAATCTGAATTTAAGAAATATGAGAGGTGAGAATTTCAAAATAAACAACACTTCATTACCTATATAGGCCCTTAAACATAAAACAAATCAAGAACATGAACTTTTGATGGCAAAGAAATAATTACAAAAATAAAAAATAAAATAAGAAAATGCCCACCCACATGCAATTTTACAAAAAATGCCTTGAGAAATAACCCCTTAGTATGACATATATACGTGACTGTGTGCACATTGTGAGATACAATATTAGGAAAGTAGATTGAATAACTCATATTCCGTGAAAAAGGATGAGAAACTGAAATGAAGTTTCTGTAAGTGAACCTCAGGACACTACACATGGCTGATATATTAGGCTGCTTGCACATGTGCTTTTGGATAGAATTGAAGAGTTTTTGTCTGTGTGGAAACACCACTTCACGGATAACTGAGTTGTAATCCACTTGCTGCGTACTGTAATTTTGTAGCTGTTTACAGTAGGAGGGGAAGTAAACTTGATGTTTTTGAAGGAATTTATTACATTTTCATCTTGTTTTCCTCAAAAGAAATTGTTTTCAATTGTGTGATATAATCTAACCATTTAATACCTCTCTAACTGTTTGTGTGAATTTATCGCTCATGCATCAACTCTGTCTTTACATTATTATATGCTAGCCTGTGAATTACTGCAAATTATCTAAAATATATTTCTTGATATCCATCGACTTAGTGAAATAATGATGAATATCCCTCAGTAGCTTCCTAAATGATGTTATGCTTTGGCACATCACTTCACCTTCGATACTGTTACAAGAGATTCAGTGCGGGCTTTACCAGCAGTACCAGAAGTTCATGCTATTCCAAGCCATTCTGATGATTCTATGACAGACAAACTAGATATATAATAATAATAAAATAATAAAGTAAAATAATTAGATGTATAGAAGGTGACTCCGAGAGTCATATTGAGCCTTGAACTGGGTAAATTTTCAGAAAAACCTTGGGAAGTTTTTTTCTTTTGGATGAGTCGGCACACTCAATTCCAAGTTCCTTGTTGTAAATTGACAATTAATTATGTTCTAAAAATTAATATTAATGAAAAATATGAGCATATTCTCATTTATAGTATTCTACTCAAAGTTTGCTGGGCACCAAATATTTGACACATCATTGTGAAATTTGCTTGTGACATGTATATATTTGCGATTTTTTTGGTGGATATGATTAAGGAATGTAATGAGATGGTCCCCAGTGTTTACATTAGCTCTCTTGACAAGCAGACTATTCGTGACAGTCATGGAAAGCATGTTCCCCTTGATTTTCATGATGTTTTCGTGTACTGTCTACATGTACATGACATGTGTAGGGTGTTCATTCTTCATTTCAACACAAACCCTCCTGATTTAATGATTGAATATGGCAAATGCAAATGTAAGAAGACATTTGTCTGAAGCAAAAATGTGGCGGGCTGTAGGGATGGTGGAGCAAGGGGCTACCCATCGTCAGGTTGGTGAAGCCCTTGGTGTGCACCATACGGTGATCACCAGAGACTGGGCAAGATTTCAGCAGTATGGCACACCAGTAAGATGGCATGGTGGTGGCAGAGGCAGGGCAATATCTGCAGCTGAAGACCAGTTTTTGATCATTCAGGCCTGTAGGAACCGCTTTGTCACAGCAACCCAGCTTCGCAGTGACCTTCAGAATGCAACCGGGGTAAATGTTTCGACGCAGACTATCCGGGCAAGGTTGCACGAATGTGGTCTCAGATCGAGAAGACCATGTATTCGCATTCCACTGTCACAGAACCACCGCCAGGCACGATATGAATGGGCCATGGACCACGTTGGATGGACCAGTGAAGATTGGCTACCTGCCCTTTTTACAGGTGAGCCAAGGTACTGCCTAGACCACACAGATAGGCATTCTAGGGTATGACAAGGAGAGCGATACCATGCAACCAGCATTGCTGTGCATGGCCACTATGGTGGAGGTTCATTCATGGTCTGGGGCGGCATCAGCAGGGATGGACGTACTGAGCTCTGTATCCTTGAACGTAGTACATTGACTACACAGCGGTATATTGATGGGATCCTGAATGTCCAAGTCAGATTGTATGCAGGTGCAGTGGGTGATAGATTCAGTCTGATGGACGATTATGCCTGTCCTCATGTTGCCCATGCTGTCGGGGAGTACCGACAGAGGGAGGGGATTGAGCTTATGGACTGGCCCGCAAAATCCCCTGACCTCAATCCAATTGAACATGTTTGGGATGAGCTGCTGCTTGCAATTTCAGCTCACCCAGTCCAGCCAAGAAATGTCCCGGAGCTTGGTGCCATGCTGGTCCAAGAATGGTACAACATCCCACAAGGGACCACCAGGAACCTGATTGGGAGCATGAGAAGGCATTGTCAAGCTTTAATTAACAGTAATGGGTCTCATACTTGATATTGATCCCATACCAGTTAGCTCTGTCAACTTTTTGGCAAATTGAAAAATTTCCTCTTTTACCAATAATATCCATTTTCCATGGTTATTGTGTTCAAAAAGTAAAAAATAATGTTAAACACAAATAAAATCTTAATTTCTGTACTTAAATCATTAAAGATATAATTAAATAAAAAATATATACACTTTTCATAACAATATTTCAACTAGAACGTAAAACAGGTAGTTGGATATACTTGGTGCTAAGCAAACTTTGAGAAGTATATTATAATTTTTAAATTTTATCTGTCAGTTGAACAATTAGTTGGTTAAATTATTGAGGGAAAGTGGGACTATTTTTTGGGTTTGAGTGATTGGCTGGTACTGGCTTGAAAGAACGATCATCTGATCTTTGTTATTGTTTTGAATAGTACATGTTTGCAATCGAATTGGGTTGATTATTGCGCAGTAAAATGCCACAAAGCATGTAATAAAAAGAAAATCTACGCTATTTTAGTGAATCATCTCATTCGCGTGGACCTAAAAATATTTTTCACTCGTGCAAGAACTTTTGAAAAATAAAACTTTCAGGTGCACACTCCTGAGATAATTCCCGATATTCATTAAAATAGCGAAGATATCCTCTATGTACTGATACTATTACCTGACAAAATGGCCACAACTGGTGGCACTCTTCACAAAAATTATGCTGCACACCTACTGCTCTTCAAGGGAAATTAAGACTCAGGCCTTTAAATTCATTTTCCCCGTGGGAACCCCGGGAAGTAAGCAGCACTTGTTTACTGTGGTAAACCAGTTCCGCTTTACTAGTAAAATAGGACCCAGTCACCAATGCTTGGGGCGAAAGTCCTCTAAAATGGGCAACATGTTGATCAACGATTGACTAAACTTGACTTCATCTCCATGTTGTGTCACGATTAGCCATGGTGCATAAATATGTGACGTTAACCACCAACAAACAAACAAACAAACCATTAAAATTTTTAGTATTTTTAATATTTTCCCTCAAAAACCTTTTACTGAAGGGGATGGGGGGGGGGGGGGGGGGGGGGGGGGGCATATGCTATGTTTTCAGGCGAAGAAATTAAAATAAACCAAATAAAAAAAAATAGATTTGGATCTCAAGCATTTAATTTTTCAAGTCGGTGGTGGTGGTGGGGGGAGGGGTGGGGGGGGGGGGGGGAGAAGTGTTTACTTTTTTTTCTTTGTTATATTTATGCACCCTTTTCAAAAAATAAATACAATCCCCATAATATATGATATATTTTTTGTAGAACAGAGCAAACTGGATATTTACAAAACACATATAATAAATGGGCACTGTATTTTATTATAAGATAGATTATCGAAGAAAGATAGAAATCATATCCACCACTGTGAAGATATAAACATTTTCACATTCACGGTATTAATCAAAAATGTGGCTTTCAAAGCATCACTTCATTGTGAATACCAGTCAAATTATCACTGAAAATGATCAATTTTTTCTAGAAACGTATAATGAAAAGACAATCTAGTGTTTTTGAGTGGATACTGATCATTTCCAGCAATAATTCAACACATGTTCACCTTGAATTGATGCATGAAACCCGCTAGTCCGAACATGGCTTGAAAGTCTGTAATATAACTTTTTGGTTTGGTATGTCCTTTCAAAGGATATACCAAACCAAAAACTTATATTACAGATTTCCAGACCAGGTTTGGACGAGAAACCCACTAACTGCATCAGAATGCAAGTATCGATCAAATCACTTCCTTGTTTCAATGATTTAATGCGCTGTTTACTTTAATGCATCAATTCAAGGTTGAAACGAGTGGAATTATTAGATTCTTATAAAAAGCATATAATAAAATGAAAATCTATTATTATCTCACTTGTGACCGAGATAAATGGTTATTTTAAACATTTGTATCAGTCACTCATGAGATCATTTTCGGTATCCACTCAAAAACACTCGATATCCTCTATGTAATCATACTTTGTTGAAAACATGTGCAAAAAATATACAGCAATCAGTATATGGGATGTAAAATCTTGCAAGTCATACGAATTTTGGAAGATCCTCAAGTGAAAAGCCCTTGAATTTTGGCCCCTTCCTTGAATAGTGCTTGAAATTGTTTCTCAGCTTGAAAGGTACTTGATTTTCCATCACTCCCCTTGAAAAGTTTTTAAATTCAGTTTACCTACAGTACATGGAGAGTGGATTGTAACTAAAACACCTGCAGAGTGGAGTATCACCCAAAGTATCACTTTCAGATTCTGTACATATAGACAAAAAACACAAGCAAAGTTTCAGCCAATGGCCCTCCGGGTTTAACCCGGAGGTCCATTGGCTGGAACTTTGCTTGTGATGATTATGCTTTGCAACAAATTTGCAGTTATTGCTCGGGTGGAATCTCCACTCTGTGGGTGATTTAATGATAATACACTCTCCATGTACTGTATAACCTCAGAGAAAATAAGTCTTGGGATAACATTCCTCACATACATGTGATGTCACAAAATTAGTCAGGAGTCTCATTTATTTGATCTCTGTATTGCCCGTAAGTGCAACAAGGCATCATCTGCAATGCTAAAGCATTACTGATGGCTCCTTATTGAACTCAAGGAATAATATATATCTAGCTAGTTGGGTTTTCCAGAGATCAGGTCCATGCAACTGAAATTATTTGTGGTGTTATGGTGTTGTACGTCATAACAAATGTTTAACAGTCCTCCTGGTCAGAGTCCTTGAAAGGTGCTTTAATAGTGTTTAAATTTGATTTTCTGATATCAGTGGGAAGCCTGCACTCCAACCAAGCCACTAAAGATATTTAACAAGAGGTATCAGGTTAGAGGATGCCGTAGAAACAAAAAGCCTTTTTTTATGGCCTTAATTATTTACCATTTTTTTTTGGTCTCATCCTGTTTTTTGTGTTTGATAACTCTTTACCTAACAAATCAGATGCAACCACCTGTATCATTTACAAAAACAAATGAGTATTATTTTTTTTTAAAATGTAAAGAAAACCATGTCAGGTGAGCGCACATTGGAATGAGCTAAATGAACAGTCACATGATATGTTTTTCTTTAAATATTTTGGAAAAATATTGTAAAACTTGACGAAAGCATGCTCCCACATGGCACATGGACAACAGGAGGTTGAAGAGCAAACAGTGAGATGTTACTTGTACATGTGCTGTGACTGTAAGACACATATGGTGCCCCCACGATTTCTACCATGTACTTTAATTTACATATGTATTGTGGGAAGAGTTAGCTGGAAAAATCATGTACTCGATATTCGAAATTTCACAAAAATTTACTAAAAATTTCCTAAGTTCAACAACCTGTAATTTTGTCAAAAATTGAACAAAATCAAATTCCAGACAATATGCACAGCTTTGGTATTTGTATAAATACCTTGAACAATAAGGTAATTATAATACAAGGTATTTATAACCTGTGAGAGGAGATAGCCGGACAAACCTTGTACCATACAGATACCATACAAGTGAAATTCTACAAAAAATTTATCAAGTTCAACAACCTGTAATTTTGTGAAATATTGAAGCAAATCAAAATCCTGACAATATGCACACCTCTGGTATATGTACAAACATCCTGTAAAATAAAAAAGTCCCAGCTTGAAGACTGTGAGAGAAGATAGCCGGACAAATAATGTGCTCCAGATGTGGACAGCGTATGGATGGACGGATGGACAGGGGTAAAACAGTATGCCCTCCTACTTTTCGTTGCATAAAAAATAATTAAAATAAAGTTTGATGTTGTGTGCGTTGGTAAAGGTTTAAACAGTGAGAATGTATGTCACATTCTTTAACAGAACTATCTGAATGGCTCATCTGGGTAGTACAAGTGTAGTGAGTTGAGAGTACAAGAGGAATCCCATCCTCCCAGTCTGTTTGCTGGTCATTCTGGGCACTATACCTGTATCTTCTGGTATCAATGCCATGCATTTTTTAAAAACTCGTTTGCCAAAACCTAGCAATATATTTGCATTATTTTTGTTCATTATTTAAACCCTGTTGTCAACTTGACTCTTGGGATACAGTGGAGCCCGCTTAATTGGATATCTCTTAATTGTATATCCCTGTTAATTGAATATAATTTCCCAACACAAAACCATTTACCATATCTCCAGGACAAATTTGACTTATTAATCGAATATAGGTTAATTGAATAAAAAATTGTGTAACCTGTCGAGAAATTACCCCGACTCTCCCCAGTTTTCCTTTGTTTATAGACCTATTTGGCCTCAATACATCCAATACAGGCAATTTATCTATTATATCTTGTAGAGGTTGGGGCGAGATATTTGAACCAGACCCTCGGCAAGCCTCAGGTCTGGTTCAAATATCTTGCCATCCCACCTCCAGACTAATCGTGGATCATAATATTCTCCCACCACTAAGGTATCAAGATATATATAAAGTTGTGTGGGACAGCTGGAAGAGATATGCCTGTCTCACCCCATCCACGTGACAGCTATCTCACCCCACCCATGTGACCAACCTATTTGCACATTTAATTGGCACCGTAACTATTTAATCATCGCAAATCACGTCTGCACATATATAAACAAACAAAATGGAAGGCTGTTTTGCTTCCGTAAATACAACTGACTTTATAGACGAAAATCGAAACCAGAAGACTCCAAAGAAAAACATCAGCACACCTCAAATTGCTCTATCAGTTTATCAGAGAGAAATATACATCTGATATCATTGCGCCCTATCAAACTGAAGTACAAGTCTGGAAATGACATGTGCGTGCATATCGATTTCATTTGAGGTCACGTCAGTGCATTAACGCTCAACATGCTGTACTAGTCTGCGTGTTTTGAGGTATATACCACGCTTCTCGACAAGCTTTCCGAATATCTTATTTGTTTTCTACTAGACTAAACGCACTAAGAAATATTTTTCCTGGAAAATATGGTATTTTCTTATTAACTGGTAGAGTGCTAAATTATTTTTGTTCATCAAATTTTGTTCACATGTCTTTGCCTATTGGCACTCTCCCATAAATTATAACTAGGCAAAGCCTTACACACTAAATTATTATTTATTTATTGTTGGTTAAGGTCACATACTTCTGCACAATGGCTAATCATGACCACAACATGGAGATAAAGTCGAGGTCAGTCAATTGTTTATACCCCATGTGCCTATTTTAGAGGACTCGCACCCCAAGCATTAGCGACTGGGTCCTATTTTACCAGTGAAACAGAGCTTGTTTACCACAGTAAACAAGCATTGCTTCACTTCCCGGGTTCCCACGGGGGAACACACTAAATAATTTCACTTCAAAGATAATATGAAGTAAATCCACAGAATATGAAAACTTTAAATCTTGGTGCCTGTACTTTTGAATGAAGCTCAAATGTGGACTTCCAGCACTCTACCAGTTAATGGTGTCGCACCCCTAAAATGGTGGGAAAAAATCATCCCTGATGGGTATCTGGGTGGGAGTGTAAATCTCGCTCTTGGGCAAGATATTTGAACCAGATACTAGGCAAGCATCGTGTCTGGCTCAAATGTCTTGCCCTAAGGGTGAGATTTCCCCATTCCACCCAGATACCTATCGAGGATAATAATATTATGCCCTCACAATTGATGCTGTCAGAGTGTTCAGAAAATCTCATCTTTCCTAACTGACAATTGATCCTGGGGTCATCAGATTTAGAGACCAGGACATTTTTATTGATAGCTGTCAAAAGAATTGCTGAGCGTCCTTCTAATAATGGTTTCTTATAGACGTGAAGGTGTGTAATAAACACAGAACGACACGCGTGTGTGAATGGGTTAATCAATATGACATTTGTGCCATATCGATTAACACCTTCACACACGCATGTCGTTTTGTGTATTTATGCCCCTACAATTGATGCTGTCGGAGTGTTGAGAAAATCTCATCTTTCCTAACTAACGATTGATCCTGGGGTCATCAGATTTAGAGACCAGGACATTTCTTCATTCTGCCACCACTGACAAATACATAAAGAATAGTTTGTGTGTGAATGGAGCATCAAATTTTTGAAAGATGATAGTTTGTGAATATTCATATATTTTGTGTGCTGTTGAACTTGGTGGTCATTGCTCTCCAGATATGGCTTTTCATATCACATTTGGGCAGTGAGATTCTGTGTGTCTTTTTAGCTCACCTGACTGAAAGTCAGGGTGAGCTTTTCTGATCACTTTTCGTCCGTCGTCCGTCGTCCGTCGTCCGGCGTGAAGGTGGTGTTTGGGTCTTTTTCTTCCAAACCACTGGCCGCATGTTAATGAAATTTCATGTGAGTAGGGGTTATATAGCGGCATTTTGATTTTTGGGCAAATTAGGTTTCGGCTCATATTGAGCAGAGGGGTGGGGCAAAAATGCTCCAATTCTTAAAAAATCTTCTTCTCAAGAACCAGCAATAGCAGAGACTTGATATTTGGTATGCAGCTTCCTTTTGAGGTGTAGACTCAAGTTTGTTCAAGAGAAGTTTGTAGGTCTATACTTGGCGATGTTATGGGAGGAGCAAAAATTTTGGCCCCACCCCAAATTTCTATTTTTTAAACCGAGAGGCCAATTTGAACCAAATTTTATGTGAGGGCTTATTGGGTCATAAGTACCTAATTTATGCAGAAATTTTTTTTCCTGTAGCCCCGTGGGAACCACAGGAGCTAAAAATAGAAAAAAATTAAAACGCCTATATCTCAAAAACTGCACGGCAGTGAGAATTTTTATTTGGTGTGAAGCTTTCTTGGGACCAACAGAAAGGATTGGTAAAAAAAAATTGCTATCGGTTTTATCATAGGGTACTTTTTCGGGACTCTGAAAAAGTGCTGAGTCAGTATTTTTTAACACAGTAGGCAATGGGAAAAAAATAAAGAATTGTTTTCTTCCAAACCACTGCTCTAAAAGCTTTCATATTTTACATATAACATCTTTGGAACATTGATTCACATATTTGTAGAAATCAAATTCCTCGGTCCATATTTGGGTTCCCTATGGGAACCCAAATGTTCAAATTAGTGCAATATGAGGGATATATTTTAAAAATCTTCTTCTTCGGATCCACAAATCAGAATCTTTTGATATTTGCTATGCATCATCCTTAGGGGGGTGAGATTGATGTTTGTTCAAGCCAAGTCCCTGAGTTCATATTTGGACTCCCTTTGGGAACCCAAATTGTAACTTAGTGCAATACGAGGTATATTCTTTTAAAATCTTCTTCTTCGCATCCACCGGTCAGAATCTTTTGATATTTGGTATACAGTATGCTTAGGGAGGTGAGATTCAAGTTTGTTCAAGTCAAGTCCTTCGGCTCATATTTGGTCTCCCTGTGGGAGCCCAAATTATAACTTAGTTCAATATGAGGAATATTCTTTAAAAAAAATTTTTTTTTCAGATCCACCAGTCAAAATGTTTTGATATTTGATGTACAGCATTCTTAGGGGCTGAGAGTGAAGTTTGGTAAAGCCAAGTACCTGGGTTCATATTTGGGCTCACTGTGGGAGCCCAAATTATACCAAAATTTTTATTTTCCAAACCAAAAAGTCGATTTGAACCAAATTTGATATGAGGGCTTATTGGGTCATAAGTACCTAATTTATGCCGAAAATTGTTTTCCTGTCCCCCACGGGAACTGCAGGAGCTAAAAATTTTTTTTCTTTTTAAATGCCCATATCTCCAGAACTACATGGCACTGAGAATTTTTATATGGTGTGAAGCTTCCTTAGGACCGGAAGAAAAAAATGGTAAAAATTTTATCATAAGGTTCTTTTCTAGGACTAAAAGTGCCGAGTCATCATTTTTTAACAGTGTAGCTAATGGGAATAACGTTGAAGAATCTTCTTCTCCCAAAACACTGCTTCAGAAGCTTTTATTTTGGGGCTCCCTATGGGAGCCCATGTATAACTTAATTCAGTATGAGAAATATTCTTAAAAAATCTTTTTTTTCTGATACTCCTCTCAGAATCTTTTGATATTTGATTTTTAGTTTTCTTAGAAGCGGCAAATTGAAATTTGTTCAAGTTCTGGTTTATTGATAAAATTGGGCCCAGTAACCAATTCCTGCGTTGAAAGCCCTGTAAAGTGGGCAGTAATAGGCATAAACGATTGACCAAACCTGATATTATAATTATGCCTCTGTAATGATGTAGCCTTAGAAAGTGACCTTAAATTCCAATAAATAAATAGATAAATTATTGAGTACCCAATATGGGGATCTAACATATGAACACTCTGGGTTACTAAGTAGAGAAAACACTTTTATGTTGAAAAACTGATAATAACCACAAGGCAGAATCCCTTGCTATTTTGGTGATATGACTCGGCCAGTATCAGGTGAGCGCCCTCAGGCCCCGTGGGGCCTCTTGTTTTTCTTTTCCTTTACCCAACAAATCGGCCGCATCCGCCCGCGTAATATGCAAATTCAGCAGTTGAAAAAATAATATTTTTCAAAAAATTTCAACAAAACCATATCATGTGACCCCTCGTTGGAATGAGCTCATTCCAACGAGGGGTTACATGATATGGTTTTGTTGAAATGTTTTGAAAAAATGGTATTTAAAATAATAAATTTTGATATCATCTGATTTGGGTAAAGGGTTAAAAACAAAATTAACAAATCAATTAATGAGAGAATAATTTATGTTTGTTTAAATTAATTTATATTTTCAGGACATTTGTGTGTAAATGTTAGGATTTTAATAAATATGAACTTATCAGAATCTGTTGTTTGTTTCTTTGGAAGAGAAACTTCCCCACCCAAATTCTTTGGCCAGAGAATGGTTTCCCACTGATTGGGCCTTTGATGATCAAGGGGTCGAAGAAGATGTGTTTTCACAAACAATACATTTTCATTTCATTTCATGGAGACTCACATTTGGTCAACAAATATAAGTCAACATTATGGGCCAGGAAACCCTCAAAATGTTTTGTGAACACAAATTATGTCAGCTTATAGCTTAACTTGACAAAGTCAAGATAAGCTATTGCCATAACGCATGCAGAAGTCTGTTAGTCTGTGAATCTGTTCACATTTTCATTTAGCACAGGCTACACCCCGTAGTTCTTGTCCGATCATCACGAAATTTCATATGCAGGTTTGAGGCCATGTCTAAATGAGAACGTCCCCTTTTGGTCGCAATCGGACAACCGTGATGGCTGCCTGAGCCCAAAACCTTTAGCACAGTCTACATGTCATATTTATGAAGGGATTTCATGGAAACTTGGTAGGATGACTCTGTATAGTATCTAGATGAGAATGTCCCCTTTTGGTCATGATCTGTCAACCATGACGGCTGCCCAAGCCCGAACCCCCAAAACTTTTAGCACAGTCTACAGGTCATATTTAATACTGAGGGATTTCATTGTAACTTGGTAGGATGACTCCGTATGATATCTAGATGAGAACTTCCTCATTTGGTCGCGATCTGTCAACCTTGATGACTGCCCGAACCCAAAACCCGAAACCGTTTAGCACAGTCTACAGGTCGTATGTTTGGATGGATTTCATTGTAACTTGGTAGGATGACTCCATATAATCAAACATTTTAACTCTCCCGGAATGCCCGGGAAAATCTCGGAATTTCAGTGTAGTTTCTGGCCTCCCGGACGGGAATCAGTTTTGGACCAAAAATCCCGGAAAACAACAGTTAAATATTTTGTTCCCGTTGTAACTTATGAAAAACGTTCGGAGTCAAATCACATGCATTTCAAACTCTGGTAAAAACTCACGAGGTAGTAAAATATGGATTTAAGTTAAATTTATTTAAGAAAAGGGTATTTTATGATATTTATTTCAACTCTGTTCATGTTTATTTCTGTGTTTTTTTCCGCTGAGATTCGTGATCAACGTGCGAGTGTTGAAGTGAAAATAGGTGACTTACTTTCAAAAAATTTAAAACTCCACCTTCATTTAAATGCAGTTTTTGGAAATTAAAATATATGAAAAGGAATTAAATAATATATATTTATTTATTCCTTCATAGAATAGCTTTAATTCTCATCCCTTTTCCAAAATCAAAACGTAAACAACAACTATTTAGCACAGTTATAACCCATTAACTCTTTACCCAATGCAGACGATATCAAAATTTATTATTTTAAATATCATTGTTTCAAATTTTTCAAAAAAGTTCAACAAAACCATATCATGTGACCCCTCGTTGGAACAAGCTCGTTCCAACGAGGGGTCACATGATATGGTTTTGTTGGAATTTTTGGAAAAATATTTTCTCAACTACTGAATTTGCATATTACGCGGGCAGATGAGGACGATTCGTTGGGTAAAGGGTTAACAGGTTTTTCTGTATTCCAAAGAACAAAAGGAGGGTGCCCATCCCCATTTGCTCACCAAAGCATGGCATGTAATAAACCTAGGCTTATTACAAATCTGCAAAAAATGTCCCGTCATGTACATGTACAGCAAAAAAAAAGTCCACACTGACAAAAAGTCTAACATTGCATTAAAAAAGTCCAAAATGTCCGGCTAAGGGTTAATGTCATCTTATATTGATGCATTTAACACATATATGAAATATAAAAGCCACAGCATACCGGTGGTAGCCTCCACTCATGTTCATGTATAGCAAAACATGTCCGTAATTTTCTGATACTGTCCATACTGACAAAGCAGTAACCGTGGCATTGTGGCGCTGTTGTATAATACAAGAACAAGTTATTCTGTATTTTCCTGGTGTAAATTCAATCAGCAAAACTCAGTCAAGTCAGATTCTAACTAGAAAGTGTTTTAGCACACTAAAACATATGTCTCCCCTTCCTTTTGAGGTCAGAGGTCAAGGTCACATGCAGTTCATCAAGGTAGCGGATATGCGGTGTCATGGTGACACATCCACATGTCAAAAAAAAAAATTCTGGTCTGGACAATTACTCCCTATTTAAAGTACATAAATTTGACCTTCAGGTCAAGGTCACATGAAGGTCATGATGACATGTGGTCTCATTGTGATACATCCACATGTCAATTATCTAAGTCCTAGGTCAAAAAACAAAAAAGTTCTGATCTGGACAATCATTCCCTATTTGAAGTACATATATTTGACCTTGAGTTCAGAGGTCAAGGTCACATACAGTTCATCAAGGTAGTGGACATGCGGTTTCATAGTGACACATCCACATGTCCAAAAAAAACAAAAATCTGGTCTGGACAATTTCTCCTTATTTAAAGTACATAAATTTGAATTTGAGGTCAAAGTCACATGAAGGTCATGATTACATGTGACATGCGGTCTAATTGCGATACATCCACATGTCAAATATCTAAGTCCTAGGTCAAAAAACAAAAAAGTTCTGGTCTGGATAATTATTCCCTATTTGAAGTACATAAATTTGACCTTAAGGTCAGAGGTCAAGGTCACATGAAGGTCATCGAGGCAGATGACATGCAGTCTCATGGTGACACATCCACATGTCAAATAACCAAGTCCTAGGTCAAAAAACAAAAAAAAATTCTGGTCTGGACAATTACTCCCTATTTGAAGTACATAAATTTGACCTTGAGGTCAAGGTCACATGAAGGTCATGACATGCGGTCTCATGGTGACGCATCCACATGTCAAATAACCAAGTCCTAGGTCAAAAAAACAAAAAATTCTGGTCTGGACAATTACTCCCTATTTGAAGTACATAAATTTGACCTTGAGGTCAAGGTCACATGAAGGTCACAATGGTATGTGACACACCAGCTCATGGTGATACATCCATGTGCCAAATATCTAAGGCCTGGCTCAAAAGACAAACAAGTTTTGGTCCGGACAAAGTTTCCTTGAAAAAAGCACAAATCTGACCTTCAGATCAAAGGTCAAGGTCACATAAAGGTCACAATGGTACGCTACACACCGGCTCATGGTGATACATCCACATGCCAAGTATCTAAGGTGTAGGTCAAAAGACAAAAAAGTTATGGCCCGGACAAAGTTTGTATGAGAAGGAGGAGAAGAAGAAGAATATGCACTAAAACAATATGTCTCCCTTCTGGGAAGGGGAAACATGAATACTGAACCGACACCGTGAGTCCATGGTATATCCCCCCCCCCCCCCCCAAAAAAAAAAAAAAATACCAAAACTGATATCAAACTTCAAATACACCACCACCCATGCTATCAAACTCAAAAATCCAATACAGTGGAACCCTGTTAATTGAGCAGCAACTTTAAATTTCGGGGTGACCTCTGGATGTGAGCTATTGCTTTATTTCATTTCCATAAAAAATTATTGTCGTTATCACCAGCCTTTGAACTTACTGCATTTGTACATCAACTTATCCCTTTTGCACTCTCTGCAGGGTATATTTATGAATTTCCATCAAAAAAAGCTTTAAAAAAACTTTGCCACAGGCAATGACCTTCTACTCAGTGCATTTATGCATTAACATCTTCCTTTGGCAAGCCTCAGAGGGCACATTCATTATCAGGTTGTTTTGAAACTTTGTATGGTTATGCAGGGTGACAAAGATAGGAGCTATTGATTTTCTTTTCATTTCCATCAAAAACTGTTACTGTTAGCAACAATCTTTGAATTTATTGCATTTGTGCATCAACATTATTCTTGGGACATGGCATACAGGCCACATTTATCATTGGATTGTTTTTCAACTTGGTGTGCTCATTAGGCAAGACCTTTAGATAAGAGCTATTGATTAGCATTCATTTCTGTGAAAAAAGTTGCCATTTACAATAACCTCTGAACATACTGCATTTGTGTATCAACATTCTTCCTTTAGCCAGTCTTACAGTTTACATTTAAAAATGCATGGATTACTCTGACGTTGTGCATACACATGCTGTTATGTTGAAATTTCATCAAATAACATTGGTACCAATGATCTTCAATTTTGCCATTTCATTTATAACTTACCAAGTTCAAGTTTGTCAAGTTGAGCTACAGTGTCATTGACACTTTCATTTCATTTTTTGTCTCAAATACATAGGTTATGACCCCTCGTTGGAACCAGCTTGTCGAGCTCGTTCCAATGAGGGGTCATAACCTATGTTTTTGAGACAAAAAAATTTAAAAAAATTAGTTATTCAAGAATTTCCTTTGCAAGTGTCTGCTTTTCATGTTAGGTAAAGGGTTAAACATTAAGGTGCATTTGAACAAGTCAGAAAATTACTGTAGATATGATTTGTGGTCGTAAAAGAATGCCACTGTTGAGCTCATTGGCAGTGTCATTTATAGCTTAGTGGTTGAATGATACTACAACAAATTATTCTGTTTTTCCTGATGTGAATTCCTCTTTGGTACTATCAGCAAATCTCAGTCTAGTTAGATACCAAATACCAATCAATACAGAGTTATAACCCCTAAAAATACTGAAACCGAATTCAAAATTCCAATACCGTCCATCTAACCAGCATAGGTAGGTGATATCATGAAAATTACACAAAACCTTTCCTTCTGCCATATATTTGTTTAGATATTCATTGATACTGAGAGAAAACTATTTCTAAAATTTGATTTGGTTTTTATTCAATAAATTATTTCAAATGTCCAATATTTCAATAAAAACAAACTTCATTCCATACAAAGAAATTATAAACTGTTGTAAAATTTCTGTAAAACAACAAATGTATTTCAACAAATAATATTTCTTATTTACAATTCCTTTTAACCCTTTGAACCCTGATGGTATCTTCCATGTCAGTTCAATAACAGTAATTGGAAGAGTCCATATTCATTATTTTGGGGAAGACCAATGAATATTTTCAACATGCAGCCTTGTGGAGTACATATTAATTATTTTGCGGAAGGCCAATTAATATTTTCACCGTGCAGCCTTGTGGTGTCCATATTCATTATTTTGGGGAAGGCCAATTAATATTTTCACCGTGCAGCCTTGTGGCGTCTATATTCATTATTTTGGGGAAGGCCAATTAATATTTTCAACATGCAGCCTTGTGGAGTCCATATTCATTATTTTGGGGAAGGCCAATTAATATTTTCAACGTGCAGCCTTGTGGAGTCCATATTCATTATTTTGGGGAAGGCCAATTAATATTTTCAACATGCAGCCTTGTGGAGTCCATATTCATTATTTTGGGGAAGGCCAATTAATATTTTCAATGTGCAGCCTTGTGGCTGCACGTTGAAAATATTGATTGGTCTAGCCCACACAATCACTTAGCAACCATCCTACATAAAGAAATTATGATGAATCATATTCCTGGACCCCAAAATTGGCCTCTCATGTTCAAAGGGTTAAAATCACGGTGCAGCCTTGTGGCGTCCATATTCATTTTTTTGGGGAAGGCCAATTAATATTTTCAGCGTGCAGACTTGTGGAGTCTATATTCATTATTTTGGGGAAGGCCAATTAATATTTTCAACGTGCAGCCTTGTGGAGTCCATATTCATTATTTTGGAGATGGCCAATTAATATTTTCAACGTGCAGCCTTGTGGAGTCTATATTCATTATTTTGGGGAAGGCCAATTAATATTTTCAACGTGCAGCCTTGTGGTGTCCATATTCATTATTTTGGGGAAGGCCAATTAATATTTTCAACGTGCAGCCTTGTGGAGTCCATATTCATTATTTTGTGGAAGGCCAATTAATATTTTCAACGTGCAGACTTGTGGAGTCTATATTCATTATTTTGGGGAAGGCCAATTAATATTTTCAACGTGCAGCCTTGTGGAGTCCATATTCATTATTTTGGGGAAGGCCAATTAATATTTTCAAAGTGCAGACTTGTGGAGTCTATATTCATTATGTTGGAGAAGGCCAATTAATATTTTGAACGTGCAGCCTTGTGGAGTCTATATTCATTATTTTGGGGAAGGCCAATTAATATTTTCAACGTGCAGCCTTGTGGCGTCCATATTCATTATTTTGGGGAAGGCCAATTAATATTTTCAATGTGCAGCCTTGTGGAGTCTATATTCATTATTTTGGGGAAGGCCAATTAATATTCTCAACATGCAGCCTTGTGGAGTCTATATTCATTATTTTGGGGAAGGCCAATTAATATTTTCAACATGCAGCCTTGTGGAGTCCATATTCATTATTTTGGGGAAGGCCAATTAATATTTTCAATGTGCAGTCTTGTGGCTGCATGTTGAAAATATTGATTGGTCTCGCCCACACAATCACTTAGCAACCATCCTACTTAAAGAAATTATGAGGAATCATATTCCTGGACCCCAAAATTGGCCTCTCATGTTCAAAGGGTTAAAATCTTTTCAATTCATGATCATAAACTTCATAAATTTTCTCATCGAAAAGTAGTGTCATATTGTGGAAGTTCAGATCTGGAAAATATGTTTCAAAAGTCCTGTACACTATTTCTGAAATCGAGAGAAGCTTGATGTGTTTACACCTTCACTGTTGATAGGATGTTATTGTAGCTAAGTGCTGTGAAAGCCCATGACTCTAACCACTGAGTCACTGCATTCCCTATCATAGATTACTTAACTGGTAGAGTGCTGGAAGCCTAAATTTGGGCTTTAATCTAAAGTGCAGGTAGTCCATCTTAAAGACTTTATATTCAGTACACATACTTCATATTATCCTTAAAGTGAAACTATTCAGTCTTCAAGGATTTGCCTTGTTACAATTTATGGGAGAGTGTCTATGGGCACCCTCCCATAAATTTTAACAAGGCAAAGATATGTCATCAAATTTTGATGACCAAAAATAAGTTAGCACTCTACCAGTTAAGATGCAAAGAAAATGAGTTTCTGGACAATGAAATATGAAATTTTTTCTGGCGAGTGTCTTCAGTTTCCCCAGATCGATACATTTCCCCCAGCAGAAACTATCTAAATTTAAATGAATTTGTATGATAGACCAGTTAATGTTGTCAGTCTGAAAATATCAAATGATCTGTCTGCACATATTTAATATGGACGTTTTTCACTTTCAGTCATCCTTAACTCTTTACACGTTGAGTAATTTTCATGAATTCTTCACCAAATCTAGTCATGGCTGCTCTCGAGTAGCCATGACAAGATTTGATGAAATTAATGCAAATTTGACTTAAGAAATCAATTGTCAAAAAGTGTATTTAATTTACAGAGGATAATTTGGTTAAATATGCTCAAATTTTACCTGTTTTAATGTCAAGAGATTTCTCGTCCTGGTCTGGAATATCGGCCAGCAGCATGCAAGGAGTTAAGCTGACATGGAACTATTCCATTCTAAATTACTAGTGTTCAAAGAATACATTTTTTTATAAAGAATGAACTTATTTATTTATTTAGGTTTAATGACACTTTTGACAGCCAGTGTCACCTCATGTCTGAGAGTTTTACATGTGGAGGAAGCCAGAGTTTCCAAAGAAAACCACTCAACAATGGTGAGCAACTGTCCAACTCCCCAACATACTAACTCTGTGCAAACAGGATTAGCATTGGTCTGAAGACAAGTGCACCATCGACATGCAGTATGCCTGAGTAGACAGTGCCACTATGCCCCCACATGGGCAATCGGGATGAAGTGCCTTGCCCAAGGATATAATGCAGTTATCCCTAGCCGGGGATCGAACCGTGGACCTTTTGGTTTGAAGTTCAATGCTATAACCACTGAGCAATCGCATTCCCGAATCAACTTCTTATAGCTTTTCTCATGAACCCTTCACAAAGCAGGATGGCATAGATTCAATCAACAGAGTGTGCAAGAACTTGTCAATTTTTATCAGTGTCAGATTTCATCTGTCAGAACCTCTTCAATGGAAAAAATTCTCTTCAATATGAACCAAAATAAAAATTTTCATTTCAGGAAAGTACACTGCAATTGTTCACAGGATGTTGTGTTTGGTAAAGGGTTATGATGAAAGACAAATGACACTTCCAAATACTCTCAATGAGTTGAAAACATAATTTTATACTGAAAATCCAAAGTCAAAATCTATGCTTCATTTTCTTCATTATCGGCACTGCTTTCACCAATTTCTTCTATCTTTTCAAGTATTGGTTTTACTTCCTCTTCTTTTCCTACTTCCTCTTCTGAGCCTGGAATAGTGTAAAAGAAGAATGAATACATGTACCTAACAAATTAGCCATATCCAACAGCACAATATACAAATAGAGCAGTTGAGGAGAGTATTATAACTGTTGGTGCCCCTCTACACCCCCACCCCCACCCCACCTCGGCACTTTTTTAAACCTCACCATTAGATTCCTGGTAAAAAATTACCCCTAGTAGACCCCTTTGAAGACCTATATCAGTGAGAAAAATGTTGGTCATAACTTTTGGTGCCCCTCTACACCCGCATCCCCACCCGATACTTTTTTAAACCCCACCATTAGATTCCTGATAAAAATGTACCCCTAGTAGAAAAAAATTTTGGTCATAACTTGTGGTGCCCCCACACCCCCACCCTCACCCCCACACACTTTTTTAAACCTGACGATGACATCCGCCATAAAAAAGTACTCCTAGTAGACCCATTTTGGACACTCGGGGTGGCCCCATATTCATTTTTATAGTGGACAGACAGACAGACATACAGACATTCTAAAATATAAAGAGATACATAAAAGGACACACGTGTATGAATAGTTTAATCAATATGACATGAGTGCCAGCATGGAAAGATAAAATGAGAGGCTGCAATCCTCAAGTTTTATCCTTCTACACCGGCACGAGTGCCATATCGATTAACCCATTCACATGCTTGTGTCATTCTGTGTTTATTACATGCCTCCATGTCTAAAAAAGCAATTATTAGAAGGACAATTCATTTGACAACTCATCCCCTGAGTTCCAATGTGTTCCATGTGCCAGTAGGCACATAGAACACATTGGAACTCAGTGAAATTTTGATTCTATTTAAAAATGGGGAGCATGGTGGCTCAGTGGTAGACTGTTGGACTTCTATGGTAGAGGTCCCGAGTTTGATCCCTGTCTGGAATGATCTGCATTGTGTTCTTGGGCAAGGCACTTTATCCTGGTTACCTTCATGGGGGCACTTTGACACTATGTATAAGGGGTATACTTCAGATCACTGAACTTAAGCAACGTCGAGCGTGGTTAGTAGTTGGATGGGTGACCATTTTAGCGAATGATTCACGTGCCCGCTGCACGTCGATGGAGCGCATGTTTTCAACCAATCTAACCCTGCCTGTGCCACGATTCAGAGTTACGATGTTGGAGAGCTGACAGCTGCTCGTCATTGCACGGTGGCTCTTGCCGGGTACTCAGGCTTTCTCCATCTGTAAAACTGTCACAGACATATGAAACCTGGCTGTTAATGTGTCATTAAACCCTAATAAAAAAAAAAAAATAAGGCGTACTGCACATCGATGGTGTACATGTCTTCAACCACTATAACCCTGCTTGAGCGGAGCTTGAACAGAGTTAGAATGTTGAGGAGCTGACAGTTGCTCGTCGATGCTCGGTAGTTCTCTCCGGGTACTCTGGCTTCCTCCACCTGCAAAACTGTCATGGACATGATCAGCCATTGTACATAAGTATGTGACCGTAAACACCAATAAATAAATAATTTCTTAGTACCTTGTCAGTTAGAATGTTGAGGAGCTGACAGTTGCTGGTCAGTGCTCGGTGGTTCGCTCCGGGTACTCAGGCTTCCTCCACCCGTAAAACAGTCACGGTCACGATTAGCTATTGTGCATAAGAATGTGACCTTAAACACTAATAAATAAATATATATAATATATAATTTAGTCAATGATTTCCATTCTGAACATATTTGTGGAACAGATTTTCATTTTCCACATGGTTTAGGGTTGCTGTTGTTGGGGTTTCATAGATAATAAAAATATATTCTGTTCCAGAGTTATTCTCCTTGAACTTGTACAGAATTGTAAATTTTATTATTTTGAGACATGAAGTTGGGTTCATGAAGGTTTATGATAAAGCAGGCTTATTAGTGTCCTATGGATACATTTAGTGGGATGCTGTATTGTGGACATTTAGTGGTGAATGAATTAGGGGGTGAGCATAAATAGCGATGAGGCACATGGGCATAGCCATCCTTGGCATTATTCTAGATCAATTCTTGGAGGACAATTTATGTTTCAAAGTATTAAAGATGCAATGCATTTTTAACCCTTAGGGGCCTAATTCCGACTTTGATAACTTGTTAATGCAAAGGAACAGGTGCCCCAACATGCATTGTTTGGATAAACTCAAAACTTGTTTTCTTAGTACCTGGGACTAGCCTGGTGGCTCAGTGGTAGACTGTTGGACTTCTATGCTAGAGGTCCCGAGTTCGATCCCCATCTGGGATGACCTGTGTTTTGTCCTTGGGCAAGGCACTTTATGCTGGTTGCCTACATGGGGGCACACTGGTGCCCTGTACTAAGGCGTACTGCATGTCAATGGTTCACGTCTTAAACCGCTGTAAACCTGCCTGAGCGGAGCTTGAACAGAGTTAGAATGTTGAGCTGACAGATGTTTGTCGATACTTGGTGGTTCTCTCTGGCTTCCTACATCTGTAAAACTGTCACAGTCTCGATTAGCCATTGTGCATAAGTATGTGGCCTTAAATACCAATAAATAAATAAATAATTTCTTAGTACCTTGTCAGTTGTTTCTTGGAAAGTCTTGGCTGCCTCTGTAAGCAGCAAAATCTTTATACTAGAAACAACTGCAAAGCCACAGGAGATAGAGTTTCAAAGTATAGGGAAATGTATAAAAATCTCCAGACCCCAAAGGGTTAAACACCAAGTAATAAATATTCACCAGTCAAGTTTATATAATAGTCCCAAAAGTTTGTCAAGTCTGACTGGCAAACATCCGAGATTAGGAAATTAATTTATTGAATTATTGAAAAACTTTGTTATTTTGAAGTGTTCACTTTATACCTTTGAGGTTGTTATGCAATTTGGAATAAATGGGGCAGTTATGGTCCATTGTTGGTCAAAATTATAATTATTTTCAGGATTTCAGCACAAGAACAAGTAGGCCATTAGTGTCCCATCGACAAATTCAATTTTGTTTAGTTTTTGTGTCCAAAACATGGCTTATGACATGTCACTGGAATGAGCTCATCATGACAAAAATAAAAATGTTTATTTTATACCAAAACAAAAAGATTTCTTGTTTCTCTGGCAATTTTCCCTCAATTTTACGATGAGGGAGGGAGGGTTTTTAGCGCACCGAAGGGAGCTCAACTTATCACTTGCCGTCCGACGTCGTCCGTCGTAGTGACCATTTTTCAAACGACTTCTCCTCTGAAACCACTGGTCTGATTTTTACGAAACTTCATGTGGATGTTCATTACTATATGGCAATTCATGTTTGTTCAAATGAAATGGCCACATCCCTTGGGGGCTCTGTATGGGGCATAACTCTGATAGCACCGAATGAATTATAGAAAAATTATTAAAAAATCTTCTTCTCCAGAACCAGTGGGCAGAATCTTTTGATACTTGGTATGCAGCATCTTGGTATGGGTCGGATTCAAGTTTGTTCAAATCGAGTCCCTTGATCAATATTGGGGCTCCCTATAGGGGCATGAATTTTTCCTTAGTGCAATTTAAGGAAAAATCTTCTTCTGCAGAACCAATGGGCAGGATCTTTTGATATTTGGTATACAGCATTTCGGTATGGGTCTGATTCAAGTTTGTTCAAATTGAGTCCCTCGATCAATATTGGGGCTCACTAAAGGGGTGTGAATTTTTACTCAGTGCAATTTAAGAAAATTTCTTTAAAAATCTTCTTTTCCGGAACCGATGGGCAGAATCTGTTGATATTTGGTATACAGCATCTTGGTATGGGTCTGATTCAAGTTTGTTCAAATTGAATCCCCCGTTCAATATTGGGGATCACTATGGGGGTGTGAATTTTTACTAAGTGCAATTTAAGAAAAAATCTTTAACAATCTTCTTCACCAGAACCAGTGGGCAGAATCTTTAGATATTTGGTATGCAGCATCTTGGTATGGGTTGGATTCAGGTTTGTTCAAATTGAGTCTTTTGATCAATATTGGGGCTCACTATGGGGGCGTGAATTTTTACTTAGTACAGTTCAAGAAAAATGCATTAAAAATCTTCTCCAGAACCAGTGGGCAGAATCTTTTGATATTTGGTATGCAGGATGCTAGTATGGGTCTGATTCAAGTTTGTTTAAATTGAGTCCTCCCCCTCCCCCACCACCACGGTCAATATTTGGGCTCAATATGGGGGCATGAATTTTTATTTTGTGCAATTCAAGTCTAATTCTTTAAAACTCTTCTCCAGAACCAGCATGCAGAGTCTTTTGATATTTGGTATACGGTATTCTAGTATGGGCTTGATTCAAGTTTGTACAAATTGAGACCCTTTGTTCATATTAAGGCTCATCATGGGAATTTGAATTTCAACTTGGTGAAATTTACAATTTTTTAAACGACTTCTCCTCTGAAACCACTGGTCCGATTTTCACGAAACTTCATGTAGGTGTTCATTACTATATGGCAATTCAGGTTTGTTCAAATGAAATGGCCACGTCCCTTGGAGGCTCTGTATGGGACATAACTCTGATAGCACCGCATGAATTATAGAAAAATTATTTAAAAATCTTCTTCTCCAGAACCAGTGGGCAGAATCTTTTGATACTTGGTATGCAGCATCTTGGTATGGGTCTGATTCAAGTTTGTTCAAATCGAGTCCCTCAACCAATATTGGGGCTCACTATGGGGGCGTGAATTTTTACTTAGTGCAATTTAAGAAAAAAAAATTCAAAATCTTCTTCTCCAGAACCATTGGGCAGGATCTTTTCGTATTTGGTATACAGCATCTTGGTATGGGTTTGATTCAAGTTTGTTCAAATTGATTCCCTTGATCAATATTGGGGCTCACTAAAGGGGTGTGAATTTTTACTTAGTGCAATTTAAGAAAATGTCTTTAAAAATCTTCTTTTCCAGAACCGATGGGCAGAATCTTTTGATATTTGGTATACGGCATCTTGGTATGGGTCTGATTCAAGTTTGTTCAAATTGAATCCCCCATTCAATATTGGGGATCACTATGGGGTGTGAATCTTGCATATTTCAGAACCATCTTCAAACATGCTTAACAAGTTTGTTGAATTCATAACCCCAGGGTCCTTATTTGAACTCTCTATAGGAACCCAAAAGGTAAAATTTGTGCAATATGACATGTATTATCTGAACAGTTCCTTCTCATAAACCAGCCGTGACAGAGACTTCATATTTGGTAAGCACCTTCCTTTTGAGATGCAGACTTACATTTGTTCAAGAAAATTTTGTTGGGCAATAATTGTTTTTGTTCTTTGGGGAGGAGGGGAAAAATTGGTTCTGTTTTTAGCTCACCGACGGGAGGTCAACTTATCACTTGTCGTCCGTCTGTCCGTCGTGAACATTTTTCAAACGACTTCTCCTCTGAAACCACTCGTCCGGTTTTCACGAAACTTCATCTGAATGTTCATTACTATATGGTAATTCAAGTTTGTTCAAACGAAATGGCCACGTCCATTTGGGGCTCCGTATGAGGCATAACTCTGATAGCACCATATGAATTTTAGAAAAATTATTAAAAATTCTTCTCCCAAACCAGTGGGCAGAATCTTTTGATATGTGGTATTCATCATCTTGGTATGGATCTGATTCAGGTTTGTTCAAATCAAGTCCCTCAGCCAATATGGGGACATGAATTTTTACTTAGTGCAATATGAGAAAAATTCTTTAAAAATCTTCTCCAAATTAAAACCAATGACCAGAATCTTTCGATATGTGGTATGCAGCATCTTGGTATGGGTCTGATTCAAGTTTGTTCAAATCGAGTCCCTCGATCAATATTGGGGCTCCCTATGAGGGCTGTGCATTTTCACTTAGTGCAATTTAAGAAAAAATTCTTTAAAAATCTTCTCCAGATTGAGTCAGTCGATCAATATTGGGGCTCCCTATGGGGGCGTGAATTTTTACTTGGTACAATTTAAGAAAAATTATTCAAAAATTTTTTTCTCCAGAACCAATGGGCAGAATCTTTCGATATTTGGTATGCAGCAACGTGGTATGAGTCTGATTCAAGTTTGTTCAAATCGAGTTCCTCGATCAATATTGGGGCTGCCTGTGGAGGCGTGGATTTTTACTTGGTGCAATTTTAAGAAAAAAATCTTCAAAAATTCTCTTCTCTAGAACCAGTGGTCAGAATCTTTTGATATTTGGTATGCAGCATCTTGGTATGGGTCTGATTCATGTTTGTTCAAATCGAGTCCCTCGATCAATATTGGGGCTCCCCATGGGCCGTGAATTTTCACTTAGTGCAATTTAAGAAAAAATTCTTTAAAAATCTTCTCTCCCGAACCAGTGGGCAAAATCTTTTGATATTTGGTATGTAGCATCTTAGTAAGGTTCTGATCCAAGTTTGTTCAAATTGAGTCCCTCGATCAATATTGGGCCTCACTATGGGGGCGTGAATGTTTACTTTGTGCAATTCAAGGAAAATTCTTTAAAAATCTTCTTCAGAACCATCATGCAGAATGTTTTGATATTTGATCAGCAGCATTGTCCCATTCAGACCTGTTGATGTTTTAGCTCCACAGAGAGTATAGATTTACTCTGTAGAACCTTAAGAATAGCTTTTGATAAAATTTGTGTCTTAACAGTATGGAACATTCGTTGAGCGCCTAAGGCCACCAGGGCCTCTTGATTTTTGTCAATGTACAAAACAACCCTGAAAATGAATTGATAAATTTAACTCCTTACACTATGGTGTAGAAAAAATTTAAAAAAGCAGTGAATATTTCACATAATTTGGACTAAAAATTGAACCAACTATATCATGTTTGACATACCTTCCTGAGGTATAGTTGGTGAAATTTACAACTGCAGTATAAAAACTTTTCACTGCTGAAAACAGACAGAATTGTGCAAGGAGATAAATTAAAAATTCCTACTATTTTCAAGACTTTTCTGGCTTAACCCTTTACCCAATGTAACCGCAAAAAACGGCCAACGCTGTTCACAAAAATGAACATCCAATTTTATTTTTTTCACTTTTTGTCTCCAAAATATAGGTTATGACCCCTCATTGGAATGAGCTCAATGGGCTCGTTCCAGTGAGGGGTCATAAGCTATGTTTTTGCCACAAAAAATGAAAAAATTAGTTCAAGAATTTTATTTGCATGTGTCGTCTGCTTTTCATGTTGGGTGAAGGGTTAACAAAAAAGCCTCTCTCACTCATTGTAAAATTGAGGGAAAATTCCCTGAGAAACCAGAATATTTTTCAATATCAGCCCTGGAAGTAACCCACAAATGGCCGTTTAGGTTAAGTGTGGGTTATTATCTGCAGGTTACAACAAAGAAATACAACATGTTAAGGCTTAAAAAAGTTAAAAATCTGTTTCTCAGACCCTCCTGCATGGTCCTTTTGGCTACCGCATGCTCTCTTTTTATAACCAATGCAAACTTCAAAAAATAAAAATTAAATGATTTGTGTCTGATATTTTACCCAAGTTAATAAAATGGATAAATTTGTCCCTTGAGTGCACCAAGGCTTTGCAGTGCTTTAGCATTCCAAACTTTCTTGCACTCAAGGGACGAAATACACCACCACCCATGCTGTTCTGGACTGTAGATTATGAGGCCAAAGACATAAAATAACCAAGAGCATGAGCTTTTGATGGCAAAGAAATAACTACAGAAAATAAAAAATAAAATAAAAAAATGCCCGCCCACATTCAATTTTACAAATAATGGCCTGAGAAACAGAAAATCTACTTTATAAGGCATAAACATTCTTAAATTACTAATCGCACATGTTTTACCAGAAAGACTTAATAGTCTTTTGGAACTATCCCACCTCAAAGGTTGAGTTTTGCATCCACGTACAAACAGAATGATAAAAGAATTTCTGCCAAAATAATAGCAACAAATAATGTTTGATCTCGCTTCCACAAGATTGCATGTTAGTTGTTGATATTTATATAGGTAGGAATCCTGTTAAGACGTAAAACGGCATGACTGGCATAGTCAGAACAGAGAGGGTTGAGAAGCTTCACAACACCATTTTTCCTATGGGTTACCACCATGCTATATAGCATAACCTGCCAACTGGTTACAATATAAGCCCTTTATTTCCTGGCTTGAATAGGCCAAGGAATTTGTGCAAATGACATTTTCTGGCCATCTTGGATTATTTATTGATTTATATTTATTTATTGGTGTTTAACCCTTTACCCAACGCAGACGATATCAAAATTTATTATTTTAAATATAATTTTTTCAAATGTTTCAAAAAATTTCAACAAAACCATATCATGTGACCCCTCGTTGGAATGAGCTCGACGAGCTCGTTCAAACGAGGGGTCACATGATTTGGTTTTGTTGAAATGTTTTGAAAAATAGTATTTTTTCAACTGCTGAATTTGCATATTACGTGGGCGGATGCGGCTGATTAATTGGGTAAAGGGTTAAGGTCACATATTTATGCACAATGGCTAATCATGACCATGACAGTTTTACGGGTGGAGGAAGCCGGAGTACCTGGAGAGAACCACTGAGCGACGGCGAGCAACTGTCAGCTCCCCAACATACCAACTCTACACAAGCAGGGTTAGCATTGGTTGAAGACAGGTGCACCAACGACGTGCAGTACGCCTTAGTAGTAATAGTACACAATGCCACTGTGCCCCCACGTGGGCAATGGGGGGTGAAGTGTCTTGCCCAAGGACACAACGTGGTTGCCACAGGTGGGATTCGAACCGAGGACCTCTCGGCTTGCAGCCTGCACCTCTACCTACTGAGCCACCGCGTCCCCATGCCATCTTAGATAAAGAGTAAGATGAAAGAATTTAAGAAAACTACTCTTCCTCATGTCTTTTTAAAACAATACTACAAGTAGATTGTATTGTGTACAAAATGTCCATATCAGACCTCTCAATTGAGATTCCTATGTTATAACTGCAACTGTAGACCAATAGGAAATGTCCATATTCTGCCTAAAAAAAGTTAAAAATCTTTTTCTCAGGTCCTCCCGCATGGTCATTTTGGCTGCCGAGTGCTCTCTTTTTAAAACCAATGCAAACTTTAAAAAAATTAAAATTAAATGGTTCATTTCCGATATTTTACCAAAGTTAATAAAATTGACGAATTTGTCTCTTGAGTGCAACAAGGCTTTGCAATGCCTTGGCATTGCAAAGCCTTCTTGCACTCAATGGACAAATACACCATCATCCATGCTATTCTGTAGATTATGAGACCTAATACAAAAAACAAACGAAGAACATGAACTTTTGATGGAAAGAATTAATTACAAAAATAAATAAAATAAAAAAATGCCCACCCATGTGCAATTTTACGAAAAATGGCCTGAGAAACAGAGGATCTACTTTGTGGGGGCCTTATATAGATTTTTGGTAATTATACATCTTGTCATTTCTAAATGTTTCTCATTGCAGGTTCCATATAATGAGTTTTCCCAGTTGCATACTGTTGTGAAGAAAGTCATGTACCTTCAGAAGCAGATTAACTTGGCTATTTCAGCTGATAAGAGCTGATCCATAATGTTTGTTAAAAATACTACGAATAGTACTTTAGAGGCAACAATATATCCCCACTCAGTGGAACATATAACCATGCTTATGACATCAAAATATGCCTACTGGGAGCACAGTGACTTTGGTTAGAGCAATGAACTTCAAACTGAATGTTGACAATTTGATACTGACCAACAGTAACTGTGTTGTGTCCTTGGGAAAGACATGTAATCCTGATTACCGACATGAGAGCATGACGGTGACACTGTGCACTAAGGCGTACTGCACGTCACATGGTGCACTTGTCTACCACCAATATGCTACCCCTGCATGTGCTGAGTTGGTATATTTGGGAATCTTATAGTTGCTGCTGCTCAGTGATTCTCTCCGGGTACTCTGGCTTCCTCCACCTGTAAAACTGTTTAACACAGTGTGAGCCTGGCTGTAGTTAAAACCTCAATAAAACGAAACAAACAAAAATATGACAACTAACAGGAATCATCATTGACATATGGCCATTTGATGTTGATATGGCACTGCACTCTGATAAATAAATAACAGGCATCACCGTGACAGCGTGTGTGATGCCCATCATGCACTGCATGACATCACTTCCCAACCTACAAAAATGGCATTGTATGTGCTTCATATGTTACTGATGTTTGACAAACTATTTTTTTCGAAAGTCCCAAGTGCTTTCATTTCTGATTAGCAGTTAACTACTGTGTCAGTTTAACCCTTTACCTAACGAATCGCCTGCATCCACCCGCGTAATTTGCAAATTGAGCTGTTGAAAAAAATTTTTTTTTAAATATTTCAACAAAACCGTATCATGTGACTCCTCATTGGAACGAGCTCATCGAGCTCGTTCCAATGAGGGGACACATGATATGGTTTTGTTGAAATTTTTTTAAAAATAGCAATTAAAATAATAAATTTTGATATCGTCTGCGTTGGGTAAGGGGTTAACTCTTAACCCACTGAGTATTTTCAAGAAATTTTTCATCAAATCTACTCATGGCTGCTATGAAAAATTCTTGTAAATGTAGCTTGAGAAATCATTGGGGAAAAAATCCCTTCAAATTACAAGGTGAAGATTGGATTAAATGTGCCCAAATTATACATTTCTCAATATCAAGAGAAATACTGTCCTGGGTAGAAATATCCTCCAGCAGCCCAAAACCCTTTACCAAACATAACAGCCCAAAACAGCCATTGCTATTCACCATTCAAATTTTATTCTTTTATCATTTTTTGTCTCAAAAACATAGATTTTGACTCCTCTTTGGAACAAGTACATATAAGGCCTCACATAGTAGATCTTTGTTTCTCAGGCCTTTTTGTGTAAAATTTCATGTGGGCTGCTGGTTTTTTATTTTATTTTTTATTTTTATAATTACTGCTTTGACAAAAAAAAAGTTTATGTTCTTGGTTTTTTTTTATGTCTTTGCCTCACAATCTACAGAATAGCATGGGTGGTCATGTATTTAGTCCCTTGAGTGCATTGCAAGAAGGCTAAAGCATTGCAAAGCCTTTTTACACTGAAGGGCAAATTTGGCATTTTTATTAACTTGGGTAAAATATCAGACATAAACCATTTAATTTTTATTTTTTTAAAAATTTGCATTGGTTATAAAAAGAGAGCATGTGGCATCCAAAAGGACCATGCAGGAAGGGCCTGAGAAACAGATTTTTGACTTTTTCTTATTCCAAACTTTTTATTAAAAGTGTTATCAGCTGTTCAGGTTGGACTAATGATTAAACTAATAATCTTTATGGGTGTGCGGGGCATTGTGGTAACCGATTCTCGTCAGATCACCGAAGTTAAGCAACATCGAGCCCAGTTAGTCCTTGGATGGGTGACCGTCTGAGCGATCGATTCGGAACCACTTTGTTTACTTAGAAACTGTTACTCGTCAGACACAACTGAGAAAACTGGTGTTATACAGTGGAGTGGTTTGAAGCCGAGTTTTTGAATAACGAGAAATTAATGACAGCAGTGAGAGAGAATTTTGTGGAGGAAGGGAAGAAAGAAGAGAGTTGTACAAGAAATTCAATGCAAATTTAAGATTCAGAGTCAAAAGCAGAGATTCATCAGAAATAGTTGAGCTATCCAAACATTGCGGCTTCCTCAGTTTAGATGCCTGTTCAGATAGCTGAACTAGGAGAAGGGGAAAAAACATAGGATTTTGCAAAAAGAATGAGAAACAATAACACTGTTAAAAAACAAATCTGAGAAAATTTTGTGGTGATTTGTGTTGGTTTAAAAAATAATGAGGTTATAACTTGGTTAGTTTAACCCTTTACCCAACGCAGACGATATCAAAATTTATTATTTTAAATATTATTTTTTTTAATTTTTCAAAAAATTTCAACAAAACCATATTATGTGACCCCTCGTTGGAATGAGCTCGTCGAGCTCGTTCCAACGAGAGGTCACATGATATGGTTTTGTTGAAATTTTTTGAAGAATAATATTTTTTCAACTGCTGAATTTGCATATTACGCGAGCGGATGCGGGCAATTCATTAGGTAAAGGGTTAATTTCAACCAAGATATCAGCCTTCAGTAGTTTTTACATCAGCCATCGCGGTCAGGCTAATATGAACTTACCTCGACCTGATTCTTGGTCAACGTGAAAGTTATCAAGTAATGCCTAAAAAAGTTAGAAATTTATTTCTCAGGCCCTCCCACATGGTTCTTTTGGCTACCTCATACTTTTGTTTTAATGTCCACATTTGGCCTGAAAAAGTTAAATATCTGTTTCTCATGCCCTCCCACATGGTCATTTTGGCTGCCGCATACTCGATTTATTTTACCAATGCAAACTTGAAAAGTTAAAAATTAAATGGTTTATGTCTGATATTTTACCCAAGTTAATAAAATTGATAAATTTGTCCCTTGAGTACAACAAGGCTTTGCAATGCTTAAGCATTGCAAAGCCTTCTTGCACTCAAGAGATGAAATGCATCACCATCCATTCAGTTGTGTAGATTATGAGGCTTTAAGGGCCTATATAAGTAATGAAATTTTGTTTATTTTGAAAATTCTCACCTCTGATATTCCTTCAATTCAAATTAAATATACACAAAATGTACATCAAAGTGAAGGTTGGGAAGTATAGAACACAAAACATGTGTAATCAACTCACAGAGTCGACTGTAGGCACCACTGGTTCCTGGAAGTCTGCTGCCTATTCGTACCAGAACTGATAATTTGATATTTCCTGAAAACAACTTGTGGCCAAATGTGCTTTACATATCCAAGAACAAAGCTAGGGGATCAAACTCCTTCAAAACACTGCGACAGAGCTACATGGGGGTAAATTCCAAAGCCTTTGCTTTTGTTTATGTTTGAATATACTTTCGATTTCCGGTCGACGTCATCGGACGGAAAAAGCATGTAAAAACATCGCCGTCTAAAATCAAATAATGAAAAAGATCGCCTTCATACAGTATACTGTTATTAGATAGAGATTGCACAGTTGCCATATTCAATGCAAGGTGTCATGATACCTGTTGAAATTTCTCAGAATTACGATTTTGTTTTTCGATTGAAATTCATGGTATCGAGTGATTTGCACGTGTCTGTCGAGCATGGAAACCATCTTCAATAAAAAATGCAGACAGTTTTGTCCTTTTCTAAAATGCAGTCATATCACTGCACTCGAAAGTGTTTTGAATGCCTAGCTTTGTTATTGAATATCTGAAGCACATTCGGCCACGAGTTGTTCTTGCAAAATATTATTTTATTATCAGTTCTGGTACGAATACGATAGCAGACTTCCAGGAACCAGTGATGCCTGCTGTCAACTCTATGAGTTGATTACATATGTGTGTCATGTTCTATGCATCCCAACCTTCATTTTGCTGTATAATTTGTGTATATTTAATCTGAATTTAAGAAATATGAGAGGTGAGAATTTCAAAATAAACAACACTTCATTACCTATATAGGCCCTTAAACATAAAACAAATCAAGAACATGAACTTTTGATGGCAAAGAAATAATTACAAAAATAAAAAATAAAATAAGAAAATGCCCACCCACATGCAATTTTACAAAAAATGCCTTGAGAAACAGAAGATTTACGTTATGGGGCCTAATAACCCCTTAGTATGACATATATACGTGACTGTGTGCACATTGTGAGATACAGTATTAGGAAAGTAGATTGAATGATAACTCATATTCCGTGAAAAAGGATGAGAAACTGAAATGAAGTTTCTGTAAGTGAACCTCAGGACACTACACATGGCTGATATATTAGGCTGCTTGCACATGTGCTTTTGGATAGAATTTAAGAGTTTTTGTCTGTGTGGAAACACAACTTCACGGATAACTGAGTTGTAATCCACTTGCAGTGTTCTGTAATTTTGTAGCCGTTTACAGTAGGAGGGGAAGTAAACTTGATGTTTTTGAAGGAATTTATTACATTTTCATGTTGTTTTCCTCAGAAAGAAATTGTATTCAATTGTGTGATATAATCTAACCATTTAATACCTCTCTAACTGTTTGTGTGAATTTATCGCTCATGCATCAACTCTGTTTTTACTTTATTATATGTTAGCCTATGAATTACCACAAATTATCTAAAATATATTTCTTGATATCCATCGACTTGGTGAAATAATGAGGAATATCCCTCAGTAGCTTCCTTAATGACATCACACTTCAGCGCATCACTTTGTCTTTGATACTGTAACAAGAGATTCAGTGCGGGCTTTACCAGCAGTACCAGAAGTTCATGCTATTCCAAGCCATTCTGATGATTCTATGACTGACAAACTAGATATATAATAATAATAAAATAATAAAGTAAAATAATTAGATGTATAGAAAGTGACTCTCAGAGTGATATTGAGCCTTGAACTGGGGAACTTTTCAGAAAAACCTTGGGAAGTTTTTTTTTTCTTTTGGATGAGTCAGCACACTCAATTTCAAATTCCTTGTTGTAAATTGACAATTAATTATGTTCTAAAAATTAATATTAATGAAAAATATGAGCATATTCTCATTTATAGTATACTACTCAAAGTTTGCTAAGCACCAAATATTGGACACATCATTGTGAAATTTGCTTGTGACATATTTGGTGGATATGATTGAGGAATGTATTGAGATGGTCCCCAGTGTTTACATTAGCTCTCTTGACAGGCAGACTTTTCGTGACAGTCATGGAAAGCATGTACCCCTTGATTTTCATGATGTTTTCGTGTACTGTCTACATGTACATGACACGTGTAGGGTATTCAATCTTCATTTCAACACAAACCCTCGTGATTTAATGATTGAATATGGCAAATGCAAATGTAAGAAGACATTTGTCTGAAGCAAAAATGTGGCGGGCTGTAGGGATGGTGGAGCAAGGGGCTACCCATTGTCAGGTTGGTGATGCCCTTGGTGTGCACCATACGGTGATCACCAGAGACTGGGCAAGATTTCAGCAGTATGGCACACCAGTAAAATGGCATGGTGGTGGCAGAGACAGGGCAACATCTGCAGCTGAAGGCCGGTTTTTGATCATTCAGGCCTGTAGGAACCGCTTTGTCACAGCAACCCAGTTTCACAGTGACCTTCAGAATGCAACCGGGGTAAATGTTTCGACGCAGACTATCCAGGCAAGGTTGCACGAAGGTGGTCTCAGATCGAGAAGACCATGTATTTGCATTCCACTATCACAGAACCACCGCCAGGCACGATATGAATGGGCCATGGACCACATTGGATGGACCAGTGAAGATTGGCTACCTGCCCTTTTTACAGGTGAGCCAGGGTACTGCCTAGACCACACAGATAGGCGTTTTAGGGTATGGAGAAGACCACGAGAGCGATACCATGCAACCAGCATTGCTGAGCATGACCACTATGGTGGAGGTTCATTCATGGTCTGGGGCATCAGCAGGGATGGACATACAGAGCTCTGTATCCTTGAACATAGTACATTGACTACACAGCGGTATATTGATGAGATCCTGGATGTCCACGTCAGATTGTATGCAGGTGCAGTGGGTAATAGATTCATTCTGAGGAACGATAATGCCTGTCCTCATGTTGCCCATGCTGTCGGGGAGTACTGACAGAGGGAGGGGATTGAGCGTATGGACTGGCCCGCAAGATCCCCTGACCTCAGTCCAACTGAACATGTTTGGGATGAGTTGCTGCTTGCGATTTCAGCCCACCCAGTCCAGCCAAGAAATGTCCCGGAGCTTGGTGCCATGCTGGTCCAAGAATGGAACAACATCCCACAAAAGACCACCAGGAACCTGACTGGGAGCATGAGAAGGCATTGTCAAGCTGTAATTAACAGTAATGGGTCTCATACTCGATATTGATCCCATACCAGTTAGCTCTGTCAACTTTTTGGCAAATTGAAAATTTCCTCTTTTACCAATAATATCCATTTTCCATGGTAATCGTGTTCAAAAGCTAAAATATAATGCCAAACACAATAAAATCTTATTTTCTGTACTTAAATCATTAAAGATATAATTAAATAAACAATATATACACTTTTCATAACAATATTTCAACTAAAACGTAAAACAGGTAGTTGGATATACTTGGTGCTGAGCAAACTTTGAGTAGTATATTATAATTTTTAGCTCAACTTGACAAAGTCAAGCTGAGCTATTGCCATCACTTCTCGTCCGTCGGCGTGCGTACGTACGTACGTACGTATGTACGTACGTATGTACGTACGTACGTACGTACTAGTCCACAATTTCCTTTGGCACACCTCACAGGTCGCATTTATGATCAGATTACTTTGAAACTTCTTATGCTTGTTTGGGGTGACCTCTAGATGGGAGCTATCGATTTTCTTCAATTTCCGTCAAAAAATGTTGCCGCGGCCAACGTTCTTAGAACTTAGTTTAGTCAAACCACAATATTTCTCTTCGGCACACCCTACAGGGTACATTTATGATTTGATTGCTTTGAAACCTGATACGCTTATTTACGGTGACCTCTAGATGGGAGCTATCGATTTTCTTCAATTTCCGGCCAAAAATGTTGCCACGGCCAACGTTCGTAGAACTTAGTTTAGTCAGACCTCAACATTTCCCTTTGGCACACCCTACAGGGTACATTTACGATCAGATTGCTTTGAAACCTGGTATGCTTGTTTGGGGAGACCTCTAGATGGGAGCTATCGATTTTCTTCAATTTCTGTCAAAAAATGTTGCCGCGGCCAAGGTTCTTAGAACTTAGTTTAGTCAGAAGACTCAATATTTCCCTTTGGTACATCCTACAGGGTACATTTATGATCGGATTGCTTTGAAACCTGGCATGCTTGTTTGGGGTGACCTCTAGATGGGAGCTATCGATTTTCTTCAATTTCCAGCAAAAAATGTTGCCACGGCCAACGTTCGTAGAAGTTAGTTCCGTCAGACCTCAATATTTCCCTTTGGCACACCCTACAGGGCCCATTTATGATCAGATTGCTTTGAAACCTGGTATGCTTGTTTGGGGAGACCTCTAGATGGGAGCTATTGATTTTCTTCAATTTCTGTCAAAAAATGTTGTCGCGGCCAACGTTCTTAGAACTTAGTTTAGTCAAACCACAATATTTCCCTTTGGCACACCCTACAGGGCACATTTATGATTTGATTGCTTTGAAACCTGGTATGCTTATTTAGGGTGACCTCTAGATGGGAGCTATCGATTTTCTTCAATTTCCGGCAAAAAAAGTTGCAACGGCCAACGTTCGTAGAACTTAGTTCAGTCAGACCTCAATATTTCCCTTTGGCACACCCTACAGGGCACATTTATGATTTGATTGCTTTGAAACCTGGTATGCTTATTTACGGTGACCTCTAGATGGGAGCTATCGATTTTCTTCAATTTCCATCAAAAAATGTTGCCGCGGCCAACATTCTTAGAACTTGGTTTAGTCAGAAGACTCGATATTTCCCTTTGGCACACCCTACAGGGCACATTTATGATCGGATTGCTTTGAAACCTTTCATGCTTGTTTGGGGAGGCCTCTAGATGGGAGCTATCGATTTTCTTCGGTTTCTGTCAAAAAATGTTGCCACTGGCAAAAAAACTGACATTGGTCCCAATGATCTTCAATTTTGCCATTTCATTTATAACTTACCAAGTTCAAGTTTCAGCCAACATTCTTAGAACTTAGTTTAGTCAGACCACAATATTTCCCTTTGGCTCACCCTACAGGGCTCATTTATGATTAGATTGCTTTGAAACCTGGTATGCTTATTTACGGTGACCTCTAGATGGGAGCTGTCGATTTTCTTCCATTTCCGTCAAAAAATGTTGCCACGGCCAACGTTCTTAGAATTTAGTCTAGTCAAACCACAATATTTCCCTTTTCTACACCCTACAGGGCACATTTATGATCGGATTGCTTTGAAACCTGGCATGCTTGTTTGGGGAGGCCTCTAGATGGGAGCTATCGATTTTCTTCGGTTTCTGTCAAAAAATGTTGCCACTGGCAAAAAAACTGACATTGGTCCCAATGATCTTCAATTTTGCCATTTCATTTATAACTTACCAAGTTCAAGTTTGTCAAGTTGAGCTACAGTGTCATTGACACTTTCATTAAATTTTATCTGTCAGTTGAATAATTAGTAGTTGGTTAAATTATTGAGGGAAAGTGGGACTATTTTTTGGGTTTGAGTGATTGGCTGGTACTGGCTTGAAAGAACGATCATCTGATCTTTGTTATTGTTTTGAATAGTACGTGTTTGCAATCGAATTGGGTTGATTATTGCGCAGTAAAATGCCACAAAGCATATAATAAAAAGAATATCTACGCTATTTTAGTGAATCATCTCATTCGCGTGGACCTGAAAATATTATTTTTCACTCGTGCATGAACTTATGAAAGATAAAACTTTCAGGTGCAAAGATTTCCTCTATGTACAGATGTTGCAAATAGAGTTTGGGTATTGATCCCATTACCTGACAAAATGGCCATAACTGGCGGCACTCTTCACAAAAATTACCTTTAAGATTTTTAGTATTTTTAATATTTTCCCTCAATGACCATATGGTATGTTTTCAGGCGAAGAAATTAAATAAGCCAAATGAAAAAAATAGATTTGGATCTCAAGCATTTAATTTTTCAAGTTGGTAAGTGGGGAACTGTTTACTTTTTTTCTTTGTTTTTTATATTTATACACCCTTTTCAAAAAAATAAATACCATCCCCATAAGATAGGTTATATTTTTTGTAGAACAGAGCAAACTGGATGTTTACAAAACACATATAATAAATAGGCACTATATTTTATTGTAAGATAGAAATCATATCCACCACTGTGAAGATATAGAAATTTTCACTTTCACGGTATCAATCAAAAATGCGGCTTTCAGAGCATCCCTTCAATGTGAATACCAGTCAAATTATCATTGAAAATGATCCATTTTTTCTAGAAACGTATAATGAAAAGACAATCTAGTGTTTTTGAGTGGATACTGATCATTTCCAGCAATAATTCAACACATGTTCATTGATGCATGAAACCTGCTAATCCAAACATGGCTTGAAAGTCTGTAATATAACCTTTAGGTTTGGTATGTCCTTTCAAAGGACATACCAAACCAAAAACTTATATTACAGATTTTCAGACCAGGTTTGGACTAGAAACCCACTAACTGCATCAGAACGCAAGTATCGATCAAATCACTTCCTTGTTTCAATGATTTAATGCGCTGTTTACTTTAATGCATGAATTCATGGTTGAAATGAGTGGAATTATCAGATTCTTATAAAAAGTGTATAATAAAATGAATATTTACTGTTTTTGAGCGCATACCTAAAATTATCTCACTTGTGACGGAGACAAATGGTTATTTTGGCTCGCACAAGTGCTTGCGAAAAACAAATATTTTTATCTTACAATCAACATGTATTTTGTCTGTATTAACTCCGCAACTGTTGTGTATTCGACCCCCTGATATAGACGTTTGTATCAGGGGGTCGGATGCAAGCACGTTCCTTTCGCGTGAGTTCCATTTTTTTTCTTTTTGTTCATCCGAACGAATAAAAAGTTTGTTATATATTCGTCTACATTCTTGACTTATCCCCAATATATTGTAAGATAAGAATGATTATTACCATTATGTGGATGTACAAAATTTGTATCTGAGTCTCGCTCCGGGTTCTAAGGGTAGATCATGACTCGTCTTCGACTCGTCGTGATCTGCCCTTAGAACCCGGAGCTCGACTCAGATACATATTTTGTACATCCACATAATGGTAATAATCTCTATGTATCGGTCACTCATGAGATCATTTTCGTTATCCACTCAAATACATAGATATCTTCTATTTAATCATACTTTGTTGAAAACGTGCAAAAAAATATTCAACAATCAATATATGGGAATGTAAAATTTTCAAGTCATACGAATTCATACTAAGTTTGGAAGATATTCAAGTGAAAAGTCCTTGAATTTTGGCCCCTTCCTTGAAAAGTGCTTGAAATTGTTTATAAGCTTGAAAAGTACTTGATTTTCCATCACTCCCCTTGAAAAGTTTTTAAATTCAGTTTACCTATAACCTCAGAGAAAATAAGTCTTGGGATAACACTCATCACATACATGTGATGTAACAAATTCGGTCAGGAGTCTCATTTATTTGATCTCTGTATTGTCCCTGAGTGGAACAAGGCTAAAGCATTACAGATGGCTCCTTATTGAACTCAAGGAATAATATATATCTAGCTAGTTGGGTTTTCCAGAGATCAGGTCCACGCAACTGAAATTATTTGTGGTGTTATGGTGTTGTACTTCATAACAAATTTGTTAACAGTCCTCCTGGTCAGAGTCCTTGAAAAGTGCTTAAATAGTGTTTAAATTTGATTTTCTGATATCAGATGGGAAGCCAGCACTCCGACCAAGCCACTAAAGATATTTAACAAGAGGTATCAGTTTCAGTTGGAGGATGCCGTAGAAACAAAAAGCCTTTTTTATGGCCTTAATTATTCACCATTTTTTTTTGTCTCATCCTCTGTTTTTTGTGTTTGATAACCCTCTACCCAACAAATCAGCTGCAACCACCTGCATCATTTACAAAGAAAAATGAGTATTTTTTTTTCAAAAAATATAAAGAAAACCATATCAGGTGACCGCTCATTGGAATGAGCTCAATGAACAGTCACATGATATGTTTTTCTTTAAATATTTTGGAAAAATATTGTAGAACTTGACTAAAGCATGCTTCCACATGGCACATGGACAACAGGAGGTTGACGAGCAAACAGTGAGATGTTACTCGTACATGTGCTGTGTCTGTAAGACACATATGGTGCCCCCACGATTTCTACCATGTACTTTAATTTACATATGTATTGTGGGAAGAGTTAGCTGGAAAAATCACAAAAATTTCCTAAGTTCAACAACTCGTAATTTTGTCAAAAATTGAACAAAATCAAATTCCGGACAATATGCACAGCTTTGGTATTTGTATAAATACCTTGTACAATAAGGTAATTATAATACAAGGTATTTATAACCTGTGAGAGGAGATAGCCGGACAAACCTTGTACCATACAGATACCATACAAGTGAAATTCTACAAAAAATTTATCAAGTTCAACAACCTTTAATTTTGTGAAATATTGAAGCAGATCAAAATCCTGACAATATGCACACCTCTGGTATATGTACAAACATCCTGTAAAATAAAACTAGATGGTGCCATTTGTGTGCGAAGCACACTACAGTATATCCCCGCATTTGCACTTTCCTTTTTGGTTAGTGCAGGATACAGACTTGGATAAAAAGGCTTCACGCATGTGTGTGATTTAAAATGATAAAACAGTATTTAATTTCCTTCTGAAGACTCACATGTGAAACTACTTCAATATTTCAAACAAGATACTTCACCCAACATGATGTATAAAGGGTAGTGTTCTGATCACATCATTGTCACATGATTGAAAAACCACTTGGACCCAAATCAAAATTCCAAAACCTTCATGCACATCTACAGATGCTATCTGAACATGTTAACATGGTTTAAACGTTTCGAATTCAATACCCTAAGAGCCTTTGAGCGGACAAAGATTTTCTGAGGGTAAAAGTGGTTCCACTGGAACCACTTGGACCCAAATCAAAATTCCGAAACCTTCATGCACATCTACAGATGCTATCTGAACATGTTAACATGGTTTAAAAGTTTCGAATTCAATACCCTAAGAGCCTTTGAGCGGACAAAGATTTTCTAAGGATAAAAGTGGTTCCACTGGAACCACTTGGACCCAAATCAAAATTCCGAAACCTTCATGCACATCTACAGATGCTATCTGAACATGTTAACATGGTTTAAACGTTTCGAATTCAATACCCTAAGAGCCTTTGAGTGAACAAAGATTTTCTGAGGGTAAAAGTGGTTCCACTGGAACCACTTGGACCCAAATCAAAATTGTGAAACCCTCATGCACATCTACAGATGCTATCTGAACATGTTAACATGGTTTAAACGTTTCGAATTTAATACCCTAAGAGCCTTTGAGCGGACAAAGATTTTCTAAGGATAAAAGTGGTTCCACTGGAACCACTTGGACCCAAATCAAAATTCCGAAACCTTCATGCACATCTACAGATGCTATCTGAACATGTTAACATGGTTTAAACGTTTCGAATTCAATACCCTAAGAACCTTTGAGCGGACAAAGATTTTCTAAGGATAAAAGTGGTTCCACTGGAACCACCTGGAACCAAATCAAAATTCCGAAACCTTCATGCACATCTACAGATGCTCTCTGAACATGTTAACATGGTTTAAACGTTTCGAATTCAATACCCTAAGAGCCTTTGAGCGGACAAAGACTTTCTAAGGATAAAAGTGGTTCCACTGGAACCACTTGGACCCAAATCAAAATTCCAAAACCTTCATGCACATCTACAGATGCTATCTGAACATGTTAACATGGTTTAAACGTTTCAAATTCAATACCCTACGAGCCTTTGTGTGGACAAAGATTTTCTAAGGATAAAAGTGGTTCCACTGGAACCACCTGGAACCAAATAAAAATTCCGAAACCTTCATGCACATCTACAGATGCTATCTGAACATGTTAACTTGGTTTAAACGTTTCGAATTCAATACCCTAAGAGCCTTTGAGCGGACAAAGATTTTCTGAGGGTAAAAGTGGTTCCACTGGAACCACTTGGACCCAAATGAAAATTCCAAAACCTTCATGCACATCTACAGATGCTATCTGAACATGTTAACATGGTTTAAACATTTCGAATTCAATACCCTAAGAGCCTTTGAGCGGACAAAGATTTTGTAAGGATAAAAGTGGTTCCACTGGAACCACTTGGACCCAAATCAAAATTCCGAAACCTTCATGCACATCTACAGATGCTATCTGAACATGTTAACATGGTTTAAACATTTCAAATTCAATACCCTAAGAACCTTTGAGCGGACAAAGATTTTCTAAGGATAAAAGTGGTTCCACTGGAACCACCTGGAACCAAATCAAAATTCCGAAACCTTCATGCACATCTACAGATGCTATCTGAACATGTTAACATGGTTTAAACATTTCGAATTCAATACCCTAAGAGCCTTTGAGCGGACAAAGATTTTGTAAGGATAAAAGTGGTTCCACTGGAACCACTTGGACCCAAATCAAAATTCCGAAACCTTCATGCACATCTACAGATGCTATCTGAACATGTTAACATGGTTTAAACGTTTCGAATTCAATACCCTAAGAACCTTTGAGCGGACAAAGATTTTCTAAGGATAAAAGTGGTTCCACTGGAACCACCTGGAACAAAATCAAAATTCCGAAACCTTCATGCACATCTACAGATGCTATCTGAACATGTTAACATGGTTTAAATGTTTCTTATTCAATACCCTAAAAGCCTTTGAGCGGACAAAGATTTTCTGAGGGTAAAAGTGGTTCCACTGGAACCACTTGGACCCAAATCAAAATTCCGAAACCTTCTTGCACATCTACAGATGCTATCTGAACATGTTAACATGGTTTAAAAGTTTCGAATTCAATACCCTAAGAGCCTTTGAGCGGACAAAGATTTTCTAAGGATAAAAGTGGTTCCACTGGAACCACTTGGACCCAAATCAAAATTCCGAAACCTTCATGCACATCTACAGATGCTATCTGAACATGTTAACATGGTTTAAACGTATCGAATTCAATACCCTAAGAACCTTTGAGCGGACAAAGATTTTCTAAGGATAAAAATGGTTCCACTGGAACCACTTGGAACCAAATCAAAATCCCGAAACCTTCATGCACATGTACTGGTGATACCTGAACACATTAGCATAGTTTAAACATTAATGCAAGTGAATGTAACACCGGACGGACGTACGTACGGACGGACGTACGTACGTACGGACGGACGGACGGACGGACAGACAGAGATAACAATATCCCCGACGAAAGCGGGGATAAAAAGTCCCAGCTTGAAGACTGCGAGAGAAGATAGCCGGACAAACAATGTGCTCCAGATGTGGACGGCGTATAGATGGACGTACAGACAGGGGTAAAACAGTATGCCCTCCTACTTTTCGTTGCATAAAAAATAATTAAAATAAAGTTTGATATTGTGTGCATTGGGTAAAGGGTTAAACAGTGATAATGTTTGTCACATTCTTTAGCAGAACTATCTGAATGGCTCATCTGGGTAGTACAAGTGTAGTGAGTTGAGAGTACAAGAGGAATCCCCTCCTCCCAGTCTGTTTGCTGGTCATTCTGGGCACTGTACCTGTATCTTCTAGTATCAATGCCATGCATTTTTGAAAAACTTGCTTGCCATAACCCAGCAATATATTTGCAATATTTTTGTTCATTATTTAAACCCTGTTGTCAACTTGACTCTTGGGATACAGTGGAGCCCACTTAATTGGATATCTCTTGATTGTATATCCCTGTTAATTGAATATAATTTCCCAACACAAAATCATTTACCATATCTCCAGGACAAATTTGACTTATTAATCGAATATAGGTTAACTCCAGTTAATTGAATAAAAAATTGTGTAACCTGTCGAGAAATTACCCCGACTCTCCCCAGTTTTCCTTTGTTCATAGACCTATTTGGCCTCAGTACATCCAATACAGGCAATTTATCTATTATATCTTGTAGAGCTCGGGGCAAGATATTTGAACCAGACCCTCGGCAAGCCTCAGGTCTGGTTCAAATATCTTGCCCCTCTGGTGAGATTTCCCCATCCCACCTCCAGACTAATCGGGGATCATAATATTCTCCCACCACTAAGGTACCAAGATATATATAAAGTTGTGTGGGACAGCTGGAAGAGATATGCCTGTCTCACCCCATCCACGTGACAGCTATCTCACCCCACCCATGTGACCAACCCATTTACATATTTAATTGGCACCGTAACTATTTAATCATCGCAAATCACGTCTGCACATATATAAACAAACAAAATGGAAGGCTGTTTTGCTCCCATAAATACTATTGAGTTTATAGACGGAAATCGAAACCAGAAGACTCCAAGAAAAACGTCAGCACACCTCAAATTACTCTATCAGTTTATCAGAGTGAAATATACATCTGATATCATTGCGCCCTTTCAAACTGAAGTACAAGCCTGGGAATGACATGTGCAGTCATGTCGATTTCATTTCAGGTAGCTTCAGTGCATTAACGCTCAACATGCTGTGCTAGTCTGCGTGTTTTGAGGTATATACCATGCTTCTCGACAAGCTTTTTGAATATCTTATTGGTTTTCTCCAAGATTGAATGCACTAAGAAATATTTTTTCCTGAAAAATATGGTATTTTCTTATCAATGGTGTCGCACTCCTAAAATGGTGGGAGAAAAATCATCCCGATGGGTATCTGGGTGGAGTGTAAATCTCACCCTTGGGCAAGATATTTGAACCAGACACTTGTGCCTGGCTCAAATATCTTGCCCCTCGGGTGAGATTTCCCCATTCCACCCAGATACGAATTGAGGATAATAATATTATGCCCCCACAATTGATGCTGTCAGAGTGTTAAGAAAATCTCATCTTTCCCAACTGCCGATTGATCATGGGGTCATCAGATTTAGAGTCCAGAACATTTCTTCATTCTACCGCCACTGACAGATACATAAAGAATAGTTTGTGTGTGAATGGAGCATCAAATTTTTGTAGTTTGTGAACATTTATATATGTTGTGTGCAGTTGAACTTGGTGGTCATTCCTCTCCAGATATGGCTTTTCATATCTCATTTGGGCAGTGAGATTCTGTGTGACTTTTTTTTCTTTTCCTTAAAACAAAATTAACAAATCAATTAATGAGAGAATAATTTATGTTTGTTTAAATTAATTTATATTTTCAGGACATTTGTGTGTAAATGTTAGGATTTTAATATAAATATAAACTTATCAGAATCTGTTGTTTGTTTCTTTGGAAGAGAAACTTCCCCACCCAAATTCTTTAGTCGGAGAATGGTTTCCCACTGATTGGGCCTTTGAGGATCAAGGGGTCATAGAAGATGTGTTTTCACAAACAATACATTTTCATTTCATTTCGTGGAGACTCACATTTGGTCAACAAATATAAGTCAACATTATGGGCCTGGAAACCCTCAAAATGTTTTGTGAACCCAAATTATGGCAGCTTATAGCTTAACTTGACAAAGTCAAGATAAGCTGTTGCCATAACGCATGCGGAAGTCTGTTAGTCTGTGAATCTGTTCACATTTTCCTTTAGCACAGGCTACACCCGTAGTTCTTGTCCGATCATCACGAAATTTCATATGCAGGTTTGAGGCCATGTCTAAATGAGAACGTCCCCTTTTGGTCGCGATCAGACAACCGTGATGGCTGCCCGAGCCCAAAACCTTTAGCACAGTCTACAGGTCGTATTTATGAAGGGATTTCATGGAAACTTTGTAGGATGACTCTGTATAATATCTAGATGAGAACGTCCCCTTTTGGTCATGATCTGTAAACCATGATGGCTGCCCAAACCCGAACCCCAAAAACTTTTGGCACAGTCTACAGGTCATATTTAATACTGAGGGATTTCATTGTAACTTGGTAGGATGACTCCGTATGATGTCTAGATGAGAACTTCCTCATTTGGTCGCGATCTGTCAACCTTGACGACTGCCCGAGCCCAAAACCTGAAACCCTTTAGCACAGTCTACAGGTCGTATTTTTGGAGGGATTTCATTGTAACTTGGTAGGATGACTCCATATAATGTCTAGATGAGAACGTCCCCTTTTGATCGTGATCGGTCAATTGTGATGGCTACTGGGGCCCAAAGCCCGAAAACCTTTAGCACAGTCTACAGGTCGTATTTATGAAGGGATTGGAGGGCGCAGTGGCGTTGCGGTAACCGGTTCTCATCAGATCACTGAAGTTCAGCAATGTCGAGCCCGGTTAGTCCTCGGATGGTGACCGTTTGAGCGATCGATTCAGACTCCCGCGTTGTGTCTTTGGGCAAGGCACTTAACCCTGATTGTCGACATGGGGGCATGATGACGCCGTGTACTAAGGCGTACTGCACATCGATGGTGAGCATGTCTTCAACCAATCTAACCCTGCCTGTGCTGCTGTGCAGAGTTACGATGTTGGGGAGCTGGCAGCTGCTCGTCGTTGTTCGGTGGTTCTCTCCGGGTACTCTGGCTTCCTCCATCCGTAGAACTGTAACGGTCATGATTAGCCATTGTGCATAAGTATGTGACCTTAAACACCAATAGATAAATAATTATGAAGGGATTTCATTGTAACTTGGTAGTATGTCTCCAGATAATGTCTAGATGAGAACGTCCCCTTTTGGTCACGATCATTCAGCCATGATGGCTGCCTGAGCCCAAAAACCTTTAGCACAAACTACAGGTCGTAATTATGAAGGGATTTCATTGTAACTTTGTAGGATGACTCAGCATAATGTCTCGATGAGGACGTCCCCTTTTGGTTGGGATGGGTCAACCGTGATGGCAACACAGCCGAAGCCCAAAAACCTTTAGCACAGTCTGAAGGCCGTATTTATGAAGGAATTTCATAGTAACTTGATAGGATGACTCGTGTTGGAATAATTTCACTGTAACCTGGTAACTTTGGTTGACATACATTAACTGTGAGAGCCACATTAACCCACCCCTTACTCCTTGAGTACAGTCTACACCTCAAATTATTTTTTATTGAAAACAACATACAGGGAACAGAAATTAACATATTCTCAATTATCACAATTCTTGTTGTATTTCATAATCCTTTCATAAAAATTTAACATTATCCTTTTCATCGAACACAACACACAATCAAGTTAAGCTACAGTGTCACTGACACTTTCATTAGTCTGTGTCCTTCCTTCCCATTGCAAAAATATTCAGTTTCATTGATACTTTTGCTGCCTGGGATCAACTCTGTTTATGCATACATAATTATAATGGATGCAAGCTTGGAAATAAAGATCTTACATTATAACCCATTAACCCTTAACCCAACGCAGACGCTATCAAAATTTATTATTTTAAATATCATTGTTTCAAATTTTTCAAAAAAGTTCAACAAAACGATATCATGTGACCCCTCGTTGGAACAAGCTTGAGGAGCTCGTTCCAACGAGGGGTCACATGATATTGTTTTGTTGAAATTTTTTGAAAAATATTTTTTCAACTACTGAATTTGCATATTACGCGGGCGGATGCGGACGATTCATTGAGTAAAGGATTAACAGGTTTTTCTGTATTGCAAAGAACAAAAGGAGGGTGCCCATCACCATTAGCTCACCAAAGCATGGCATGTAATAAACCTAGGCTTATTACAAATCTGCAAAAAATGTCCCATCATGTACATGAACAGCAAAACAGGTCAGAAATATTCTAAGTCCACACTGACAAAAAGTCTAACATTGCATTAAAAAAGTCCAAAATGTCCGGCTAAGGGTTAATGTCGTCTTATATTGATGCATTTAACACATATATGAAATATAAAAGCCACAGCATACCGGTGGTAGCCTCCACTAATGATCATGTATAGCAAAACAGATCCGTAATTTTCTAAGTCCATACTGACAAAGCAGTAACAGTGGCATTGTGGTGCTGTTGTAGAATACAAGAACAAGTTATTCTGTATTTTCCTGGTGTAAATTCAATCAGCAAAACTCAGTCAAGTCAGATTCTAAATACTTGACCCCCCCCAAAAAAAAAATACCAAAGCTGATATCAAACTTCAAATAAACCACCACCCATGCTATCAAACTCATTTTCGTTATCACCAGCCTTTGAACTTACTGCATTTGTACATCAACTTATCCCTTTTGCACTCTTTGCAGGGTATATTTATGAATTTCCATAAAAAAAAAACATTGCCACAAGCAATGACCTTCTACTTCGTGCATTTATGCATTAAAATCTTCCTTTGCCAGGCCTCAGAGGGCACATTCATTAACAGGTTGTTTTGAAACTTTGTATGCTTTTGCAGGGTGACAAATATAGGAGCTAGTGATTTTCTTTTCATTTCCATCAAAAACTGTTACTGTTAGCAACAATCTTTGAATTTATTGCATTTGTGCTTCAACATTCTTCTTGGACATGGCCTACAGGCCACATTTATCATTGGATTGTTTTTGAACTTGGTGTGCTCATTTGGGAAGACCTTTAGATAAGAGCTATTTATTAGCATTCATTTCTGTGAAAAAAGTTGCCATTTACAATAACCTCTGAACATACTGCATTTGTGTATCAACATTCTTCCATCAGCCAGTCTTACAGTTTACATTTAAAAATGCATGGATTACTCTGCCGTTGTGCACACACAATGCTGTTATGTTGAAATTTCACCAAATAACATTGGTACCAATGATCTTCAATTTTGCCATTTCATTTATAACTTACCAAGTTCAAGTTTGTCAAGTTGAGATACAGTGTCATTGACACTTTCATTTCATTTTTTGTCTCAAATACATAGGTTATGACCCCTCGTTGGAACCTGCTTGTCAAGCTCGTTCCAATGAGGGGTCATAACCTAGGTTTTTGAGACAAAAAAATATAAAAAATTAGTTATTCAAGAATTTTCTTTGCAAGTGTTGTCTGTTTTTCATGTTAGGTAAAGGGGTAAACATTAAGGTGCATTAGAACAAGTCAAAAAATTACTGTTGATATGATTTGTGGTCGTAAAAGAATGCCACTGTTGAGCTCACTGGCAGTGTCATTTATAGCTTAGTGGTTGAATGATACTACAACAAATTATTCTGTTTTTCCTGATGTGAATTCCTCTTTGGTACTATCAGCAAATCTCAGTCAAGTTAGATACCAAATACCAATCAATACAGAGTTATAACCCCTAAAAATACTGAAACCGAATTCAAAATTCCAATACCGTCCATCTAACCACCATAGGTAGGTGATATCATGAAAATTACACAAAACATATCCTTCTGCCATATATTTGTTTTGATGTTCATTGATACTGAGAGAAAACTATTTCTAAAATTTGGTTTGGTTTTTATTCAATAAATTATTTCAAATGTCCAATATTTCAATAAAAACAAAATTTCTGTAAAACAACAAATGTATATAATATTTCTTATTTACAATTCCTTTTAACCCAGATGGTATCTTCCATGTCAGTTCAATAACAGTAATTGGAAGAGTTCATATTCATTATTTTGGGGAAGACCAATTAATATTTTCAACGTGCAGCCTTGTGGAGTACATATTCATTATTTTGGGGAAGGCCAATTAATATTTTCAACGTTCAGCCTTGTGGAGTCCATATTCATTATTTTGGGGAAGGCCAATTAATATTTTCAACGTGCAGCCTTGTGGAGTCCATATTCATTATTTTGGTGAAGGCCAATTAATATTTTCAACTTGCAGCCTTGTGGTGTCCATATTCATTATTTTGGGGAAGGCCAATTAATATTTTCAACATGCAGCCTTGTGGAGTCCATATTCATTATTTTGGGGAAGGCCAATTAATATTTTCAATGTGCAGCCTTGTGGCTGCACGTTGAAAATATTGATTGGTCTAGCCCACACAGTCACTTAGCAACCATCCTACATAAAGAAATTATGATGAATCATATTCCTGGACCCCAAAATCAGCCTCTCATGTTCAAAGGGTTAAAATCTTTTCAATTCATGATCATAAACTTCATAAATTTTATCATCGAAAATTAGTGTCATATTGTGGAAGTTCAGATCTGGTAAATATGTTTCAAAAGTCCTGTACACTATTTCTGAAATGGAGAGAAGCTTGATGTGTTTACACCTTCACTGTTGATAGGGTGTTATTGTAGCCAAGTGCTGTGAAAGCCCATGACTCTAACCACTGAGTCATCACATTCCCTATCATAGATTACTTAAGATGCAAAGAAAATGAGTTTCTGGACAATGAAATATGAAATTTCTTCTGGCGAGTGCCTTCAGTGTCCCCAGATCGATACATTTCCCCCAGCAGAAACTATCTAAATTTAAATGAATTTGTATGATAGACCAGTTAATGTTGTCAGTCTGAAAATATTAAATGATCTACCTGCACATATTTAATATGGACGTTTTTCACTTTCAGTCATCCTTAACTCTTTACACGCTGAGTAATTTTCATGAATTCTTCACCAAATCTAGTCATGGCTGCTCTCGAGTAGCCATGACAAGATTTGATGAAATTAATGCAAATTTGACTTAAGAAATCAATTCTCAAAAAGTGTATTTAATTTACAGAGGATAATTTGGTTAAATATGCTCAAATTTTACCTGTTTTAATGTCAAGAGATTTCTCGTCCTGGTCTGGAATATCGGCCAGCAGCATGCAAGGAGTTAAGCTGACATGGAACTATTCCATTCTAAATTACTAGTGTTCAAAGAATACATTTTTTTATAAAGAATGAACTTATTTATTTATTTAGGTTTAATGACACTTTTGACAGCCAGTGTCACCTCATGTCTGAGAGTTTTTCATGTGGAGGAAGCCAGAGTTTCCAAAGAAAACCACTCAACAATGGTGAGCAACTGTCCAACTCCCCAACATACTAACTCTGTGCAAACAGGATTAGCATTGGTCTGAAGACAAGTGCACCATCGACATGCAGTATGCCTGAGTAGACAGTGCCACTATGCCCCCACATGGGCAATCGGGATGAAGTGCCTTGCCCAAGGATATAATGCAGTTATCCCTAGCCGGGGATCGAACCGTGGACCTTTTGGTTTGAAGTTCAATGCTATAACCACTGAGCAATCGCATTCCCGAATCAACTTCTTATAGCTTTTCTCATGAACCCTTCACAAAGCAAGATGGCATAGATTCAATCAACAGAGTGTGCAAGAACTTGTCAATTTTTATCAGTGTCAGATTTCATCTGTCAGAACAAGTTTGACCTCTTCAATGGAAAAAATTCTCTTCAATATGAACCAAAATAAAAATTTTCATTTCAGGAAAGTACACTGCAATTGTTCACAGGATGTTGTGTTTGGTAAAGGGTTATGATGAAAGACAAATGACATTTCCAAATACTCTCAATGAGTTGAAAACATAATTTTATACTGAAAATCCAAAGTCAAAATCTATGCTTCATTTTCTTCATTATCGGCACTGCTTTCACCAATTTCTTCTATCTTTTCAAGTATTGGTTTTACTTCCTCTTCTTTTCCTACTTCCTCTTCTGAGCCTGGAATAGTGTAAAAGAAGAATGAATACATGTACCTAACAAATTAGCCATATCCAACAGCACAATATACAAATAGAGCAGTTGAGGAGAGTATTATAACTGTTGGTGCCCCTCTACACCCCCACCCCCACCCCACCTCGGCACTTTTTTAAACCTCACCATTAGATTCCTGGTAAAAAATTACCCCTAGTAGACCCCTTTGAAGACCTATATCAGTGAGAAAAATGTTGGTCATAACTTTTGGTGCCCCTCTACACCCGCATCCCCACCCGATACTTTTTTAAACCCCACCATTAGATTCCTGATAAAAATGTACCCCTAGTAGAAAAAAATTTTGGTCATAACTTGTGGTGCCCCCACACCCCCACCCTCACACACTTTTTTAAACCTGACGATGACATCCGCCATAAAAAAGTACTCCTAGTAGACCCATTTTGGACACTCGGGGTGGCCCCATATTCATTTTTATAGTGGACAGACAGACAGACAGACATACAGACATTCTAAAATATAAAGAGATACATAAAAGGACACACGTGTATGAATAGTTTAATCAATATGACATGAGTGCCAGCATGGAAAGATAAAATGAGAGGCTGCAATCCTCAAGTTTTATCCTTCTACACCGGCACGAGTGCCATATCGATTAACCCATTCACATGCTTGTGTCATTCTGTGTTTATTACATGCCTCCATGTCTAAAAAAGCAATTATTAGAAGGACAATTCATTTGACAACTCATCCCCTGAGTTCCAATGTGTTCCATGTGCCAGTAGGCACATAGAACACATTGGAACTCAGTGAAATTTTGATTCTATTTAAAAATGGGGAGCGTGGTGGCTCAGTGGTAGACTGTTGGACTTCTATGGTAGAGGTCCCGAGTTTGATCCCTGTCTGGAATGATCTGCATTGTGTTCTTGGGCAAGGCACTTTATCCTGGTTACCTTCATGGGGGCACTTTGACACTATGTATAAGGGGTATACTTCAGATCACTGAACTTAAGCAACGTCGAGCGTGGTTAGTAGTTGGATGGGTGACCATTTTAGCGAATGATTCACGTGCCCGCTGCACGTCGATGGAGCGCATGTTTTCAACCAATCTAACCCTGCCTGTGCCACGATTCAGAGTTACGATGTTGGAGAGCTGACAGCTGCTCGTCATTGCACGGTGGCTCTTGCCGGGTACTCAGGCTTTCTCCATCTGTAAAACTGTCACAGACATATGAAACCTGGCTGTTAATGTGTCATTAAACCCTAATAAAAAAAAAAAAAATAAGGCGTACTGCACATCGATGGTGTACATGTCTTCAACCACTATAACCCTGCTTGAGCGGAGCTTGAACAGAGTTAGAATGTTGAGGAGCTGACAGTTGCTCGTCGATGCTCGGTAGTTCTCTCCGGGTACTCTGGCTTCCTCCACCTGCAAAACTATCATGGACATGATCAGCCATTGTACATAAGTATGTGACCGTAAACACCAATAAATAAATAATTTCTTAGTACCTTGTCAGTTAGAATGTTGAGGAGCTGACAGTTGCTGGTCAGTGCTTGGTGGTTCGCTCCGGGTACTCAGGCTTCCTCCACCCGTAAAACAGTCACGGTCACGATTAGCTATTGTGCATAAGAATGTGACCTTAAACACTAATAAATAAATATATATAATATATAATTTAGTCAATGATTTCCATTCTGCACATATTTGTGGAACAGATTTTCATTTTCCACATGGTTTAGGGTTGCTGTTGTTGGGGATTTCATAGATAATAAAAATATATTCTGTTCCAGAGTTATTCTCCTTGAACTTGTACAGAATTGTAAATTTTATTATTTTGAGACATGAAGTTGGGTTCATGAAGGTTTATGATAAAGCAGGCTTATTAGTGTCCTATGGATACATTTAGTGGGATGCTGTATTGTGGACATTTAGTGGTGAATGAATTAGGGGGTGAGCATAAATAGCGATGAGGCACATGGGCATAGCCATCCTTGGCATTATTCTAGATCAATTCTTGGAGGACAATTTATGTTTCAAAGTATTAAAGATGCAATGCATTTTTAACCCTTAGGGGCCTAATTCCGACTTTGATAACTTGTTAATGCAAAGGAACAGGTGCCCCAACATGCATTGTTTGGATAAACTCAAAACTTGTTTTCTTAGTACCTGGGACTCAGCCTGGTGGCTCAGTGGTAGACTGTTGGACTTCTATGCTAGAGGTCCCGAGTTCGATCCCCATCTGGGATGACCTGTGTTTTGTCCTTGGGCAAGGCACTTTATGCTGGTTGCCTACATGGGGGCACACTGGTGCCCTGTACTAAGGCGTACTGCATGTCAATGGTTCACGTCTTAAACCGCTGTAAACCTGCTTGAGCGGAGCTTGAACAGAGTTAGAATGTTGAGCTGACAGATGTTTGTCGATACTTGGTGGTTCTCTCTGGCTTCCTACATCTGTAAAACTGTCACAGTCTCGATTAGCCATTGTGCATAAGTATGTGGCCTTAAATACCAATAAATAAATAAATAATTTCTTAGTACCTTGTCAGTTGTTTCTTGGAAAGTCTTGGCTGCCTCTGTAAGCAGCAAAATCTTTATACTAGAAACAACTGCAAAGCCACAGGAGATAGAGTTTCAAAGTATAGGGAAATGTATAAAAATCTCCAGACCCCAAAGGGTTAAACACCAAGTAATAAATATTCACCAGTCAAGTTTATATAATAGTCCCAAAAGTTTGTCAAGTCTGACTGGCAAACATCCGAGATTAGGAAATTAATTTATTGAATTATTGAAAAACTTTGTTATTTTGAAGTGTTCACTTTATACCTTTGAGGTTGTTATGCAATTTGGAATAAATGGGGCAGTTATGGTCCATGGTTGGTCAAAATTATAATTATTTTCAGGATTTCAGCACAAGAACAAGTAGGCCATTAGTGTCCCATCGACAAATTCAATTTTGTTTAGTTTTTGTGTCCAAAACATGGCTTATGACATGTCACTGGAATGAGCTCATCATGACAAAAATAAAAATGTTTATTTTATACCAAAACAAAAAGATTTCTTGTTTCTCTGGCAATTTTCCCTCAATTTTACGATGAGGGAGGGAGGGTTTTTAGCGCACCGAAGGGAGCTCAACTTATCACTTGCCGTCCGACGTCGTCCGTCGTAGTGACCATTTTTCAAACGACTTCTCCTCTGAAACCACTGGTCTGATTTTTACGAAACTTCATGTGGATGTTCATTACTATATGGCAATTCATGTTTGTTCAAATGAAATGGCCACATCCCTTGGGGGCTCTGTATGGGGCATAACTCTGATAGCACCGAATGAATTATAGAAAAATTATTAAAAAATCTTCTTCTCCAGAACCAGTGGGCAGAATCTTTTGATACTTGGTATGCAGCATCTTGGTATGGGTCGGATTCAAGTTTGTTCAAATCGAGTCCCTTGATCAATATTGGGGCTCCCTATAGGGGCATGAATTTTTCCTTAGTGCAATTTAAGGAAAAATCTTCTTCTGCAGAACCAATGGGCAGGATCTTTTGATATTTGGTATACAGCATTTCGGTATGGGTCTGATTCAAGTTTGTTCAAATTGAGTCCCTCGATCAATATTGGGGCTCACTAAAGGGGTGTGAATTTTTACTCAGTGCAATTTAAGAAAATTTCTTTAAAAATCTTCTTTTCCGGAACCGATGGGCAGAATCTGTTGATATTTGGTATACAGCATCTTGGTATGGGTCTGATTCAAGTTTGTTCAAATTGAATCCCCCGTTCAATATTGGGGATCACTATGGGGGTGTGAATTTTCACTTAGTGCAATTTAAGAAAAAATCTTTAACAATCTTCTTCACCAGAACCAGTGGGCAGAATCTTTAGATATTTGGTATGCAGCATCTTGGTATGGGTTGGATTCAGGTTTGTTCAAATTGAGTCTTTTGATCAATATTGGGGCTCACTATGGGGGCGTGAATTTTTACTTAGTACAGTTCAAGAAAAATGCATTAAAAATCTTCTCCAGAACCAGTGGGCAAAATCTTTTGATATTTGGTATGCAGGATGCTAGTATGGGTCTGATTCAAGTTTGTTTAAATTGAGTCCTCCCCCTCCCCCACCACCGCGGTCAATATTTGGGCTCAATATGGGGGCATGAATTTTTATTTTGTGCAATTCAAGTCTAATTCTTTAAAACTCTTCTCCAGAACCAGCATGCAGAGTCTTTTGATATTTGGTATACGGCATTCTAGTATGGGCTTGATTCAAGTTTGTACAAATTGAGACCCTTTGTTCATATTAAGGCTCATCATGGGAATTTGAATTTCAACTTGGTGAAATTTACAATTTTTTAAACGACTTCTCCTCTGAAACCACTGGTCCGATTTTCACGAAACTTCATGTAGGTGTTCATTACTATATGGCAATTCAGGTTTGTTCAAATGAAATGGCCACGTCCCTTGGAGGCTCTGTATGGGACATAACTCTGATAGCACCGCATGAATTATAGAAAAATTATTTAAAAATCTTCTTCTCCAGAACCAGTGGGCAGAATCTTTTGATACTTGGTATGCAGCATCTTGGTATGGGTCTGATTCAAGTTTGTTCAAATCGAGTCCCTCAACCAATATTGGGGCTCACTATGGGGGCGTGAATTTTTACTTAGTGCAATTTAAGAAAAAAAAATTCAAAATCTTCTTCTCCAGAACCATTGGGCAGGATCTTTTCGTATTTGGTATACAGCATCTTGGTATGGGTTTGATTCAAGTTTGTTCAAATTGATTCCCTTGATCAATATTGGGGCTCACTAAAGGGGTGTGAATTTTTACTTAGTGCAATTTAAGAAAATGTCTTTAAAAATCTTCTTTTCCAGAACCGATGGGCAGAATCTTTTGATATTTGGTATACGGCATCTTGGTATGGGTCTGATTCAAGTTTGTTCAAATTGAATCCCCCATTCAATATTGGGGATCACTATGGGGTGTGAATCTTGCATATTTCAGAACCATCTTCAAACAGGCTTAACAAGTTTGTTGAATTCATAACCCCAGGGTCCTTATTTGAACTCTCTATAGGAACCCAAAAGGTAAAATTTGTGCAATATGACATGTATTATCTGAACAGTTCCTTCTCATAAACCAGCCGTGACAGAGACTTCATATTTGGTAAGCACCTTCCTTTTGAGATGCAGACTTACATTTGTTCAAGAAAATTTTGTTGGGCAATAATTGTTTTTGTTCTTTGGGGAGGAGGGGAAAAATTGGTTCTGTTTTTAGCTCACCGACGGGAGGTCAACTTATCACTTGTCGTCCGTCTGTCCGTCGTGAACATTTTTCAAACGACTTCTCCTCTGAAACCACTCGTCCGGTTTTCACGAAACTTCATCTGAATGTTCATTACTATATGGTAATTCAAGTTTGTTCAAACGAAATGGCCACGTCCATTTGGGGCTCCGTATGAGGCATAACTCTGATAGCACCATATGAATTTTAGAAAAATTATTAAAAATTCTTCTCCCAAACCAGTGGGCAGAATCTTTTGATATGTGGTATTCATCATCTTGGTATGGATCTGATTCAGGTTTGTTCAAATCAAGTCCCTCAGCCAATATGGGGACATGAATTTTTACTTAGTGCAATATGAGAAAAATTCTTTAAAAATCTTCTCCAAATTAAAACCAATGACCAGAATCTTTCGATATGTGGTATGCAGCATCTTGGTATGGGTCTGATTCAAGTTTGTTCAAATCGAGTCTCTCGATCAATATTGGGGCTCCCTATGAGGGCTGTGCATTTTCACTTAGTGCAATTTAAGAAAAAATTCTTTAAAAATCTTCTCCAGATTGAGTCAGTCGATCAATATTGGGGCTCCCTATGGGGGCGTGAATTTTTACTTGGTACAATTTAAGAAAAATTATTCAAAAATTTTTTTCTCCAGAACCAATGGGCAGAATCTTTCGATATTTGGTATGCAGCAACGTGGTATGAGTCTGATTCAAGTTTGTTCAAATCGAGTTCCTCGATCAATATTGGGGCTGCCTGTGGGGGCGTGGATTTTTACTTGGTGCAATTTTAAGAAAAAAATCTTCAAAAATTCTCTTCTCTAGAACCAGTGGTCAGAATCTTTTGATATTTGGTATGCAGCATCTTGGTATGGGTCTGATTCATGTTTGTTCAAATCGAGTCCCTCGATCAATATTGGGGCTCCCCATGGGCCGTGAATTTTCACTTAGTGCAATTTAAGAAAAAATTCTTTAAAAATCTTCTCTCCCGAACCAGTGGGCAAAATCTTTTAATATTTGGTATGTAGCATCTTAGTAAGGTTCTGATCCAAGTTTGTTCAAATTGAGTCCCTCGATCAATATTGGGCCTCACTATGGGGGCGTGAATGTTTACTTTGTGCAATTCAAAGAAAATTCTTTAAAAATCTTCTTCAGAACCATCATGCAGAATGTTTTGATATTTGATCAGCAGCATTGTCCCATTCAGACCTGTTGATGTTTTAGCTCCACAGAGAGTATAGATTTACTCTGTAGAACCTTAAGAATAGCTTTTGATAAAATTTGTGTCTTAACAGTATGGAACATTCGTTGAGCGCCTAAGGCCACCAGGGCCTCTTGTTTTTTGTCAATGTACAAAACAACCCTGAAAATGAATTGATAAATTTAACTCCTTACACTATGGTGTAGAAAAAATTTAAAAAAGCAGTGAATATTTCACATAATTTGGACTAAAAATTGAACCAACTATATCATGTTTGACATACCTCCCTGAGGTATAGTTGGTAAAATTTACAACTGCAGTATAAAAACTTTTCACTGCTGAAAACAGACAGAATTGTGCAAGGAGATAAATTAAAAATTCCTACTATTTTCAAGACTTTTCTGGCTTAACCCTTTACCCAATGTAACCGCAAAAAACAGCCAACGCTGTTCACAAAAATGAACATCCAATTTTATTTTTTTCACTTTTTGTCTCCAAAATATAGGTTATGACCCCTCATTGGAATGAGCTCAATGGGCTCGTTCCAATGAGGGGTCATAAGCTATGTTTTTGCCACAAAAAATGAAAAAATTAGTTCAAGAATTTTATTTGCATGTGTCGTCTGCTTTTCATGTTGGGTGAAGGGTTAACAAAAAAGCCTCTCTCACTCATTGTAAAATTGAGGGAAAATTCCCTGAGAAACCAGAATATTTTTCAATATCAGCCCTGGAAGTAACCCACAAATGGCCGTTTAGGTTAAGTGTGGGTTATTATCTGCAGGTTACAACAAAGAAATACAACATGTTAAGGCTTAAAAAAGTTAAAAATCTGTTTCTCAGACCCTCCTGCATGGTCCTTTTGGCTACCGCATGCTCTCTTTTTATAACCAATGCAAACTTCAAAAAATAAAAATTAAATGATTTGTGTCTGATATTTTACCCAAGTTAATAAAATGGATAAATTTGTCCCTTGAGTGCTCCAAGGCTTTGCAGTGCTTTAGCATTCCAAACTTTCTTGCACTCAAGGGACGAAATACACCACCACCCATGCTGTTCTGGACTGTAGATTATGAGGCCAAAGACATAAAATAACCAAGAGCATGAGCTTTTGATGGCAAAGAAATAACTACAGAAAATAAAAAATAAAATAAAAAAATGCCCGCCCACATTCAATTTTACAAATAATGGCCTGAGAAACAGAAAATTTACTTTATAAGGCATAAACATTCTTAAATTACTAATCGCACATGTTTTACCAGAAAGACTTAATAGTCTTTTGGAACTATCCCACCTCAAAGGTTGAGTTTTGCATCCACGTACAAACAGAATGATAAAAGAATTTCTGCCAAAATAATAGCAACAAATAATGTTTGATCTCGCTTCCACAAGATTGCATGTTAGTTGTTGATATTTATATAGGTAGGAATCCTGTTAAGACGTAAAACGGCATGACTGGCATAGTCAGAACAGAGAGGGCTGAGAAGCTTCACAACACCATTTTTCCTATGGGTTACCACCATGCTATATAGCATAACCTGCCAACTGGTTACAATATAAGCCCTTTATTTCCTGGCTTGAATAGGCCAAGGAATTTGTGCAAATGACATCTTCTGGCCATCTTGGATTATTTATTTATTTATATTTATTTATTGGTGTTTAACCCTTTACCCAACGCAGACGATATCAAAATTTATTATTTTAAATATAATTTTTTCAAATGTTTCAAAAAATTTCAACAAAACCATATCATGTGACCCCTCGTTGGAACGAGCTTGACGAGCTCGTTCAAACGAGGGGTCACATGATTTGGTTTTGTTGAAATGTTTTGAAAAATAGTATTTTTTCAACTGCTGAATTTGCATATTACGTGGGCGGATGCGGCTGATTAATTGGGTAAAGGGTTAAGGTCACATATTTATGCACAATGGCTAATCATGACCATGACAGTTTTACGGGTGGAGGAAGCCGGAGTACCCGGAGAGAACCACTGAGCGACGGCGAACAACTGTCAGCTCCCCAACATACCAACTCTACACAAGCAGGGTTAGCATTGGTTGAAGACAGGTGCACCAACGACGTGCAGTACGCCTTAGTAGTAATAGTACACAATGCCACTGTGCCCCCACGTGGGCAATGGGGGGTGAAGTGTCTTGCCCAAGGACACAACGTGGTTGCCACAGGTGGGATTCGAACCGAGGACCTCTCGGCTTGCAGCCTGCACCTCTACCTACTGAGCCACCGCGTCCCCATGCCATCTTAGATAAAGAGTAAGATGAAAGAATTTAAGAAAACTACTCTTCCTCATGTCTTTTTAAAACAATACTACAAGTAGATTGTATTGTGTACAAAATGTCCATATCAGACCTCTCAATTGAGATTCCTATGTTATAACTGCAACTGTAGACCAATAGGAAATGTCCATATTCTGCCTAAAAAAAGTTAAAAATCTGTTTCTCAGGTCCTCCCGCATGGTCATTTTGGCTGCCGAGTGCTCTCTTTTTAAAACCAATGCAAACTTTAAAAAAATTAAAATTAAATGGTTCATTTCCGATATTTTACCAAAGTTAATAAAATTGACGAATTTGTCTCTTGAGTGCAACAAGGCTTTGCAATGCCTTGGCATTGCAAAGCCTTCTTGCACTCAAGGGACAAATACACCATCACCCATGCTATTCTGTAGATTATGAGGCCTAATACAAAAAACAAACGAAGAACATGAACTTTTGATGGAAAGAATTAATTACAAAAATAAATAAAATAAAAAAATGCCCACCCATGTGCAATTTTACGAAAAATGGCCTGAGAAACAGAGGATCTACTTTGTGGGGGCCTTATATAGATTTTTGGTAATTATACATCTTGTCATTTCTAAATGTTTCTCATTGCAGGTTCCATATAATGAGTTTTCCCAGTTGCATACTGTTGTGAAGAAAGTCATGTACCTTCAGAAGCAGATTAACTTGGCTATTTCAGCTGATAAGAGCTGATCCATAATGTTTGTTAGAAATACTACGAATAGTACTTTAGAGGCGACAATATATCCCCACTCAGTGGAACATATAACCATGCTTGTGACATCATAATATGCCTACTGGGAGCACAGTGACTTTGGTTAGAGCAATGAACTTCAAACTGAATGTTGACAATTTGATACTGACCAACAGTAACTGTGTTGTGTCCTTGGGAAAGACATGTAATCCTGATTACCGACATGAGAGCATGACGGTGACACTGTGAACTAAGGCGTACTGCACGTCACATGGTGCACTTGTCTACCACCAATATGCTACCCCTGCATGTGCTGAGTTGGTATATTTGGGAATCTTATAGTTGCTGCTGCTCAGTGATTCTCTCCGGGTACTCTGGCTTCCTCCACCTGTAAAACTGTTTAACACAGTGTAAGCCTGGCTGTAGTTAAAACCTCAATAAAACGAAACAAACAAAAATATGACAACTAACAGGAATCATCATTGACATATGGCCATTTGATGTTGATATGGCACTGCACTCTGATAAATAAATAACAGGCATCACCGTGACAGTGTGTGTGATGCCCATCATGCACTGCATGACATCACTTCCCAACCTACAAAAATGGCATTGTATGTGCTTTATATGTTACTGATGTTTGACAAACTATTTTTTTCGAAAGTCCCAAGTGCTTTCATTTCTGATTAGCAGTTAACTGCTGTGTCAGTTTAACCCTTTACCTAACGAATCGCCTGCATCCACCCGCGTAATTTGCAAATTGAGCTGTTGAAAAAAATTTTTTTTTAAATATTTCAACAAAACCATATCATGTGACTCCTCATTGGAACGAGCTCATCGAGCTCGTTCCAACGAGGGGACACATGATATGGTTTTGTTGAAATTTTTTTAAAAATAGCAATTAAAATAATAAATTTTGATATCGTCTGCGTTGGGTAAGGGGTTAACTCTTAACCCACTGAGTATTTTCAAGAAATTTTTCATCAAATCTAGTCATGGCTGCTATGAAAAATTCTTGTAAATGTAGCTTGAGAAATCATTGGGGAAAAAATCCCTTCAAATTACAAGGTGAAGATTGGATTAAATGTGCCCAAATTATACATTTCTCAATATCAAGAGAAATACTGTCCTGGGTAGAAATATCCTCCAGCAGCCCAAAACCCTTTACCAAACATAACAGCCCAAAACAGCCATTGCTATTCACCATTCAAATTTTATTCTTTTATCATTTTTTGTCTCAAAAACATAGATTTTGACTCCTCTTTGGAACAAGTACATATAAGGCCTCACAAAGTAGATCTTTGTTTCTCAGGCCTTTTTGTGTAAAATTTCATGTGGGCTGCTGGTTTTTTATTTTATTTTTTATTTTTATAATTACTGCTTTGACAAAAAAAAAGTTTATGTTCTTGGTTTTTTTTTATGTCTTTGCCTCATAATCTACAGAATAGCATGGGTGGTCATGTATTTAGTCCCTTGAGTGCATTGCAAGAAGGCTAAAGCATTGCAAAGCCTTTTTACACTGAAGGGCAAATTTGGCATTTTTATTAACTTGGGTAAAATATCAGACATAAACCATTTAATTTTTATTTTTTTAAAAATTTGCATTGGTTATAAAAAGAGAGCATGTGGCATCCAAAAGGACCATGCAGGAAGGGCCTGAGAAACAGATTTTTGACTTTTTCTTATTCCAAACTTTTTATTAAAAGTGTTATCAGCTGTTCAGGTTGGACTAATGATTAAACTAATAATCTTTATGGGTGTGCAGGGCATTGTGGTAACCGGTTCTCGTCAGATCACCGAAGTTAAGCAACATCGAGCCCAGTTAGTCCTTGGATGGGTGACCGTCTGAGCGATCGATTCGGAACCACTTTGTTTACTTAGAAACTGTTACTCGTCAGACACAACTGAGAAAACTGGTGTTATACAGTGGAGTGGTTTGAAGCCGAGTTTTTGAATAACGAGAAATTAATGACAGCAGTGAGAGAGAATTTTGTGGAGGAAGGGAAGAAAGAAGAGAGTTGTACAAGAAATTCAATGCAAATTTAAGATTCAGAGTCAAAAGCAGAGATTCATCAGAAATAGTTGAGCTATCCAAACATTGCGGCTTCCTCAGTTTAGATGCCTATTCAGATAGCTGAACTAGGAGAAGGGGAAAAAACATATGATTTTGCAAAAAGAATGAGAAACAATAACACTGTTAAAAAACAAATCTGAGAAAATTTTGTGGTGATTTGTGTTGGTTTAAAAAATAATGAGGTTATAACTTGGTTAGTTTAACCCTTTACCCAACGCAGACGATATCAAAATTTATTATTTTAAATATTATTTTTTTTAATTTTTCAAAAAATTTCAACAAAACCATATTATGTGACCCCTCGTTGGAATGAGCTCGTCGAGCTCGTTCCAACGAGAGGTCACATGATATGGTTTTGTTGAAATTTTTTGAAAAATAATATTTTTTCAACTGCTGAATTTGCATATTACGCGAGCGGATGTGGGCAATTCATTAGGTAAAGGGTTAATTTTAACCAAGATATCAGCCTTCAGTAGTTTTTACATCAGCCATCGCAGGCAGGGTAATATGAACTTACCTCGACCTGATTACTTGGTCAACGTGAAAGTTATCAAGTAATGCCTAAAAAAGTTAGAAATTTATTTCTCAGGCCCTCCCACATGGTTCTTTTGGCTACCTCATACTTTTGTTTTAATGTCCACATTTGGCCTGAAAAAGTTAAATATCTGTTTCTCATGCCCTCCCACATGGTCATTTTGGCTGCCGCATACTCGATTTATTTTACCAATGCAAACTTGAAAAGTTAAAAATTAAATGGTTTATGTCTGATATTTTACCCAAGTTAATAAAATTGATAAATTTGTCCCTTGAGTACAACAAGGCTTTGCAATGCTTAAGCATTGCAAAGCCTTCTTGCACTCAAGAGATGAAATGCATCACCATCCATTCAGTTGTGTAGATTATGAGGCTTTAAGGGCCTATATAAGTAATGAAATTTTGTTTATTTGAAAATTCTCACCTCTGATATTCCTTCAATTCAAATTAAATATACACAAAATGTACATCAAAGTGAAGGTTGGGAAGTATAGAACACAAAACATGTGTAATCAACTCACAGAGTCGACTGTAGGCACCACTGGTTCCTGGAAGTCTGCTGCCTATTCGTACCAGAACTGATAATTTGATAATATTTCCTGAAAACAACTTGTGGCCAAAGGTGCTTTACATATCCAAGAACAAAGCTAGGGGATCAAACTCCTTCAAAACACTGCGACAGAGCTACATGAGGGTAAATTCCAAAGCCTTTGCTTTTGTTTATGTTTGAATATACTTTCGATTTCCGGTCGACGTCATCGGACGGAAAAAGCATGTAAAAACATCGCCGTCTAAAATCAAATAATGAAAAAGATCGCCTTCATACAGTATACTGTTATTAGATAGAGATTGCACAGTTGCCATATTCAATGCAAGGTGTCATGATACCTGTTGAAATTTCTCAGAATTACGATTTTGTTTTTCGATTGAAATTCATGGTATCGAGTGATTTGCACGTGTCTGTCGAGCATGGAAACCATCTTCAATAAAAAATGCAGACAGTTTTGTCCTTTTCTAAAATGCAGTCATATCACTGCACTCGAAAGTGTTTTGAATGCCTAGCTTTGTTATTGAATATCTGAAGCACATTCGGCCACGAGTTGTTCTTGCAAAATATTATTTTATTATCAGTTCTGGTACGAATACGATAGCAGACTTCCAGGAACCAGTGATGCCTGCTGTCAACTCTATGAGTTGATTACATATGTGTGTCATGTTCTATGCATCCCAACCTTCATTTTGATGTATAATTTGTGTATATTTAATCTGAATTTAAGAAATATGAGAGGTGAGAATTTCAAAATAAACAACACTTCATTACCTATATAGGCCCTTAAACATAAAACAAATCAAGAACATGAACTTTTGATGGCAAAGAAATAATTACAAAAATAAAAAATAAAATAAGAAAATGCCCACCCACATGCAATTTTACAAAAAATGCCTTGAGAAACAGAAGATTTACGTTATGGGGCCTAATAACCCCTTAGTATGACATATATACGTGACTGTGTGCACATTGTGAGATACAGTATTAGGAAAGTAGATTGAATGATAACTCATATTCCGTGAAAAAGGATGAGAAACTGAAATGAAGTTTCTGTAAGTGAACCTCAGGACACTACACATGGCTGATATATTAGGCTGCTTGCACATGTGCTTTTGGATAGAATTTAAGAGTTTTTGTCTGTGTGGAAACACAACTTCACGGATAACTGAGTTGTAATCCACTTGCAGTGTTCTGTAATTTTGTAGCCGTTTACAGTAGGAGGGGAAGTAAACTTGATGTTTTTGAAGGAATTTATTACATTTTCATGTTGTTTTCCTCAGAAAGAAATTGTATTCAATTGTGTGATATAATCTAACCATTTAATACCTCTCTAACTGTTTGTGTGAATTTATCGCTCATGCATCAACTCTGTTTTTACTTTATTATATGTTAGCCTATGAATTACCACAAATTATCTAAAATATATTTCTTGATATCCATCGACTTGGTGAAATAATGAGGAATATCCCTCAGTAGCTTCCTTAATGACATCACACTTCAGCGCATCACTTTGTCTTTGATACTGTAACAAGAGATTCAGTGCGGGCTTTACCAGCAGTACCAGAAGTTCATGCTATTCCAAGCCATTCTGATGATTCTATGACAGACAAACTAGATATATAATAATAATAAAATAATAAAGTAAAATAATTAGATGTATAGAAGGTGACTCCGAGAGTCATATTGAGCCTTGAACTGGGGAACTTTTCAGAAAAACCTTGGGAAGTTTTTTTTTCTTTTGGATGAGTCAGCACACTCAATTTCAAATTCCTTGTTGTAAATTGACAATTAATTATGTTCTAAAAATTAATATTAATGAAAAATATGAGCATATTCTCATTTATAGTATACTACTCAAAGTTTGCTAAGCACCAAATATTGGACACATCATTGTGAAATTTGCTTGTGACATATTTGGTGGATATGATTGAGGAATGTATTGAGATGGTCCCCAGTGTTTACATTAGCTCTCTTGACAGGCAGACTTTTCGTGACAGTCATGGAAAGCATGTACCCCTTGATTTTCATGATGTTTTCGTGTACTGTCTACATGTACATGACACGTGTAGGGTATTCAATCTTCATTTCATCACAAACCCTCGTGATTTAATGATTGAATATGGCAAATGCAAATGTAAGAAGACATTTGTCTGAAGCAAAAATGTGGCGGGCTGTAGGGATGGTGGAGCAAGGGGCTACCCATCGTCAGGTTGGTGATGCCCTTGGTGTGCACCATACGGTGATCACCAGAGACTGGGCAAGATTTCAGCAGTATGGCACACCAGTAAAATGGCATGGTGGTGGCAGAGACAGGGCAACATCTGCAGCTGAAGACCGGTTTTTGATCATTCAGGCCTGTAGGAACCGCTTTGTCACAGCAACCCAGCTTCGCAGTGACCTTCAGAATGCAACCGGGGTAAATGTTTCGACGCAGACTATCCAGGCAAGGTTGCATGAAGGTGGTCTCAGATCGAGAAGACCATGTATTTGCATTCCACTATCACAGAACCACCGCCAGGCACGATATGAATGGGCCATGGACCACATTGGATGGACCAGTGAAGATTGGCTACCTGCCCTTTTTACAGGTGAGCCAGGGTACTGCCTAGACCACACAGATAGGCGTTCTAGGGTATGGAGAAGACCACGAGAGCGATACCATGCAACCAGCATTGCTGAGCATGACCACTATGGTGGAGGTTCATTCATGGTCTGGGGCATCAGCAGGGATGGACATACAGAGCTCTGTATCCTTGAACATAGTACATTGACTACACAGCGGTATATTGATGAGATCCTGGATGTCCACGTCAGATTGTATGCAGGTGCAGTGGGTAATAGATTCATTCTGAGGAACGATAATGCCTGTCCTCATGTTTCCCATGCTGTCGGGGAGTACTGACAGAGGGAGGGGATTGAGCGTATGGACTGGCCCGCAAGATCCCCTGACCTCAGTCCAACTGAACATGTTTGGGATGAGTTGCTGCTTGCGATTTCAGCCCACCCAGTCCAGCCAAGAAATGTCCCGGAGCTTGGTGCCATGCTGGTCCAAGAATGGAACAACATCCCACAAAAGACCACCAGGAACCTGACTGGGAGCATGAGAAGGCATTGTCAAGCTGTAATTAACAGTAATGGGTCTCATACTCGATATTGATCCCATACCAGTTAGCTCTGTCAACTTTTTGGCAAATTGAAAATTTCCTCTTTTACCAATAATATCCATTTTCCATGGTAATCGTGTTCAAAAGCTAAAATATAATGCCAAACACAATAAAATCTTATTTTCTGTACTTAAATCATTAAAGATATAATTAAATAAACAATATATACACTTTTCATAACAATATTTCAACTAAAACGTAAAACAGGTAGTTGGATATACTTGGTGCTAAGCAAACTTTGAGTAGTATATTATAATTTTTAGCTCAACTTGACAAAGTCAAGCTGAGCTATTGCCATCACTTCTCGTCCGTCGGCGTGCGTATGTACATACGTATGTACGTATGTATGTACGTACGTACGTACGTACGTACATACGTACGTTAGTCCACAATTTCCTTTGGCACACCTCACAGGTCGCATTTATGATCAGATTACTTTGAAACTTCTTATGCTTGTTTGGGGTGACCTCTAGATGGGAGCTATCGATTTTCTTCAATTTCCGTCAAAAAATGTTGCCGTGGCCAACGTTCTTAGAACTTAGTTTAGTCAAACCACAATATTTCTCTTCGGCACACCCTACAGGGCACATTTATGATTTGATTGCTTTGAAACCTGATACGCTTATTTAGGGTAACCTCTAGATGGGAGCTATCGATTTTCTTCAATTTCCGGCCAAAAATGTTGCCACGGCCAACATTCGTAGAACTTAGTTTAGTCAGACCTCAACATTTCCCTTTGGCACACCCTACAGGGTACATTTACGATCAGATTGCTTTGAAACCTGGTATGCTTGTTTGGGGAGACCTCTAGATGGGAGCTATCGATTTTCTTCAATTTCTGTCAAAAAATGTTGCCGCGGCCAAGGTTCTTAGAACTTAGTTTAGTCAGAAGACTCAATATTTCCCTTTGGCACATCCTACAGGGTACATTTATGATCGGATTGCTTTGAAACCTGGCATGCTTGTTTGGGGTGACCTCTAGATGGGAGCTATCGATTTTCTTCAATTTCCAGCAAAAAATGTTGCCACGGCCAACGTTCGTAGAAGTTAGTTCCGTCAGACCTCAATATTTCCCTTTGGCACACCCTACAGGGCCCATTTATGATCAGATTGCTTTGAAACCTGGTATGCTTGTTTGGGGAGACCTCTAGATGGGAGCTATTGATTTTCTTCAATTTCTGTCAAAAAATGTTGTCGCGGCCAACGTTCTTAGAACTTAGTTTAGTCAAACCACAATATTTCCCTTTGGCACACCCTTCAGGGCACATTTATGATTTGATTGCTTTGAAACCTGGTATGCTTATTTAGGGTGACCTCTAGATGGGAGCTATCGATTTTCTTCAATTTCCGGCAAAAAAAGTTGCAACGGCCAACGTTCGTAGAACTTAGTTCAGTCAGACCTCAATATTTCCCTTTGGCACACCCTACAGGGCACATTTATGATTTGATTGCTTTGAAACCTGGTATGCTTATTTACGGTGACCTCTAGATGGGAGCTATCGATTTTCTTCAATTTCCATCAAAAAATGTTGCCCTGGCCAACGTTCTTAGAACTTGGTTTAGTCAGAAGACTCGATATTTCCCTTTGGCACACCCTACAGGGCACATTTATGATCGGATTGCTTTGAAACCTTTCATGCTTGTTTGGGGTGACCTCTAGATGGGAGCTATCGATTTTCTTTAATTTCCATCAAAAAATGTTGCCGCAGCCAACATTCTTAGAACTTAGTTTAGTCAGACCACAATATTTCCCTTTGGCTCACCCTACAGGGCTCATTTATGATTAGATTGCTTTGAAACCTGGTATGCTTATTTACGGTGACCTCTAGATGGGAGCTGTCGATTTTCTTCCATTTCCGTCAAAAAATGTTGCCACGGCCAACGTTCTTAGAATTTAGTCTAGTCAAACCACAATATTTCCCTTTTGTACACCCTACAGGGCACATTTATGATCGGATTGCTTTGAAACCTGGCATGCTTGTTTGGGGAGGCCTCTAGATGGGAGCTATCGATTTTCTTCGGTTTCTGTCAAAAAATGTTGCCACTGGCAAAAAAACTGACATTGGTCCCAATGATCTTCAATTTTGCCATTTCATTTATAACTTACCAAGTTCAAGTTTGTCAAGTTGAGCTACAGTGTCATTGACACTTTCATTAAATTTTATCTGTCAGTTGAATAATTAGTAGTTGGTTAAATTATTGAGGGAAAGTGGGACTATTTTTTGGGTTTGAGTGATTGGCTGGTACTGGCTTGAAAGAACGATCATCTGATCTTTGTTATTGTTTTGAATAGTACGTGTTTGCAATCGAATTGGGTTGATTATTGCGCAGTAAAATGCCACAAAGCATATAATAAAAAGAATATCTACGCTATTTTAGTGAATCATTTCATTCGCGTGGACCTGAAAATATTATTTTTCACTCGTGCATGAACTTATGAAAGATAAAACTTTCAGGTGCAAAGATTTCCTCTATGTACAGATGTTGCAAATAGAGTTTGGGTATTGATCCCATTACCTGACAAAATGGCCATAACTGGCGGCACTCTTCACAAAAATTACCTTTAAGATTTTTAGTATTTTTAATATTTTCCCTCAATGACCATATGGTATGTTTTCAGGCGAAGAAATTTAAAATAAGCCAAATGAAAAAAATAGATTTGGATCTCAAGCATTTAATTTTTCAAGTTGGTAAGTGGGGAACTGTTTACTTTTTTTCTTTGTTTTTTATATTTATACACCCTTTTCAAAAAAATAAATACCATCCCCATAAGATAGGATATATTTTTTGTAGAACAGAGCAAACTGGATGTTTACAAAACACATATAATAAATAGGCACTATATTTTATTGTAAGATAGAAATCGTATCCACTACTGTGAAGATATAGAAATTTTCACTTTCACGGTATCAATCAAAAATGCGGCTTTCAGAGCATCCCTTCAATGTGAATACCAGTCAAATTATCATTGAAAATGATCCATTTTTTCTAGAAACGTATAATGAAAAGACAATCTAGTGTTTTTGAGTGGATACCGATCATTTCCAGCAATAATTCAACACATGTTCATTGATGCATGAAACCTGCTAATCCAAACATGGCTTGAAAGTCTGTAATATAACCTTTAGGTTTGGTATGTCCTTTCAAAGGACATACCAAACCAAAAAGTTATATTACAGATTTTCAGACCAGGTTTGGACTAGAAACCCACTAACTGCATCAGAACGCAAGTATCGATCAAATCACTTCCTTGTTTCAATGATTTAATGCGCTGTTTACTTTAATGCATGAATTCATGGTTGAAATGAGTGGAATTATTAGATTCTTATAAAAAGCATATAATAAAATGAAAATCTATTATTATCTCACTTGTGACCGAGATCAATGGTTATTTTAAACATTTGTATCAGTCACTCATGAGATCATTTTCGGTAAAAAGTGTATAATAAAATGAAAATTTACTGTTTTTGAGCGCATACCTAAAATTATCTCACTTGTGACGGAGACAAATGGTTATTTTGGCTCGCACAAGTGCTTGCGAAAAACAAACATTTTTATCTTACAGTCAACATGTATTTTGTCTGTATTAACTCCGCAACTGTTGTGTATTCGACCCCCTGATACAGACGTTTGTATCAGGGGGTCGGATGCAAGCACGTTCCTTTCGCGTGAGTTCCATTTTTTTTCTTTTTGTTCATCCGTACGAATAAAAAGTTTGTTATATATTCGTCTACATTCTTGACTTATCCCCAATATATTGTAAGATAAGAATGATTATTACCATTATGTGGATGTACAAAATTTGTATCTGAGTCTCGCTCCGGGTTCTAAGGGTAGATCATGACTCGTCTTCGACTCGTCGTGATCTGCCCTTAGAACCCGGAGCTCGACTCAGATACATATTTTGTACATCCACATAATGGTAATAATCTCTATGTATCGGTCACTCATGAGATCATTTTCGTTATCCACTCAAATACATAGATATCTTCTATTTAATCATACTTTGTTGAAAACGTGCAAAAAAATATTCAACAATCAATATATGGGAATGTAAAATTTTCAAGTCATACGAATTCATACTAAGTTTGGAAGATATTCAAGTGAAAAGTCCTTGAATTTTGGCCCCTTCCTTGAAAAGTGCTTGAAATTGTTTATAAGCTTGAAAAGTACTTGATTTTCCATCACTCCCCTTGAAAAGTTTTTAAATTCAGTTTACCTATAACCTCAGAGAAAATAAGTCTTGGGATAACACTCATCACATACATGTGATGTAACAAATTCGGTCAGGAGTCTCATTTATTTGATCTCTGTATTGTCCCTGAGTGGAACAAGGCTAAAGCATTACAGATGGCTCCTTATTGAACTCAAGGAATAATATATATCTAGCTAGTTGGGTTTTCCAGAGATCAGGTCCACGCAACTGAAATTATTTGTGGTGTTATGGTGTTGTACTTCATAACAAATTTGTTAACAGTCCTCCTGGTCAGAGTCCTTGAAAAGTGCTTAAATAGTGTTTAAATTTGATTTTCTGATATCAGATGGGAAGCCAGCACTCCGACCAAGCCACTAAAGATATTTAACAAGAGGTATCAGTTTCAGTTGGAGGATGCCGTAGAAACAAAAAGCCTTTTTTATGGCCTTAACTATTCACCATTTTTTTTTGTCTCATCCTCTGTTTTTTGTGTTTGATAACCCTCTACCCAACAAATCAGCTGCAACCACCTGCATCATTTACAAAGAAAAATGAGTATTTTTTTTTCAAAAAATATAAAGAAAACCATATCAGGTGACCGCTCATTGGAATGAGCTCAATGAACAGTCACATGATATGTTTTTCTTTAAATATTTTGGAAAAATATTGTAGAACTTGACTAAAGCATGCTTCCGCATGGCACATGGACAACAGGAGGTTGACGAGCAAACAGTGAGATGTTACTCGTACATGTGCTGTGTCTGTAAGACACATATGGTGCCCCCACGATTTCTACCATGTACTTTAATTTACATATGTATTGTGGGAAGAGTTAGCTGGAAAAATCACAAAAATTTCCTAAGTTCAACAACTCGTAATTTTGTCAAAAATTGAACAAAATCAAATTCCGGACAATATGCACAGCTTTGGTATTTGTATAAATGCCTTGTACAATAAGGTAATTATAATACAAGGTATTTATAACCTGTGAGAGTAGATAGCCGGACAAACCTTGTACCATACAGATACCATACAAGTGAAATTCTACAAAAAATTTATCAAGTTCAACAACCTTTAATTTTGTGAAATATTGAAGCAGATCAAAATCCTGACAATATGCACACCTCTGGTATATGTACAAACATCCTGTAAAATAAAACTAGATGGTGCCATTTGTGTGCGAAGCACACTATAGTATATCCCCGCATTTGCACTTTCCTTTTTGGTTAGTGCAGGATACAGACTTGGATAAAAAGGCTTCACGCATGTGTGTGATTTAAAATGATAAAACAGTATTTAATTTCCTTCTGAAGACTCACATGTGAAACTACTTCAATATTTCAAACAAGATACTTCACCCAACATGATGTATAAAGGGTAGTGTTCTGATCACATCATTGTCACATGATTGAAAAACCACTTGGACCCAAATCAAAATTCCAAAACCTTCATGCACATCTACAGATGCTATCTGAACATGTTAACATGGTTTAAACGTTTCGAATTCAATACCCTAAGAGCCTTTGAGCGGACAAAGATTTTCTGAGGGTAAAAGTGGTTCCACTGGAACCACTTGGACCCAAATCAAAATTCCGAAACCTTCATGCACATCTACAGATGCTATCTGAACATGTTAACATGGTTTAAAATTTTCGAATTCAATACCCTAAGAGCCTTTGAGCGGACAAAGATTTTCTAAGGATAAAAGTGGTTCCACTGGAACCACTTGGACCCAAATCAAAATTCCGAAACCTTCATGCACATCTACAGATGCTATCTGAACATGTTAACATGGTTTAAACGTTTCGAATTCAATACCCTAAGAGCCTTTGAGCGGACAAAGATTTTCTGAGGGTAAAAGTGGTTCCACTGGAACCACTTGGACCCAAATCAAAATTGTGAAACCCTCATGCACATCTACAGATGCTATCTGAACATGTTAACATTGTTTAAACGTTTCGAATTTAATACCCTAAGAGCCTTTGAGCGGACAAAGATTTTCTAAGGATAAAAGTGGTTCCACTGGAACCACTTGGACCCAAATCAAAATTCCGAAACCTTCATGCACATCTACAGATGCTATCTGAACATGTTAACATGGTTTAAACGTTTCGAATTCAATACCCTAAGAACCTTTGAGCGGACAAAGATTTTCTAAGGATAAAAGTGGTTCCACTGGAACCACCTGGAACCAAATCAAAATTCCGAAACCTTCATGCACATCTACAGATGCTCTCTGAACATGTTAACATGGTTTAAACATTTCGAATTCAATACCCTAAGAGCCTTTGAGCGGACAAAGACTTTCTAAGGATAAAAGTGGTTCCACTGGAACCACTTGGACCCAAATCAAAATTCCAAAACCTTCATGCACATCTACAGATGCTATCTGAACATGTTAACATGGTTTAAACGTTTCAAATTCAATACCCTACGAGCCTTTGTGTGGACAAAGATTTTCTAAGGATAAAAGTGGTTCCACTGGAACCACCTGGAACCAAATAAAAATTCCGAAACCTTCATGCACATCTACAGATGCTATCTGAACATGTTAACATGGTTTAAATGTTTCGAATTCAATACCCTAAGAGCCTTTGAGCGGACAAAGATTTTCTGAGGGTAAAAGTGGTTCCACTGGAACCACTTGGACCCAAATGAAAATTCCAAAACCTTCATGCACATCTACAGATGCTATCTGAACATGTTAACATGGTTTAAACATTTCGAATTCAATACCCTAAGAGCCTTTGAGCGGACAAAGATTTTGTAAGGATAAAAGTGGTTCCACTGGAACCACTTGGACCCAAATCAAAATTCCGAAACCTTCATGCACATCTACAGATGCTATCTGAACATGTTAACATGGTTTAAACATTTCAAATTCAATACCCTAAGAGCCTTGTAGCGGACAAAGATTTTGTAAGGATAAAAGTGGTTCCACTGGAACCACTTGGACCCAAATGAAAATTCCAAAACCTTCATGCACATCTACAGATGCTATCTGAACATGTTAACATGGTTTAAACATTTCGAATTCAATACCCTAAGAGCCTTTGAGCGGACAAAGATTTTGTAAGGATAAAAGTGGTTCCAGTGGAACCACTTGGACCCAAATCAAAATTCCGAAACCTTCATGCACATCTACAGATGCTATCTGAACATGTTAACATGGTTTAAAAGTTTCGAATTCAATACCCTAAGAGCCTTTGAGCGGACAAAGATTTTCTAAGGATAAAAGTGGTTCCACTGGAACCACTTGGACCCAAATCAAAATTCCGAAACCTTCATGCACATCTACAGATGCTATCTGAACATGTTAACATGGTTTAAACGTATCGAATTCAATACCCTAAGGACCTTTGAGCGGACAAAGATTTTCTAAGGATAAAAATGGTTCCACTGGAACCACTTGGAACCAAATCAAAATCCCGAAACCTTCATGCACATGTACTGGTGATACCTGAACACATTAGCATAGTTTAAACATTAATGCAAGTGAATGTAACACCGGACGGACGTACGTACGGACGTACGTACGGACGGACGGACGGACGGAGATAACGACAATATCCCCGACGAAAGCGGGGATAAAAAGTCCCAGCTTGAAGACTGCGAGAGAAGATAGCCGGACAAACAATGTGCTCCAGATGTGGACGGCGTATAGATGGACGTACAGACAGGGGTAAAACAGTATGCCCTCCTACTTTTCGTTGCATAAAAAATAATTAAAATAAAGTTTGATATTGTGTGCATTGGGTAAAGGGTTAAACAGTGATAATGTTTGTCACATTCTTTAGCAGAACTATCTGAATGGCTCATCTGGGTAGTACAAGTGTAGTGAGTTGAGAGTACAAGAGGAATCCCCTCCTCCCAGTCTGTTTGCTGGTCATTCTGGGCACTGTACCTGTATCTTCTAGTATCAATGCCATGCATTTTTGAAAAACTTGCTTGCCATAACCCAGCAATATATTTGCAATATTTTTGTTCATTATTTAAACCCTGTTGTCAACTTGACTCTTGGGATACAGTGGAGCCCACTTAATTGGATATCTCTTGATTGTACATCCCTGTTAATTGAATATAATTTCCCAACACAAAATCATTTACCATATCTCCAGGACAAATTTGACTTATTAATCGAATATAGGTTAACTCCAGTTAATTGAATAAAAAATTGTGTAACCTGTCGAGAAATTACCCCGACTCTCCCCAGTTTTCCTTTGTTCATAGACCTATTTGGCCTCAGTACATCCAATACAGGCAATTTATCTATTATATCTTGTAGAGCTCGGGGCAAGATATTTGAACCAGACCCTCGGCAAGCCTCAGGTCTGGTTCAAATATCTTGCCCCTCTGGTGAGATTTCCCCATCCCACCTCCAGACTAATCGGGGATCATAATATTCTCCCACCACTAAGGTACCAAGATATATATAAAGTTGTGTGGGACAGCTGGAAGAGATATGCCTGTCTCACCCCATCCACGTGACAGCTATCTCACCCCACCCATGTGACCAACCCATTTACATATTTAATTGGCACCGTAACTATTTAATCATCGCAAATCACGTCTGCACATATATAAACAAGAGGCCCCACGTGGCCTTAATCGCTCACCTGACAAAGTGACTCTAAGAAGTATTTTAGGTCACCTTCACCATGTCATGCCTCATCAACATTAACTGGTTGAGTGATAGATTTTGTTTGAAGTTCAACATTTGTTACCTAAAATTAGTTTTATTTAAAATCGTTGGTGTGTGGCCTATCTCCAATGATTTTTAATAAAGCAAATTTATCTCTGCAGACAAACTGGTTTAGCATGAAGCACAAACAAGGAATGTGAAGAGATAGCCTTGGACATCTCTCCCCAACTGTGGATATCTTCCATGTGCTACATGTATATATTTGCATGCAAGAAAACAAAAATTTTCACAAATTTTCCAAAATATTAGTTTTTTTTATCATCATTGGAACAAGCTCAAACAGCTTATTCCAATAGGGGTATGGGAAGATCAGGTATATTTTTGAGACAGAAATGTGAATATATAAATAATGGTGTTTTTTTGTGAATGATGCTGGAGAATTTTGCGTAAAGATATGGTAAATGGTTTGTTCTAGATACAGAATGATGCAAAAGTATTTAAATTTGATTAGGCAAGTTGTTCCTATGCATTTAAAAATTGAAGTAACTGTTTTTTTGCTGACAAACTTTTAGATGTGTGTGTCTGTGTTTGTGTGTGTGTGTGTGTGTTTGTGTGTGTGTGTGTGGGGGGGGGGGGGGGTAAGAGTGTTCTTGCAAACAAAATTTCTGAATAAATGGAAAATTTTATTTTTTGTGTGAAAGACATAGTGCGTGAATGTTGATTGGAACAAGCTTAGAGAGCTCATTTTAATGTGAAGTCATAAAGCTGTGTTTTACATACGAAATTCTGGAATAACTAAAAAAATTGCTTTTTTGACTCAAAAAGCATGGTGTGCGACCTCTCATTGGAATAAGCTCAAAAAGCTCATTCCAATGGGGTATTTACAAGCGATAAGTACATGTATGTTTAAGAGACAAAAATTAAAATTTGAATAGCGATTTTTGCGAAGAATGCTGACAAGTTTTGGCAGTGATGCTGGTAAAAAGGTAAGATATGCAAAGTGGTTGTTTTTTAGAGGCGACATTTAATTAAGGGGAATTAACCCTTGATTACTGAGGTAACTTCTAAAAGTACTGAAATTTCATGAAGCAATGTGAATAACAGACAACAGTTGCCTAAAAATTTCATGAATAACTAAAATTTTTATTCCTTTGTCTCGAAAACATGGCATATGACCTTTGTTGCAATGAGCTGAATGCATGTGTTCCAATGAGGGGTCATAAAATTTGAACGGAGATTTGTGTGAATAATGCATTAGTACTGCTAGATTTGGGTAAACGGTTCACCCTGGATACCACCCCTTCTATAGTAGATCTTTTCTGCAAATTTTGTCTAAGATTCTATCAACTTTACAAATAAATACGTTCATGAATCACAATCAGATCCACCCCACAATGTTGCATACCAAATATCAAAAGATTCTGCCTGCTGGATCTGGAGAAGAAGATTTTTTAAGAAATATGCCTGAAATGCACTAAGTTAAAATTTGGGCTCCTATACGGAGCTCAAATATAAACCCAGGGGGCCGATTTGAACAAACTTGAATCAGATCCACCCCACAATGTTGCTTACCAAATATGAAAAGATTCTGAAGCTGGATCTGGAGAAGAAGATTTTTTAAGAAATTTGCCTGAAATGCACTAAGTTCGAATTCGAGCTTCTATAGTGAGCCCAAATATGAAACTAGGAAGCCGATTTGAACAAACTTGAATCAGATCCACCCCACAATGTTGCATACCAAATATCAAAAGATTCTGCCTGCTGGATCTGGAGAAGAAGATTTTTTAATAAATTTGCCCGAAATGCACTAAGTGCGAATTCGGGCTTCTATATTAAGCCCAAATATGAATCCAGGGGGGGCCGATTTGAACAAACTTGAATCAGATCCACCCCGCAATGTTGCATACCAAATATCAAAAGATTCTGCCTGCTGGATCTGGAGAAGATGATTTTTTAAGAAATTTGCCCGAAATGCACTAAGTCCGAATTCGGGCTTCTATAGTGAGCCCAAATATGAATCTAGGGAGCCGATTTGAACAAACTTGAATCAGATCCACCCCGCAATGTTGCATACCAAATATCAAAAGATTCTGCCTGCTGGATCTGGAGAAGAAGATTTTTGAAGAAATTTGCCCGAAATGCACTAAGTTTGAATTCAAGCTTCTATAGTGAGCCCAAATATGAATCCAGGGGGCCGATTTGAACAAACTTGAATCAGATCCACCCCGCAATGTTGCATACCAAATATCAAAAGATTCTGCCTGCTGGATCTGGAGAAGATGATTTTTTAAGAAATTTGCCTGAAATGCACTAAGTTCGAATTCGAGCTTCTATAGTAAGCTCAAATATGAATCTAGGGAGCCGATTTAAACAAATATTTATCAGATCCATCCCACAATGTTGCATACCAAATATCAAAAGATTCTGCCTGCTGGATCTGGAGAAGAAAATTTTTCAAGAAATTTGCCTGAAATGCACTAAGTTCGAATTCGAGCTTCTATAGTGAGCCCAAATATGAATCTAGGAAGCCGATTTGAACAAACTTGAATCAGATCCACCCCACAATGTTGCATACCAAATATCAAAAGATTCTGCCTGCTGGATCTGGAGAAGAAGATTTTTTAATAAATTTGCTTGAAATGCACTAAGTTCAAATTTGGGCTCCTATACTGAGCCCAAATATAAACCCAGGGGGCCGATTTGAACAAACTTGAATCAGATCCACCCCGCAATGTTGCTTACCAAATATGAAAAGATTCTGCCTGCTGGATCTGGAGAAGAAGATTTTTTAAGAAATTTGCATGAAATGCACTAAGTTCAAATTCGAGCTTCTATAGTGAGCCCAAATATGAATCTAGGAAGCCGATTTGAACAAACTTGAATCAGATCCACCCCACAATGTTGCATACCAAATATCAAAAGATTCTGCCTGCTGGATCTGGAGAAGAAGATTTTTTAAGAAATTTGCCTAAATGCACTAAGTTCGAAATCGGGCTCCTATACTGAGCCCAAATATGAACCCAGGGGGCCGATTTGAACAAACTTGAATCAGATCCACCCTACAATGTTGCATACCAAATATCAAAAGATTCTGCCTGCTGGATCTGGAGAAGAAGATTTTTTAAGAAATTTGCCTGAAATGCACTAAGTTCGAAATCGGGCTCCTATACTGAGCCCAAATATTAACCCAGGGGGCCGATTTGAACAATCTTGAATCAGATCCACCCCACAATGTTGCTTACCAAATATGAAAAGATTCTGCCTGCTGGATCTGGAGAAGAAGATTTTTTAAGAAATTTGCCTGAAATGCACTAAGTTCGAATTCGGGCTTCTATAGTAAGCCCAAATATGTATCCAGGGGGCCGATTTGAACAAACTTGAATCAGATCCACCCCGCAATGTTGCTTACCAAATATGAAAAGATTCTGCCTGCTGGATCTGGAGAAGAAGATTTTTTAAGAAATTTGCATGAAATGCACTAAGTTCAAATTCGAGCTTCTATAGTGAGCCCAAATATGAATCTAGGAAGCCGATTTGAACAAACTTGAATCAGATCCACCCCACAATGTTGCATACCAAATATCAAAAGATTCTGCCTGCTGGATCTGGAGAAGAAGATTTTTTAAGAAATTTGCCTAAATGCACTAGGTTCGAAATCGGGCTCCTATACTGAGCCCAAATATGAACCCAGGGGGCCGATTTGAACAAACTTGAATCAGATCCACCCTACAATGTTGCATACCAAATATCAAAAGATTCTGCCTGCTGGATCTGGAGAAGAAGATTTTTTAAGAAATTTGCCTGAAATGCACTAAGTTCGAAATCGGGCTCCTATACTGAGCCCAAATATTAACCCAGGGGGCCGATTTGAACAATCTTGAATCAGATCCACCCCACAATGTTGCTTACCAAATATGAAAAGATTCTGCCTGCTGGATCTGGAGAAGAAGATTTTTTAAGAAATTTGCCTGAAATGCACTAAGTTCGAATTCGGGCTTCTATAGTAAGCCCAAATATGTATCCAGGGGGCCGATTTGAACAAACTTGAATCAGATCTACCCCGCAACGTTGCATACCAAATATCAAAAGATTCTGCCTGCTGGATCTGGAGAAGAAGATTTTTGAAGAAATTTGCCTGAAATGCACTAAATTCGAATTCGAGCTCCTATAGTGAGCCCAAATATGAATCTAGGGAGCCGATTTGAACAAACTTGAATCAGATCCACCCCGCAATGTTGCATACCAAATATCAAAAGATTCTGCCTGCTGGATCTGGAGAAGAAGATTTTTGAAGAAATTTGCCCGAAATGCACTAAGTTTGAATTCAAGCTTCTATAGTGAGCCCAAATATGAATCCAGGGGGCCGATTTGAACAAACTTGAATCAGATCCACCCCGCAATGTTGCATACCAAATATCAAAAGATTCTGCCTGCTGGATCTGGAGAAGATGATTTTTTAAGAAATTTGCCTGAAATGCACTAAGTTCGAATTCGAGCTTCTATAGTAGGCTCAAATATGAATCTAGGGAGCCGATTTAAACAAATATTTATCAGATCCATCCCACAATGTTGCATACCAAATATCAAAAGATTCTGCCTGCTGGATCTGGAGAAGAAAATTTTTCAAGAAATTTGCCTGAAATGCACTAAGTTCGAATTCGAGCTTCTATAGTGAGCCCAAATATGAATCTAGGAAGCCGATTTGAACAAACTTGAATCAGATCCACCCCACAATGTTGCATACCAAATATCAAAAGATTCTGCCTGCTGGATCTGGAGAAGAAGATTTTTTAATAAATTTGCTTGAAATGCACTAAGTTCAAATTTGGGCTCCTATACTGAGCCCAAATATAAACCCAGGGGGCCGATTTGAACAAACTTGAATCAGATCCACCCCGCAATGTTGCTTACCAAATATGAAAAGATTCTGCCTGCTGGATCTGGAGAAGAAGATTTTTTAAGAAATTTGCATGAAATGCACTAAGTTCAAATTCGAGCTTCTATAGTGAGCCCAAATATGAATCTAGGAAGCCGATTTGAACAAACTTGAATCAGATCCACCCCACAATGTTGCATACCAAATATCAAAAGATTCTGCCTGCTGGATCTGGAGAAGAAGATTTTTTAAGAAATTTGCCTAAATGCACTAAGTTCGAAATCGGGCTCCTATACTGAGCCCAAATATGAACCCAGGGGGCCGATTTGAACAAACTTGAATCAGATCCACCCTACAATGTTGCATACCAAATATCAAAAGATTCTGCCTGCTGGATCTGGAGAAGAAGATTTTTTAAGAAATTTGCCTGAAATGCACTAAGTTCGAAATCGGGCTCCTATACTGAGCCCAAATATTAACCCAGGGGGCCGATTTGAACAATCTTGAATCAGATCCACCCCACAATGTTGCTTACCAAATATGAAAAGATTCTGCCTGCTGGATCTGGAGAAGAAGATTTTTTAAGAAATTTGCCTGAAATGCACTAAGTTCGAATTCGGGCTTCTATAGTAAGCCCAAATATGTATCCAGGGGGCCGATTTGAACAAACTTGAATCAGATCTACCCCGCAACATTGCATACCAAATATCAAAAGATTCTGCCTGCTGGATCTGGAGAAGAAGATTTTTGAAGAAATTTGCCTGAAATGCACTAAATTCGAATTCGAGCTCCTATAGTGAGCCCAAATATGAATCTAGGGAGCCGATTTGAACAAACTTGAATCAGATCCACCCTACAATGTTGCATACCAAATATCAAAAGATTCTGCCTGCTGGATCTGGAGAAGAAGATTTTCAAAGAAATTTGCCTGAAATGCAGTAAGTTCAAATTTGGGCTCCTATACTGAGCCCAAATATAAACCCAGGGGGCCGATTTGAACAAACTTGAATCAGATCCACCCCACAATGTTGCATACCAAATATCAAAAGATTCTGCCTGCTGGATCTGGAGAAGAAGATTTTTTAAGAAATTTGCCTGAAATGCACTAAGTTCGAAATCGGGCTCCTATACTGAGCCCAAATATGAACCCAGGGGGCCGATTTGAACAAACTTGAATCAGATCCACCCTACAATGTTGCATACCAAATATCAAAAGATTCTGCCTGCTGGATCTGGAGAAGAAGATTTTTTAATGTTTTTCCCATTGCCATTGGCAATTTTTTTTTACCAATCCTTTCTGTTGGTCCTAAGGAAGCTGCACACCAAATAAAAATTCTCAGTGCCGTGCAGTTTTGGAGATATGGGCGTTTTAAATTTTTTCTATTTTTAGCTCCTGCGGTTCCCACGGGGCTGCGGGAAAATTTTTTTTTACATAAATCAAGTACTCATGACCCAATAAGCCCTCACATAAAATTTGGTTCAAATCAGCCTCTCGGTTTGGAAAATAGAAATTTTGGGCGGGGCAAAAAATGTTGCCCCTCTCATAACAACGCCAAGTATAGCTCCACAAACTTCTCTTGAACAAATCTGAGTCTACACCTCAAAAGGAAGCTGCACACCAAATATCAAGTCTCTGCTACTGCTGGTTCATGAGAAGAAGATTTACAAAGATTTTGGTGCCCCTTGGGGGCGTGGCACCACCCAGGAGGAGGGGCAACTTCATTTGAACAAATCAGAATTGGCATTAGGTAATAAACATTTAGCCAACATTTGAATAAAATTGGGCTAGTGGTTTAGGAGGAGAAGTCGATAATGTAAAGTTAACGCCGGACGGACGACGACGGACGCCGGACGCCGGACAGAAAGTGATTAGTAAAGCTCCCCTTGAGCTTCGCTCAGGTGAGCTAACAAACAAAATGGAAGGCTGTTTTGCTCCCATAAATACTATTGAGTTTATAGACGGAAATCGAAACCAGAAGACTCCAAGAAAAACGTCAGCACACCTCAAATTACTCTATCAGTTTATCAGAGTGAAATATACATCTGATATCATTGCGCCCTTTCAAACTGAAGTACAAGCCTGGGAATGACATGTGCAGTCATGTCGATTTCATTTCAGGTAGCTTCAGTGCATTAACGCTCAACATGCTGTGCTAGTCTGCGTGTTTTGAGGTATATACCATGCTTCTCGACAAGCTTTTTGAATATCTTATTGGTTTTCTCCAAGATTGAATGCACTAAGAAATATTTTTTCCTGAAAAATATGGTATTTTCTTATCAATGGTGTCGCACTCCTAAAATGGTGGGAGAAAAATCATCCCGATGGGTATCTGGGTGGAGTGTAAATCTCACCCTTGGGCAAGATATTTGAACCAGACACTTGTGCCTGGCTCAAATATCTTGCCCCTCGGGTGAGATTTCCCCATTCCACCCAGATACGAATTGAGGATAATAATATTATGCCCCCACAATTGATGCTGTCAGAGTGTTAAGAAAATCTCATCTTTCCCAACTGCCGATTGATCATGGGGTCATCAGATTTAGAGTCCAGAACATTTCTTCATTCTACCGCCACTGACAGATACATAAAGAATAGTTTGTGTGTGAATGGAGCATCAAATTTTTGTAGTTTGTGAACATTTATATATGTTGTGTGCAGTTGAACTTGGTGGTCATTCCTCTCCAGATATGGCTTTTCATATCTCATTTGGGCAGTGAGATTCTGTGTGACTTTTTTTCCTTTTCCTTAAAACAAAATTAACAAATCAATTAATGAGAGAATAATTTATGTTTGTTTAAATTAATTTATATTTTCAGGACATTTGTGTGTAAATGTTAGGATTTTAATATAAATATAAACTTATCAGAATCTGTTGTTTGTTTCTTTGGAAGAGAAACTTCCCCACCCAAATTCTTTAGTCGGAGAATGGTTTCCCACTGATTGGGCCTTTGATGATCAAGGGGTCATAGAAGATGTGTTTTCACAAACAATACATTTTCATTTCATTTCGTGGAGACTCACATTTGGTCAACAAATATAAGTCAACATTATGGGCCTGGAAACCCTCAAAATGTTTTGTGAACCCAAATTATGGCAGCTTATAGCTTAACTTGACAAAGTCAAGATAAGCTGTTGCCATAACGCATGCGGAAGTCTGTTAGTCTGTGAATCTGTTCACATTTTCCTTTAGCACAGGCTACACCCGTAGTTCTTGTCCGATCATCACGAAATTTCATATGCAGGTTTGAGGCCATGTCTAAATGAGAACGTCCCCTTTTGGTCGCGATCAGACAACCGTGATGGCTGCCCGAGCCCAAAACCTTTAGCACAGTCTACAGGTCGTATTTATGAAGGGATTTCATGGAAACTTTGTAGGATGACTCTGTATAATATCTAGATGAGAACGTCCCCTTTTGGTCATGATCTGTAAACCATGATGGCTGCCCAAACCCGAACCCCAAAAACTTTTGGCACAGTCTACAGGTCATATTTAATACTGAGGGATTTCATTGTAACTTGGTAGGATGACTCCGTATGATGTCTAGATGAGAACTTCCTCATTTGGTCGCGATCTGTCAACCTTGACGACTGCCCGAGCCCAAAACCTGAAACCCTTTAGCACAGTCTACAGGTCGTATTTTTGGAGGGATTTCATTGTAACTTGGTAGGATGACTCCATATAATGTCTAGATGAGAACGTCCCCTTTTGATCGTGATCGGTCAATTGTGATGGCTACTGGGGCCCAAAGCCCGAAAACCTTTAGCACAGTCTACAGGTCGTATTTATGAAGGGATTGGAGGGCGCAGTGGCGTTGCGGTAACCGGTTCTCATCAGATCACTGAAGTTCAGCAATGTCGAGCCTGGTTAGTCCTCGGATGGTGACCGTTTGAGCGATCGATTCAGACTCCCGCGTTGTGTCTTTGGGCAAGGCACTTAACCCTGATTGTCGACATGGGGGCATGATGACGCCATGTACTAAGGCGTACTGCACATCGATGGTGAGCATGTCTTCAACCAATCTAACCCTGCCTGTGCTGCTGTGCAGAGTTACGATGTTGGGGAGCTGGCAGCTGCTCGTCGTTGTTCGGTGGTTCTCTCCGGGTACTCTGGCTTCCTCCACCCGTAAAACTGTAACGGTCATGATTAGCCATTGTGCATAAGTATGTGACCTTAAACACCAATAGATAAATAATTATGAAGGGATTTCATTGTAACTTGGTAGTATGTCTCCAGATAATGTCTAGATGAGAACGTCCCCTTTTGGTCACGATCATTCAGCCATGATGGCTGCCTGAGCCCAAAAACCTTTAGCACAAACTACAGGTCGTAATTATGAAGGGATTTCATTGTAACTTTGTAGGATGACTCAGCGTAATGTCTCGATGAGGACGTCCCCTTTTGGTTGGGATGGGTCAACCGTGATGGCAACACAGCCGAAGCCCAAAAACCTTTAGCACAGTCTGAAGGCCATATTTATGAAGGAATTTCATAGTAACTTGATAGGATGACTCGTGTTGGAATAATTTCACTGTAACCTGGTAACTTTGGTTGACATACATTAACTGTGAGAGCCACATTAACCCACCCCTTACTCCTTGAGTACAGTCTACACCTCAAATTATTTTTTATTGAAAACAACATACAGGGAACAGAAATTAACATATTCTCAATTATCACAATTCTTGTTGTATTTCATAATCCTTTCATAAAAATTTAACATTATCCTTTTCATCGAACACAACACACAATCAAGTTAAGCTACAGTGTCACTGACACTTTCATTAGTCTGTGTCCTTCCTTCCCATTGCAAAAATATTCAGTTTCATTGATACTTTTGCTGCCTGGGATCAACTCTGTTTATGCATACATAATTATAATGGATGCAAGCTTGGAAATAAAGATCTTACATTATAACCCATTAACCCTTAACCCAACGCAGACGCTATCAAAATTTATTATTTTAAATATCATTGTTTCAAATTTTTCAAAAAAGTTCAACAAAACGATATCATGTGACCCCTCGTTGGAACGAGCTTGAGGAGCTCGTTCCAACGAGGGGTCACATGATATTGTTTTGTTGAAATTTTTTGAAAAATATTTTTTCAACTACTGAATTTGCATATTACGCGGGCGGATGCGGACGATTCATTGAGTAAAGGATTAACAGGTTTTTCTGTATTGCAAAGAACAAAAGGAGGGTGCCCATCACCATTAGCTCACCAAAGCATGGCATGTAATAAACCTAGGCTTATTACAAATCTGCAAAAAATGTCCCATCATGTACATGAACAGCAAAACAGGTCAGAAATATTCTAAGTCCACACTGACAAAAAGTCTAACATTGCATTAAAAAAGTCCAAAATGTCCGGCTAAGAGTTAATGTCGTCTTATATTGATGCATTTAACACATATATGAAATATAAAAGCCACAGCATACCGGTGGTAGCCTCCACTCATGATCATGTATAGCAAAACAGATCCGTAATTTTCTAAGTCCATACTGACAAAGCAGTAACAGTGGCATTGTGGTGCTGTTGTAGAATACAAGAACAAGTTATTCTGTATTTTCCTGGTGTAAATTCAATCAGCAAAACTCAGTCAAGTCAGATTCTAAATACTGACCCCCCCCAAAAAAAAAATACCAAAGCTGATATCAAACTTCAAATAAACCACCGCCCATGCTATCAAACTCATTTTCGTTATCACCAGCCTTTGAACTTACTGCATTTGTACATCAACTTATCCCTTTTGCACTCTTTTGCAGGGTATATTTATGAATTTCCATAAAAAAAAAACATTGCCACAAGCAATGACCTTCTATTTCGTGCATTTATGCATTAAAATCTTCCTTTGCCAGGCCTCAGAGGGCACATTCATTAACAGGTTGTTTTGAAACTTTGTATGCTTTTGCAGGGTGACAAATATAGGAGCTAGTGATTTTCTTTTCATTTCCATCAAAAACTGTTACTGTTAGCAACAATCTTTGAATTTATTGCATTTGTGCATCAACATTCTTCTTGGACATGGCCTACAGGCCACATTTATCATTGGATTGTTTTTCAACTTGGTGTGCTCATTTGGGAAGACCTTTAGATAAGAGCTATTGATTAGCATTCATTTCTGTGAAAAAAGTTGCCATTTACAATAACCTCTGAACATACTGCATTTGTGTATCAACATTCTTCCATCAGCCAGTCTTACAGTTTACATTTAAAAATGTATGGATTACTCTGCCGTTGTGCACACACAATGCTGTTATGTTTCACCAAATAACATTGGTACCAATGATCTTCAATTTTGCCATTTCATTTATAACTTACCAAGTTCAAGTTTGTCAAGTTGAGATACAGTGTCATTGACACTTTCATTTCATTTTTTGTCTCAAATACATAGGTTATGACCCCTCGTTGGAACCTGCTTGTCAAGCTCGTTCCAATGAGGGGTCATAACCTAGGTTTTTGAGACAAAAAAATATAAAAAATTAGTTATTCAAGAATTTTCTTTGCAAGTGTTGTCTGTTTTTCATGTTAGGTAAAGGGGTAAACATTAAGGTGCATTAGAACAAGTCAAAAAATTACTGTTGATATGATTTGTGGTCGTAAAAGAATGCCACTGTTGAGCTCACTGGCAGTGTCATTTATAGCTTAGTGGTTGAATGATACTACAACAAATTATTCTGTTTTTCCTGATGTGAATTCCTCTTTGGTACTATCAGCAAATCTCAGTCAAGTTAGATACCAAATACCAATCAATACAGAGTTATAACCCCTAAAAATACTGAAACCGAATTCAAAATTCCAATACCGTCCATCTAACCACCATAGGTAGGTGATATCATGAAAATTACACAAAACATATCCTTCTGCCATATATTTGTTTTGATGTTCATTGATACTGAGAGAAAACTATTTCTAAAATTTGGTTTGGTTTTTATTCAATAAATTATTTCAAATGTCCAATATTTCAATAAAAACAAAATTTCTGTAAAACAACAAATGTATATAATATTTCTTATTTACAATTCCTTTTAACCCAGATGGTATCTTCCATGTCAGTTCAATAACAGTAATTGGAAGAGTTCATATTCATTATTTTGGGGAAGACCAATTAATATTTTCAACGTGCAGCCTTGTGGAGTACATATTCATTATTTTGGGGAAGGCCAATTAATATTTTCAACGTTCAGCCTTGTGGAGTCCATATTCATTATTTTGGGGAAGGCCAATTAATATTTTCAACGTGCAGCCTTGTGGAGTCCATATTCATTATTTTGGTGAAGGCCAATTAATATTTTCAACTTGCAGCCTTGTGGTGTCCATATTAATTATTTTGAGGAAGGCCAATTAATATTTTCAACATGCAGCCTTGTGGAGTCCATATTCATTATTTTGGGGAAGGCCAATTAATATTTTCAATGTGCAGCCTTGTGGCTGCACGTTGAAAATATTGATTGGTCTAGCCCACACAATCACTTAGCAACCATCCAACATAAAGAAATTATGATGAATCATATTCCTGGACCCCAAAATCAGCCTCTCATGTTCAAAGGGTTAAAATCTTTTCAATTCATGATCATAAACTTCATAAATTTTATCATCGAAAAGTAGTGTCATATTGTGGAAGTTCAGATCTGGTAAATATGTTTCAAAAGTCCTGTACACTATTTCTGAAATGGAGAGAAGCTTGATGTGTTTACACCTTCACTGTTGATAGGGTGTTATTGTAGCCAAGTGCTGTGAAAGCCCATGACTCTAACCACTGAGTCATCACATTCCCTAACATAGATTACTTAAGATGCAAAGAAAATGAGTTTCTGGACAATGAAATATGAAATTTCTTCTGGCGAGTGCCTTCAGTGTCCCCCAGCAGAAACTATCTAAATTTAAATGAATTTGTATGATAGACTGGTTAATGTTGTCAGTCTGAAAATATTAAATGATCTGCCTGCACATATTTAATATGGACGTTTTTCACTTTCAGTCATCCTTAACTCTTTACACGCTGAGTAATTTTCATGAATTCTTCACCAAATCTAGTCATGGCTGCTCTCGAGTAGCCATGACAAGATTTGATGAAATTAATGCAAATTTGACTTAAGAAATCAATTGTCAAAAAGTGTATTTAATTTACAGAGGATAATTTGGTTAAATATGTTCAAATTTTACCTGTTTTAATGTCAAGAGATTTCTCGTCCTGGTCTGGAATATCGGCCAGCAGCATGCAAGGAGTTAAGCTGACATGGAACATTCCATTCTAAATTACTGGTGTTCAAAGAATACATTTTTTTTATAAAGAATGAACTTATTTATTTATTTAGGTTTAATGACACTTTTGACAGCCAGTGTCACCTCATGTCTGAGAGTTTTACAGGTGGAGGAAGCCAGAGTTTCCAAAGAAAACCACTGAGCAAAGGTGAGCAACTGTCAGACTCCCCAACATACTAACTCTGCGCAAACAGGATTAGCATTGGTTTGAAGACAAGGTCACCATCGACGTGCAGTATGCCTGAGTGGACAGCACCACTGTGTCCCCACATGGGCAATCAGGATGAAGTGCCTTGCCCAAGGATACAATGCAGTTATCCCTAGCCAGGGATCGAACCGTGGACCTTTTGGTTTGAAGTTCCATGCTATAACCACCGAGCCATCGCATTCCCGAATCAACTTCTTATAGCTTTTCTCATGAACCTTTCACAAAGCAAGATGGCACAGATTCAATCAACAGAGTGTGCAAGAACTTATCAATAATTTTTATCAGTGTCAGATTTCGTCTGTCAGAACAAGTTTGCCCTCTTCAATGGAAAAAATTCTTCTCAATATGAACCAAAATAAAAATTTTCATTTCAGGAAAGTGTACTGCAATTGTTCACAGGATGTTGTGTTTGGTAAAGGGTTATGATGAAAGACAAATGACACTTCCAAATACTCTCAATGAGTTGAAAACATAATTTTATACTGAAAATCCAAAGTCAAAATCTATGCTTCATTTTCTTCATTATCAGCACTGCTTTCACCAATTTCTTCTATCTTTTCAAGTATTGGTTTTACCTCCTCTTCTTTTCCTACTTCCTCTTCAGAGCCTGGAATAGTGTAAAAGAAGAATGAATACATGTACCTAACGAATTAGCCATATCCAACCACACAATATACAAATTGAGCAGTTGAAAAAAAAAAAAAATGTTTAAATATATGCAACAAAACAATATTATGTGACTCCTGCATTGGAACAATGCAGGAGTCACATAATATTGTTTGGTTGCATATATTTAAATATTATTATGTGACTCCTGCATTGGAACAAGCTCTTTGCGCTCGTTCCAATGAGGTCATCACATGATACAGTTTTTCAACAAAACCATATCATGTGATCTCCCATGACCCCCCTCCCCTACCCCCTTGAGAGATCACATATGGTTTTGTTAACATTTTTTGAAAAAATTTAAAAAATAATATTTAAAATATTAAATTTTGATATGGCCCTACAAAGTAGATCTTCTGTTTCTCAGGCCATCAAAAGTTCATGTACTCGGTTTGTTTTATTTTTTATTTGCTAGAGCATTGCAAAGCCTTGTTGTACTCAAGGGACAAATTTATCAATTTTATTAACTTGGGTAAAATAACAGACATATACCATTTAATTTTTATTTTTTAAATTTGCACTGGTTATAAAAAGAGAGCATGTGGCAGCCAAAATGATCAGGTGTGGGAAGACCCGAGAAACAGATTTTTAACTTTTTAGGCCTATTGTGTGCTTTTGGTAAAGGGTTAACTGAATGTGATATACATATTATCGCTACAGTGAAGTGATCTGGGTCGTAGTATCATGTCAAGTTGAGTAGGTCAGATCATTGGATCAAATGAGCTGTTATTTGATGAAATTTCAACATAACAGCATTGTGTGTGCACAACGACAGAGTAATCCATGCATTTTTAAATGTAAACTGTAAGACTGGCTAAAGGAAGAATGTTGATACACAAATGCAGTATGTTCAGAGGTTATTGTAAATGGCAACTTTTTTCACAGAAATGAATGCTAATCAATAGCTCTTATCTAAAGGTCATGTACTATCAAACAGCAAATCATCATACTCTTACAACAAATTTGACCTGTAAATTTCATGCAGATTGAGTAAATCTGTGAATACTGAATATCGGTAAATAGTCTGTTTATTGAAGAAAATGGTGCAGTTATTGAGTTCAGCACCTCCTTATCATGAGCAACACTGGATAGTTCAGCTATTCAGAATATATATTCAGAATAAGCATATACAGTACGTGGAGAGTGGATTGTAATGAAATCACCCGGGGAGTGGAGTTATCACCCAAAATATCACTTTCAAATTCTGTACATTTGGATAAAGAATACAAGCAATGTTTCAACCAGTGGACCTCCGGGTTATACCCGGAGTTTCATTGGTTGAAACATTGCTTGTACTTGTTATGCTTTGCAACAAATTTGCAATTATTGCTTGGGTGGAATCTCCACTCTGTGGGTGATTTAGTGATAATACACTCTCCACGTACTGTAGTATGTAAAAAAATCAACTTTTTATATGACAAGTAGATGGCGAATACCTATGGTTTTTGAGTGGAAACAGTAAATATTTTATAAGTGATCAGCAGATGAAATTTAAATTTTGAACGAGTGATCACGTCACAAGCAGTTATTTATTTATTGGTGTTTTAGGTCACATACTTCTGTACAATAGCTAATCATGACCACAACATGGAGATAAATTCAAGGTCAGTCAATCGCTTATACCCCATGCTGCCTATTTTGGAGGACTTGCACCCCAAGCATTAGTGACTGGGTCCTGTATTACCAGTGAAACAGAGCTTGTTTATCACAGTAAACAAGCACTGCTTCACTTCCTGGGGTTCCTGCGGGGGAGGTCACAAGTAGAAAATTATGTTTCACCTGCTAGTCACGAATGAAATAATTATAGTATCCACTCCAAAAACTATAGATATTATTTTTATTATATGCATAGCCTATTGTAAAAGTTTTTCACATTTTAGTCCCAAATTAATGCAAAGTAATTACTTTGAATGCAACAAATATATCATTTTAATTGGTTGAGTGCTAGAAGTCACTATCATGGCTCTATTGAAAAGTATCGGAGGCCACTTTAGTGGCTTTACTCTGTATGCATTAGCTTGAGGTTTGATCAGCAGAAGTATATAAAATTGTTTGGTTGCAATTTATTGGAGAGTGCCTATTGGCACTCTCCAATAAATTGAAACAAAACAATTATATATGCACAAAATCTTGCTAAACTAAGGCGATTTGTGCTGGTAGCAAGGTATCTTTGAATAAACAAGACGCATTGTCAGTGCCGAAGCTGCGATGATTCGTGCAACACCAATGAATGTTTTAAAACTAGTTGGTGACAAAAAAACTTGTTGGTGACAAAAAAACTTGTTGGTGACAAGTCCATAAATGTGACAGAAATTATCCGAATGACATGCACTATTGCGAGGGTGTAGACATCATGAAGATACACTTGCATACCAAGCATGGTGTCATTCCTTCAAGTATTTTAGGAGTTATGGTGTTTTTAGTTCGTTGGTGACAGACCGACTGACCGACAGACAGACTGACATCGCCACATATAGAGCTGCTCGTCACAGCTAATAAAAATACCCATGTTTCAAATCACCTTTGAAAAAATAATTTAGCACTCAACCAATAAAAATCCATCAGTTAATAAACAACAAACTGTTTTCTACAATGAAATTAGTCGTATGCCTGAAAGCTACACAGAAACCTTAATGGATATTAATTTAATACCACAAGTAACGTAACAACAACTTTTCACCATGAAATAGTAAACATCTCATAACATTTTAATGAGTTTATTTCATGTTCGTTGATACTATTTGCGCTCTGTCAAATAAGTTTGAATTGGTTCAATTCCAAGTTGCACAACAATTAGGCTGAATTCCATGTGTGGTGTACTTGGACATTTCTCAATTGTCTGTATTGAATACATGCAGCAATTGTGGTATAGAACAATGGGCCTTCCGATTTGAAAAATTAAACCACACATCTAGAATTACTTTGGCAGGTGTGATTTTTTTCTACAGTGCTAGTTTGTAAATTAGGTTCAGCTGAACTAGAATTCTATTGTATTTTAATTAGGCCTAAAAAAATTAAAATTCTGTTTCTCAGGCCCTCCTGCGTGGCCCTTTTGGCTGCCGCATGCTCTCTTCTTATAACTAATGTAAACTTAAAAAAAATAAAAATTAAATGGATTGTGTTTGATATTTTACCCAAGTTAAAAAAAATTTGATAAATTTGTCCCTTGAGAGCAAGAAGGCTTTGAAAGCCTTCTTGCTCTCAAGGGACAAAATACACCACCACCCATGCTATTCCATATTATGAGGCCTAAAACCTAAACCAATAACATGAACTTTTGATGGCAAAGAAATAATTACAGAAATAAAAAATAAAATAAAAAAACGCTCGTCCGCATGCAATTTTATGAATAATGGCCTGAGAAACAGAAGATTTACTTTGTGTGGCCTTATTCATTTGAGTGGAACAAGATATGATAGATAAATGTGAATACTGTATTTAATAGAAGCCAGAAAAGTCTATAAACATAGAAAAGTTTGTGATTGTCAGAATAATTCCTCAATAGATCACAAGATATTTTATTCAATTAACAGGAAGTCACTGGAAATTGATTCGCAAATAAGTCAAACTTACACTAAAGGTATGGTGTGGTGATGAGCAATATACTGAAAAATGGAACTGACACTGATAACCTGGGAATACCAAAAAAATTGCGACGTCGACGCCGTAGCTGCGACAGGTGGTGCAATTTCACGAAATTCTAAGTTCATCATGGGCCATAACTCCAAGAGAAATATTTGGAACAACACATGCATTGAACAGTGGCTAGACATCAATAAGATACACTTACATGCCAAATATAAAGTCATTCCATCTTGTATTTCAAAAGTTATTGAGTTTTGAAACTCGTTGGTCACAGACAGAGCGACCAACATTCTAAGTTCATCAAGGGCCATAACTCCAAGAAAAATACTTGGAACAACACATGCATTGAACAGTGGCTAGACATCAATAAGATACACTTACATGCCAAATATAAAGTCATTCCATCAAGTATTTCAAAAGTTATTGAGTTTTGAAACTCCTTGGTCACAGACAGACCGACCGATCGACCGACCGACCAACAGACAGACCGACATTGCCACTTATAGAGTTGCTAGTCGCAGCTAAAAAACAAACTGAACCAACCAATGAAAACCAAAGTCATCTGTATTTTCAAATTTTCCTACATTCACTCTTTATAAGACCTTGATGAGGCTTTATAGCAGTTGAGGTGTTCATTTTCATGAAACAGGTAAGTGCTTTTTTTCAGTTTTGTTATATGTTAACCCTTTACCCAACATAACGGGCAAAATGGGCCAGCGCTATTCAAAAAAATCGCCAATTAATTTTCATTATTTTTTTCATTTTTTGTCTCAAAAACATAGGTTATGACCCCTCATTGTAACGAGCTGTTTGAGCTCGTTCCAATGAGGGGTCATAACCTATGTTTTTGAGACAAAAAATGAAAAAAATTAGTTATTCAAGAATTTTTTTTTGCAAGTGTCGTCTGCTTTTCATGTTAGGTAAAGGGTTAAGGGCCTTTCAAGACAGCAAAAACATAAGTAGAAATCATTGCCTTGGTGATTTGTCTATTGTCAGCAGGGCCTCTCAATGACAGCAAGGGCACATGTTAAGGGCACATGCTCTGAGATTGTGAAGCTTGAATAGGCCTTTAAAGGTTAAGGTCTGTTTGGACAAGTCACAAAATTACCTTAGATATGATTTGTGTGGCAAAAGAGTGCCAATGTTGAGCTCATTGGTACTGTCAGTAACAGTGGCATTTGTGATGCTGTTGTAGAATACAAGAACAAGTTATTCTGTATTTTCCTGGTGTGATTTCAATCAGCAAATCTCAGTCAAGTCAGATATTAAATACTGAACCGTTACCGTGGGTCCATGGTATACCCCCCCCCCCCCCCCCACCCCCCATCACCCAGAAAAATACCAAAACCGATATCAAATTCAAAATTTCAATACAGTGGAACTCTGTTAATTGAACAGCAACTTTGCCAATGAAAATTATTCAATTAACAGGCATTGCATCACTTTCCTGTATTCTAGAGATAAACTTAGCATTTATTCTATTATATCTTGTTTGATAGAGCTCCATGAGCTCTGTCAAACAAAATATAATAGATTAAATGCCTGTATTGGATGTACTGAAGCCAAATTGGTCTATAAACAAAGGAAAAGTGAGGTAAGTCAGTTTAATTTCTTGACAGGTTGCAAAATTTTTTATTCAATTAACAGGAGTTTACTCTATAACCTACTTTCAATTAACAGGTCAAATTTGTACTGGAGGAATGGTAAATGGTTTTGTGTTGGGAAATTATATTCAATTAACAGTGTTATTCAGTCAAGAGATATCCAATTAAGTGGGCTCCACTGTATATTGCCCATCTCTTGTATGGTGTTTGGAAGTTATATGCAATTAACAAGATTTTCAATTAACAAAATTAATATCTAATTAAATCAGTTCCACTGTATTTCAATGTCACAGGGTTCCTGCACCAAACCTCTAAGCAAATTCGTGGAGTTTCAAGGAGGTTTTTAGTGCTTTTTCAAGGAATTTCAAGGAGAAAAACAGACAAAATTCAAGGATTTCCCAGGAAACATTTTCCACTTGCATCCAAGAGACAGAAAATATAACTCTACCCTTTACCTAAGCTAACGGAAAAAAACGGCCAGCGCTTTACATGAAAATCACTGTTAAATCTTTTTATATTTTCATTTTTTGCTTCTGAAACATAGGTTATGACTCTCATTGGAATGTGCGTATCACGCACGTTCCAATGAGAGGTCACAACCTATGTTTTGGAAAAAATGAAAATGTTCAAATGCACAGTAATTTTTTCACAAGTGTTGTCTGCTACTAGGTAAAAAGGTAAAAGAATGGCCATCAGATGTACAGTATTTTGAAATAGCACACTGTCCATGCATAGCCGACTCCATTTCCAGAAGTTTCCAGGATGGCCTTCAATATTCAAGGAGTTTCCAGTTCCTTGGGAGGGTGTTTTGAGATTCAAGGACTTTCAAGGAATTCAAGGAGGTGCAGGAACCCTGTGTCAGAGGCCAAATGACCATGGTTATATTAGCACATGAATCACAGTACCTTCTTTTTTCTCTCCATTTTCCAAATCTTCTTCACTGCTGTTGTTCTTGTCATCTTTATCAGTGGGTGAAGAAGGCATGGGTTCTTGTTCTGGTTCTACAATTTCAGGTGTGGGTGGCGGTGTCGGTGTTGGCACATGTGGTGGAGGATATATCACTTCCTTTTCTAACTCAAGATCCTGTAAAATTTCAAATGCATTTTTTTTCAATTTATTTTGTGTACTTAATTCTCAACCTTTCGTCTGGAAATATACATCAAATACTGGGCACAAAAATTACAATCTGAGGTTAAAAAGGGGTATGGGTCCTTGGGGGAAATCTGTCATTGAAATTGAACTCCTAAAACATTTTAATGGCTTGCAGTTTCGTTCAAAATTACTTTGAAATTGCCAGTCTGAGATGTGAAAAAAATCTTTTACCCTTAAGTCCACAGACAACCACAAACTGTCCCTTTTATATTGAACTGAAAAAAGTTGTCCCAAGTGTATTCTTCCTTAACTGATAGAGTGCTGGAAGCCCATATTTGGGCTTTATTCTGAAGTGCAGGTATTGCAACTTGAAGGCTTCAAATTCAGTAGCTGTGCTTCATATTATCTTTAAAGTGATGTTATTTAGTCTGTTTAGATTTGCCTTGTTACAATTTATAGGAGAGTGCCCACAGGCACTCTCCTATAAATTGTAACGAGGCAAAAATGTGTTAACAATTTTTGGTGGTCAAAAATAATTTTTGCACTCTACCAGTTAAGAACTTTGGTAGACTGGATTTATCTGACAGGATTTTTAAATCACTGTTGGCTGCCTGTAGAAACACTGTTAAAGTCATCTGCAGACCATCTGGGACCAATCTCTCTGGGAAGCATCCATCTCTGACCTGTCTGGAAAGCATCCATCTGGGACCCACCTTTTTGGGAAGCATCCATGTGGTCCATCTGGGCCCCATGTATCTGGGAAGTATCCATCTAGGACCCATCTATTTGAGAAGTATCCATCTGAGACCTGTCTATCTGGGATGCATCCATCTGGGACCTGTCTATTTGGGAAGCATACATCTCGGATCCATCTCTCTGGAAGCATCCACCTGGGACCCTGTCTCTCAGAGTCAGGGAAGCATCCATCTGGGACCTATCTCTCTGGGAAGCATCCATCTGGGACCCATCTATCTGGAAAGTGTCCCTCTGGGACCCATCTCTCTGGAAAGGATCCATCTGGGACCCATCTCTCTGGGAAGCATCCATCTGGGACCCGTCTATCTGGGAAGAATCTATCTGGGACCATCTATTTGGGAAGCATCCATCTGGGACCCATCTATCTGGGATGAATCTATCTGAGACCATCTATTTGGGAAGCATCCATCTGGGACCCGTTTTTCTGGGAAGTATCCATCTGGGACCCATCTATCTGGAAAGCATCCATCTGGGACACATCCATCTGGGATCTGTCTATCTGGGAAGCATTTATCATGGACCAGTCTATCTGGGAAGCATCCATCATGGACCAGTCTATCTGGGAATCATCCATCTGAGTTCTGTCTATCTCGGAAGCTTCCATTTGGGACCCATCTATCAGGAAAGCATCCATCTGGGAAGCATCCATCTGGGACCCATCCGTCGGGGCTCTATCTATCTGGGAAGCATTCATCTGGGAAGCATCCATCTGTGAAACATCCATCTGAGACCCATCCATCGGGGCTCCATCTATCTAGAAAGCATCCATCTGGCACCCATTTCTCTGGGAAGCATCCATCTGGGCCTAGACCCATCTATTGGGAAAGCATCCATCTGGGATCCATCTATCTGGGAAGCATCTAAATGGGCCCCATCTATCTGGTAAGCATCCATCTGGGCCCATATATCAGGGAAGCATCCATCTGGGAGGTATCCATCTTGGACCACTCTATCTGGGGAGCATCCATCTGGGACCTGTCTATCTGGGGAGCATCCATCTGGGACCAGTCTATCTGGGAAGCATCTATCTAGGCCCCCATCTATCTGGGAAGCATCTATCTGGGAAGTATCCATCTGGGCCCCATCTATTTGGGACATTTATGTTTGTCTGGGACCCATCTGTCTGGAAATCATCCATCTGGAACCTGTCCATCTAGGAAATATTTGTTTGGGACCTGTCTTATCTAGGAAGCATCCATCTCGGACCAGTCTATCTGGGAAGCATGCATCTGGGACCCATCTCTCTGGGAAGCATCCTTCGGGGCTCCATCTATCTAGGAAGCATCCCTCTGGGACACATCTATCTGGGAATCATCCATCTGGGTCCTGTCCATCTGGGCCCCATCTATCTGGGAAGCATCCATCTGGGACCCATCTATCAGGAATGCATCCATCTGGGACCCATCTATCTGGGAAGCATCCATCTGGGAAGTATCCATCTGGGTCCCATATATCAGTGAAGCATCCATCTGGGCCCCATATGTCAGGGAAGCATCCATCTGGGCGGTATCATCTGGGACCACTCCATCTGGGATCTGACTATCTGGGAAGCATCTATCTAGGCCCCCATCTATCTGGGAAGCATCTATCTGGGAAGTATCCATCTGGGACTTGTCTATCTGGGAAGCATTTATCTAGGCCCCCATCCATCTGGGAAGCATCTATCTGGGAAGTATCCATCTGGGTCCCATCTATTGGGACATTTATGTCTGTTTGGAACCTATCGTCTGGAAATCATCCATCTGGGACCGGTCTATCTAGGAAGCATCCATCTGGGACCTGTCTAACTGGGGAGCATCCATCTGGGACCTGTCTATCTGGGGAGTATTCATCTGGTACCTGTCTATCTGGGGAGCATCCATCTGGGACCTGACTATCTGGGAAGCATCTATCTAGGCCCCCATATATCTGGGATGCATCTATCTGGGAAGCATCGATCTGGGGAGCATCCATCTGGGACCTGTCTTCTGGGAAGCATCTATCTAGGCCCCCATCTATCTGGGAAGCATCTATCTAGGCCCCCGTCTATCTGGGAAGCATCTATCTGGGAGGTATCCATCTGGGCCCCATATATTGGGACATTTATGTCTGTCTGGGACCCATCTGTCAGGAAATCATCCATCTGAAACCTATCTATCTGGGAAATATCTGTGTGGGACCTGTCTAGGAAGCATCCATGGTGACCCATCTATCTGGAAAATGTCAATCCAGGAACCGCCGATCTGTGATGTAATCTTTGTTTACAAGTCTCATTTTACAATATGGAACACAAAAGAACATTTTCTGCAACATTAAAATCATCTCCAAACTTTATTTGGAAAATAATTATTTCAGATGGGTATGGTGATGGGTATGGTGAGTACCAAAAACACAGACAATTGTTCATTTAGCAATGGGTCTTCTTCCTGGGTTAACCCTTTACCCAACGCGGACGATATCAAAATTTATTATTTTAAATATCATTTTTTAAAAAAAATCCAACAAAACCATATCATGTGACCCCACGATGGAACGAGCTCGACGACTTCGTTCCAACGAGGGGTCACATGATATGATTTTGTTGAAATTTTTTGAAAAATAATATTTTTTCAACTGCTGAATTTGCATATTACGCGGGCGGATGCGGGTGGATGCGGGCGATTCGTTGGGTAAAGGGTTAAATAATATTATGGTAGGGTTAAAAGATCAAAAATAAATATCAAAATTACCAACAAACCATATCTGCAGATCAGAATATTTAATATACATTATTAGGCCTAAAAAAAGTAAAAAATCTGTTTTTCAGGCCCTCTTGCATGATCCATTTGGCTGCCGCATGCTCTCTTTTTATAACCAAAGCAAAAAAATGAAAATTAAATGGTTTTATATTTTAACCAAGTTAATAAAACTGCTAAATTTCTCCCCTGAGTACAACAAGACTTTGTAATGTTTTAGCACTGCAAAACCTTCTTGCACTCAAGGGACAAAATACACCACCACCCATGCTATTCTGTAGATTATGAGGCCAAAAACATAAAACAAACCAAGACCAAGAACGTTTGATGGCAAAGAAATAATATTACAAAAATAAACAACAAAATAAAAAACCACCCACCCTCATGCAATTTTACCAAAAATGGCCTAAGATTTATTTAATTATTTATTAGGGTTTAACGATACCTTAACAGCCAGGGTCATATCATGTCGGTGACAGTTTTATGGGTGGAGGAAGCCAGAGTACCCAGAGAGAACCATCGAGCAACAACGTGCAGCTGTCAGCTCTCCAAAATCGTAACTCTGAACTCTGCACCGTGGCACAGGCAGGGTTAGATTGGTTGAAGACATGCGCACCATCAACGTGCAGTATGCCTTAGTACACAGCATCACTGTCCCCCCCATATAGGCAATCGGGGTGAAGTGCCTTGCCTAAGGACACAACACATGAGCACAAAATGGCCTCAGAAACAAATATTTACTTTGTGTGGCCTTAAGAGAACAATTTCAGAAAGATAAATACTTACCCTCACAAGCTTCTGTATCCTTTCTTTCATTTTATTTTCATCATTAACTGGGAAATCTTCTATAACTTGCCAGTTACCATTGCTGTCAAACCTCACAGGAAATGAGAATACAAGGCCTTCTGGGACATCATACCATCCTGCAGGAATTGAAATATTTATTTATTATTTATTTTTTGGTATTTAAGGTCACATATTTCTACACAATGAATAATCATGACCACAACAGTTTTACGGCTGGAGGAAGCTGGAGTAACCAGAGAGAACCACCGAGCAACTTTCAGCTCCCCAACATACTAACTCCACACAAGCAGGGTTAGAACTGGTTGAAGACAGGTGCACTATCGACGGGTGGAGGAAGCCGGAGTACCCGGAGAGAACCACCGGGCAACTTTCAGTTCCCCAGCATACCAACTCCACACAAGCAGGGTTAGCATTGGTTGAAGACAGGTGCACCATCGACGTGCAGTACACCTAGGTACACAATGTCACCGTGCCATCATGTGGGCAATGGGGGTGAAGTGTTTTGCCCAATGACACAACGTGGTTGCCACAGATGGGATTCAAACAGAGGAACTCTCGGCTTACAGCCTGCACCTCTACCAACTGAGCCACCGTGCCCCCTAGGAACTGAAATGAAAAATTCTTTGCTCAGAAAATCACAACTTACTGAAGACAAAACAAAATCAGGACTACTGGAATCAAACTGTGGTGGCAGGGCTAGATATACATGTATAAAAGGCAGCATTCAAGCTGGAGCCAAAAATATCTATCCCCCCAACCCTTCTCCTTCCAATTCCAAATGCAGTACATGTATACTTGCGGTTTAATGTAAAAGAAACTTAACCCTTTACCTAACGAATCGCCCGCATCCATCCACGTAATATGCAAATTGAGCAGTTGAAAAAATTAAATTTTTCAAAATATTTCAACAAAACCATATCATGTGACCCCTCATTGGAACGAGCTCATTGAGCTCATTCCAATGAGGGGTCACATGATATGGTTTTGTTGAAATTTTTAGAAAAATTTAAAAAAATGATATTTAAAATAAAAAATTTTGATATCGTCTGCGTTGGGTAAAGGGTTAAGAAAGGTTTGCAGTGGGCTTGGGGATAAGGAGACATTATGATGAACATCAAACAACTGAGGAGAAGCAATTATGTAATGGTTGAATCCAGATAGAGAGTATTAAATTCAAATGCAACACCTCCTTTGGGCCAGGGTGCCCAATGACCATAGCCCCCAATATCAGGGGCTCATCATGGGGCCCATGAGGTCAAAAGGGGCCCACAACCTCAAAGATGAGCGAGAAACAGAGGATGTCCATGTGTATTTGTAGGAATTTGAATTTGTTTATCATAAACTGCCAACTGGGATCTCTTCAGGTGCACCCTGCATATGGGTCTCTGTCAAGTTCCACGGACCACTGTGGGGGCCCTCACATCAGTCCTCTAGACCAGACAGGGACCAAGCGTGTGCGCACAAAGGATCCCTGGAAAAAAAAGACCACACATAAGTCCATCAGACTCAACAGTGGTCTGACGTATGTGCATAATGCCCCCTCCCACCTACAAAAATAGACTTATTAACTGAAGGTTGTATTTTATTCAAGCCTCTCAAAACACACTACAGGCCTTCTTTATTTCTGTTGAGGGCCCCTTTACGTATATTGAGTCACTAACCCCTAATGATGTTCGGGTTAGTAAGAGTCGAGGATTTTGCTCCTTGTCATACATGTATGCAAGTTTCAACATTTTTGCTAACTACATGTAGACCAAACCATGGTCAGCCCAGTGCATCTTGGGGACTCTACTGTGTTATGGCTACAGGTCCCCACCATCATCCAGCCGGCACTGATTAAACTAGAGATGGTCTGTCACCCAGAATACCCCCACCATGGCATACCACCTAAAGTGGGTGGCTGAAAAGGGTCATTCAATTTTTCAAAGTAAAAACAAATTCAATATGGTCACCAGTTGGCCATCTTGAAACTGAGTGGGGAAAAAATAAATTATGTTATGCACTCCCCCTCATCATGTTGATAATTTTTGTGAAGTTTCATGAAAATGCGGATAAAACTGTGGAAGTAGTTCGTTCCACAAGTTTTTATGTGCAACGGACCGACGATGACGACAGACCGAAGGACAAGTTGACTCCTATATACCCCTCCTAAACTTCGTTTTGTGGGGGTATAATTATTACTGAATAATCCCTCTACAATGCAGGGACCGACCTGGGCATGCGCCAGTGCGTATTTGGTTCTGAAACATCAGGACCTGGCTCTTAAATCTCAGAAATAGGCTTCTCAGTTGGCGCGTAACTTCTCAGATCATATTTTGATATTCTTTCAAAGGATAATCGAGAGAGACACTCATACATGTATTACATATATGATTATCATTTATCATTGTTGTAGAGTGCTTAAGTT